>CM042080.1:7513424-8713424 GCA_023509865.1 Trypoxylus dichotomus
TTTCCAATATTAGAACGCTTGGATAAGTTCCTTACACTTAATTTCTCTTTATTGCAAACTTCAACAATCTCAATTTTTTTGTTTAAGCGCGAGAATTTTTCTATTTGGAGCCATTTCTACAATGGACGTGTCGCCCACTGTGTCTCTTCCGCATAAACATCAGACTAATATTGAAAGCAGATTCAATCGAAAGCGTACACCCAAACAATGAGAACGGTAAATCCCCGACCGACTTGGGGAAGTTCCTAATTCCCGTCAGGCAGAAATGCACGACATAGGCTGCGTTTGTACCGAAAGATTAAAGTCGGTAAATCTCCGGTTTACTCGGGGAAGTCCCAGCGAAATTGGCGCGCAGCGCGATTGAGAAATGCAATAGCAATACTCTCGATATAGAAATAAGATAAGGCGTTTCTTTTTATTTTATTTTTTGTCCGGTTAAGAGAACATTTTCTCGTGCCCGCGTCCGTTCAAGAGAACGTCCGTCCAAGAAAGAGTTAATACAATGGAAATTATATGAAAGCCGGTCGGGACCATGAGAAACTATCCGTTTAAGGGAGGTGTCCGTGTAAGAGGGGTGTCCGCGAAGGGGAATTTCACTGTATTATTTTATAGAAAATCTAGTTGTTATTTTAAAATCCATCAACACGATTTTTATTCTATATAATTTTGGTATCTTCTTGAATCAGTCTTTTTATAAACACTCAAGAAAACAAAGACAAATATATATTTCAAAGTTCAATACAGTTTAATAGGGCAGGTAAGTGTCAACCTTGATGAATAGTAATATATATATATATATATACATATATTAATGTTACTATCTTAACGATATCATAACGGATAATACACAACATAATAATGTTCGATAGATGAATAACTTTATGTTTACCCGGTGACCAGGTTTAACGATTGTTTCTTAGTATTCATATAATTATATCGTCCCCCTTTTCATGTATGCTATCCCCATGATAAAAGACAAACGCCATCTCTTGTCGTATCTCGTACATAAATATTAGTCTTGATCCCTCTGCAACGAATAAAAAATAAATAATGACAAGAAAAAAGCAGAACGGAATCGACTTCTATCGGAATTTAAATGCCCTTTCTCGAATTTATATCGTCAACGTTTGACGTTCTAACACAACAGTGAACGTTGTTATTGTCATCGTAAGTTGATATGTTGTTGTTGGTGCGGTCAGGCGGCCGCGGCGTTGGCATTTCGGGGGCCCCCTTTCGCCGTTCGCGCATCGTACGATGATGAAGTAGGGAGCGAAATGACATGGGGCCGTTGCCCCCCCGCGACGGGCCGCCCCACGATCCCGTCCGATGCTACCTCGTAAAGGAATTCATATTTTCGATCATCGATTTTTCCAGATAAGATCTACATTTTCTGAAATAATGCTGGTCATTTATATGTCTATATGGTGCTGGCTAGCTTGGATGGCGAGCTGCGGTTTCTATACGACGATTTATATTATTTTTGAAGCACTGTTGTTGTTTTTTTTTTTGTGTTTTTCGGACTCCCTCTGGTTGTTGTTTCCTACGGTAGGGATTATTTTTTCTTCTTCCGATTGGAGTTAGTAGTTTATTTTATTTATTTGAGATTTTTTAAAATTTAAACTTTGAATAAAAATTAAAAATTCTCTTTGCTTTTTGGTCCGAGACAAGGTATAGGTACTACTAATTAAGTTAATATTATTATATCTATCTATGCAGTCTATGTGTGGATTTAATTTAGTTGCCACGGTTCGTCTACATCGAAAGAACATGCAGTTGCGAAGTTGGTCAAACATCTTTGGCATGCAAATTTTTGGGTGCCTTTGGTGGAGATATCTCAACTTTAGCCTTTCTAATCTTCTTTATCTTGCCGTAGCTTTATAAAATTTAACTTTGAAGCCATATGCCTTCATGCATAAGGAGATCTCTTAGAAGTTATGGAAGTTTGTTATTAACGAAGTTTTTGCAACACGTTACAACACACCAGGCAACTTTTGGAGACTTTACAGAACAACTTCTCTTAAAAACGTGACGAGCTATCATTTTATCTCAAAATATCAAGATTAAATAGCTTAAGAAAATCTTGAGGATAATAATGTTACCATATTGATAGATTTTGCTGAGAATTATACATTTGTTATTAAAGATGGTGTTTAGGGATTTCGTCAGGAGAATGAAAAGTAACTGGACCTGTGCGATCGTTACCTGACGCAAATCCATGATCTTTAAAGAAATAAAACACACGTTTTATGATTCACACTTTTAAAACCCAATATAACAAATCTTTCATCACACAGTTCAGATATGTAACAACTATAGGATGGAAACTATTTTAGAATATGAACACGTGTATCGATATCATTACTCTTCATGCATTTCTAATGAATTTGAACGAGTAGCTAAAAACGAAGGAAATCAAGCACATTTATTACTTTAGTGATGGATTGGCTATTCATTATAAGAATTTTAATAATTTTATTCTCGTGTCTGCATGAAAATGACTTTGGCACTGCTAGTGGATGGAATTTCTTTCCAATAAGCCATG
Organism: Trypoxylus dichotomus; assembly: GCA_023509865.1. Classification (NCBI taxonomy): domain Eukaryota; kingdom Metazoa; phylum Arthropoda; class Insecta; order Coleoptera; family Scarabaeidae; genus Trypoxylus; species Trypoxylus dichotomus. The sequence goes on from CM042080.1 coordinate 7,515,967, forward strand.
GTAATTCTTCTTGTGATAGAATTAGGGGAGTAGCAAAAAGACCAGTTGGTGCTTGTTTATAGAAGTCCTCGACTCCGAATGATCTGGTCAAATTCTACAAGGACAATGTTGCAGGCATTAAGTATTCAAAAATTCAGGTTGATCAGGAGATTAAAGATGGTACAGCTTGGATCTTGTCCCCCCCAGACACCCAAAAATTTGCGTGCCAAAAATTTAGACCAACTTTGGAAGTGCATATCTTTCGATTGAGATGGTGGCAACTGAATTTAATCCAACTAGATGAGTATCACACTACTAAGTGTTGTGGTGAAGTCGTACATTCAACAAGATACTATGCTAAAGCAAGCGCGTTATAGAAAAGTTCGATTCTAAGTTTATAATATTCAGACAATTTTTTTGTTGTGTATCTGCAGTTCAGTTAACTAATTTCAAATTAACCATGCGTGTGTTGCATCAATTGATGTTGAAGTACCTTTCTCAACGTATAAGAACATTTTTTCTCACCCACAAACCAATTTCACCGAGACAAATGTCAAAACATACCTGGTGCTGCAATCTTTTCATGACCCTCTCTAACTCGGTTAGCTGAACTCACCAACAAATATATAAAGAAAGTAAGTCTTTATGTTTTCGACATACATACTGAAACTGTTCTGTATATAACATCTTCCACCGATAAGTTTTTAACAAAGAGAAAAACAATTGAACACCTTTACATATAAAAAAGGGTTCTCGTATTCTACAGCTTAATTAGATTTTGTCGAGCCGAAACAGTTGGCTAGCCCTAGTCCGGACCTGGCCCACCGAAAATTTGGCCAACCCCACTAATCAGTAATATATTCTGATACCCATCAAATTTTATAAAATATTTAAAGTTGAACTCTTTAACGTGAAATGGCTCTTGTATAAGGACACTAAATTATGATTCGTTATATTCTTGAGCTACGTCTTAGGGACAGCAATCAAATCATAGGCACGCGAATTAAAGAACCTTTAAATAACTTAGAACCTTCTAAAAGTGAGGGTATATTTATGTGAAATCATTACATAAGAAAGCAATGTAACTAAATAAGTTTATAAAAATGTGTATAAATATCTGGGAGTCATGTTAACTTCCGATGGTAGAGATAAAGTAGACATATAACATATAAAATAATGAAGGGAAAAACTCTAATTAGACAACTACACCCTGTCGTGAGGAACGATAATACTTCGAAGAAAACAAAAACTCGGATGTTGGGATGGAAGTAAAGTGCGGGCGCTGAATAAGAAGATGGAAAATAAGCTTATGTCAACTGGAGACGCTGCTGTAAGAAGACATTATTAGATCATGAAAGAAATGAAAAAATACGAGAAATAATGCAAGTTGACACATCATTAATACATGAAATACAAAGGAAAGAACTATTGTGGTATGGCCACATGAGGCGAATGGACAAAAGATTTGGTAATGGAAGCCTGCTAACAGAAGGAAAAAGGGAGGGCCTAGAAGGAGTTGGAAGAAAGGATTTAAAGAAGCTATGCAGGAGACAATACTGGGCGAAAATAGTTTTAGGGATAGAACCTCTTGGGAATTGAGTTGCGGTAGACGACAAAATTAGCTGTTTACACAACGCCATAATAAATAATAAAAATAAATGTTAAATAATGGTTAAAATAGTTAATCGCTTGTAACACATTAGCTTCGTTGTTAGAGAAAATACTTCATATTTCGAATACGCGACAGATATGTTTCGCGGAAGGCCATTCAAAGTCTACGAATATTGTTGTTGATAATACAATATTTATTTCTTATAAGCGTTTGAACAAATAACTCGTATAACAATTAATTCAGTAGCATTTTTTTATCAATTAAATATAAACGGAATATACGTTAATTCAAGATAACTTATACATCAACAAATTTTACAGAAACTTAACATCTTGACAAAGCAACGTTCCGCATTGAAACGTTTATAAAATTATCTTCTCTTATTACGTTAAGGGACCAGCTCGTGTAATGCGACGGACTCGTTAGCGTTTCGGTTCCGAACCGGGCAGCTTTCGATCTTGAAAGACGGTAATAAGCCTAAGCACGAGCTGCGCCGTCCGTTCCTTTAAGAAATTCTCACGAAGATTCCGAACGTCTTAAAATAATCGTTGAGCATTAGTAGAAAAGGTAAGAGCGCAAGGGAAGCAGAAAGAGGTGAAATACGAGAGAAAGACGGACGCGATAAACGGGAAGAGGAAGAAGAGGACGGCTCTCTAACAAATAGAATTTTCTCCGATTTAGGCGTAACTAAAGACCCCGCTGTATATGCCAATTACCGGTAATATAAGTCTCACGACGAACGCGTTTTGTTTTTTGGATTTTTCTTTTCGTTTCTTTCGATTAGTTCTCGATGTACGTTCTCTCTTAGTTCTTCGTTTCTAGACGTTCCATTGTAGTTGCACTCGTCTATTCGATTGTATAATGAATGTTAATTAAATTATCGAAACTAATTTTCGTGCGACTGTTATAGTGAGCATTCCTTTGGCCTTTAAATATTTTTAAGGGCAAAATAATTAAATTTTATAGAATAAATTTGTGTATTTAACCATTTAATTCAATCAATGTATTTCCATTTGAAAGGCCCAATTTGATTGAGGAAAGAGGTCGAATCTGAATGTGGCGGAATGGGAGTGTCTCTATTTAGGTATGATAGGTCAATGGCAGTGCTATATACTGTTGATGCTATAGAAGTCGCTGAAAGATATTTTATCAGTTGGGCAGATAGATTACCAACGAAACTAATAATGTATTCCGCAAATATACTCTGCACTCCAATCGCAAATCTGGTTAATCTTTTCCCCGAAACGGGTATAGGTATATTCAGATTATTTAAACAAAGAAATGAAGAATTTATTTCAACAGTACTTACAGTGTCAAAAAATAACGTATTGGTTTAATCAAATCACAGTTAAACGGATAATAGCGCTATCTTTAAAGAAAGCAAATTTTTAATGTTTGTTTAAAGTTGATTCAGCAAAAAAACAGTGTTAGAGTCCTTTAAAGAATTTTAACCTACCGATTTAATGAAATACGAGGACAGATTTTCATGCTCCACCCCTCACCTACTTTTAATTCGTTGTTTAATACATGTTTTTGAAATTTAGCTAGTTGACATTTGTAGATCATATCTACATAATCTCAAGTTTGTATCTCAAAGTGTTGCTGTGGTGTGGCTAATTCTTGAATTGTGTGTCAATCACGACACACAATTCATAAAAATAGATCCTGTAGAATAAAGAGTCGTAATAAAATACATCCAGAAGAAAGGCCTATTCAAATTCATAAAGACATTATGACGACTATTGGGGCGTCTGCAATTTCTTATGATATAGTCAAATGCTGGTGTTTAGAATTTAAATGCGGAAAAACGTCTTGTGAAAACCAACATGTCGGTGGTCCTTCCGTAACGGTAACAACAGACAAAAACGTTAAAAAGGTACACGACATCGTACTAGAAGACCGACGTACGCATTAGGGACATTGTGAAAGATTCTGGCTTATCATATCATGTGGCGCACAAATACTGACTAAAGAAGTAGACATGAAAAAGATGAGTGCAAGATGGGTACCTCAAATGTTAACCATTGATCAAAAAATAAATTGGGTATTGATTTGTAAGCGTCCTTTGGAAAGGTAACAAGCAAACAAAGAGACCTTTCTTAGTACGCATGTAATCATGGATGTGATCGTGGATGCACCACTATGATCCCGAGATTAAAGTGCAAAGTAGAGAGTAAAAACATCATGGTTCTCGTCCTCCACGCAAGTTTAAGGTCGTGCCGTTTGCTGACAAGGTTCTGTTATCTATGTTCTGGGATGCTCAAGGAGTCATCCTTACTGACTATTTGCAAAAAAGCGCTACTAAAGAGAAACGCCGAGAAAAGTTAAGACACGGTGTGCTATTCCATCAGGATAATGCTTCCAACCAGGCAGGCTTTGAGTGTATTCACTGGATATGGCCCCTACGGAATACAGACTGTTCCCCAAATTAAGAGATATCTTACGCGGGGCCAAATTTTCCAGTACTTATGAAGTAATGTAAGCTGTAGAGAAGTGGTTTGTAGAGGTTGGACAAAAGTTTTCCCAGGAGGCTGTTGACATGTTGGAGCACCGATTAGTGTATTAGTGTAGAGTACTGTAATTTTACTATAAGAGGGTCAGGGTACAGCATGGATATCCACCGTCGTATATATTGCCACATCAATTCCAGAATGTTTTTTTTAAATTTTAAATTCAATTAAGCTACTATAGTCATGTATTGAGATTCACAGGTATTATCTATAAATTATCTAGAACACGTGGACTCTTATTGTCAACCGAGTTACGGAATTGTTGGAACCAATACCCCGTGCTTTTAATTCTATTGCATATACATTTCTGTAGACTATTATCAAACGTATTTTCTTCTTCTGTGTGGGCATCAATCTATGAAAAAGCGAAGAGATTTTTTTGTAAGAATTGGGAACCTTACAATGATGAAATACATATTTTAATCAAGTTGATGTACTAGAAAGAAAGATGGGGCTAGCAGCGGCTGCTGAGTGTTTCGCATTGGTGAGCACATATGCACATAGTTAATTCCTGTATTGTTAGCGGTGTTTTCCTTCACATTTTGAAATATTACCCTTGCCGAAATAAATTGATCCTATTTCCTTTACAGACTTAAATTCTCGCTTGTTTGTTTAATGGAGAAGCGATCTTTCTTTTGTTTACCAGACAAGTTCTTGGGTACCAGCTTTGCACAAATTTTTCGCATGTCTGGTTCCTTTCTCACAATTCGATGAACAATAATCTTACTCATGCTGACCTCATATGTAATCATCCTGAGTGTCAGCTCTTTCCCTGGTTTTCGACGAGAACGCTCCTCCGGAGTTATGGTCATCTTCAATGGTCACGCAGACATTACTCAAAGCTTTATACCATCTTAAAATTTAGACTGACGACAACACAGCATCCCTTATGCTGTTTTTATCATTTGTAGTCTCTGAAGTACATAGTTCTTCCCAGTTTAACGCAAAATTTAATTAGTAACTGCATATCGCTGTTCGGTATTTACCAGCATTTTACAGGTGATGTGGTATTGGAATTTAACACCGCTTACGCCACTAACACTAAACTGAGTGGCCTGCGCCAGTTCTGGTTGTGTATTTACCCTCTCCACTCAGATGTAGTCTGCTACATTGTTGTCACATTGAGCATTCAAAAATCATTGTCATTAATTCTGAGACATACCTCGTACATTGTGTTAAAATTTAACACTATATTACTTAAAATGTTATATTTATTGTGTTATATGAGAATGTGTGATCAATAATTCTTTTGGTCTATGAAGAAATAAAAAGCATGTTGTAGTACTGTGGTAAGAAGATAAATCTGTGTTCACCAGAAACTGAAAAATTTCAGTGGTAGATTTCAGCCTCTAAACGTGGAGGTTCTACCGAAACAGAAAAGTGTCTTTTCCAACAAATTTACCAGTTCAAATTGTCTTATTGTTAGAAATCTGGCGATTTTCACCCTATTGCTTAAGGAGAATGATTCAAATATGACTCCCTTAATCCAGAATTTAACAGAGAAACATCACGCACCATCTTTTGAAACCATACAATGCATATACGCATAAATTCAACGCGAAAAGAAATTTAATAACAACCTATCGCCGGATCGTAAAGCGCGTCCCATTTCGATAGGATAGAGCCGGTCGAGGTATTGTATAATACTGCACGCACAAGCAGCATTACCAACATCAACCGTACCAACGGCAGTAAATTATCCCTTTCAACGCACGCATTGCAGACATTGTTAAGTGCCAAGATATATTAATAATCTAACGGATATAATAATTGGACAGCGCAAATTACAAGTCTAACGTCTTTCCCGAGCTAGTTGGTGTACACATTGCGCCGTGGTAGTGTAGAGATGGACGTTTCGTCTGGCGTAGCTGAAGCAGCAATAGCAATCGTCTGCTTTGATTTGAGGAATGTGTGAAATACACTGTTTTTACTAGCGGTTGTTGTTATGCGGTTGTTGGGACTGTTACACATTAATTTAAGCTCCCATTTAGAATGTTTTCTATACCATTATTTATTTAGATAATTATAGAATTTTGGCGTTCAGCAAAATATATTACGTATATGGAACTAAGTATACATTAGCGTATTTAATTATAGCGACGTTATTAAACGAAAAACGTGTATTCATTTAACACATCGGCTGAAAAGTCTCGGGCCTAACACATAGATGACGCTAGTTTTATTGCAGTCACTTTTCTTTCAGTTAGTACTAACCTTCAAAAGACAGCTGTTAAAATTTCATGATATTCTATTCATTAGTTTGTGAGTTATTGTGCTAACAGTCAGGCTACTTTTGTTATTTTCAAAATAATGGATCAAAAACAATTTCGTGTTTTAATTTTACACTGCTTCTTGATGGGAAAAAATACCGTTCAAGCGAAGCAATGGCTTGCAAAGTGTTATGGGGACTCCGCTCCATCAGAAACAACAATAAAACGTTGGTTTGCCGACTTCAAACGTGGTCGTAGAGACACCGATGATGCAGAACGTAGTGGACGTCCAAATGAGGCGGTAACACCAGACAACATCAAAAAAATCCACAAAATCGTTTTGACTGATCGAAAAGCGAAGTTGCGTGAGTTAGCTGACATCGTAAAGATATCAAAAGAACGTATTGGCTTTATATTGCATGAGCATTTGACTATGAGAAAGCACTGTTCAAAGTGGGTGCCGCGTTTGCTCACTGTTGACAAAAAACAAGGACGTGTTGATGACTCTGAGCAGTGTTTGGCCATGTTTAAACGTAACATACCGGAATTTTTGCGTCGATATGTGACAATGGATGAAAGATGGATCCATCATTTCACTCCGGAATCAAAACGATCGTCATCTGAGAGGACAGCAACTGGTGAACCTCGTCCAAAGCGCCCGAAAGCGCAACAATCGGCTAGAAAGATTATGGCCTCGGTATTTTGGGATGTGCGTGGTGTAATATTCATCGACTATCTTGAGAAAGGAAATACCATCAACAGTGAATATTATATAGCGTTATTGGTGCGTTTGAAGACCGAAATTGCAAAGAAACGACCGCATATGGCAAAGAAAAAGATTTTGTTTCATCAAGACAACGCACCGTGTCACAAGTCAATCAAAACAATGGCAAAACTACATGAATTGAACTTCCAATTGCTCCCACATCCACCGTATTCGCCAGATTTGGCTCCCAGTAACTACTGGCTGTTCGCAGACCTCAAAAAAATGCTCGCCGGTAAGAAATTTCGCACTAATGAAGAGGTTATCGCTGAAACTGAGGCCTATTTTGAGGCAAAAGATAAATCGTTCTACAAAAGTGGTATTGAAATGTTAGAGCGGCGCTGGAATGATTGCGGTGCTCTTGATGGAGATTACGTTGATGAATAAAGCTAATTTTGAACCAAAAAAAACGTGTTTTCTTTGTTAGGCCCGGGACTTTTCAGCCCATGTGTTATTTCTATTATACGCTATAACTATTTTATTATTATATATGTTTCGGTAGCAAATTCATACGGTTTTATGCAAAATATTAAAAAAAAATATTCCAATTTAATTTTAATATTTTTCTGATAAAACGTTGGCAAACCTTGCCGTAATTAAATAATAAATTTAGGGAACTTTCCAAATATCTATTCATAATTTTGACGAACTGAATTTATATATATTTTTTTATATTTTATATTTTCAAGAAATTGGACGACATTCATACAAACTTAAGATAGTTTCCATAAGCGTCCTAGCATGTGATCAATGCGGTGACTACTTCTACTTTTTATTTGCATAAGTGGAGCAGTTTAACATAATGGATGTGGTACAGTAAAAATTACGTATAAAATTTAACACAAAAAGAAGTCGCACTGTTTTGAATTTTAATAAGGTTAAATCCATATGGTAGAAACCACACTCTAAAACGTGTTATTGTGTTACACTCAAGGGTGTAAAATGCTCGAGAATAAAGTACACTCTTGGGGGTTGCTTTTACACTTAATTCGAGTTAGGACAGTTTTATATATGCATTTTGTGCAATGTCATAATTACTGAAGCAAAGAATGTTTATCAGTTTTGGTCGTGTTTGTTGCAGTAATGTATTCGACGCTTCTCTGTACATACTACCAACTTTTTCCGAAGTCCTCTAAAGGCTTTAGAAGGAGTGCAACAAACACGGTGAATATTGAAAAGCACTACTTGAATTAAAAACACCCACTTGACTAAATTGTTATATTTCACCTTTACTAAATAATCACTCATACTCGAGGATGTAAACAGATTTCTTTGTCTAATTGGAAGTAGAGAAATTGGTGCAGGAATTCATTTTCTCGATTCCAAGTATCTTCTGTATCTCTACTTCACACACTTCATTCCATTCGTGTCTCTCTTAAGTTGGAAACGCGCAGGCGACGATGTGCCCCTCCTTTTCGAATAAAACTTGCATCCCTAAGTGTAAAAAGGACGTTTTTTACACCTTCAGGTGTAAACCAATTAAAGCCGGTATACTCGAATACCTAGGTTACATCATGTGACATGAGGGAAAAAAGGTTTTGCTACAGACAATCCTACAAGGAAAAATCTATGAATGAAGAAGACCAGGAAAATACAGGATATCGTGGCTGAAGAATCTGAGGACCTGGTTCAACAAAACATCCTCACAACTTTTCCGGATTGATACATACAAGGTCGGGATCGCTATGATGATCGCCAATATTCGCAACGGATCGCTCCCCTAAGAAGAAAACCGGTGTAAAGCCTCTTAAATACCTCCTACCAAATTGATTTTGATACCAATACGTGATTTTAAATTAATATGGGGCTTTCTTTGGTTTTTATAATAATAAATTCTAACTTTCTTTGTAATTATAAACGTTTTTAAAAAGTCAGTGTCTGTGGGATTTGAACCTATACCCGCTCGCTTTCCGGTCGAACATTTTACCACCAGACCGCGGGACTTTATAAGTTTAAATCACTTTTAATACCTGGATGTATCTGTAGATACGAGGGCTGCCTCTTAAGTTTTGCCTATAGAGTTGGAATAAAACAGTAGATGGCGTCTCCACGAAGATTAACTCTTTTGTCTGTGCCCGAACTAACTTTGGAAGCAGTTATTCCACTCGTTTGTTGGTACAGTTAAAATTGTGCTTTTGAAGACATCGAGTACTCCTCCTGACAACTAGAACCTCTGACCACACATTCCCGATTTTCGGGAAGGTAAAGAAATCGTTGGGACTGCACGGAGAATGGTCTAAAAATTCGACGTGTTGTTGCGTTAAAAATTCAATTGTCTTGCGTGCTGTGTGCGAACTTGCATTGTCGTGGCAAATAATGATTTGTCGTATTGGACTTAGTTTTTCAAAGCTCAGCGATGACTTGCAGCAAACAAATGGTAGTACAACAATGGCAGTAACAGTTTTTTGATCTTGTAGAGGAATTGTTGCTACATGACCTGCGTTTGAGATAAATATTGCGACAAGTTTTTGGAGAACGGATGGCTTGTCGGCTTTTCTTCATCTTGGAACATCCAATCGGACGATTCGTTAGTTTTTATAATGAGAAATTGTAATTCAAATCCTACCAAGACCGATATTTTTTTGAAAATTTTAAGAACGTTGCTAATTGCTAATTGCAAGAAAAATTGTTATGTATCAGTACGTCACTTTGACCAAATTTGGTGTTAATTTTAACACTCAAATTTTCTACCATTCACTTTTAAACTTTACACACGCAAATTTACAATAACAGTTTCTACTACAGTCTCGTTAACTCGGTTCAAGATCATTTTAACTGAGTTATATTATATCAAACACTGGAAATTGCACAATGGCAATTTTACACTAGCACAATAAGTTTTCTAGAAAAATGCGGAGCTTTGTGAAAAGTTAAGCAGATATTTTGCCTGGTTAATTTAAATTGTTAATATTTATCTCACCGATAAGTGCCTATTAAGAATTATAACATAAAATATATTACCGTAGACTCCCGCGGTCATTGTTTTCTTTTAAAGAAATTAGCTTTCTGGGTTAATACCACGTAGTAATGAGCCTACAGACGTTTCGCTATCAGTTGCATGTAGCTTCTTCTGTTCTTCTGCTGAATTAATTCCTTTCACAGCATCGATACGACATGCAGTAGCCCATAAGAAACTCCATGCAACTTAGATTGTCTCGTGAGCAGTGTCATGAAGTTACTATGCAGTTCTAACCTTGAAACTTAAATTCTTATAGCAGTTCTTACTGTAGGTCGTGCGTCTATAATATATATTACAGTTTCTGCGCTCTAGTTATAAGAGAAGGAACTCGAAATCGTTTCTTAAAATCAAAACCGGTTAAAATCAATGGTCTGGGATGTATAAAGCATTGAAATGAGGAGAAATACCCTTCGAACATGCACCAGATGATTTTTTCTTTCCAGTCTTGTCGGAAATGAAATTGAATTTGAATAATTTATTACTCAGAATAATACAAGAACAATGAAAAATAATATTTTCTTATTATTGTATTTATTCAATCTATTTTAAATTTTTTATTTACTCTTTGTCCATAATATGCTGCAATAACATATTTGCAAAGCTCTTCACATTTACTACTCAATTATCTTGTATCCATTAAAAGACTTATTTTTAAATTCTACTACTTTTCGACATTTTAAATTATAAAAAAGTATAACAGATATTAGAAGAAATCAACGAAAACATTCAAAATTTGAAATTTCTTATACATTTAGCTTGACACGAAAATTCCGCTTCAAAAGACATCAGCATTATTGGTTAGGCTTCGTTTTCAAAATTTTGTCCTTACAATTTAGTAGATCTCATTTTTTTCTCAGTAGAAAATTCTGTCACATCTTCAAGCTTTAACCGAAGGTTCTATACATTTCAAAGTGTGCACATCTGATTTATTAATATACTTAAATTTTACAGAGAAAAGTATTAATAGCTCAAATGCCAACCCAAAACCTTTATTGTACTTTAATAATAATTAAATTTTCTAAGTGAATTTTATTTGTTTACATTTATGTGCCTTAAAACAAAAATAGAACTAAGCGTTGAGAATGCAGCGCATAAAAGCTATAACAATCAACACAGCGCTGGATGTAAACTGGTACTAGTTAACATCAGCCTCGCATACCACGTTAAAAGAAAAGAATCTTACAATGAAATTGTGATCAAGAAATCGGATCCCCCTACACGTTACGAGGTTTTATATTTTTTATCGGTATTATTTTTATTATTATAATAAAAATAACCACATACGTACACAAACATATAGACGCACGTGTCCCACATTCTTAACCAAGCTCTTTCATTTCTACACCGCCGAACCCGAACATTCCCAGAAAACGACATAAAATCTAATATATAGTACTTCTCGTACCGAAAAAAGATCATTTTAAAAGGGTTGTATATTGCGATGGGTACCAGTTTCAACACTTCGCTGCGATCCCTACATCCTCTTCGCGCTCTCGCGAACGATATACGGCTATCCTTTACACGCGACCCGGTACTAGATGGCGCAAGGCACGAAACAACTGAATCCCGGTACCCATGCCTTCTTGATGCTTAGTCGATTGTCTACTGTTTTAGCTAACGCGTGCGGGCAACCTGTTGAATGCAACAAATGCTTAAGAAAGACGCGGTGATTTCAACACGAAAGCAGACGACGAACTTCCTTTGAACATTTTTTTTTTGTATACGTAGTACGAGAGATATAGAAAAAAATATATACAAGAAAGGATCGAAGTAGGTTAGTGATTTTAATACAGTGACTGTTTATAATTTAGTGACATTTAAAAATGGGTAAAAAACGCAATCTAAATAAGTGAATTTAATCGAAGAAATATACGCAAGAAAAGAACGAATCGAGGTAAAAACGAAGAGTAGGCGGCGGTGGTTGTTAAAATTTGATAGGAATGTCGTCCATGGCCATCTGCGTAACCGAAAAAACATGTCGAAACAACCGAAAAACGTCCGCATAAATTTAAATCGGAGAGATAACAATTTGTCAGGTGAATAAAATACACGAATAGCTCACTCTCTTCTCTTCTTTCGCTTATTGTTCTTATTTTATCTCGTATACTCGTTTCTTTTGAGAGATTAAGTCAACGCAATCTATTTTTTTCTTGTCTTCCTAGAATCCCAGTCCGCGCCCGCTTAAAACAAAACGTGAGAAAAAAATACGATCACGCGTCCAGGGCCGTCTCCTCTTGTATATACGCCCTAAAAACAAAAGAAAGGTCCCAAGATCGCATCCATGTGCGATCTGATCAGGATGCAAACTTCGTCGGAGAATGTCCTCGGCGGTAATAGCGTAGAGAATAAGCACGATATGTCGCCGAAATCTCAAGAGACCATCTCGACTAATCAATTGAATCTGGCCACCGCAATGCTGCAGGAGAATTTCCTCCAGAGATCGATCCAGAACGTAGCGCTATCGCTGCAGAATGCCATGATGAATTCGCTCCAGCAAGCCGCTTTGTTACCTGCGAACTCCGCCGCGGCCGCGGCCTTAAATCTTCAAGCACTGGAATCTTATCTAACCCTCCAGAGATTGACTACGGTTTCGGCTAACGTCAATAGCAATAATTCGCGAATAGACATCCTTAAGATAGCGACGAATACGGCTAAAATCAGCGAAGAAAGTAGCAACGATGAAGTCCAAAATAACCTAACGGAGGACGTAGATCTCGCCGAAGAAGTTGAAGAAGACCTGGCACTTTTGGACAACGAAGATGCCCTGAATAGTTTCCCAATATCGACTTCACCCGTCGATACGACTTATCCAAGTATGATCATGAATTCAATTTATCAAAATTCATCAAATACCACGTCCACGGTGACTACATCCACCGCAACTTCGACGACACCCACTACAGGGCGGCAGAAAGGTGCTTCGAGGCCCAAGAAGCAGTTTATCTGTAAGTTCTGCAATAGACAGTTTACGAAAAGTTACAATCTGTTAATCCACGAGCGGACACACACCGACGAAAGACCGTATTCGTGTGACATTTGTGGGAAAGCGTTTAGAAGGCAGGATCACCTAAGGGATCACAGGTAATAATTTTAAATCCTCATTTCTTTTAAGATGACCATTTTACGAACTAAACGAGAAATTTTGGTTATGCATTTTGAAAATACGCGGTAAAAATATCGGGGTTCAATTTTATCCAATCAAAACGCTGGGACCATGCTGCGCTTCGTGATTGGTGCAAAGGATGCGCATAGTTTGATTGCGCATACGTTATTCGTTTTTGTTTTGTTTTCGAGCTGTTTCCGATCGCAGGTTGATAAACTTTAATGCTCCAAACGATACTAGATTTTTTAGAAATGCAAATTTATAACTGAAAAATAGCTTGTTTCTTTTCTTTTTTAATAATTAATTCATTTTGCTTCTTTTCTTTTACTACTTAAAGAATAACATGTGTCTATGTGGATTATTTTTCCCAACCAATAAAATTTACGATGCTATTACGTCATTCTCGCCTTTGATTTGTTGATTGTCTTCAAACTAACGTGCATGTGTTAATTGTTTAATAACTAACTAATTTTATGGAAGTAAATGTTTGAATGAACATGTAGAACTTTTTAATTATAAATTAAATATTGTTTCTTTGAAAGATGTTTGAGAAATTAAAACTTTATTTTTTAAATCAAAGTATAGTATTGTTTATTTATCTACGTTTACTTTAGCACTTTCTAAATTAAAAATATGTTTGCTTTTTGATTCATACAATATTTACTTAAGGAATGTAAAAGTTTTGGTTGAGGTACACTGAAACGTTTAAAAGAAAAAATCAACTTTATTGTAACGTACAAAGAACTACACTACAATACGGATGCAGGAGAACCTCACATACTTATTATACTCTGTTATGTTAAATACACCAGATGTATAAAATATAGGTTTCAAAATATCCAAAGCTGGAACATATGAACGTTTTGGAACCGTACTACTAATTGAAGCTTGTAGAGACAAGTTTTTCTGCGCTAAACTCAGTCGATAGTTGCGATGAGGACGTAGTTGTGTATGTAGCTGGCCAGAATTTAATGGGGGCATATTGATATCAATTGGGAACAAATTAGACATTAGCCATTCATCTGGTACTTCAATAGGCTTATATGAACTGGCTTCACTAACAGCAACGCAATATTTTTGAATTTTTCTGTTGCATTTAGTAAGCCTTTATATTGCATTGACTTCATGAAGATCGCCGACATACATACATATGTACATATTAACCAGTCAATTATGTCTTTATGAACCAATGTTCCTAGTTCAATATGTATTGAATTTTACCTTTTTGAGGTTAAGTTAATAATATTAATAATAAATGAAGAAGTAAATAAATACTTTTACAAGGAATTAATGATATACACTAATTGAAGATCAGTGCACAAACACTGACAGTAGAACTTTGTATAATATTATCTTAATACCTTCTAATTGTTGAATTAACTTTTTAAAACTTTTGAAATGTAGAGCTTCCCTTATTTTTATTATGAAGTGTTATTGCAGTGTGTGTTTCAATGTTTAGCTGTTAATTTAAATTGGTGTCTGCATGGTGTTGTCGACTCGAAGTGAAAGATAGTCCCATGATTCGTTTTCAATACACAAAGATACGTTTCCAATTACTTACACGATTGCAGATTAAAACATTGTATGGTAAAGTTGAATAAATATCCTAAGCTTTACTTTTAAAATTTAGATTGTTGCCGAAATAAACTTTAGTGCCAGTTTTTTTGATTCACAGAATATTTACTTAAGGAATATATAAGTTTTGGTTGAGATTCACTGAAAGTTCAAAGGAAGAAACAACTTTATTGTAACGTACAATTAAATTAAAAAAATTACACTACCATACGGATGTAGGATAATTTCTGCTCCGGCGAATAACAATTTTACCTTATATATGATAGATAAAACACATGTGTATTCGTTTGCTGATTCTGCTTCTCCTTTGTTATTGTGGAATATAACTTAGAAACATATAAGAATCTTCGTGCGGAGAGGAATACTTAAAAGAACGTTTATTATCGGGTAGCACTGCATAACATAATTTCCCTAGCAAGGAGGGAAAAATTAACATGATAAATTTTACCTCAAAGCATCCCTTGAAATCATAATTATGTTAGCTTGTTACTGAAACTCTTAATACAAATTTTGTTTGGTATAACCTATTTGAATGACATGAAAAATACTCTGTCAAATTGACAACTAATGCAACTGAAGATAGTACAAGTTACGACAAAAGTTTTTATTGGAATGGACAGTCGTAACGGTTGTCGGGTTCTACCGTCTCACTATGTTTTTTGGCCCCGACAAAGGTACTGTACCTTTGTGTCTCAGAACCTTTGAAAATGCGTCAGAGACAAAAAAACCTAGTGACACGGCGGAACCCGACAACCGTTACGACTATGACAAACGGCCGTGAAAGTCTGAGATACTACTAGAGGTACAGTTTATGCAATTAATTTAGATGAATTTAGATTATGATTACGCCATAGAAATTTAAATTGATATAATAAAATCATCTTGCAAAAAGTGGCCAACAAACATTAATAAACACAGAAACAAAATATGGACCCCAATTAAAATATTGTTACATAAAATAAACAGGTGTATCGGTCGAAACTTTTAGAACTGATGCCCTTTGCGGTTCAATCGGGTTATCACGTAATTCTCTCAATATATCTCCTCAAAAATAGTATTTAAGTCGAACAATCTTGATAAAATAATCAATAAATAAACTGAATGACATCACTATCCTTATCTTTGGCTGCAATTGTTTGATTTATAGGGTTACTCGTAAGATAAATACATTATGAAATTGCCATCAGTTTTTAATACTTCACCAGTTGGTTAATATATCTTTTCAGTTTTGATTGCTGTAGTAATAGTTTTAGTGATAACTTTTCGATGGACATTTTTCTATTAGATACTGTATTTTTTACGCGTTAACAATTTGCTAATATCAAAAGAAATTGTTTTAAATTATAAATTAGATTGGAGGTTTAGCCCAAATTAAATTGGGACAACGTTGAGTTATCTGTATTAAGATTTAAGTAAAAAGAAAACAATGTATTTTTAACGAGAAGAAAACGTGTGTATCTGTTCGAAATTATATATAGTAATTAAATGAATAAAATTATATAATAATAATATTTATTAGACACTCTCTCTAGCAACCACAAAGAGAAGCGAAAATCTATATATATCTTACATTGATAGTGCAGTGTCCAAAAGGGGTAATCAAGCAAAGTATGTATCCCTAATATGGACTGTTAGAAAGTTGTTATGTTAAGGTGTACATGTTATGTTACGTACCAACATATTTTACAACTATGTATCCCTTACATGTTGATTTAACAGACCTGTTATGACTTGTATGTTAAAATTAAGTTTAATTTCCAAAACACTGTCGGTAGACTTGCTGTTGAAGGTAACAAGTATGTTAGGAGTAAAATATGGCGTAGGAAAGTTCTCAGTCTGTTACTTCTAATCAACTAGGACGTTCGAATAATTTAAAACTGATCTCTTTATTCACAAAACTAGAAGGATTAGTAAATTTATTCATTTTAAATGAAATTGGGGAAGCAGAGTAGAGGTTTGTTGTATGTTTATATACGCTACCATCCATATTAGTTTGGACTCGCAAATAAACTAAAAGAGCGATTCATTTCGGCGGCGATTTCTGGTGCTGTCAGTCATATTTTAGATGACTTCTTGGATTTGGTTCAAGGCTCACCGATTGCTATCTGCAATCATACAGAATACGATTCTAAAAGCTAAATTGGCACAAGAGGACTAGTCTATATAGTATTCTTTCACACAGTTGTTATGAATATCGTTATAGTTCAACATGATTGAAAATAACATGCTTGTTATTCTATATAATAGAAAGGATACATACTTGGCCTGAATGTCAGATTCGGCATATAAAATGTGACCATTGTAGACGTGCGGGAAGATGAACTAATAACCAGATGAAATTCCTTTCTCTAAATCCTGATTGATTATGATGAATGACACTATTTCGCACACAAAAATCATATAATTGGTTTTTAACGCACAGTTCAAGAACTTTTTCGTAACTTGGTATAGTATTAATAGGCCTGAATTTCTCACATACGCACGATGTTTTCCAGTTTTCCAAAAATGTACATGTATGAAGTGAAGCATTCACTCACTATACCAATTTTCTTAGATATATAAATCCAAAGGATTGCTTCGACTGGACTTCAATTCCACTAATTGAAGTATCAAAGATTATGACATAAATTAAAAGTGTCTGTTACAGAATGTAGTACTCGAAGTGATAACGGAAATTAGAAGGTTCCCATTACGGAACAATAAACAACATCGAAAGAGTCACGACGCAGGTTCTAAACAGTCTAACGGAGAAAGACTTCCACAATTGTTATCAGGAATGAAAAACTTGCTGGAAACGCTGTCAGCATTCCAAATGAGCAAATTTTGGAGGGAACAATTTTAAATTGTGGATAAATTCAATTAATAACTTTAAAACTAATCATTCCCATAAGTTCTGAGCCACCCTTCGTATTAAGAGATTCCATTTCTACCTTCCATTCATGAAGAAGTTAAAATTCATCGCATTCCTCACCTAAATCTCTTTCCACTTGCTTACTTATCAAAATTTGCCAACCACTGACTCCTTAATCTCCCAAAACAAACATATCTACTCGTTCCCATAACTAGTTTTATTTATACCATCCATATATCAATAATAAATCTCCCCGTATCCGCGTTTCTGTTGACAAACGATTTACCGAGCGTAGATATCCATCATCATCGCCACCACCATCATCGTACACAAGCTCGTTCGATTTGAACCCGACTTATTATATTCGAAGGAGAAGAGGCACTTTTCGAGACGTTCGAGGTCCCCTATTAGCACGTAGTTGCCATGTAGTGGAAGAAAAAAGTCTTTACAATCAATTAACACTTTCCTAAACACGCCCCAGATGTGAATCCTATAACCGCGCTGATAGAGGTAAAAGAATTTAACGATATTTGCTTAGGTTATAGGTAGAAGTTTATGACGCGTCGGTAAATATGCTTAATGTTCGATATATACGTATATGTAGATCTGGTAGGCTTAGAAAATACGTATAGGCTTGTTAAAATTGTGGTAGAATTTGACGTTAATGTGCTAAAGTTAAGTATGTAATCAGGAAACAATTGAAGGATACGCTTTGCTTGTAACAAGCGCTAAAACTGGTTTAAATAGGATTGGAAGGATAAAAAAGTCAGACTAAATACTGTTTTTATACCAAAAATTTTCCAAGCTGTAGTGTAATTTAATCAGAGATGTTTTACGGCTTCATTAGTACTAGCCACTTTCTACACTATTGCCCATAACCGTAAGACTACTTATCGAAAAATTGCAAATTGCAAAAAAAACCGATATCATAGTAATATAAATGTAGCAACTAGTAACTAACGTCAATATATAAACCTATAGAAATTTCATGAAAGCATCCAATCTATATTTAATTTTATCATCTTGTATCACTAAATTCCAAGTGAAAATTTGCTTGTATATGCTTCTAAGAAACGTTTCCAAATAAAAATTTATAAAACCTTTTTAGTTGCATGGTCTTTACGTGGGAATTTAGTTCGATTGTATTTACTATCTTATTTGCACAATTTAGAAAAAAATAAAAAGATGAACATTGGGAAACTCGCTGTTATAATTGTGCTTTATCGCAAAGGTGGAGATAAACATTCCATTGCAAATAGACTGAAAGTTTCGAAAAAGTGTCATTCATTTGATAATTGAAAAATATTGAGAAAAAGAAAGAAATTCTTACCATGAGACTAAGAAGACAGTTTAGAATCAAAAGTCGAATCGAGAGCTTTTTACAATTTATGTTACTATCTGTATCTTTTTATTACTATGCAAAAGTAGACTTAAGCTGATAATCTTTTTCCTTTCGAATGAAGCGAATGCACTTTATTTGGATTAATGAGTGAAATTATTAGGGTCTTTGAGGCGCATTCTGTACAATAGGCTTATTTACCTCTTGCTAAAGTAAAGCAATCAGATTCTCCGAGAAATTGTTTTGCATTCATGGAAAATGGTATAAATTAAAAATGAAAAATATCGACAAACATAAATGGTGGTTGAAAATAGAAAAATAACATTCTGGAAAGTGGAAATGAGATCACACGCATAAAGGAAAAGGCTTATAGCAAATACTAATGCCGTTCGAAAGTAAATAGTGAGACTAGAGACTATAACTTGAGGTCAAATGTCACTAATCCCTAAAGTGAATAGTTTATATAAAAAAAATTGCAGTTTCAAGGGATTGTATAATATAATGCATTTTAGTGTAATGTAACGCATGGGCTGAAAAGTCCCGGCCCTAACAAAGAAAACACGGTTTTTTTGGTTCAAAATTAGCTTTATTCATCAACGTACTCTCCATCAAGAGCAACGCAATCATTCCAGCGCCGCTCTAACATTTCAATACCACTTTTGTAGAACGATTTATCTTTTGCCTCAAAATAGGCCTCAGTTTCAGCGATAACCTCTTCATTTGTGCGAAATTTCTTACCGGCAAGCATTTTTTGAGATCTGCAAACAGCCGGTAGTCGCTGGGAGCCAAATCTGGCGAATACGGTGGATGTGGGAGCAACTCAAAGTTCAATTCATGTAGTTTTGCCATTGTTTTGATTGACTTGTGACACGGTGCGTTGTCTTGATGAAACAACATTTTTTCTTTGCCATATGCGGTCGTTTCTTTGCAATTTCAGCCTTCAAACGCTCCAATAACGCTATATAATATTCACTGTTGATGGTATTTCCTTTCTCAAGATAGTCGATGAATATTACACCACGCTCATACCAAAATATCGAGGCCATAACCTTTCCAGCCGATTGTTGTGCTTTCGGGCGCTTTGGACGAGGTTCACCAGTTGCTGTCCACTCAGATGACGATCGTTTTGATTCCGGAGTGAAGTGATGGATCCATGTTTCATCCATTGTCACATATCGACGCAAAAAATCCGGTTTGTTACGTTTAAACATGGCCAAACACTGCTCAGAATCATCAACACGTTCTTGTTTTTGGTCAACAGTGAGCAAACGCGGCACCCACTTTGAACAGAGCTTTCTCATAGTCAAATGCTCATGTAATATGAAGCCAATACGTTCTTTTGATATCTTTACGATGTCAGCTAACTGACGCTACTTCACTTTTCGATCATTCAAAACGATTTTGTGGATTTTTTTGATGTTTTCTGGTGTTACCGCCTCATTTGGACGTCCACTGCGTTCTGCATCATCGGTGTCTCTACGACTACGTTTGAAGTCAGCAAACCAACGTTTTATTGTTGTTTCTGATGGAGCGGAGTCCCCATAACACTTTTCAAGCCACTACTTCGCTTGAACGATATTTTTTCCCATCAAGAAGCAATTTAAAATTAAAACACGAAATTGTTTTTGATCCATTGTTTTGAAAATAACAAAAGTAGCGTGAATCTTAGCACAATAACTCACAAACTAAGAATAGAATATCATGAAATTTTAACAACTGTCTTTTGAAGGTTAATACTAACTGAGAGAAAGGTGACTGCAATAAAATTAGCGTCATCTATGTGTTAGGCCCGGGACTTTTCAGCCCATGTGCTAGTGTAGTGTGATGTAGTACAGCGTAATACAATATAATGTATTGTAATATTGTGCAATGTTGTTTCTATGTTTTCGGAATTTTGATTTGCTGTTATATATTTGGTTTTTCGTGTTTCGATAAAAGGAAATATTTCATAAGGAAATTTAAAGATACACTAAGTAAAGTTATAAATTTTTTTATAAATATAAAAAACGAGTTTTGCTTACTTAAATAATAGAGATATTTCAAGAACTAAATTTAGATAAAGTCAACCCTAATATAAGTTGTCAGTAAATGATGCGAGAAGTGCAATAAATCGATAAAAACTATATCATTAAACTTAAAATATGAAAGTTGATATCAACATCCTGTACGCCGCAATACTGTTAAGGTGAAACTTTTGTTTTTCAAATGGATTATAGTTCGCCATGACTACACTGTAAGTTTCAAAATTAAATTTTCACGCAAAAACTCGAAAAATTCTAATAAGGTAGTTTAGTGGGATATCCTGGCTAATTAGTTATATAATACGTAGTTATAAACATTATAGCACCGATCGAAGATATTTTTCTTTTGAAATAAGTTCAATGATGTTAAAACATTGAAACTATTTGCACAGATTCCGAATTTTCGCTTAGGTCTCAGTTATATGACGAGAATTTCTAAATAGGCAAATATAGGCAGCTGACACTTTAGGCTTGTTTACACTAATGCACTCTGATTCTAACCTAAGCGATACCGATTTAAAACAGGGCAAAGTATCTTTTAAATCAAATTATATACAGTATTTATGGGGAAAATTGATTTATTCACTTCTCATATATCTAGATGTTCATACCTAATTGATATTCACTAGTTTAAAACTAGAAATCGGTGTATTTCTTAAAAAGAAGATGATTTTGCGGGTTGGACTTATTTCCGTCGAAGAATCAAATAGAATCACTAATATCTAAGAACCACCGTGTATCACTCAAGGTTGGGGAAAGGAACAAAGCACGATTTTTATTTTAATTGCCCTTTCATTGTTTTCTCCGCTCTTAAGATTGCCAACATAAAATAACAAGTTGGAATTTGTGAAAGTACCATTTCTTACATCATTAATATAAATTAAAGATAAATAAGATTACTCCAGTTCAGAATTATGAAGTGCACGTGAAGTAATTTCAATAAATATTAACATTACATTGTTTATTTACTCAAGTCATTATGAAAACCCAAGAAATAAGGAAAGACTAATCAGTTATGTAATGGGTATTCAAATATTCTTTCGAATTCATTGTAAAATCGTCCTCATTAATTGTTATCCAGTAAGTTCATCGTCAGTTCTAAATATTGTTTTACCAATTTCTCCATCATTTCGCGTTGATAGAAATTTTGTCGCGATGTGTTAAGCTTGCATAATACTGGTTCTCTAACAGTCCGACAAACTATTGTGTTACCTATGGAAGTAAAATGTGCGCGCTGAATAAGAAGATGGAAAACAAAATAATGTCAACAGAGATAATGTACTGGGGACGCGAACATTTCCTTCTCCTTCTTCAATTTTTCCTTCTATTAAGTTCTTTATTATACAGATACCGTGGTTCGCTTGTCTCTCTGGCCTGGAACCTGCCTGGTCTTCCTCCAGTCTTTGTTCTACATAAACTCTTAACTGTTTTGCCAGTATTGTTGTGTATAGTTTGTAGCTTGTTAATGCTAAACATATAGCTCTATGGTTCTCGCATTGGGTCTGCTCTTCTTACTTTTAAATTAGGATTATCAGATTCCTTTCCCTTGGTATTTCCTGTTCCTTTCATATTGCCCTTAATATCTCCAAGATTCATTTTTTCCTTCTTGTACTAGCCACTTGATCATTTCTGGTAATATGGCATCATTTTCGCCTGCTTTCCCTATCTTGATTTTTTGTACGGCTTCTTTCACGTCTTCTTTTATCATTTCTTGACCAGACCTGAACCAAGGTCTTGCCTGCGTATCCTTTGTTCTGTATTTGTTGCATTAAATTTGTCTTCACAGTATTCTTTCCATATTCCTAGTACGTCTTTTGTTCTTGTACGTAGTCCACTATTCTTGTCTTTTATTGCTGTTATTTCCTTCCTTTTGATTCCTTTTGATCTCTCTATTCTTGTCCAAAATTTTCTCTTGTCTACATTATAAGTTTCTGTTATCTCACGACTTCTTCTTCTCATCCTGTATAGTTTTCTTTACTAGGTTTCTCTTCCTACTGTAATCTTCTTTAACTTCTCTTGTTTTTGTTTGTGCCTTTTCCAAGTAGTTTTCTTCTTTTATCATCTTTAGTGTATCGTTCCACCAATTCATTCTCTTTATACGTTTATTAAACTTTTTTCCCCGCAAAGTTTTTCTACTACTACTTCTTTAAAGACCATCCACTTCTCTTCTATGGTCCATTCTGCTTTTTCAATGTCTAGTCTTCTGAATTCCTTATTTGTTTCTTGTTCATATTTATCCTTATTTTTTATATTAAGTTTGTGTATTGCTAAGCTGCTGTATTCTTTTATCTCTTCTTTCCAGTCAATTTCTACTAGGCAGCTTGCTACTATTAATCTATGATTTGTTCCTGTTCCCACTTTCGCTTCTTTTCTTACTTCTATATTTTGTATTGTGTTTCCATTACCAAAAGTATGGAAACCGTAAGTTAAAATGCAATTACTAAAGAAATTTACGGATATTTGCAAATCAGCAATACATACTTCAAAATGACAACCGCATCAAAAATTCAAAATGGAAGCTTCTACAAACATATCTACCACGTATATGGTATAATCTCTTTACCATATTCTTCCGCGACATCTGTAACATCACGTGTCGAAGATTCCATAACAGATTCACTTTAATTAAGCAATAAAGTGGGACGAAATCGTATTAATTTGTATCGACTAGGGAAATTAGCAATTCTAATCCGAATTTATCGCCTAATTTCCATAAATATTTCCCAGATAAGCGCCGAACGAAACCAAATTCATTTTAATTAAGAAACAATTAGCCGTTGCTCGATTTAAACACGAGAAAAAGGAATGTACAGAATTCGAAGCATCAAATTTTTTCTCCATACGGAGAAATGGAACTCCCGATAAGTACGCGAGAATGTCCCCAGGTTAAAAATGTTACCTTGTCACCTTTGAATAATTTATACGGCCATTGTGTGCTAAGCGAAAAACAAATTTAAAAGTTAATTAGCATAATATCGCTTTTTTCGGTAAAGAAATTTATGTCGCGCGCTGCATTACCGGCATATTTGCAACGGTCGCCGAAGCCGACTGTAAACAGTCACCTTTTACGGCAGGTAATCACGCTCGTAATAATGGGATGCATGTATTTGAATGTGAGATTAGTATTAATTATTTATTTATATTGTTTGTAATGTAGCGTGTATTAGATTTTAGTAACAGGTTATAGATTGTCTACTTATATTTCATAATTTTCATACGGATACACTAGAAGAAATAATAATGGCGTGAAATGTGTCCTTGCGGTACTCTAATATTAATAATTGAAATTGAACCATTCTAAATTCTTGGCAGTCTTTTTTATTTCTCTCAAAGAACTTTGACGATTTTTCAACCTACTAACTCAACCCAATGTTTTGATACATTCAAATAATAACGTGATGCCGGTAAATGAAAGATACAGTTGAGCTTTTTTATTCCAAACATCGAGGAACCTAAGCGATCTATTAGAACCTTCGAACATTCACATTTTCAGGATAGTAACCGATGCTTTAACAATTTCAGAAACATTACGATATCGTACAAAAAGTTATTTCACGAGAAAATATAAATGTTGCAAAATTATCAACGCAAACTTGTCAGTAATTTTGTTTCTAGGTATTGAGCTTCTTATAATTGGTATTAGGATGCTTAGAATTCTCATTTATCGGTTTTCATTTATTTTTATTTAATACGCAATATACACTCTGCAAAAAAGTGTCGCATACTTCACTTTCATAGCACAAGAATGGCTTTATGACTAATGTAACTTTTAAATGTACCCTAATACACTCCAAGAAATAATTGTTACGATTATTTAAATAATGCAGGAACCAAATGGAAACAAATTCATATTTGAAATTTTTATTAAGCAGATATGAAATTATGAAACGTATATTATTTATTATTCATGTCTTTACTTTACATTATATAGTGTTGCACGGGCTCAACACATAGATGACGCTAGTTTTATTGCAGTCACCTTTCTCTCAGTTAGTACTAACCTTCAAAAGACAGCTGTTAAAATTTCATGATATTCTATTCATTAGTTTGTGAGTTATTGTGTTAAGAGTCACGCTACTTTTGTTAGTTTCAAAACAATGGATCAAAAACAATTTCGTGTTTTAATTTTACACTGCTTCTTGATGGGAAAAAATACCGTTCAAGCGAAGCAATGGCTTGAAAAGTGTTATGGGGACTCCGCTCCATCAGAAACAACAATAAAACGTTGGTTTGATGACTTCAAACGTGGTCGTAGAGACACCGATGATGCAGAACGCAGTGGACGTCCAAATGACGAGGTAACACTAGAAAACATCAAAAAAATTCACAAAATCGTTTTGAATGATCGAAAAGTGAAGTTGCGTGAGTTAGCTGACATCGCAAAGATATCAAAAGAACGTATTGGCTTTATATTGCATGAGTATTTGACTATGAGAAAGCTCTGTTCAAAGTGGGTGCCGCGTTTACTCACTGTTGACCAAAAACAAGAACGTGTTGATGATTCTGAGCAGTGTTCGGCCATGTTTAAACGTAACAAACCGGAATTTTTGCGTCGATATGTGACAATGGATGAAACATGGACCCATCACTTCACTCCGGAATCAAAACGATCGTCATCTGAGTGGACAGCAACTGGTGAACCTCGTCCAAAGCGCCCGAAAGCACAACAATCGGCTGGAAAGGTTATTTTGGGATATGCGTGGTGTAATATTCATCGACTATCTTGAGAAAGGAAATACCATCAACAGTGAATATTATGTAGCGTTATTGGAGCGTTTGAAAGCCGAAATTGCAAAGAAACGAGGGCATATGGCATAGAAAAAAATGTTGTTTCCTCAAGACAACGCACCGTGTCACAAATCAATCAAAACAATGGCAAAACTACATGAATTGAACTTCGAATTGCTCCCACATCCACCGTATTCGCCAGTTTGGCTCCTAGCAAGTACTGGCTGTTCGCAGACCTCAAAAAAAATGCTTGCCGGTAAGAAATTTCGCACGAATGAAGAGATTATCGCTGAAACTGAGGCCTATTTTGAGGCAAAAGATAAATCGTTCTACAAAAGTGGTATCGAAATGTGAGAGCGGCGCTGGAATGATTGCGTTGCTCTTGATGTAGATTACGTTGATGAATAAAGCTAATTTTGAACAAAAAAAACGTGTTTTCTTTGTTAGGCGCGGCACTTTTCAGCCCATGTGTTATGTATACAATAGCGATATTGTAAGTTAAAAATGTAATACTTGCAAGTATTTTAATCTTCGTGTATACGCATACAATAGCCTACTAAAACTCGCCGAAAAAAAACTCCTCCCTCATTCGTCTTAAAATATTACGTCACGTCAATTCGACAAAGCAATAAAAAGATCGCAGAGGGCGGTCTCACAAATCGTATATTACCTCTAGTTAATAAAAGTAATGTACCTTATACACACACACACGTAAAGCGCGTACGCACCGTACCGGGACCTTTTCGTCTTCCGTCGGCAAACGTATAACGCGGCTCGTAAGAGATCCCATAAACTCCGATGCGCGCATACCTCGCTCGGTTATGCTGGAGCACGCCGTATCCTAGCGTGCCGGGACCATTCAACAATCGCCCGTCAATTGGCGAAAACAAAAGACGATCGTATACGTATGAATAGGCTCAAAATCGAGTAGTCGAGTCGGCGGCATATATACTTATTTACGGGGTTATAGGATAAAGGGAATCGGGCTTGGGGTTCGCGAAAAGAAAGATTTTTACGATCGGCTGGTTGGTAGTTTTAGCTGATATAATACGCTTCTTACAATGACAATAACAATCTTAAGAATAACGCTGATTATAATGGTAATAAAGTGCTTAACAGTAACCGTTTTGGTCGAAGGGTCAAAGTTGTAAAATCGCATTCATCGGTAGTAGACACTACCTGCTTATAATTAAAATAACAAATGGGAAACAATGAAGAACGATAAACCTGCAACAGAATAAATCGAAGGAAGGAAGTATTAACTCGTTGAAATAAAGGAAATTTATTAACCAGCTCTGTTCTTTACTTCTAGTATTGTTGTAATACGCCTAATGTTATTCTAATCAATTAGGCGATGCTTTTTCATAAGGTAAAAGCTTTGGAAGAGATTGCAAAATCTAGCATCAATAAAAATATTGTTTGTTGATTTCAAAACATAGCTACAAAGTGAATGATCTTGAAGCTGGTTAAAAAAATTATTAACCAATTTGACTTTAAGTTACCTTTTAAATGTATAATAGAACAGCCAAATTGTTTAAAATAATCATAGCTTGCCCTTATCTACAACCGTAGTAACAGAAGTTGGGCCTGATGGAGTCTAACAAATACTACTTCACTCAACCAGATCCCACAAAATAATACAAAACGAAAACTTTACAAACATTGACAAACAATAATCACAAATACCAACAATATACGACATACCACAAACTCGGAGCAATCATAGAATAATAGGAAAAGTAACGGGTACCTAGGTTCAGTGCTATGTGCCATTGCAAAGAAAGCAGATAAGTTTTAACAGTTATACTACACCTTCTTAAATTAGTAATTTCCTTGTACATATTAGGGAATGAATTGTAAGTTATAGCAGCATTATAATTAAATGATCTTTTAAACAGAGATTTAGAGTGTTGAGGTGTACATGAATAAAATAACGTGGAATCAAAAAACCTTCAATAGACACAGACAATAAGGGCTAGAGAATCAAACACTAAGATATCTAATTAAATACAATTGACGACGAGTTCCCTATATATCAGAAACATGATCATATCTAGGAAGGTTACGAATCGACGTACAACAGGAGTTTTGAAGCTTTTGTATTCTGTGCTTATCACGAAACAGCAAACAAGGCGCGTAAATCAAATCCCAATTAAATATTGATAAAACTAATGACATACAAAATCGCACCATTACGTTGGAATTCAAAATATCTGTTGGTCCACAGAAACTTCAAGGACGCGTAAGACTTTTTAAGAAGGCATGTAACATGTTCGCCAAATCGTAATTGAGCATCATTTTTGAACACCTTAATAAAAGATCGAAAAGCATTAGAAATTTTAAATTAAAGTTTTGAAAAATTCAGTATTATCCTTAGTACCATACACTAAGACATTAGTTTTACTGAAATTAAAATATAAATTACGATCAAACGATAACTGGTGAATTGTATCTAAAGTCCGGTTGATAACATACATCACCAATAAAAAACAAGAAAAAAATGAACGTCGTCTGTATTGGATTGAATATTACAAGTTTGCACAGAGTTTAAAATACCATTTGTATAAATTATTAGTGGTCCTAAAACAGAACCTTGTGGTACACCTGATAAAATATTCAAAGTTTCAGACTTATATTGTTATCGTAATAAATTGTTTGTGTTATTCCTGGTAGGAATGAGTGTAGTAATAATTGTGATTCCTACTAAAACCCATAATAATTGCATCTGGCAATAAGCAATTTATGGGGCACCGCGTGAAGAGCTTTGGAATAGCCATAGTCAAGTAATATTAGCACACCACATATACCTTCGTCCAAAGATACCATATTTTTGATTATAAAGAACTTTTTACTGTATTTTAAATAACATAGGTAACATACTCACAATAATGTTAACTGCCTTACTAAAATTTCCATTAACATTCCAACTTAACTGCGACTCTATTTAGTGAATACTAGCAATAATATTCTGCTTAAAATCATTAATTACTTCTAGATTGTTTGCTTTAAATAACACCAAAGAAAAAAATCTCGATGCACCAAATCACATGGTCTATCCAGCCAATGTCTATTGTTCCTGTGTCTGTATCAGAAGTGTGCTGCGAACACATATTCTTTACATCCGTGCCTTCCAATTCGTCACATAAAAAGTCATTCACTTCACCAGCCGAAAAAATCACGATAGTATTTGGCGTTGATTTGCTTCGCCCCAGATTACAGTATCTTAAATAAGTAATGCTGTTAACGGTGTTGTTTGCATCTGTTTCGGTTTTATAGTCATTTTCTCGAGTGTCTTGGCCTGTTGATGTACAAATTTGCATGAAATCTATAACCATTTTTAATAAAAATTATTTGAGATACCGTGAGATTGGTCCTAAATTTTTCAAATATGAATATTTCGAGAAGTATTGTAATAATGTTGGAGTACAAACAGCGAGTTTAGAAAAATAAAGAAATCTACCTCTCAATAAATCTGGCATATTTATATTTTGCTTTCAAGAATGATTGAATAGCAGATGTGGGAGATGTCGACAAACTTCACGCACGGAATAGGTTCTATAAATTCACATTACACACATTAATAATCATGTAAAAACTTAAAATATCCTATTTATACAACATTGATCTAATTTGATAAATAATAATACACCATAATGATTTTTACTAAAGTCCGAAAATATATCTGTGTATAAACAGACGCTTATAAAATATCGAAATAAACAGTCGAATGTTTAATTAATGAAGTCACTAAATCTTGTGGAAAAATTTGTTACGAGAAAATTTTGTTAAATAGAAGGAACAGTTTCTGGATATACACCATATATATTTATTTTACTTAATGCATAATATATTAACATTATATACAAAAAGTGAGTAATTTTCTTTCGAACAGAATGTTTAAAATGTCTTTTTGTTTCATAATACGCTCCGCATTTATTCGGAACACTAAAAATATTTGCAGGAATATTTTCATCAGATTCTCGAATTCTTTCATAAGCTTTGATCATGTTATCGCGTGCAGATTTGTTTCGTAGTTCCATCCGAATCATCTTCTCCATCATCATCGTTTGTTGCTATTTCGCTACCCTAGTTATAAGTTACAGTCTTCAGAATGTCCAATGTAAATCAGATTGTATTCAGTTGCAACACTATCTTTATCAAGAACAAAGTAATCTTCATTTGCAATTTTGCTATCAATGTGACCAGAGGTTTGCAGTGTTATCCAAGAATTTCTTGTATCGAAAAATGACAGAATCCAGCTTTTGCGAAGCAATGTTTAATAGTACATTCATTTACTTCATAGGTCCATGTTTTTGCCAAGTCAGAAATGTAGCCTCACGGGTTGATTGTCTGATTAATAAGGGTTTGGTTGTTATTTTCAAGTGCACTTATAATTTTCACTAAGATTCTTTTACGAAAATAAAATTTTACATCTTTTATTATTCGTTACTGGTTTATGAATTGAAGCTTTCATCTTATGTTCGGAGATAAATAGAAAAGTTGTGTTTTTGAATTCATTTAAAATTGTAAGACTGTTGTCAATAATAAAAGCTACGGTGCATACGCATCTGTTTATCTAATTTTAGCAGCCAGTCTTCAAAAATCTCGCTAGTAATCTGTTTATTTTTTTGTTTAAATGATAATCTACTTTCCAACGATTTTACACCTTTGAAACACCTTAGATTTTTGAATTCTTCGATGAGTAAAAGTTTAATTTTTTCGCAACATGTTATACTTGCTCCTATCATTACTGTAATTTCTTCTTTGCCTTGTTTTCCTCCGAAATATTTATCATTTTTAAAGGCCAAGGTTCTATCTGGTGCACATTTCAAAAACATTTAAACTCTTTTAAAATTTTGTTTCAATATTTTATTTCTCTAACTGTTACAATCTTCTCAGTGGTGAAGACGTCGATTTTTCACCACTGAGAACCTTTTCAAAAATACCATGCCGTTTTTTTTTAAATTTATCAAGTCAACCTTTGCTTGGTTCAAAGTTTCAAGTTGTCCAAGAGATTCAGTGAACTTCAAAGGACCTGACACCGAAATGCTGTTGTTATGGACCATTATCCATTCTAATACCGCTTCTTCAACGTCTTCAAAAATACAGATTTCAAGCCGTTTTTTTTTTTCATGTTCTGCATTTGTTTTCATCATTTGCTTTTAAAATTGAATAGCGATTTTTAGTTCTAGTCGATAAACAAACTTTTCCGCGGTGTCCTTTTTATTAATGCCTTTATCGATCATTTCTAATAGTCTTAAGTTTGTAGTTCATATGTAAACACTTTCGGTTTGGCATTTTAATAGTCGTTAAACAACCTACCACTTTGAAGTGTAACGTGTAATTAAGAGCTGAGTTTAAATCCATTTTCTCTGGTAATAATTCCTTAGATTAGCAGGATAAGAAGATGTGACCATTTCTCAGAAGACCTTCTTAAGTCATAAGGATATTTACTTTAAAAATTACGAAAAATATCTTATTACTTCTACTGGAAATTGGCTATATAACAATCCGATTTTCTTTTATTGGGATGTGAGTTTGCAGACAATTTTGCTTTAAATGTAACGTGTGGAAAATATCATCAAACAGGGAAATTCGCTATTTGAAAGTTTGGAATAAGAAAGTTTCAGTATAGTTAAAATTATGTTAGAGAATAATAAGGTTATGTTTAAAAACAACATACAAGTGACTTATTTATACGGACACAATACAAATTTTATACGTTTGCAATAAACTATGGAATGAAGACATTAATATCTAGCATTAATGGTATGATTAATGACTTATATCCGACTTGTCGTCATAACCTGTCAATTTTATTTTCGGATTTATTGCTTCTATAACTCACATATTAAAGACGAAATGATATCACCGCCCAACACAATTTTTACTGACTTCTATACGAGACTTGTGTCTTACTAATTTGTGTGTGTTGAACTCGAAAATCGTATTAGTCTTTGTGTATAATGTCAAAATTTAAGTCTATGCCATAGTATGCTCTTTGAAAAATCACTAATGCAATCACTAATGCGGCTAATTTTTTACTTAAGAACTCGTGAGATACAAACAAAATGTACAATTTTAATAATTCATTTATTTATTTAAATACAAAATTACAATAGTACTTGTAAAAACAAAAGCAACAATCAAGGAATAAATTTTCGTTTGCTGCACTTTTTGCTGTGCATCTAGGTTTGGCAGTCTCTTTGACAACTCCATCTATAGTCGGCCATCATATGAAGATCTCATCTTCCTGGGTTTTTAAATCTTGGTGAAGTCTCTCACCTTGTTTATCGCTTACAGCACCTAAATTCTCGGGGAGCCTGTTTACATGATCATGAAGGAAATTAAGCTTTTTGCTCGTCTTATAACATATATTGATTTAATTAGATCTTTGTAATTGGAGGTTTTTTTTTGTTTCCAAAATTGTTCGCAACCATAATTCATTCATTATGGTTGCGAACAATTCTTCTTTCTCAGCTTCATTCATAGAATTGATGAAATTTGGGTGTGCCTTTAAAATTCTAATTTGAGGTCCATCAAATATCCTAGCTTTAATTTCTTTCATAACTTAGTCCTGGAAAATTTAGGCATATGTATTTCAAACAGTTCCCTCGCAAATCCAGGGCTTTAACAAATTGCTTCATTAGACCCAATTTCGGGAAAAGAGAAAATGATAAGGAAAAAACGGGTTTCATATTTAATATTAGCTAAATTAGTTAAAAACTAATGTCAGATATTATTCAGCAGAAAAGAACATATTTATTGCTTATTGTATTCCAAATCACATGTCTCAAGGAATCTATTACAGTACACTAAATGACAACAATCATTTCTTTTCCAGGTACATCCATAGCAAAGAAAAGCCCTTCAAGTGCACCGAATGCGGGAAAGGTTTCTGCCAATCGCGTACCTTAGCCGTCCACAAAATCCTGCACATGGAAGAATCTCCTCATAAATGCCCGGTGTGCAGCAGATCGTTCAACCAGCGTTCGAATCTGAAGACGCACCTCCTCACTCACACCGATATCAAACCTTACAATTGTTCCTCGTGCGGTAAAGTGTTCCGGCGGAATTGCGACCTGCGAAGGCATAGTCTCACCCATAACCTAGGCGCCAGTTCGTCAGCGAGCGTACCGAATCTCATAGCAAACCAAAATTTTAGTATAGACAGCATAATAAACAAAACGGCGACCGCTACTGCTACTACAAAATGAAGAACGGCTAGAATAGCCGAATTTCGTTTGGATCATTCTTGTAACGATGATAATCGCTGATCGTTGTTGTTGTATCGATTTGTTTTGTTTTTTCTCTTTTGTTTTTATTTTGATATATTATCGTAGTACGTTTTTAAAGCAATATTTCGAGAATTGGAATTGAGACATTGATTGATGAAGTAATTGGAGATGTCGCCATTTCCTTATATGTACATATCATATATTGTACTTTGGTAAGTGTGTAAAGAAATTCTTTGTAAAGATAAAGGTGATTTTAGTGTGAAAAGAAATGGGAAAATGATGAACAAATTGTTTAAAAAAAGAGAGAAACGTCATAGAAGCTTTTATGAGATAAATAAAGAGGTTTTCATATCGATGTGTTTTATTTATGTTAAATCTTTATTTGTGCAAATTTCCCGTAAATATAGCTAATATTTCAAAAAAATATTTATATGGAAACATGGTTTTTGCAATAGAATCCTGTCGGAATTATATTAAACGAAGTACATTATAGATCAATTTGATTCTTTTAAAAGAAATTTCGTAAGTGTATGTATAATTACAAATATTCCTGGTATTAGAAATGTACAAGATAAAGTACACGGTAAAGAATAGAGGATATGCAAATTAATCAACTAGTAATATCTGTAATTACGTTTTGACCCAAATCTAGACTTCTTTTGGCTTTCGATGGCTTCGGCTTGCTATCCAATGAATCTTTGTTAATTTTAGATTTCGCGTCCATTAATGTAGATAAGCAGTAATGTTTTTTCGTCAGAGTTTCTTATTCTAAGGACTTCTCTACATTATTACTTTTGCCCGTAAAACTGATACAGTGAGGTATGCGTACAATGTTGGCGGTGAACTTTTAACGCGTTGTGAGGAGTACGGAGATCTTGGTATATTTTTTGATACTAAGCTAACATTTAACAAGCATATTGTAAGTATATGTCAACAGTCTCTTAAAACGTTAAGCTTTCTGTTTCGCAATACTAAACGTTTGAGTAGTGATGCCCTTGTTGCTGCATTTGTTCGAGCGAGATTAGAATATGGTTGTATTGTGTGGAATCCGGGGTATCACGAATATATCAATTTAGTTGAGATGGTACAGCGTACATTTTTGAAAACCTTATATTTCCGTAAACACCACGTTTTTTTGCAACATGGCTATCTATATACTAATCTTCTAAAAGAATTTGCATTTATTTCTTTGGCGGATCATCGTGTTGTATCACGAATAATTTTTGCACATAGAATTGTAAACGGTGATATAAAAGTTCCGGATTTGCTGTTGCTTTTGAATTTTTATATACCGAGACTTAATAGTAGGAATAGTTTAAATTTTATCTTCCCGTTGCTAACACGCTCCACCATTCTCAGTCACCACTTATGTCAATATGTAACAGTGTTAATGTATATGCATCTAGATTTGATTTGTTTAACATTTCTATCAATGCTTTGAGGCAACTTTTGTTAGAGCAGTTTTCTGTTGCTTAAGAAATTTTTGCATTTTCATTTGCTTTTTCTTTTGGTATTACACAATCCTGTAATTATCCTGTAATAAGCTGTATAAGCTGTTGGGAAGTAAATTATTATTATTATTATTATTATTATTATTATTATTATTATTATTATTATTATTATTATTAAGAAGCAATTTCTTGAAAAACCATCGTTGAAAATTTTGCTTTGTTTTTGTAACAAACAAGCAGCGCTTTTATATTTTTAAAGCTCTCGACTCTCCTATAAAAATCAACTTTAACTCATGCACCTTATAGAAATATGGTACAAGTTAAGCCAGAGGTTTATTCTTCATCTTTCTGAACCATTGTTAGAGTAGGTGGTATTCTAAAATTCAAAACGTATTTCATTGCATTTACAGTTCCATATAATTTTATAATTCCTCTGTAAACATCTATCAAATTAACTATTACTCTATTTCAACAGTTCTTTCTCTATAATCCTAAAACTTTCCACGAGTTTTTCTTCCATGTTTATAGAATTTCCTATAAATTTCTACAAGTGTCTTCTCTATATTTCTTAATATTTGACTAAGCTCGTCTACGCCACTGGCCACTTAAAACAAATGATTTTCAGGATCTTCGTCTATTGCTTCCATCGCGTTTTTCAATGGTTACTGAAATTCGACTTTTCTTTCACTGATCTTTTGATTCCTTTCCTCCAGTTCACGTTTAAGATGCGAATTTGTCTTGAAGTAATATTTCTTTTTTTCCTCTTTTAACTATTTATTTTAACGAAAATATTGCGTGGCAGGCACCTGGTATCACATGCAACGTTCTTGATGGATCTCAATTCAAACAGGCGTATCTGAATGTAATGAAATAGTAGAGGTATTATTTTGTCAATAGAGCTACTGATAAGTGAGGAAAATATCTTTAATATAGACGTACATACATAAATATGAGCAACATTTTTATAATGACCAAGTATATATAACACTAATATACACTGTTACCAATTCGAGTCGGATTGCATGGATAAATTTCTTAATATTGAAGGTGGAGATTTGGCTAGATGAGCAATGTTTTGCAGTTTTATAAAGTGATTTAAAATCTGTCTGAACTAGTTCAAAATGTTAAACCCATCAGAAGTTATTAAAGAAAAACAACTAACGTAATCTATACATCAAATATATTGATAAGTATAAGAGATACAAAGAAATTTCATATAAAATTTGCTGTCTTCTATGAGCCCAATTTGAAATTGATGTGGAACAAAATATTAAATTAAAAGGTGCGCTATATTGGATTTCTAAGTTACTAAATAGAATGTCTTATTCCCTTTTAGATGATGAGACTTAATTGTTTTTACATTTTAATCAAGTAGGCTTACATGGCTCCAAACAAAAATAAACATTAGCAATGGATTATATCGCATTTCTTGAAGGTAATGAAGGTAGTTGCGAAATATGTCAGAATTCTAAATAATGACATAGTCCATCCATAAAGAAAAAAAAACAGAAGCTAAAACAATGCAGATCTGGATAACATTCCTTTTCATCACTTCGTGAAGTTCTTATCTTTCTTATTTTCTCAGTTATTTAATTAATAAATTTATCGCAGAAGCGACTATTTCCTATTGTAGTCACAATACCTTCAGTTATCGCAATATACACCTCCTATTCAGATATAAAAAATTGCAAGTCTATCTCAGTATGCTGAGGCTTATCTAAAGTATTTGGATATGTTATGGTAACAACCTATAACGAATTTTTTGATTGTCGTTAATTTCAATTTTTTACTTTGGAACTACACATTTTCTTCTGTTACTTATTTCCATTTCTATATTTCATACATTACCTCTTTAGTGCCAACGTATGGGAACTAACAAATTCAGAGAAATGGATGTGCATACTATTCTACATCGAACAATTGAGATTCAGATCGTTAGGTCTTGGGGATTGTGTTCTTTTATAGTAGACCAATGAGAGAAGATGTGCATAGGTAAATATATCCAACAAGACGTAACTCTTGGTAAGTAAGATTCATAAAAATTATTTGCACTACATATATATTTCTTCTACAAAATGTCACAAGTACATTGCTGGATTTAGGTTTGGAGAACGCCTGAAACCAAAAAAATATAATCTACTCTTAAGTTTCAAATTCTTAATTTTATGGTGTATTACAATGCGGAAGTGTTTTCTAACAGGTTCTTCACAAAAAGTTTTATCTTATAGCATTTACAGCTTTTACACATACGAAGGGAAGAAATTATATTATAAAAAATACGCAAATTATTATACATACAAACTAAATGGTGGTTTAGTCAAAAAAATCATTACAGTTGATTAAAAGCTAAGGCACGTCCATGAATGCTTTGCTGAACTTGAGGCCCGGTCATTGTGGTGGTCAAACTATTTCATCTTTGGTGTCATTATCGTCTTGAAAATAAGAACATTCAACTAACGAAAATTCAGAAAGAATTACTTCTTTAACATACATGTATTCTGTTCTTTTCTCAATCATTATCAAAATTCAATCCATTTGTTATTAAAAACTTCGAATTTGGATTCGTTACTCCAAGAAACCCCAATATTCGTAGGTTTAGTTTCCATCTTCCAAACCCGGATTAAACCGTTCTCCTTTATTTTTTTAAGAAGTAGTTGCGATGCGTGGATACCGACACAATATGTTCATTTTTGCAATGGTTTCAGATCTCAATCGTCCAAAAGTCATTAAATATCCACTCAATCGTCTTTTCTTGTTATACTGCTATTATTACTGTCTACTTCTTGAACATTTTGGAGCTGTTTTAGCAGAAATGCTTGACCACTCCTTCTACTAATATCAGCAAACAGCTGCAAGCTTTTCTTTTTATCTCATAGAGAAGATCAATCATTTCACATTGAATCGATTTTCACACTATAAGTATATTGCGTCGAAAGTACTAGAAACAATAGCAAGAAGATCTTAAATAATAAACTCATTTATAGTGACACGGTTTTACACATAGATTCAAATTATTACTTTGAAATAAATATTTTGGACGGTCACTTTAAATTGTCGTGAAAATGAAGCTAGTCCTTCATTTGAAAGAACGTTTAACAATGTACAGCTTGTTTCGACGGTATATATACAAAAATTGGAACGATACCGAGAATATTACCATTGACCCACCCAAAGGAAACCACACAAAATCGTGAAGCGTTCTTCATTTTTCGTTAGCTAGTATAAAGGATTGGTTATAATTCCACGGTCTCAACCTCTCTTCAAACACATGCTCTGTTTTGTTGTTTCAGAAAGGAATGTACTTTAAACAATTACCTAATACGTATAACATATAACAATGACACTTTTAGAAAACTTGCAGTCAAATGTATTGGAAAGTATCACGATAATAGAGTGGAAATCTTATATACATCATATTAGTGGTAAGACATTGAAGGGAATTAATATTTTAAAATCTCTTGTTGGTATTTAATCGGACGCTGACTTCAAAATCCTTAAAACTGTTTAAATAACATTTATTAATTTCATTATGGTAATATTCCAAAACCTCTTCTTCAGGATAAGATCACAATATTGTTCATCTAACATAGATTCCCCATCATTAATAGATTTTTCGGAAATAAAACGGAATGATATATAGCTAGAAGGGAATCCCTATTAAACACTATAGTCTGTATTCCTCCTGCTATGCAGGACTATTTGAACGTGGTCTAATTTTGAATTTGGAACGACCAGGTGAAGTTGAAACATGATTGGTGAACAGAAAGAAACTTGATATACTAAGATTGAATCTAAAGCATGTAATCTTCCTGATCTGACGATTTTCCTTACACACTCCCGTAAAAATATCATTAACATTTATTATTACGTTAATAAACTACCAGAAATAATCTAAATAAGAAAGTTATTGCAAGTTTAATTTAGTTAACGCAAAGCTCTAACTGTAATTTATAATTTGTTTTTCAGTGTGCGCTGTTTTACCCTTCCATTTCCTTGCCCTGGATTGTTCCAGTGAAGTCCATTTTTGTTACATCATGTTAATGAATAAGTGGTAATAATATGATTTCAAATTTAATGCACGTTGGATATTGGGCTAATAATGCTGCTGAAAAAAGAAAGATAACGAAAATAGATATGTCTATTCATACGACATAAATACGCAATTGCATGTATGTACGTTCTATGAATTAAAATGCTTATTTTAGTTATAACTTCTTTTAAATGAGATTCAACTTAACTTACTGACTATTTAAACTGCTTGTCTAAAATACATTTTTCAAAGTAATAATTTCTCAATACAAGCGTAAATTAGATCGTCATAAATGAGCTGCAACGGCTTACAAGCAACCAGCAACTTCCCCTTACCGCATAAATAACCGTAACAACCGTTAATATGCAATTCATCTCTATTAAATTTCTCCCCTATCTTTTCTCCCATAAACCAAAACGCAATTTTAATCATTTCGAAACCTATAATTTGCTACCTCAGTATCCAGAGGATTTGTCACCAGGAATAAACATCAAAGGAGTGAGCATCAATGCTATAGCCATCATTAAAAAAAAGAAAAGAAAAGTAAACCAGTATCGAGGGACTTACTGACGCACCGGATTAGCAAAACAAAAAGTGGGAAACCGCAAATTAAAAAGAGGATGGTATCAAAGAAAAAAAAAGAGAAAAAAGTGATTGAACCGTCCCAAATACAATAAAATAAAAAATACCAACAGGGAGAGGTCTCAAAGACACCATCTGCACGCTATTGAAAGCAAAACACAATGAAAACGATCAGGATTGGCCAGAATTGTTTAACAAAAGGAACATTTGATCGCAGATGTATTTGTTTGTTGTCCAACGTAGTATATATATATATATATATGTATATATAATACAATACATATATGAACATTGCGGGAAGAGGAACCTGTTGCGAGAAAAAGATAGTTGATCAAATCGATCCGTTTGTAAGCGACGAAGATGGAATATGGAGTAAGAGTTTTTTATCCGCTACGAAAAAATCTTATTATATGCTAACGAAACGAGGCGGTCACAGTTTTCGGTCCTAATTTCGTATCAAAAAGCGGCAAGCCAATCACCGATGCCGTGGCCGTGTGTTTTTTTCGATGCGCTGGTCCCCGTCGCGTATCGAGTTCGGATGGGCGTTGTATTTTTAATGCTTATTAAAAGACAGCGATGTGACCTAGCAAGGTTAGAGCGTAATAAAAATTGTAAAATTACTCTCGTCATCGTGTAACGTATCGGTTGGTTGTCCTTAAACGGGATTTTTTTTTATGTGTACGTATGTACGTGGGCATATAAAGATAATAAAGTCGATAAACCTGTTGTTCCTTCACTTAATTAGGTACTGTATGGAAGAGTACCTGTAACGTCGTTGTATTGTTTCTTAATTTGCGTATGAATTAAACATTAATCCTTTACGATTGTTTCGAGTAACATTAAGCCGTGTCTTATGCACTCATAGAAATACCTAGATACTTTCATGAAGCAAATGAATCATTATCTCTTGATGCAATGTGTAAATTATAACAAAGCAATGCATTTGATTAAGATGATACATTTCAAATATTATTTCTATGCTTTGCGTATATTTGAAGGTATGAAATTTGCTATTTTGACACACTGTGTGAATGTACTATTGAAAAGTTGTAAAGAGAATTGACACAATATACACGCAAGGTTATTCACGTCATTCCACGCGAAGTATTATAGTAAAATTTTGGTAAAATTTTTTCTTTGTACAGGATAAGGTGCCTATTAGAGATATATTTAGAAAGGTGTCTTCAAAATATAAAACATCAAAGGTACATTTTTTTTTATGGAACTCCTCTAAATAACACATGAGCTGAAAAGTCACATAGATGACGCTAGTTTTGTTGCAGTCACCTGTCTCTCAGTTAGTACTAACCTTCAAAAGACAGCTGTTAAAATTTCATGATATTCTATTCATTAGTTTGTGAGTTATTGTGCTAAGACTCACGCTACTTTTGTTATTTTCAAAACAATGGATCAAAACTAATTTCGTGTTTTAATTTTACACTGTTTCTTGGTGGGAAAAAATACCGTTCAAGCAAAGCAATGGCTTGAAAAGTGTTATAGGGACTCTCCGCTCCATCAAAAATAACAATAAAACGTTGGTTTGCTGACTTCAAACGTGGTCGTAGAGACACCGATGATGCAGAATGCAGTCGACGTCCAAATGAGGCGGTAACACCAGAAAAGTGAAGTTGCGTGGGTTAGCTGACATCGTAAAGATATCAAAAGAACGTATTGGCTTTATATTGCATGAGCATTTGACTATGAGAAAGCTCTGTTCAAAGTGGGTGCCGCGTTTGCTCGCTGTTGACCAAAAACGAGAACGTGTTGGTGACTCTGAGCTGTGTTTGGCCATGTTTAAACGTAACAAACCAGAATTTTTGCGTCGACAATGGATGAAACACGGATCCATCACTTCAAACCGGAATCAAAACGATCGTCATCTGAGTGGACAGCAAATGGTGCACTTCGTCCAAAGCGCCCGAAAGCACAACAATAGGCTGGAAAGGTTATGGCCTCGGTATTTTGGGATGTGCGTGGTGTAATATTCATCGACTATCTTGAGAAAGGAAATACCATCAACAGTGAATATTATATAGCGTTATTGGAGCGTTTGAAGGCCGAAATTGCAAAGAAACGACCGCAAATGGCAAAGAAAAAAATGTTGTCTCATCAAGACAACGCACCGTGTCACAAGTCAATCAAAACAATGGCAAAACTACATGAATTGAACTTCGAATTGCTCCCACATCCACCGTATTCGCCAGATTTGGCTCCCAGCGACTACTGGCTGTTCGCAAACCTCAAAGAAATGCTCGCCGGTAAGAAATTTCGCACGAATGAAGAGGTTATCGCTGAAACTGAGGCCTATTTTGAGGCAAAAGATAAATCGTTCTACAAAAGTGGTATTGAAATGTTAGAGCGGCTCTGGAATGATTGCGTTGTCTTGATGGAGATTACGTTGATGAATAAAGCTAATTTTGAACCAAAAAAAACGTGTTTTCTTTGTTAGGCCCGGGACTTTTCAGCCCAGGCGTTACCTCCATCGTTAAATAGTCGAGACAACATATCAGCCTGTCAAAGCATCATGAATGTACAACGGGTACCAGACCAAAAGAGCATACTCAATCTCACTCAAAGCGAAGGCAAGGTATAGCGATTTAAACAAGGCTATGTCTTGCAAGTATTTAGATATTCGCACAACAGAACCGAGGCGATTTATAAGCATTGGGGCACACAGTGGAGATGTGTGGTTTAAAGGTAAATCTAGCGTTACTAAACAACTCCGAGGTATACAAAGTCAATATTGCGTCCGAAGGTACTGGCGTCAATGTGGTAAGGTGAAATGAGAGGCACCTGAGCACAAGTGTATCATACTATGCAACATTTGTTGATGTTAAGGGTAACTTTATATTTGTTAGACGACTCAGATATGATATTTAGGTTGCGTTAAAGTATGTGAGCATCATCAAGAGCCGCCACCTCGAAGTATATCTGGATGTCATCGGCGTAACTGAGAACAGAACAGTTCATCTTGAGGAGCAAATCGTTAATAGAAAGTAGGAACAAGAGTGGACCTACGTTAGAGTCGTATGGGACTCCATTGGTTAGCGGAAATTCTTTAGTAGCATATCCATAGTAAATCTTGCAAATCACGTAGCACTTGCGCTGATGCAAGTATGAGCGCAACAGTTCAAGGAAAGAAGGAATTAAACCAAAGTCTGCCAATTTATGCAATAAGGCTTTAGAAGGGTCAGTATAAATTACATTAATCTGACCGCGTCTATCCGGAACTTTACAAATGTATTGAGTTATTGTGGTTAAGTTAGTGACAGTGGAACAGCTACAGGGAAAAGCTGCAATTTTTGTGTTTTGTCATTTTTGTACACCCCGTGCCTTATAAAAATCTTTTCAAGTTATGCATGTAATAAGGACAGGGATTCACTGCAAAAATAAAACTTTACCATAATCAAATAATAGTGAATAGTCCTGTATATTGGAAGCAAACGCAAATATGGCATTCTGCGGTAATTTTTAGTGCGAATATACCTAGTAGTTGTATGGAAGGACACAACTATTACGTAAAATAACGTACTTAATCATGTAAACATAATTGTTTCGAAAAATTTATACTATTGTACTAAGTTTAATAATCTAAAAAAATGGTTGTTATTGTTAATTACTATAATGGCTATAATAATAACTATTATTATTATTATTAATAATAATAATGATTTATTGCATAGTATCATTATTAATTTAAAAGGGAGATAGAAGATATTTGATGAAAAATTTCAGTTTCTTTTCTAAAGAACTTAATTAACTACATGAGGAATAGAATATGTGAAGTGATACAGTTAAAAATAATATTATGGCTACATGTTTATTAGGGTATACCGGAAACCAAAGAATTTAGATTTTGAAGAATGGACCTCATGTAAGGACAACGTAATTATTTTTAGAGGTTAAATCAACCGATTTTGGAATATAGTCCCTTTGAAAAATTTTTGTAAGTATTTCGAAAACTATAATAGGTGTAAATTCTTACACCTTTTTAAAATTATTTTCCACATTGTCATCTGATTGTAGCTTGGTTATATTACTTTTCCAGTAAAGCTTTAATCTTATAATTCAGATTAGTACTGCTTTTGTAAAAACCTATTTTCAATATTGTCTTCTTCATCTCACATTTTCCATAAATTGCGTTTCATCGGGTTCTAATCGTTCAAATATCAATTCTGTTACATATTCAAACGACAATATGCTTTATTGTCTTATTGTTGAGCACTTACAATCCTGTTTTTCAAGCCATCATGCAACTTAATTTCTTAACAGACATATCAAATATACACAAAGATAATACTAATTCATATTACAGTACGATAAGCGACAGTAATTTCTTTTTAAATGAGTATCTAGCACAAGCATTTTGTTATAAATATGGGAAGAAAGTGGCACATATTTGGGAGAAAAGAAACCAATCTGATGATACGTTCGCATTTCGTAAGGGTCTAGAGAATCGGATATTAATTGGGCCGTCACTAAATTAGAAGAAGGCAACACCCTTCTTTCCACGGGTGACTTGCCCGAGTCCTAGCTTTCATATAGATACATATCCGGAGCATAACGATCTCCGGTCGCTCTCCTAATCGTCCTAAAGAAGCTCGTAAAATCTCCGAAATTAACCCGAAAATTTCGAGAGAAAACCGCGCTTTGCCACGACCTAACGCGGTGTCTTTATGACGATCTTTTTCGAGAGGGTCGAAGCGGTTCATTAGTGTTGCTATAACGCGAACCGCAGGGGGCGCTCGCATCTATATGTACCTTTCCTCGCCACCGCAAAACCGCAGCCAACCTTGATGTGCTCTCGCATATTACGTTTTTTAGGGTGGCAAGTCGATTTTCCTTTTTTTGACGTTTTTTTTTGCTTGTTTCTTGGTATATTTTGAGTGATTCGCTGTTAATTAAAAAGCGGAATTAAATGGTCTTGTGTATATGGGTTGTTGCAAATTATTATAACGAATTTGGTGAAACTGCAAGATTGACAAGCAATGCAGTAAAACATACGATGCCTACTGGATAATAGCATCGCTTTATTGTCACAGGAGGGAACCCAATTACAGGGTAAAACATTTCAATTCACAACCACAACAATATAACGCACGCTACCACAACTAAGTACATATGATAATAGAATTTATTGTCGAACAAAATACCAATTACAGGACAAAAATAATAGAAAGTCACATATACATTGTGAAAAGAAAATTTAGGTATTAAAGATCTAAGAATAAGTAACGTAAAGAGTAACTATAAATAGGGACAAATTGAGAGCAATAAGTCTCTCTGCGTTCTTTAAAGAAACGCATTCCATGAGACCCCAACAAAGAATGGTCATCAGTTCGTCGATGAGGGTATTGACAGTCAAGTTTGCAAGAAATAAATATAAGAAGACGATATTGAGCTCGTTCTAATGTAAGCTGATGCTGGTATAATAAGGGGACCAAATAATAAATTACAAAAGCAAAATACAAAGACTTTGACAAATTTCAGTATATGTTGCTTTACAGCATTTGCTGAGATTCAACTTTAGTTGATTACACTCACACCAATCAGCGACCACCTCCATATTGCGCTGAAGCAAAATGGAGCTATCCAAATCAGTGACTACGAAATAAATCCTTAGGACATCAAGATCCAACGCTGGACAATATAGAGTTGTGAGTAAATCATCCATAGTAATAAGAACAGTAATTGTTCAAGCCTT
Organism: Trypoxylus dichotomus; assembly: GCA_023509865.1. Classification (NCBI taxonomy): domain Eukaryota; kingdom Metazoa; phylum Arthropoda; class Insecta; order Coleoptera; family Scarabaeidae; genus Trypoxylus; species Trypoxylus dichotomus. The sequence continues at coordinate 7,560,622 of CM042080.1, forward strand.
GTAGTAGGCTAGGTAATATCTCGCTGTAATGATGCAAACCCTTTATAATATACGCAATCCGTTCTAAGGCAAAAAAAGTCTTGGATATTACTGAAAGGAAAGCAATAAAGATAGGCAAGCAACAGTGATATCTAGACATACAGGCTCTAATTATTTAAAATCGTTAAAAGTTCTTACCCAATCATTATACCACAACTATTATAAAAATAGACAATTCTTTTTAGGATGGTTTTATTACCTTTGTATAGATAAAACTGTGGAGATTTACGTAAACTTTTGGAGGGAACTGTATATTAAAACTTAACCGTTATTCCTAGACGGTATTTTAAGACAAATTAGAAACGCAGAAAAATAGACAAATAAAAATTGTAAAATCCGTTTCGTTTAATTTCTTGACGAGCTTCTTCTTTTATTTCCCCTCCTCTCAATTTTTTTCTCCTGTTTTTTTTTCACGAGGAGGTTTTACCCTTCCGTTGCGGACGCCGCCCGACTTCTACATAATAAGAAATTTCGTGGAGATTTGTCAGCGAAACATAAATTTTAAAAACTAATCTTCGCGTCTAGATTTATATTTGGCAGTTTGTCTTGTCTTGTGTTGTGTAGACAATGATGCGGTAGTAGGCTCGGTTTTATTTAGGCAATTCGACCGCTTGAGCGTTGAGAGATATATTACCTCGGTCTCCTACTGTGTACAATTAAAGTTTTCGTTATTTATTAGGAATTTTGATAAGAAATCGTGCGTGGTATACGCGGCCGCTATAGCCCGGACCCGATGCCCCCTTTGTTCGTTAGTTTTAATTTCGGTACCTATACATGTGATGCGTGAAATGTTGTGTGCGGTGAGCTTCGGACGTTTTTGAAGTTTGAGTGTAGTGCAATTAATAGTTACTTTTTTAGTGAACCATGATTGTATTTTAACTTTTGCTGTCAAACCAAGAATAATGTAGATTTTGCTTAGTTTCAAAATTCCTCAATCATTGAAGAGAATTGAAGATACGAGGGGAGGTCCAGAAGTTCGTGGAATGGAGGGGTTGGAGTGGGGATATGTGTCATTCTGATTGGCGGCTCATCATTAGTATATAAGTTAAGTTGCAGCCTTATAGCGTCAGTCGTTTACAAATAGTTGCCTGCTAAACAAGACAATCCGGAAGAAAACTGAAACTATGGAGGAATTTAAACACCGTGCTGTGATAAAGTTCCTTACAAAGCAAGGAAAGAACGCTCAAACCATATTGAATGAAATGGAAACGGTTTATGGGGAACAGTGCCCTAGTAAATCAATGATTTATAAGTGGCATGGTCTTTTTAAACATGGTCGTGACTCGATTGAAGACGACCCCCACTCAGGACGGCCAATTGAGGCCACCACATCAGACATCGCCGAAAAAGTGCAAAAATTTCTACAGCAAAATGCCCGTTTGAAGAAAAAACAATTATCTGCATTAGTTGGAGTATCAGATACCACCATTTTGCGTATCCTACATGACCACCTGGGTATGACAAAAGTCAGTGCAGAATGGGTACCGAGAATGCTCACGCCGCTGCAGAAGCAGCAGCGCGTCTGTGCGTCCAAACAATTTTTAAAGCTGTATGGAGACAAACCTGTACAGATTTTGGAGCGGATTGTTACCGGAGATGGAACATGGGTTCATCACTTTGAGCCTGAGTCCAAACAGGAGTCCATGCAATGGCATAAAAAGGGGACACCACAGCCAAAGAAATTCAAAGTGTCAGAATCGGCTGGAAAGTTGATGGCTACTGTTTTTTTGGGATTGTGAGGAAATATTATTAATTGATTACAAAGAAAAAGGTAGGAGCATAACCGGAGAATATTACGCAGCGATATTAGAAAAATTAAAGGAGGCCATCAAGGAAAAACGTCGAGGAAAAATGATCAAGGGTGTGTTGCTCTTGCAAGACAATGCGCCGGTTAACAAGAGCGAAGTGGCAATGGCTGTTCTGCACAAGCATGGCTTTCAGTCAATAGTCCATCCACCCTACAGTCCAGATCTGGCACCTAGTGATTTTTATTTGTTCCCCAATTTAAGAAAAGACTAAACGTGGAAGAAAGTTTTCCGACGACAATGAGGTGAAGGAGGCAATTTTGGTCCATTTTGGGGCGAAAGATAAAAAATATTTTTATGATGGCTTAGAAAAATTAATTCATAGATGTAATAAATGTATTGTCCTTAAGGGTGATTATATTGAAAAGGAAAAATAGATTTATTTAAAACCCTTTCATTCCACGAACTTCTGGACCTCCCCTCGTATATACAGAGTGTATATAAATTAAGTAGAACGTCTGATATTCAGCGATATATGCCGTTATGTTTTTCTATACAAACGTTTGAACATTAGTCATACGATGGTAAAAGACATTCTATAGTCCGCAGCTTAGCACCATCTCATAAAACCTATATTAGAAATTAGGACTACATATGACTACGATTATATTTGCACCGCGTTCATCTATTGGCCTTCGAGATCTGTCTGATTAGTAAGTAGCTGTTATTTATTCGGCCATAGGTTAGGTCTTAGTTCGCTTTAAAGATGTGTGAAGTACACGACTATATCATATATTTGTCTGAGTCAATAAAATATGTCAAATAGAAACGATTGTCCATTCAAACAAATCCAATGTGTTGGTTGTAAGAAATGTTGCCTGGCTATTTCTTCGAGTGAAGATCCTTTTCTTTCTCTGTACAGAATTCCCTTCAACTTCTGCATACAAAACGCATTCACGTATTTTTCTAAACACCAACATATCTCTCAATTATCTCGGATAAATGAAGCACAATATCTTACCTTCAATATACTCAAGCTATTTCAATAAACATGAAAAAAAGAATAACATCTTGTGTGGCCAGACTTTATTTAGCACCTTCTTCTTTTAAGACCAGGTGTGAAAATTATTCTTAAATCCCTTACCAACACCTCATCGCCGTGTAAAGCGTAGCAAAACAGTTGCCAAAAACGCCAACAACATTGCGACGATTGGGTCATTTACTGCCAGTTGATCACACTTGACTTACTCGGGCTTAGAGCGTCGTCAAGATGCGGATTACCGCTGTTTATTTGAGCAGACGCACGTGTAGCGAGCGGCGATTGTTTAACTGTGTGTGGTCCTCGATTGCCGATTGGTGAGCTAGAGATTTCACACTTTCGCACGTTTGCAAAACAGTCGTATTGATGTTTTGGCAAAAGAAAGTATTAGACTGGTTTAAGAGGGTTTTAAGAAGGTATGTTCCGAGTGTGTTTGAAAAGGCCCTCAAATGTAGCGGTAAATTGTTTCAAGGAAAGCTTTCTTATGGTAGAGTTATGACAGATGACGTGGATTATCAGTTTTTGATTGATGTTGAAATTGAGCTGGGAGTAAATATCAGAATTGAAGAAGAAATGTAAACTCTGCTTTAGAACATATTTTACATGGTCTCCAAGATTAAATACATACGTAAGCATCCACGGCCAGAGTGAGTAATAAGCGAACTACTTCCGGAGTTGGACCGTGTCGTGATAAGGAATAAGAAAAAATGAAATAAGGATTTTGTCTCTAGTGTGGTTAACACGTCGAGTTACAATGACCTTCTTCAAAGGCGGTTTCGCCTCTAACGTGGTTTGCACGTCGAGTTACCGTGCCACTTTGGTTCCCCTGTTTTTCCCCTGAAGAAGCCTCGTACGATGGAGGCGAAACATGGAGATCCCGTCTCTCTCTTTTTATTTCTTCAAAGATGATGCAAATCATTTTCAAGAGAAATATCTGACGGGGCGCAGGTTATCCTACACCCCCTATTTCAGTTGTAATTTTTTACGTATTAAACGGTATTCTACAGCAAATTTAAACAGAAAGATACTAAAAAATAATAATAAAGTTTGATTGTCATTCTATAATAAATAAAATAAATAAATATAAAACAGTAAAATGCAGAGAACTATAGAAATTAGTGACTATTTCTATAGCATTTCGAGGAAATAATTGTGACTAATCCAGGATCTAAATTATATGAGTTAATTATACCCATTTACTACAGATACGAACTAACTTAAAAATATACGCATTGTACACACGCAGGTTATTATCGCAATCTGTACATAAGGTGACCGTTTCAAATGATATATTAGCAGCCTTTTTTGATTGATTACGAGGATCAGTCAATATGTAATACATCGTATTTCTTCTACTTCAACTAAGTGAAAAATTGGTGCTATTCCTTAATTCCTTTCTACAATCCACTGCAGCAGTTATTCTCTGCGTCAATACGTGGCAGTACTGCAGTCGCCCGCAAAATGGCCGACATTGATGTTCGTATTAGACAGCGTTCTGTGATTGATTTCTTGAGTACAGGAGATGGAACAACAGTGATTGTTAGCACTGTTAAACAATGGGCTCGTAGCTATAACGGAGCTAAAAGACAAACGTCTTCACACTACCGAAGAGATTCTGAAAATTGGATGGGATGTCTCACCTCATTCTCAATCCAGCTCTAACCTGGCATCATAAGATTTCCATCTCTTTGGGCCGCTAAAAGAAGCTCATTGCGGGATTCATTTTGAAGATGAGGAAGGGGTGAAAACGTCTATGCGTCAATGGATTAAGGAGTACCACTGTCCTTTTTATCACACTGAGATACATTTTATTATTATTATTATTATTATAGCAAGGGTCCTGCGGCTTTTGCCGCATTTCGCATTTCAAGCTCTGCCTCTCATGGTTTTCTCGATCCCATCCCACCATTATGTCGCTGGTCTTCCTCCTCTCCTTCTATTTTGTGGTATATAATTTAGTGCCATCTTTGGCCATCTACCTTCACTTATTCTTTGTACATGCCCATACCATATAAGCTGTCTTATTTCGATTTGTTCCGCATTAGTAATCGTTCGATTGTGTCTACATTCTTTTTATTGCTTTTTGCCAGCTCTCTGGACCCTATTTTAGAATGAGCTCTACAACGGCTTTATGTATTTTTATCTTTGTGTGCAGTCTTAATCCTTTGAACTGCAACTAGGAATTAAAAACCTGGGTTGCCTTTTTCTCTGTTGCGTTTTATTTCGTATGTCTATTTTCGATGTACCTTCCTCTCTAAGTATCTTTGCTAGGTATTTATATTGGTTTGTTCTTTTTATTTCTCTAATTTGCAAGTCCTGGTGGTCATTTTCATCTTTACACCCCACTTTCATATAGTCAGCTTTTGTCATGTTTATTGTTAGTCCCCAATGTTCGTATTCATATCCCAGTTTTCTAAACATATATTTTCTAAGCATCGATCAAGCTTCCTGAATACAAATTTTAAATAATGTAGGGGAAAGACTGCATCCTTGTTTCAACGTTTTATCCACTGGAATACATGCCCTTGTTAAAAGATGAACTAAGGCTATGGAAATAGACGGAGATTATATTAAAAAGTGACAAATTAATCATTAATAGTGCGTTCGTTGGCTTTCAACCCGCCTAACTGCATTTTAGTTTCTTGTCAATTAAAAGGGGAAAAGAATAGGTGGATTAGTTTTGACTTGACTAACCCTCTTAGCTAATATGTGGAACACATTACTTACAACTTTTCAGATAGCCTACACCGCAGTAATTCCTTTAACGTTTTAAATTTACATAGTTCCTTGCCATAGTCACTCTTGTAAGTTCACAGGCGCATTAACCTTATTATCATAATTCTATGAATTGTTATTTTCAATCTCGTCAACCAGTAAGTGCCTCGACAGTAGAACGGAGACTAATAGAAGCCGGTCTGAAGAAACATGTAGTAGTAAGAAAACCACAATTAAGTTCTACACAGAAAAGAAACAAGACCAACTGGGCAAGAATTTATGCAAACTGGAGTATAAATGAATGGGAATAATGTGTTAAGGACGGCCGAATCGAAATTCGAATTATTCGGAAGTAAACGTACCATGTTTGCTCGTCGCCGTCTTGAGGACAAAATGTTAAACGAGTGTGTTTCGAAACCAGCGGAAACATAGAGTAGAAACATCATGGTGTAGGATATTTTTGGAAGGGAAATATTAAAGAATTAATTAAAATAGACAAAAAGTGACAAAAGAAGTATGTATATTAGTTGGCGAGAGTTTCATTCATTAACAAAATAACGACCCCAAACACACTGCAAAGGTGGTTAAAAATATAGGAATAGCGAAGTTATTGAAAGAAAGTAATTGCTATGTATCAAATTTTACTTTCATTGAAATATTTCAAGCACTTAATATAACCTTCAATTTCGCCAAATTTAAGTGTATTGAATAATCTGCGTGATAACTTACAACACGAAATTTGGTGTATATATCAATTGCGAGCAATTATAAGCGCGGTTACTCCGCAGTACCTCAAGAAGGATTCATTCTACTCCGCCACAGTAAAACGCAGCTCTTAACTTTGAACGGGGAGCGAGTCCGCAGCGCGTAGATTTATTTGACCGTATGCTGTAGAGCGAACTGGATTTATGAGCGGCGAAGTAGATAAATTATGCAAATTGTTTAACAAACTTTTAGTGTGCTTATTATCTGGAGGATTTTGGGACCGGCATATAAATTTTAAGACAGAAAAAGCTTGGTGCTGACGGAAAAGAAAAACAACTAAAGGAAAGAAGCGTTGTTTCTTTTGTTATTCTTTCTTATTTTTATACGATGTAGTTTCATAAAAGGACAATGTGTAAAAAGTACAGTGTTGCATGGAAATATACTACATTGGTATCTGATTAGATTTCGCAATAAATTTCGTTTGAAATTTGTGTATACCTCACATGTTAACTAACTAAGGCTGAAAAAAATAAGTGCTTTCGCAGTAGCGTAAAGTTCAGTTACTATTAATATTAAAAATTATGAATATAATTACTTATTATTTTAGTTTGATTGTGTTGTTGATGTTGAGTGACGCAAGAATTCGCTGTATTATTGTGTCATTAGCATGCCCTCCAGTCATAGTCCTACGGAGAGGTGAAAATAGGTTGGTATATTTGGAAAAGGAACGTTCTGCGTCTAATGGTGTGGCGTTAGCGAATTCAAAACGGTCGTTCGAATCATATTCGCACCCTTGGTTTTCAGTTGAACTCTTGTTATAGACAATAGTTTGAAAATCGGGATTCTTATTTATAACCGTACACAATCACACAGGTAATCTACTATATTTAGCACTTCATGTAATGACAGCTTGGTGTTCTCTAATTTGGAAATAGTATCTAGAAAGAATTAAATAATTTTAGGAAATTTGCTCAATTTGAATATGGATTGCTTGGACTTCTTGCGGATTTAAGTTTGAGGTACAAGGTTTAATAATATGTAAAAAATTCTCACAATATAAAATAGCTTTAAGCCATGCTGCCCATCTTGTCAATACCAGCTGTGGTGACTGAGTAACGTTCAGACAAGCCTGTTTCAACTTCCGAATGGGTTTTGGAGATTTATTAAAAACATTCTTAGTAGAAACTATACATAACTAATAGATAGTGCTAGATTTCCTAACGAGATTTTGAGGTAATCTATTATATTTAGCGCTTCATGTAATGACAGCTTGGTGTTGTCTAATTTGGAAATAGTAGGAGAGCAAGCTGAAAAATTCGGTAGCTAACTATACGATGGCACTATGTGAAAGCAATCTTTGACGCTATTGACAATATTGAAGTTCGCGTAGTGATTAAATACCTATGGAAAAAGTATTGTTCGCCCAAAGAAGTTCATGCCGATATGGTAAATGTGTTAGGTTCCTTTTAAGACTGTTTGCAACTGGGTGAATGAATTTAAAAAAGGTCGCACGAGAGTAAATGTCGGTCCCCGTTCTGGACGCCCAAAAGGCAGCCACTTCTGCAGAAAGTGTTCAAAAAGCTTACAGGCATCTCCAGGAAACGGGAGACGAACAATTTAAATGTTAAATTAGACCTGTGTAGGCGGTGTGCAAGATGAGTGCCGCGTTTGCTAACACCACCACAAAAACTGAAACGCGTGGAATGCTCTACAGACATTTTGGAACGGTTTCGGCAAAATTCAACAAAAATTTTGCGTCAATTTGTGACTTACGATGAAACGTGGATCCACTACTACACACCGGAAAGTACAGCAATCAAAACAATGGAATAACGTGCCGTGATTAGTTCCGTCACTTCAAAGGCGAAGATTTTGATTTTGGCGACCGTCCGCGTGAAGGAAGACCCAAAACCTTCGAAGACGCTGAATTGGAGGCATTGCTTGATGAGAATCCATGCGATTGCATGCTTTGGGAATGATTCAAAAGCAACTTGGGTTCCTTATCATTTGAAACCAGGGGACGTTGAGCGTCGTTCTTTTCGCCTGTGAAACACTGCTTCAGAGGCAAAAAAGGAAAGGTTTTCTTCATCGCATCGTAACGGATGATAAAAAATGGATTCATTACAGTAACCCAAAGAAAAGAAAGTCATGGGGACTGCCCGGTTACGCTTGTACGCCATAGGCTCGGCCGAAAATTCACGCTGCGAAGGCTATGCTGTGTATTTGCTGGGACCAGGTCGGTGTTATTTGTTATGAGCAGTTGAAGCCGAACGAAGCCATCACTGGCGAACGGTATCGACTTCAATTGCTGCGATCGAGCCGAACATTGCGCGAGAAACGGCCACAATACGAGCAGAGGCACGAAAAAGTGATTCTACAGCATGACAACGCTCACCATCATGTTGCCAAACCTACCTGAAAACGCTCAAATGGGAAGTCCGACCCCACCCGCCATATTCCCCGATTATCACTTGTTCCGTTTGATAGCACATGGCCTGGCTGATCAGCAGTTCTGCTCAAATGAAGACATCGAAAAATGGCTTGATTCGTGAATAGCCACTTTTACCGTAACAGTATTCGGGCTTTCCCAGAAAGATGGGAAAAAGTTATAGCAAACCATGGTCAATACTTTGAATGAATCATTTGTAAACATTTTTTCCCAATAAAGTTGCATTTTCATGAAAAGAAAACAGCGAGAATTTAGTTGCGCACCGTTTATTCTAAACTTTTGGATAGATTGGAGGCAGCTATCGATGAGAGAAGACCTGGGAGACAGCAAAAACAAAGTCCTTTTCAATCAAGACAATGCGTCAGTTCACAAGAGCGGAATTATCGAAACAGAATTGGCCAAACTAAAGTTCGAAGCTCTTGAGCATTTCCCTTATTCACCGGCTTTAGCTCCGTCGGACTATCATGTCTTCCTTAAGTTTAAGAAAGAGCTTGGCGGTGTGATTTTGCTTGGGATAAGAAGCTGATAGCTGCCGTGGACCAGTATTTTGAGGAGCTCGAGGAAAGTGAGTACTGTGAAAGCATAAGCAAACTTGAGCATCGACTAGATAAATGTATTGATCTTGAGGGGGTTTATGTCGGAAAATAAAATGCATTTTAAGATGATTATATCTATAGTATATATGCGTACATTCTCGTACGTAGGATCATTCCCTTAAAAACATTATTATTATAAACATAAGATCATTTTATTCCGTACTGTACCAACTTATATACAAACATATAAATATCTTAGATGTATCTACATATGCGCATATATACATACATACACACATATATCCTAGCGGAATAAACACATCTCATTTTATAAACGTTGGCACGGAGTATGTAAATCACTTTCAACGCGCTTACTCTTGAACTATATACCCGGTCCGTACTAAATTCACGAAGATCACAGAGCGCTGCGCTGGGTCTATATATTTTATTCGAAATTGCAATATTTATACGGCGCTCGCGTCTATAAATCGGCAAGAGGAATGCCTTCGTTTCGCGTATATGCGGCTCGACGCACGCACAGCGCCGTCCTCTCTCCTACAACGCGCATATATCAACGGTAAGTACCTCTAATGCTGCGTCATTTTAATAAATAATATTTCTGCAAAACGCATTCAATAAATTCCGGTTTCTATTAGACGTATAAGCTGGTTACGAGTTGGAAAAGCGCGCATGCTTTACGTATTACGAAAGTGAGGGGGCCGAAGACGTGGACTTGCGGAGGCTGTAACGTAGATTGTGATGTATTTGGGATAAAAATTGTTCGAGTTCATTATATGCTGCTATCATACCATTATCCTTAAACTTTTAAGCGAATTCCTAGAGATTTAAATATAGCGAGTAATAAAACGTTTCTGTTCTTTCCCAATCTAATTCAAACAACGACTTGTCATTCATCATCATATCTGATTCATATGGAACTAACAATTCTGCATTATTGAACTGTTTCAACTTGTAACGAATTTTCAGTATATTCAGCTGCAATTTATCCTTCTGTAATAATTAGTCTTGGCAAAGAGGGTCAAGATTCAGCGCCGTGCGGACGACAACGTGGAAGGGTGAAGCGCGCGGGACGTAGAATCGAGTACCCGTATCAAAGCACGCTTGTTCAGTATTATTCGACGGGTAGTTGTGAATGCTTCCAGTACACACATATTTAGAAAATATCGCATTTGGGTACATTGCGAAAATGGCGTATAATAAACTAAAAAACGTAATAGCGAATATGCCGGATTTAGAATACGAAGGCGATAGAATTACATATGTAAGGTGTGACAACTATTTGAAGTGTACCAGCAGGTGGAAGTGTGAACGCCACCTAAAAAGTGCAAAACACTGTTCTGAATCCGTGGCAAATGATATAAAGAACAATTAATATTCGATATTTGTTCAAGTCCATGTAGTATGCCGTTTACTTTACTACAGCAACAAGCATTAGTCTCCTTGTGCAGCAAGTATTCGGATTATACATTACCAAGTCGGACATCGTTAAGAAACTTTATGTCATCTATTTGTGACTATGTTGAAAGATAAAAAATTGTAGTTATGTACGGACAAAACTACCGATACGTGTGATGAATATAATGGTACATATGTACAAAGGAAGAGTTTGAACCGTCTTCCCTTATCTTACTTGTTTCTACTAAAATGTACTAGCGATGAAATTTTAAGAATGGTGTTGAGGGCATCGAAGTAATTTCAAGTTTCAAGAACCCAATTTGTAATGCTTGTGCTAACATGCTTTACGTAGGTCGATCTCTTGAGAAAGAGAGTGACAATCTGTCACCTGTAACATCTAAAATCCATGCTTTAAACCTTGTGGCGCAATTGATCCCTAAAGGTTATCTACGAGTAAATGCTTTAATAGCTCATACGAGGGCGGTATTTCTAAAGTCGCCAAAACGTGTAAAAAGATTTCACGAAGTATATCCTAAAGTGCCTGAACCACCACAGCCGATTACCCGTTAGGGAACATGGCTAAAGATCGCGTATTACTACTGCGGACATTTTGATGAATGAAGGTAGTTTTACAATTCATTCCGAGACACGCCAGAAAATGTTTCAAGATAGTCAGGTAAAATGTGATTTAGAAAGTATTTGCAATAACTACTATGGACTAGCGGAAGGAATTCAAAAATTAGATAATGATTCGATGTCGTTTCTGGTTTCTGTTCAGGTTATGGATGATGTTCACTCACACCTATGTACGGCGGAAGGCGAAAAAAATGAAAGTGTAATACGAAAATTTGAAGGTGTTATTGACAAGAATTTTTTGATATTTGAATTTATCCGATTTAACACAGTCTTTAAGGACAAAATTTGACTTTCATTCAGATTTAAATTTTATCGCAAATCGTTAGATAGATAAGATAATCATCTGAACACTCTCACAACGTTTAACATTCGAAAAGGTGTTAAAATTTTCAACAGTATACGAAAGCACATCAGAATCCACCACGCACGCATGCGGCGTTTTCTGGTGTCCGCATCTGTGTGCGAGCGTTATGTGTGTACGTGGAGACTTTATGGTGTCGAAGTCGTTTTCTACATGATGCGATTCATTGAGAGAATGCGTGGGACGGCCAGGAGGGGCATGACAAATCAGTCCCGCTGGGCGCGAGGGGCGAGGAAGGGCGACGCATATACCCAGATAGAAGAGGTATGTACTTGGAGAAGAGTAACATGCTCGGTCACCTCTGACCTCGGACCGTAGTCAATGGACCGCCATCATTTCAGCAGACAGTGTAATTTATATTATAATGTTGCCTACACGCTGTCTTATTGTCATCTTTTTCCCATTGGCATCCTATAGGTGGCCGCGCCGTACGGTGGGGACGGGGACGTGAAGCGAAGACAAGGCAAAGTACACAATTAGATGGATTACGGACAGAAAGAAAGAAACGTAATTTCCTGTTATCCGAATTGTCTTTCGTCTTAACGAAAGGCGAATGGTCATTTCGGGGATTGTTCTTTTGGATGTCTAATTAATTATTAAGAGTTACGACTAACACTCTTCTTGTTCGTAGAAACTGTGCTTAACTCACCAAAAAAGGAACTGAAATCATTGTTATTTTTCAAGGTTATTCTCATGGAATAAGTTTGTACATGAACACTGTACAGAAATTAGTTAGGTACATACTGTACTTCTATCATATTACTCAATTATACAGCCGTTAGTTATTCAATTAGGACTACTAGGAAATTATGGTAATTCTCTATACGAAACAGTTTCTTTCTCTATTATTTCATCAAAAACTATTAAAATAAATATGCTTAGTTATTTTTAATATGGCTTCCTTTTCTTTGAACACACCTTTTAATAACCTTCGCATTATTGTCAGCCATTTTTTTGCTCTTTTAACTCTGTCTTTATTTGATTCATAATCGTATTCTTCACCCGATGAAAGTTATACTGTAATTGACCACTTGTTGGCAATCTCCAATACGAAACATATTTCCCCCAAAACTCTCAGAATTCTTCATTGGCTACAATATTTTGTGAAATTTTGCACACAATTAACATACAAATAAAGTCATATAGAAATTTTGGCAAGTGCATAACTAATCAATAGGAATCGATACCACGAGGGCAGGATTATTACCGGAGATGAAACATGGGTTCATCACTTTGAGCCTGAGTCCAAACAGGAGTCCATGCAATGGCATGAAAAGGGGACACCACCGCCAAAGAAATTCAAAGTGTTAGAATCGGCTGGAAAGTTAATGGCTGCTGTTTTTTGGGTTTGTGAGGGGATATTATTGATTGATTACAAAGAAAAAGGTAGGAGCATAACCGGAGAATATTACGCAGCGATGTTAGAAAAATTAAAGGAGGCCATCAACGAAAAACATCGAGGAAAATTGACTAAGGGTGTGTTGCTCTTGCAAGACAATGCGCCGGTTCACAAGAGCAGAGTTGCAATGGCTGATCTGCACAAGCATGGCTTTCAATCAATAGTCCATTCACCCTACAGTCCAGACCTGGCACGTAGTGATTTTTATTTGTTCCCCAATTTAAAAAACGACTTAGGTGGAAGAAAATTTTCCGACGAAAATGAGGTAAAGGAGGCAATTTTGAGGCGAAAGATAAAACATATTTTTATGATGGTTTAGAAAAATTAATTCATACATCTAATATATGTAGGGTGATTATATTGAAAAAGAAGAACAGATTTATTGTTTTATTTTATTTAAAACCCTTTCCACGAACCAAGCTTTAAAATGACAATATTGCCATGGATAAACTTGAATCGAAAATATAACTTCGACATGAATGGTTATATACATAGTGTTATACCAAGTCTTTTGTTACCGTGTTACCGGTAACACGGTTGACAATGAGAGCCCACGTGCTCTCGAAACGCTGCGTTCCGCATAATTAATGAATTTGTGTGAGTGGAGTTTACTGCTATACCTGTGAATTGTACATCCACACAGTCCTTGCAATCGTCATTTCATTCTTAAATATTCTTTTAAATATCTTCAGTCATTCAGTATGTATTACAGAAAATATTAGACTATGATAAAATTATAATTTCGTTGCAATTACCCGACGTAATTAAATTACCGAAAAATATCAATCTCGGAGGGATTCGAACCCAACATCTTTACGTCTCCGGTGTACTGTGCTAACCATTGCACGACAAGACCATCGAGTTCAAGTCGCTTTAAATTCCTTTAAATGTCACAGACGTATTCGTAGATTCCTTTAAAAATAATAGTGGAAGCAAGCGTCTACCTGCAGAAATGTCTGGCAAAATTGTGTAAGTAGAGTACAAGGCATTGTGCAGCCTTCAACAGTTTTCTGATCTTTTACAGCTAAAGTGTATTGCAAAATTAAATCTACTCTAATCAGCGTTATATACAATACTTCTGCCATTGCTAGGGTTTGAGTTGATTAATAAAATTGTCGCTTACTAAGCTCACCATAAACCAAGAGCGGACTTCCGCATTGAGCAGATATTTTCATTCAAATCGTAATAACATTTAATACAATGACACACTACGAAATAATAAATAATAAATTTTTGTTTTAATCCCTACTTCAATAGCATCAACAAAAAAAAAATTAAATCATATTTAAATAGAAATTCTCATATTGAGCTTGTTGACGGTTAAGAGCAAATCTGGTATTAAATTTGATCTTTTTGAGATTTAAACAATTTGCAGAAATAAATTTATAACCATCAAATCCTTACGGAAGTTCTCATACACTGGTACGTACACTATCGTTCAAAAGTATTTGGGCACCCATATTCTATAAATCTATTTACACAGCAAAACTTCTAGGAAATTCATTCAATTGCAAAATTGAATAATTATAGGGAAAGCATTAAATTTACAGAAATGCTGTATAAGTACCGAGTGCATTGGTAATTTTCTTTTTGTTTTTTTTTTTGCTAAAAGGAAACACGTAATTTTCAAGGGAATTTTTTTTTATTCAAAATATTGTCCATCGGTTTCTACACATTTCAGGTAAGATACCGTGCTAGAAAAACTGCTTGCCTTTTGCGGAAAATCATTCATTTTTCTAAATCTATGGTTGACCAAATACGTTTGAACGTATTCATGTTTACAATAAATTTGGCATAAGTTATAAGATTTTTGCTAACATATGGGCTGAAAAGCCTAACAATTTTATTGCAGTCACCATTCTCTCAGTTAGTACTAACCTTCAAAAGACAGCTGTTAAAATTTCATGATATTCTATTCATCAGTTTGTAAGTTATTGTGCTAAGAGTCACGCTACTTTTGTTATTTTCAAAACAATGGATCAAAAACAATTTCGTGTTTTAAAAAATACCGTTCAAGCGAAGCAATGGCTTGAAAAGTGTTATGGGGACTCCTCTCCATCAGAAACAACAATAAAACGTTGGCTTGCTGACTTCAAACGTGGTCGTAGAGACATCGATGATGCAGAACGCAGTGGACGTCCAAATGAGGCGGTAACACCAGAAAATATCAAAAAAATCCACAAAATCATTTTGAATGATCGAAAAGTGAAGTTGCGTGAGTTAGCTGACATCGTAAAGATATCAAAAGAACGTATTGGCTTTATATTGCATCAGCATTTGACTATGAGAAAGCTCTGTTCAAAGTGGGTGCCGCATTTGCTCACTGTTGACCAAAAACAAGAACGTGTTAATGATTCTGAGCAGTGTTTGGCCATGTTTAAACGTAACAAACCGGAATTTTTGCGTCGATATGTGACAATGGATGAAATATGGATCCATCACTTCACTCCGGAATCAAAACGATCGTCATCTGAGTGGACAGCAACTGTTGAACCTCGTCCAAAGCGCCCGAAAGCACAACAATAGGCTGGAAAGGTTATGGCCTCGGTATTTTGGGATGTGCGTGGTGTAATATTCATCGACTATCTTGAGAAAGAAAATACCATCAACAGTGAATATTATATAGCGTTATTGGAGCGTTTGAAGGCCGAAATTGCAAAAAAACGACCGCATATGGCAAAGAAAAAAATTTTGTTTCATCAAGACAACGCACCGTGTCACAAGTCAATCAAAACAATGGCAAAACTACATGAATTGAACTTCGAGTTGTTCCCACATTCACCGTATTCGCCAGATTTGGCTCCCAGCGACCACTGGCTGTTCGCAGACCTCAAAAAAATGCTCGCCGGTAAGAAATTTCGCACGAATGAAGAGGTTATCGTTGAAACTGAGGCCTATTTTGAGGCAAAAGATAAATCGTTCTACAAAAGTGGTATTGAAATGTTAGAGCGGCGCTGGAATGATTGCGTTGCTCTTGATGGAGATTACGTTGATGAGTAAAGGTAATTTTGAACCAAAAAAACCGTGTTTTCTTTGTTAGGCCCGGTACTTTTCAGCCCATGTGTTATATACTTTTTAAAGACAGAGAAATTATGTCTTCTTCTCATGTTGATTGGGGACAGGATCTAGAAAAATTTCACACTTGGATCGCTATGGTCGAAGTCCAAAGTTACACACTAAAACTCAAATAAGGATTCATATTTCATCAAAAAACCCTGTATATACAACCGCGCTGTACAAAACTATTAAAACTAGTAAACCGTCAATGTATTTTACGACGGCCATTATAAAAAGTAAATTGTTAATTACCCAAAAATTATTTTTATTATACCGACGTCTAGTTTTATTCTTTTGGTCATGTACATAGATGCCAGAGGTAGTGTATATATTACGACGTACACGGAAAAACCTATATGACTCTCAACTAATGTGTACTTTCGAAAAGAAGGCGATGGCATCTTAACAACGTACTTCTTCTTCTTCTACTTCTTGCTTTTTTCTTTTCTACTCAATTAAAACGAATAATGCGCCGAAAAACATGGTACCTATAAATGAACGCGGCTACGGTTGATAGGCGCGAAGTGGAGAATTACTGCGTAAAGTTCTTTAAGTTGGACGGTGAAATGAAGTGGGCGTCGTTGAGATTAGGTAATAAGGAATCGAGGTGAGACACCCACTTGTAATAGTAAATTTTGTGATAGTAAGCGCTTTATGAATGTCTAACGGATGTCTTCGAAGATTATTCATGTACATTTTTTTGTATGGAAAGGATTCAACAGTGTGTTCTATTTGAATCCTCACGTATGTGGGTAATGTGTATGTTGTCAACCGTTCGATTAAATTTGTTAACAAGTAAATTAACGTCGAACCGACTAACGTTCACTTATCAGAAAATGTCATACTTATTTCGTTGTGTTTATTTGAAAAATTAAAATAAAAGTATTTGTTATCCAATTGCATACCGCTTATTACAGGATAGTCGTACAATGACAACTGTTATAAAACAAGAGTAAATATGTAGTACCAAGAGAAAACAATATCAAACGAAAATGCAAAAATTCCTTGAGCAACAGAAAATTGCTCAAATAAAAGTTGCCTCAAAGCGTTGATAGTAATGTTAAACAAATCAAATCTAGATGCATATACATATACATATACACTAGGGTGACAGAATAAAATAGACACCTACTAATTAAAAAAAAAGATTCTATTCTCGTTATATATACAAAATATTTTAAAATTTTTAAATTAGACTAACATTTTGTCGATCCACCTTTACTTGCGTGAAGTGCTGCGAGTCGTCGTGGCATAGAATCTATTAAATGATTAATGGTGTCTTCTGGAATATTTAACCACTCTTCTGTAACAGCTGCCACGAGTTCTTCCTTATTACTGGGTTTTCGGGGTCGTTTCGCCATATATGTCTAGATTATGTGCCAAACATTCTCTATCGGATTCATGTGTGGTGATTGGCCTGGCCATGGTAAAATCCGAATCCCCTGTTCCTCTTTCCATGTGGTGGTTGTTCTTGCTTTGTGGCAGGGTGCTCCATCCTCCATAAAAGTGGCGTCTTCTTTAGATAAAATGGCGTTGTCGAATATCGGTAGTAGTCCTTCCGTTAATATTTTGATATATTTTGCTGCATTTACATTTGCGTCGCAGATTACTAATTGCGATCTTCCACCATACCATATCGCGCCCCACACCATGATGTTCACACCGCCGTATTTCACCGTCTGATGCAAAAATTTGTCGTCCAGTTGCTATGACGAACGTCTCCATACCCACGTACGACCACCATCACTGAATTGGCAGTATCTGCTTTCGTCTGAAAAAATTACAGACCGCCAAAACTCTTCGGGCTTCGTTCGCATTTCGATTGCCCAAGCCATTCGGCGCCGTTTTTGAAACGCCGTGAGGAGAGGTTTTTTCTTTGCCACCCTTTCATACATCCCCACACTGTGGAGGTATCGCAGAACGGTGCGCTGACTTTTCTGTGAAGTTGCCGCAAGCTCAGCTACTGTACTTTTTCGCGGTTCTCTTAGCACTTCGCGCACAAGCACCCTTTTACTTCTTTCAGAAGGTCCGGCACGACCTGGTCTCAGCTCCACTGTTGTTTTTTCCTTGCGTTTAAATTGTGTAATCACACGGTTAACTGTGAACAACGGAATATTAAAAAAATTACTTATTTCACGTTGCGAAGCGCCGCGTTCACTCTGGCCAACTATGCGACCCCGGGTATCTTCACCAGTGTAATTTATTTGTGAGTAATTCCTATTCCACTCATGAAAAATAGATTCGAAACAGGACTATAGTTACATCGAGAACAAATTACAATTGTTTGCAAAGATTTGGTAACCAATCTGATAACTCACCTTTCCGGACAGTAACATGAAATTTATTCAAAATCGTCTAAGGGTAACACTGGTTATCTGAAACAATCTTTAGGATAACTTAGAAAAAAAAACGAAAATAAGATGGACATCGCCAACAGTTAAAGTAAAAAATGTAACGTAAAATGTATTGGACAAACAAAATGGTTAACTTTAATTAAAATTGGATATCGTACTTGAAATATTAGGTAAACAAAGCAATTCATTTTCGAGTCTACGATCATAAACTAACAAATCATCAAGAATATTGGTATCTTCTATAAATGTAGAAATGCTGTTCGTAGAATAGGAACATCCAATATTTTCCATTGATGAAACCAGTTTTACCTGTAGTAATGTTAATAATATTATAGTCACCGTAAGACCATAATATATCATGAAAATTTAAGAGGACAATATTTTATTCCACTAATCTGGTTGTTCGATTGATTTTTTTTTAAGTTAATGATTTTAACCTTTATTTTATGGATTGAAATAAAATACTATTGCGCAGACAGCAGGACGTTAACTTTTTTTTATTTTTATTTAATTTCAATTCAGTACTTATATTTATTTGTATTAACAGAAATAAATATCCTTTTACCTGACTATCTTTCAATGTATATCCATCACTAGAGGAACCGAACCAACAGATAAAAGTAAATAAGATAATTTGACCTGCTAATTGGTTATTTGTTGACAAAATTTCGATCAAAACAAAAGAAACGGCATAGACATAATTTAGAAACCATCACATTTTATTAACGTTGTTTTCCCCCACAAAATAATAAACCGAAACGAAACATTTCTGGACACTGTTTTTCCCCGATCTAGATCGTGTTATCTAACCTAAGATCTAGACGTATCGGTCCACTTATCGACAGCGCCTTTAATCATCCCGAATATTCGGTTTGACGGGTTACCCAATTTCAGAATCCCATCCTCGTCTTATGTTCGGAGATCGATAGGGTCTTAAACGCAACCCGTCTCGGTTCGTGTGGTCACCGACGCGCTAGTAACCGTTCCTTTTCTGACAAATATCGGGATTGACATGACTGAGTGCTTACCTAATCGTATTTAATCTGGTGAGGAACACGACGCGAGTTCGGATCTCTCGAAGGAAGAAGAGGCGGCGGGGAAAAACGAAGAATTTGTCGAAATATGAATTTGTGGCATTAACAAGCGATATATACGTGTCAACGGTGATTGTTGTTACCGTGTCTTTTGAAGTAATTCACGAGAAAGCTTAAGTTATTTCTGGCTTTTAATAGTGTACACGTGTGTTCTGAACTGCAAAAGTTGTAACGTAAGACAGATTGTCTTTTTACTCGTGAAAATATTGAGTGTTGCTAGCTCGTGAATGTGCTCCGTTTGAAAATTAATATTACTCAATTTCTTTATGAGTATCATCTTTGATCCCACGTTTCTGCTTGAAATTCCGTCTTTATTATATTTAATTATTCTTTTGAAGTACTAAATAGTGGTCGTTCTTTTTTTTAAGGAATCCTTTAGGAAAAAAGAATCTTTTGGTACTTCTACTTGAAAATAGACTACAGTAAACGCTCGCTCATGTAAATACCCGGTAGTGGTAATGTAAAGTATTTAAAGCCACAATCTGTAAAATTAAGCCATTCAAGTCACAAATTTTGCAACGTGTGTGAGACACATATGGAGACCCGGGAAATCGCAGAACTTCAGAAAATGCCCAAGCACCTTCAATGAAAAGTCGTCTGTATAAATGGTTTTTAAAACAAAGGGATAATCATGTTCCAATTAGCAGTGAATTAATTAAAGAGACAGCAAAATTATTGAATGAAAACCTAAAAGAATCCGAAAATTTTGTAGCCAGTGATGGCTGGAGAGATTTAAAAGAGGGTATGGAATTCGACTACTGTCGATATCTGGTGAAAAATTATCGGTACCATCACAACTAGTGCAGTCGTTTAAGGAAAAGTTAATGAACAAAATCAAAAAGCTACATTTAAATGAGGAACAAATATACAATGCAGATGAAAGCAGTCTTTTTTGGAAATTATTACCTACGAAGACCTATGTTGCATCACATGAAGAATCTGCTCCGGGTAGAAAGGTGGAAAGACAACGTATAACTTTTCTAGCGTGCACTAATGTGGTAGACATAAAATAAGGCCACTAGTAATAAGAAAGGTAAAAAATCCACGTTCATTTAGAAATTTTAAAATTCCCGTTGATTACAACTGTTCAAAATTCGCTTGGATGGCCAATGACATATTTCTGGAATGATTCCAGAAGCACTTTGTCCCGCAGGTATGTCAATAAAACTGTAATAATAAATAATGTAAATTAATGATACATATTCAATTTGTACGTGAAAGATTTCTTAAGAAGGTCAAATCTTCTAATAAAGGCGGTGTTAATCTTAGATAACGCACCAAGTCATCCTTCAGAGGAACAATTAAGAAGCAACGATGGCTTAATGCCGCCCAATGTAACTCCACTTGTCCAACCGATGGAGCAAAATGTAATAAAAATTACTAAATTGTATTATCGAAAATTTCTACTTTCGTCTGCGTTATAAAAAA
Source organism: Trypoxylus dichotomus (assembly GCA_023509865.1). Lineage (NCBI taxonomy): Eukaryota > Metazoa > Arthropoda > Insecta > Coleoptera > Scarabaeidae > Trypoxylus > Trypoxylus dichotomus. The sequence goes on from CM042080.1 coordinate 7,581,595, forward strand.
ATCTTAAAAACATTTCTGAATCCTTAAAGCAAGTAACTATATTTTGTGCAATGTTCCACACACTTAACATATAAATAAGGTCATATAGAACTTTATAATATGGTACATCACGTTGCGCTTTTATCCGGTCTTGTTTACTATTAACATATCTTTTACACACAATAATAATAGTGCCAGTGTATTCTAATGTCGCAAATGGGTTAAGAAATTTATTAACACTCATCATCAGTTTATTCCGGCATTCATACAAATACTAACCATTGGGGTATGCCCGATTTCTTTCGAAATATATCATCGCCAACAGTATAAATCCATTAGAATACCATACAATTAAAATTACTCAGAAATCTAGTGTAAACTAACAAGATTCATCATCATAGATATGTATACTGATTGAAAATCTAAGTAAACGTCAACTTCGTTTACATAAAGCATTGTTCTCTATACTCAAAGTTATTATTACTCTTCGAAAGAAAAAAAAAACGAAGAAAAGATAAAGAAATGCAAATACCAACATGAAAACAATATAAAAACCATATCGAATGGAATGAAACAGGCGCCATACGATATAAAAAACTAAAATTAAAACCTAAAGAACAACATCAAAAAGATACGGCCCTTAAATATCATGCATATATAAAAATTATGCATCCGAGTGTGCCGTGACGGTCGGTCAGATTCAAATAAAAGTTCGAGACGTAATTTATAACAAATGACCGCCGACTCTAAACGGAGGCATTTGTTCTTATTAAAAACTGAAAGATGTGAATAAGTTATCTAAGTTATAAAGATTGCCCTGCTCTTCTGTCTTTTCTTTTTTAAGGAGTCCGTGTAGAGATAGTGGACTACTACTACGGTCGTAACAGTAACTCATATTTTTAAATGGCCGTTTATCATGAAATAATACTCCTTTTTATATGTGGCTATGGATTCTTTGACCATTCTTTTTAGTTTATTGTTTCGTTTCTGTTGTTTCTTGTTTTGTGCTTACGATTTCTTTTATTGTTGGAATAAGAGTTCCCTGTTGCGGTTGTTTCCTGGAGCAGGTTGAAACTGATTAAAAGAATTCTTTTGAATTTAAAAACGTTTCCCAAAATTAGTTTGTTAATCAAAAGGAGCTTTGAATAATTGCTGAGCCCCTTAAGTTAAGTGCTTGTAATGACATCGATTATCTCTATGAAAGAACAGGAATATCCACTTCATTTAATAAGAGCTATACGGGGTTTATATAGGCGGAAGATTAACTCGGGAAATACCAACAAACAAAGGAGTCGTAAACATTATTTGACCTATATATCAATGCCATTATAAAGGAATAGAAAACGAAATGCCCTAAAGATATATATTTAGGCCAGAACACCACTTTAAACTTTATTTTATATGCTGATGACTTAGTACTCAAGAATATGTGGGAAGAACACATAGAACGGATGCAAGTGACGAGGTTGCCAGCCGGTGCAAGATTTTATAGATGTTTATTAAGAATAAGTGTAGGCAGACCAAATAAAAAAATGAGTATCGTAACAGGAAAATTACCTAAAACCTGAAGTGAAGAAGGAGAAGAACGGTTAGTGAAGGAATTCATAAGATTAAACTAGATAGTTTTAGAGTAAATAGTGCGCTTGAACTTCTAAATGGTGTCAAAACCTTAATACTGGTCTCGAATCCGTCTTCTTTAGTTTAAAGCGTGTTAGGGCATGGTCTTATCTGGGAGTGTTTTTCCAGTACGAAGGCTTTCGATGTTCCTCCTGTTTCCCTCTGTTCCTTGATTTCATAGTTTAGGTGGCCCTTTTATAGACCGTAACAGGGATCTTGCCCAATGAAACGCACTTTTGCCAACTTACCAGCCTTTTCACTTCTCTTGATCCCTTGTTAGCTTGGAACCTGACCCCAGAGTGAAGTGATTTAATGTCCTGATTGCTTAAAATTTTCCGCACAAATGTTTACCCGGTCAGATTCAAATGTATAGGCTTATAAAGCCTTAAGTGCTGCCTGATCATCAGTAATAACTAGAGACCGCATTATATGCAAAGTGCATATATTTTATTTTATTTATTTATTATATTTTACGTCTATTTGTAGATGTCTTACACAGATTAACGCTAATTAACTTGAAATTAGATGCGACAGAAGCTGCGTTAGCATATTTCCGTCTCAAAAATAAATTGGAACGTCGTCACTAAAGGTCTCAACGTCTCAACTGAACAACCATGGATGAAACAATATTCAACTGAACAACTTCAGCTTGAATTTAAAAGAAGTGGAACTTTAGGTTGACTTACGAAGTAAAATCAACTGGAAGTACGTTACTTACTGCGTGGGGACCTTCAGAGGATACTTTGAGGGCGGTATTGAATGAAGATTAACCTTTTGATGAACTCGGGATATTAATTACCCTAGTAACCGCTAGAAAAGTCAATGAGTAGAACAATAAAGAGAAAACTAGTGAACAAATGTTATGTGAGTTTGTGTTTTGTCTGCTAATTTCTGGAATTCCGAGAAGTTTCATATGAGTGCTTCCACTATGGAAGCAATGGATACACACAAATTTCGACGAAACTTGCAACAACATGTTTTATTTTTGTAGTGTAGATATTCCAATAAATTGATTTGTTTTTGCTTTTGCTTTTATTTAAGTATTACATAATAAAAATATAATTAATATATATTTGGCATTTCATTTGATCTAAATATTTTGTTTTGATAGGTTGCTAATTCGCGAAGAAAAGCTCGATGTACTTTTTTTCTATAAGAAGATAATGGTCAGCGTAAGTAAAACACAAATATCACCGATGTATTATTTTTTATTTTCTAACAGAGAAAACGTTTACGCCTTTATTCATACGAATTTAATGATGTTTAACTCGAAACCGTTCGAGTATTATCCTATAATCCATCAATTTATCAATACGGGCGTACCGTTGAAAGACTCAAACATAATACACACTTAATCAGAAACCATTAGGCGTACCTACGACGAAAAGGTTGGACAAGGACGGATGGAAAGTGTACGAAATAAAAGAAGAGGGTGCTGTGAAAAAAAAAAAGAGAAAAGCGACAAGCACACGAAATCGATAAAGGCAATAGGGACGAAATGGCTGAAGGCACCGAATAATAATGATAATGGCGATTATAAAATAAACCTTGTATAGTTGTGATTGTGTTTAAATTGTATAGTCGATTGTGTTAGATCGACCCCGTCGCATTCGTCGTATAATCGGGCGGTGAGGACGTGCGGGCCTTCTCTTTCTTGCCTCGCGTTCGAGAGGTTCGCTTCGGACGTCAGTGACGACCCCCTACGGTCGCCTAAACGAAACAACGCAGAGTAATGTTGTCGTCAGGTAAACCATTGTCATTTGTAACCTTTTAAACGTGAATCATTAATGCATAAGAATAGATTACCTTCTATGCCGTACGGATGATAATTATTTAAAATGTCAAGTGAAATAAGTTCGACTGTTACTGCCCGAATAGAAAAGAAAGAGGAATAATCGTTTCGTAATTGAATTCAGCGTTTAGAGAGGGATCAACATAATAATTCATAGGACATGTAAGAGAAACGCTGTGGTAAATCAGAAAAATTTTAAAATGAAGTTAGTTTTATATTCAATAGCAGGTAACATCGCCATTATTAGAAAAGATAAAAAAAAGTAGTAACCAAATAACTGTGGTATAAAGGGATTCTTTTTAATGCGTCTTCAAAATTTTCTTTTTCAAATTGAAGACCATACTTGTTTCATTGTAATAATAAATAAATCCTCACGAATCCACTATGTCATGCGAGACGTACCCAAAAGATTACCTTAAAAATAAGATATTGGATTCAGGACTGCTGGGTTCCCTTTAGATTTGAAGTAAATTGCCAACTAATTACCTGTACAAAAGTAGCATGAGTGCTTGGTTAATAATACTCACTAATGTTATTCCACACATGTGACCGGCTTGTGCACCGGGCGTTGCATCTGAAACCAGTCCTGCACTTTGTAAAACGAACTATAGGAACAATATAAAAATGGTTTCGAGATTATTTATTACCACATATCGAAAGGTTAAAATGATACTAAGAGCACATACATACACATTTATGCAAGACAATACTCCGTAATACTACGCATTTATTAAAAATTATCTAAACTCAAGAAACTTGTCATTCTCAATTCTAATAAACACCCATAGAATGTTTCGAAAAGCATAGCATCCTTAGAGCAAAAAGCACTGACATTACGAGGGCGACTTGAAATGTTTCAGGAATCAGCAACAGACGGCACGCGAGAGATGAAGTGGATTAATTCAAAATAGATGACCTCCTCGTTTGAGGCAAATCTTTTTTCAGGCTTGGGAATACGAAAAAGTCGATGGGGGATAGGTCCGTCGAATATGGAGGATGAGAAACTAATTCGTAGCGCAACTTATTCAATTTGGACACGACAATGCGGAATGAATAAACCGGTGCATTGTCGTGGTGGAAAAGCATATAATATATAATACTGCATCAAATCGGGTCAATAAATCGCTGTAGTATTACCCCATGATCGTTCTTCCCTTCTGCGGATAGTCGATGAGGATTACACCTTGGGAATCCCAAAAAATGGTCGCCGTGACCTTTCCGGACGATGGAACGGTCTCTGTTTCCTTCGGAGATGATTCGCCGGGAAAAGCCCACTGCTTCGACTGTTTCTTGGTCTTCGGTATGTAGCGGTGAATCCAAGTCTCATTAACGGTTACGAAACGCATGAAGAAATGGCTTGGATCGCGTTGGATCCTTTTTCATACCCAAAATTTCGTCTAGAATATGGTTAACGCGTTCTTCTAAGATGCCTGTTATCTCTGCTATCTCTTTCAGCTTCAATCGGCGATCGGCTAACGCGACATCATGAATCTTGTCGACCATTTCATCATTAGCTGTGGAGCAATGGACGCTACATTACGTGGTTCGACACTTGTGGTTGTGCGGCTACGTTTGAACTCGCTCACTCGACCATGAACCTCTAGCAAAATATTTCAAATATCCGTCGCGGTTTTCTCAGCCATCCAGAAGTGTTTTATCACCGCACAGAATTCGATTTTTATCCATTTTTGCGAAACCGCCTGACTTGCTACACAAAACACACTCTTAAACAACAACTAGACAGTAGACGTCTGAAATTATGACAGTACCATAAAAAAAGTTGCTCTTGCAGACCAACCACTTTAACCTTCGTGTGCCATCTCTTGCCGATTCCGGAAACATTTCAGGTCGCCCTCGTATAACAATTTTCAGAGGTTTTGAAAAACATTACTGTTCCACAGTATTCCCAAATTTAAAAAATCATAGGCTACTCTATGTACATTAACATTGAAGGCACGGTATACTTTATATTTATGTTCTGAAAACGAATACATAACACATGGGCTGAAAAGTGATATAGATGACTCTAGTTTTATTGCAGTCACCTTTCTCACAGTTAGTACTAACCTTCAAAAGACAGCTGTTAAAATTTCATGATATTCTATTCATTAGTTTGTGAGTTATTGTGCTAAGAGTCACGCTACTTTTATTATTTTCAAAACAATGTATCAAAAACAATTTCGTGTTTTAATTTTACACTGCTTCTTGATGGGAAAAAAATACCGTTCAACCGAAGCAATGGCTTGAAAAGTGTTATGGGGACTCCGCTCCATCAGAAACAACAATAAAACGTTGGTTTGCTGACTTCAAATGCGGTCGTAGAGACACCGATGAAGCAGAACGCCGTGGACGTCCAGATGAGACGGTAACACCAGAAAACATCAAAAAAATCCACAAAATCGTTTTGAATGATCGAAAAGTGAAGTTGCGTGAGTTAGCTGACATCGTAAAGATATCAAAAGAACGTATTGGCTTTATATTGCATGAGCATTTGACTATGAGAAAGCTCTGTCCAAAGTGGGTGCCGCGTTTGCTCACTGTTGACCAAAAACAAGATCGTGTTGATGATTCTGAGCAGTGTTTGGCCATGTTTAAACATAACAAACCGGAATTTTTGCGTCGATATGTGACAATCGATGAAACATGGATCCATCACTTCACTCCGGAATCGAAACGATCGTCATCTGAGTGGACAGCAACTGATGAACCTCGTTCAAAGCGCCCGAAAGCACAACAATCAGCTGAAAAGGTTATGGCCTCGGTATTTTGGGATGTGCCTGGTGTAATATTCATCGACTATCTTGGGAAAGGAAATACCATCAACAGTGAATATTATATAGCGTTATTGGAGCGTTTGAAGGCCGAAATTGCAAAGAAACGACCGCATATGGCAAAGAAAAAAAATTTGTTTCATCAAGACAACGGATCGTGTCACAAGTCAATCAAAACAATGGCAAAACTACATGAATTGAACTTCGAATTGGTCCCACATCCACCGTATTCGCCAGATTTGGCTCCCAGCGATTACTGGCTGTTCGCAGAACAAAAAAAATGCTCGCCGGTAAGAAATTTCGCACGAATGAAGAGGTTATCGCTGAAACTGAGGCCTATTTTGAGGCAAAAGATAAATCGTTCTACAAAAGTGGTATTGAAATGTTAGAGCGGCGCTGGAATGATTGCGTTGCTCTTGATGGAGATTACGTTGATGAATAAAGCTAATTTTGAACCAAAAAAACCGTGTTTTCTTTGTTAGGCCCGGGACTTTTCAACCTTTATCCTGAAACCAGACAATTCGGTCGCTAGAAAAAAGTCTATTATTCTTATACTAGGGTACTCTTTCAGTCCCCAGACCTTCATCACACCTTAAAGAAACAATTAGCCTAGGCCATCCGATTTTTCTATACTTGTGTGGGTAAGTTTTTCACATTATATCTATTAACATTTTATAAGTTATTATCGTTTTTATTAAAAAAGCTACCATAGTGACGTCACTGCTAAATAGACCAATTGGTTAACTTTACTTATTAATTTGCGCATTTCTTCCAGAAGCTAACCCTATTCTCATCCTATAGATGTGCAAAAAAAGAACTAAATAATGTATTATTCAACTCCATAACAAACGCGATTACCTTGCATGTGGCCAGATACACACATAAAAACTTACGCCAAGCGCTGTTCATGTCCCTGTCCCATATAGTACGATATTTACATCATTATTAATAAAATAGAGTGGCAAGTGCAAACGATGAAAGCGTTCTGAACTTATAAGCACACCAAACGAGAAGAAGAATACCAAAAACGAACTGCAAAGGAACAACAAACGAACAACAAGGAAGAAGAATAAAGAAGAATAAGAACACGGTTGCCTTTTACTCTCTTTTTTTCCAAGCTCTTATTTTAACGTTCATATACGACCGTTCGAAGCGATACGCTACGGCGGGCACTAGCACCACACCGAATGTTAAATTATTACTAACAATATTTTGAGAGCACGCAGCCCTATACGGGAATAAAAACCGACGAAACAAGACGAAAGCAAAACGTAAAGAAAAAAAAACCGCACAAGCAACGCAAAGCTATATCAGCACGAGAGAGTGATGTACCGAAACGAAAAAAGGAATAACGAAAAAAAAAACAAAATAAAAAAAAAACGAAAAGAGAATATAAGAAAAGGAATAAACAAGTGAAGCAGAAAGAGAAGAAGGGCCGATTTATTATTGATCACCACGGGTATTCGGATGTATCGACGTTCCGTGACGCGGTCGGTATTACAGGGCCGGCGTGTTACCGACTGAGAGGACAAGTGTAAACACGCCGAACACCCGCAATATTGCCGCGGCGGAGGCGAACGTAACAAACACGTGTGCACGGTCGTATTAATTTTCGCCAAAGGCTGCGCGATGCTGCTCGGTCGGTAACAGCGGTCGCGGGTGTTACACGCGAATAAAATTGTTGCTATATCGATATCAACCGGACGACTTTATAACCGTCGAAATGGAAAGGCATACTCAAATACGTGTAGTGGAAACGATGCCTTTACGAAATTAATGTCTTTCTTTATACAAGAACGGATACATTTGCTGTTTATGATGTTGTTTCGAGTATTTAATAACAAATAATCCGCATACTTCAAAAAGAAACGTTTTTGACCCAATGATCCGCATTCATGATCAGAGAGCAAATCTTAGAAACGGCACGAGAAACAGAGCGTGGCATAACTCAATCATCGACAGGATTATACAACAAGGTCAACACCATGTTATTTTAGCGATTGCAACAGATCAACAGTAACGCAAATGCAATGGCTCGTGTACCGATTTCAAATTTGATTCTTTAAGTGAAGATTATCGAAAGAAATACTAGAGCTCGCTTATAAGGGACTCGTATATAACGTACTTTCAGATACAGCGTACACTTTCCTTGATCCCAGCTAAGGCTCATTTGAAATAATGTATTTTTGTTCTGATATTACGTACATATTTATTACGTACCTCTGTTATTAAGTACAAAAATCTTGTTCAAAAAAGGATTACGCTTTTTTATAGCATGCAGTGCTTGTTAAATACCGGGGAATTACCTTTCTCGATGAAACAGTAGAAGCTCTCGCACCACAATCGCTGTTAGGTGGCGCGTATAATAAAATGCGCGTAGTAAAATAAATATTAAAGGATCTTTTCTTATTTCTCTTCGCACGAGTTGCAGTTATCGTTAGTTAAAGTTAGAGACATTTGTTTCGATAGATTATGAAGTGCAACCTTACATATTAAAAATGAGTACTTAAGCATTGTCAGTTGAAGAGAAAATAAATATGATTAAATAAATTCAAAGTGGTAAAAAGCAATCTATTATTTATCGTGCTAAATGTCTTAAAAAAACAACAGTTCCTACCGTAATGAAAAATAAAGATAAAATTCTCGCTTAGAACGGACAAACAAAAATGTCAAGGGCTTCTTCTACAAACTTACACCTAATCGTACACTAAAACTTAAGGGTAGAAAATAGCAGAGATTAACAGTGTTGGTGCGTGCTAATATGGCAGGATATGAGAAACGAAAAGTTTTTATAATTGGAAACTTCAAACACCGAAGATGTTGTATTCAGAGTTCCGAATTCCACCATTTTGAAACCAAAATTCGCACGAGAGAAATAATCTGAACGGAATTCGTTTCTAAAGATTTGAAAACATGGGAAAAGTAGAATGACTATTGCTAAATACTTCTCTAATGTTAGAATATTGAATATTTCGCCGTGATAGATAATATTCCATTGAACTAGACATCAAGATCTTCAGTTGCCTACGCAATTTAACGTATTTCAGATGACTTCGATTTTTCGCAAAAAGGGTTTGAAAATTTATCAAAACCGAAAACGCTTTGGGGGCAAACAATTGAAGGCGAGATTAACTGTGTTGGTATCTGCTACTATGGCACGAGATGAGAAACGTAAACTTTCTATTATTAGAAAATTCAGAAACCCAAGATGTTTCAAACACATTAAAAAGCTACTTTGCACTTATTCCGATAATCGTCGGGCATGTATGACAGCTAAAATTTTTGAAGGCGAAATAAGAACTTGGGATAAATAGCTAACGAAACAGAAGCGACACATTTTATTATGGGTCGGCAACTGTCCATCTCATCACCGTATAAGTGATCTTAAAGATATTCATGTGGAGTTTCTACCACCGAATTCTACCTTCGTAATGCAGCCATTGGACCATGACTTATTCGTACCTTAAAATCCTATTATCGACGCCTGTTAGTAATGAAACAAATTACGAATTTGGATACTGGAACTTTTAATGTAGTAAACTTGCTAGAGGCGATGGAAATGTTAGCCAAATCTTGGCAACAAAAATCGCAAGAAACCATACAAATTTGTTTTCAGCACGCCTGTGTGAATCTAGAAACAATAGATAATAATCTCATTACTTCGCGATCTTGTTAGGACATTTTTCTATCGTTTTCTTTTTTAATGAAACTTCTGTTGGTTTTGACATAATTAATTTTCTTCATATTACGAAAGTTAAATGTTAATAATTTTATCAAAACATTCCACCTTCACTGATGAAATTAAAAGACAACAATTTTAATTATTTAAATTAATATTTGGTTTAACAATGAATTAATCTAAGGCAAAGTTAGCATCCCATGTGTTTTTCTTTATCTTTATCTAATTAAATACAGGTAACTTTTCTTTAAACCAGGAAATATGTCATACATAAAACTACAACGTGGTATGTTTTTAAGCAGTTGGCAATGCTTTTTCGGGATTGTCATGTCTATTCGATGTTACTAAATCGTCTGAGAACAACCACAACTCCATCTACCATATAAAACGCAACCTCTCGAAGTTACTGTCTACTCTCTCTCCATACTGTCTCGCGCCTAACTCTCCACCATTCCGAACTCCAAGAGCGCGGTGTACGCGCACACCACCGCACCAACCTCAGACGCTTCCATATTATTTATAATACGTAAACGTCCGAAAGAATGTAATTAGTCCGTTGTAGAAGGTAATAAATCGTATTTTGTGCGATCCGAGGCGCCTGCTAGATCGTTCTCGCGGTAAACGAGGCTCGTACACGCCGACCGCGACCACGAATCATCAATCTCGGACACCGCGTGTAGAGGATCCGCGTCCCAAAGATCGGCCGACGCTGGCCGATCGATCGTAGCGCTTTGGTTCGCCCTAACGGCTATCGATTAAAGGTTATTAATTCAATTTGGTGTATGAAATTTTGAGGCATCGGGATAATTGTACCTGGAGAGCGGAAGATGGAAAATTTAACTAACAATAAACGAAAAAAATCAAAAGGAATTTCATAAAGTTAGTACAACGTCGATCTTTTAATGTTTATATCTCTAAAGTTGCATTTATGTATCTATGTAATAATAAAAATCTACAGTAACGCTCCCAACATTCATATAATATTTACTCCAATATATATATAAAGCTTGTCTGGAAAATAAATACCGTTTTAGAAAAAAATATTTCATCTAAAACAAAATTTATTTCTACATGAAAAATCATTTGTTAAATTATTGTTTTTTATAATTGCCACCATTGCTCAGATATTTGTCATTATGGCAAACGATTTATGTTGTAAAATAATGTCCTCTTTTTGTTAGCGTAAATTTACGCTTAGTATTCCCTAATGCAATTGCCCATAATTTACGGAGCACTAAAATACCGGAATATAATGTGTTTTCCTTCAGCCCAATCTAACGCTTGATTAAAAATTCATACAGCTTCCACGTCACTGATAACGCGACAAAGTAGGCGAAGGAAGAAATTTTCGATAATACAATTTACAATTTTTATTACATTTTCATCCATCGGTTGGATAAGTGGAGTTACGTTGGGCGGCATTAACATAACAAAAATTGAGCCGTTGTTGCTTCTTAATTGTTCCTCTGGAGGATGACTTGGTGCGTTATCTAAGATTAACACCGCCTTTATTAGAAGATTTTGCTATCTTAAGAAATCTTTCACCTACAAATTGAATATGTATCATTGAATTACATTACTTATTATTACAGTTTTATTGCCATACCTGAGGGACAAAGTGCTTCTGGAACCACTCCAGAAATATGCCTTTGGTCATCCAAGCGGATTTTGAACAGTTGTAATCAACGGGACTCTTAAAATTTCTAAATGAACGTGGATGTTTTATCTTTCTTATAACTAGTGGCCTTATTTTATGTGTACCACTAGTATTAGTGCACGCTAGAAAAGTTATACGTTGTCTTTCCACCTTTCTACCCCGAGCAGATTCTTCATATGATGCAACAGGTCTTCGTAGGTAATAATTTCCAAAAAAGACTGGTTTCATCTGCATTGTATATTTGTTCCTCATTTAAATGTAGCTCTTTGCTTTTGTTCATTAACTTTCCCTTAAACGGTTGCACTAGTTATGATGGTGCCTTTAATCTTTCACCAGATATCGACAGCAGTCGAATTCCATACCTCCTTTTAAATCTTTTTAGCCAGTCGTCACTGGATACAAAATTTTCGGTTTCTTTGAGGTTTTCATTCAATGATTTTGCTCTTTCTTTAATTAATTCACCGCTAATTGGAACATGATTATCCCTTTGTTTTAATCATTTATACAGACGATTTTCCATTGTAGGTGCTTGGGCATTTTCCGAAGTTCTGCGGTTTCCCGGGCCTCTGTATGTATCTGACGCACGTTGTAAAATTTGTGACTTGAATCGCTTAATTTTACAGCTTGTAGCTTATGTAGCTTTAAATACTCCATATTTTCTTGTCAATTAAGCCACCCTCGCACCTTTTTTAATCTCGTCACTTAATTTTAAAAATGTTCTTTTATTGGACGTGGACGCCATGTCTGTTCTGGCGTGATTTTAGCTGCACACTACTATATTTCGTGACAGGCAAGGGAGCCAACGCTTACAGAAACCCCATACATAAATCGGGGAACAACCGGTGCCGGCGCTGAAAACGTTTACGTAAATATTCTTTTGCTCAATTCAATTACGCACGTAAATCAGGAAATAACCGGTACCTTAAACTGTTTTCATTATTGAATTGTACGTGGAGCAAGATTGTTTACATTACCGGGCGTTCCATTTGATCCTATAGTAACAATTTTCTGTTTACATGACAGCGATGTTTCCACTACCGGATATTTACGTGATCGAGCGTTTACCGTGCATACATTTATATAACAACTACGTTGCTGTCTCACAACAGAGAAGAAGCTCTCGAGTGAATCTTGAGTCAAGTATCGCGTCAATAAATAGGCAAAGCCATAATTTTTCCGCAGTTCTCTTGTCAATTGTTATCTACGATTACGACAAAGCCTGGCTTTATAAAAAAATAAATGAAATTGATCTTCTTCCATCTACCACGGGTGCACTTTCGACGTCTCGATGGGCCTAACTGTGCAGGGGAATTGCGTCTCAGTAAACTTACGTATTCATTTCAATTTAAGAGGAATTGGTTTAGGTATACCGCGCTACTGTGCGCCGCCAAAATAATCCATCCATAGTTGCAATACGCGCAATCTCACGTATATAAACGTAATTGGAATATCTATTTATATAAACGCATACTAAATGCTTGGATATATTTTATCTCGAAGATATCATCTAATAGCGAAATGAAACACCTTTCACAATTGTTAGCAGACATATCCATCGAAATTTTCGAGTTACTAGTTCAAGTTCAAAGCCTACTTACTTTACCTTACGCTCAACGAATATCAAGTTAACAACGAGAATCTAAGTCGACGACCTCTCGAATATCCTAACCTACATTTAAATACGTAATAAATACGAACGTAACCACGAAAGTGAAACGCTATTTTTTGCACTTCCTACAAACGGGACGGCGATGTTACCTATGTATCTTCCGACACGTACGGCTTTTTTTCACGGTAAAAAGCGAACTAGAAAAGAAAACGAGAAAAAAAGGAAAAGCTCGGATACGACAGCACGACGACACGAAGACACGACGATAATGCGTTCGTCGCAGACGGACGTGAGATAGAGTAATTATGATGTGAATTATTCAAGTCGACAGTATTTGCAAAATTTATGCCGATATAAACTACGGTGACGTTTATGGCGCGCATTTCGAACGCACGCAAGTACAAACATCCGCGCTTCGACGGGTATAAAATGATTTATCCCCTGGTGGCCGTAAAACTGTACGAAAATTTAATTACCTAAGGCAACAAAATAGCTCCATACAGATGTAAATGGTGAAGCAACCATGGCGATATATAAATTGTTCTTATATTCTTCTTGGAAAGGAAAAATAGTAAACTCTATACACAAAAATACAATCTTTTGTCATCATATCTTAAGATATATTATATTTTCGAGAGGGCCAAACAAAATTCTTGGATAGAGTTTCGACTAAAACTGAGAGCAAATTACAGGAAAAACCAAATATTATTCTATGGAACAATAAAACAATTGAGACAGAAGAAGACACCTTTTCAAGCTTTAGTCAAATTTACTGTTTTATTTGTATTAAATGCAAATTTAAAATGGAATACTTGAAAATCAAATTGACGTAGTAAATCGTTGACGTAGAATATAAACAGGAGTGGACCCAGGCTGGAAGCCTGTGGGACACCGAGTATCGGGGTAAATTCTTGAGATAGATATTTGTTGTATTGTGAGTCGTAATAAAGCCTGCAGAAAGGAGCGCGCACTCATTGGTAATCGGACATACCCGAAGTCGGGATTCATACGCGTGTAGTTAGTAAGTACAGTGAAATTCCCCTTCGCGGACACCCCTCTTACACGGACACCTCCCTTAAACGGACAGTTTCTCATGGTTCCGACCGGCTCTCATATAATTTCCATTGTATTAACTCTTTCTTGGACGGACATTCTCTTGAACGGACGCGGACACGAGAAAATGTACTCTTAACCGGACAAAAAACAAAGGTCCGCTAATACGATGTAAAGCAACAGAAATAGCCGCTTCTTTGGGACATTCTACATTCAGTGCTTCTTCTGGTTGGCTCAATAAATTTAGAATCCGCCACAATATAAGTTTTAAAGCGATTTCGAGAGAAAGAGGTTCGGTTAATGCTGAAGATGTTTCATCGTTTTTAAAAAAATGTCTTTCTTTGATTAAGGGATATTCAGCGAGAGACATCTATAATGCCGATGAGACAGGCCTGTATTTTAGGGCTCTACCCGACAAAACGTTCACATTAAAGAAGGAAAAATGTGTTGAGGGTAAGTATCCCAAAGAGAGGTTTACAATTTTGCATTGTGCAAATATGGCGGGTGAAAAAGAAAAACTCCTAGTCATTGGTAGGGCAACTAAACCCAGAGCTTTTAAAAACATTAATATAAATAACCTGCCTGTAACTTGGAAATACAATAAGAAAGACCTAGATTGGAAATGGCTAAAGAAAAAAGAAACATTTTGTTATTTTTAGACAATGCGGGATCTCATCCGAACGACGTTCACTTAAATAATACAAAAATATTATTTTTACCCCCTAATTGTACATCGGCTTGTCAACCACTTGACCAGAGGATTATAAAGAATTTTAAAACTTATTACCGAAGGCTAATACTCAAACATCTTGGGACCAAGTAACCAAAGAGTTCAAAATTGCTTCCGCAAAGCAGGATTTAATCATGTAAATATGCAAAGTGAAGACCAGTTAACTGAGACTGATACATCTGACCTAGAAGATGATTTGCCTCTTAGTGTACTTTCAGATATCTTCAAAAATAAGAATTTATTGAAATTGACGGTTAATGAAAACCTTAATGATTTTTTGAAGGTAGATGAAGATTTGTATGTTGAAGATCCAGATGCAGAACAAGAAATTGCAAGTCCAGTCGAAATACAAGAACTTTCGGAAGATTTTGATGTCGATGAGGTTCCAGTGCCAACAGAAGCTATCCCAAATTATGGTAAAGCTATTACCCTGACCAAGCAGCTCAAAAGTTTTGTCGAAAATCACAGAGATACAGAGTCTTTGGAGCTTCTTTCTAAATTAGAAATACGATTTGAAGAGCCGGGTTAGATTGACAATGGCGACACGACGGCGTTCTTCTTTATATTCGATAAGTGTTAATAGATTTTTTAACCGATTTCCGATATTAGAATACACTGGCACTTTTATTTTTGTGCGTTAAAGATATATTAATAGCAAACAATACCAATTAAATGAGCAACGTGATGTACCATATTACAAATTTCTTTATTTATATGTTAAATGTGCACAATATTCCACAAAATATTCTAGACAATGAAGAATTTCGAAAGTTTTAGGGGAAATGCATTCCTAAATAGGGATAGCCAACAAGAAGTCAATTGCAGTATATTTTGCATCGCATAAAAGACACGATTACAGGAGCAAATAAAGGCGTAGTTAGAAGACTAAAATACATAGCTAACGGTAGATGAAACAACGGATGCAAGGAAGAATTATATTTTAAATGTGTTAAACTTTAAAAATCAGCGAAGCATCCTTGCCTTATACGTAGTAGATTATTGTAGAAGACAAACGTGGAAGAGATAGTAGAAATTATAGAAAATACCTTTGGGAAGTTCAATAGATGGGCTACCCAACTTATTGCAGGTGGAGGTTCGAACATGGTTAAAGCTGAAAAGTTCTTTTTTGGCCTTGACAAATAGTCATTTAGCCACGTAAAAATCCGACAGGAACAGCACAAGGTTACACTTGAATTAGAACAATACATTCAAAGCCACGAAAAAGGAGGAAACCCGCAAAAGCTAAACAAAGGAAACGAAGCTTAATTACAGAACTAAAAGCGAAAGAAAAATGAAAAACAGTCTCATAAACGTATAGTAAATGTAGCAAATTATGTCTATCTGCAGATGACATATCTACTTTAACTAAAGAAGCGACACAAGAAGTTGTTGAAGGCAAAGAGGAAATTGCTTTTTTAGAACCTGGGTAATAGTTTCCATGCAATGACTGCATTTAAACAACGAAAGGACCCAAATGTTAACGCTCACGACAAAGTATATTCTGGAATGTGAGAGAAGCATAATGCATTTTTTGGGTCTCCAGATATCACGCAATTTAAACTGCAAATAGCATACCAACAAGTTGAGAAAGAATTGGCTGCTGTCATCTACACAATAAAAAGAATATGGAGATTGACACAAACCAACAAATTTTCCTGAAACAGAAGAAAGTTGTAAGGGCATTGCGCACTATACCATATCGTGCATTTTGTAGAGATTTATTCCAAGAACACAAAATACCTGTTTTACCATCTGCTTACGTATTAACATATGAGAGCGACCTGAAATGTTTCCGGAATCGGCAAGAGATGGCGCACGAAGGTTGAGATGGATTCATTGGTCGGCAAATGCAACGTTTTTTATGGCAACTGTTAAAATTTCAGCCGTCTACTGTCAATAGTTGTTATATAAGAGCGTGTTTTGTGTAGCGGTGTGTGGCGGCTTCGCAAAAATGTATAGAATCGAATTTCATAGAGTGATAAGACTCCTGGATGGCTGGAAAAACCTCCACGGAAATTTGAAATATTTTGCTAGAGGTTCATAGCGGATGCATTCCATCATTTTCGACCATCAGCTTCTGGGTGAGCGGGTTCAAACGTGGCCGCACAAGCACAAGTGACGAGCCACGCAGTGGACGCCCAAAAACCGCTACCAACGATGAAATGTTCGACAAGATTCATGATGTTGTGTAAGCCGATCGCCGATTGGAATTTTTTATACCGCGTTTGCTCACACCGGAGCAAAAACGAAATCGGCTGATTGTTTCAGAGGAGTGTCTGGCCAGGATCCAACGCAATCCAAGGGACTTCTTCATGTATTTCGTAACCGTGGATGAGACTTGGATCCACCACTACAAACCGGAGACCAAGGAACAGTCGAAAAAGTGGACTTTTCCGGGCGAATGGGCACCGAAGAAAGAAAAGATCGTTCGATCGGCCCAAGGTTCCCAAGGTGAGATCCTCATCTACTATCTGCAAAAGTGAAGGACGATCACGAGGCAATACTACAGCGATTTATTGACCCGATTCGATGCAGTACTGAAAGAGAAACGGCCTCGTTTGCAGCTGAGAAAAGTGCTTTTCCACCACGACAATACACCGGTTCATTCATCCTCCATATTTATTGGACTTAACCGCCCTATTCCCAAACCTGAAGAAATCACTGGGAAGAGATTTTTCTCAAAAATTTTGGAAGACGTCGAAGCATCCTAGTTTTCCGACGGCTTGAACAGCACCGTTTCAAAAAGTATATTGGTCTTCGAGGAGACTATATCAAAAAATAAATATAGAAGCCACACCGATACCGTGTCTTTCTTGTCGATTCCGGACACATTTCATGACGCCCTCGTATTAGCTATCATAGCAGTCTTTACAACAGAACGACGCCAAAATAAAGGGATACAAGCAGATGAAGCAGATGTACACTATGACGGTTCTTCTGATGGCCATTTTTTAAAAGGAAATCCTCCAAAGTCACAAATTTACTATAAGAACGTTACAAAATTATTGGTTAGTCAGTGATCTTTAAAAAGTTCGCAGATGATAGAGATACTTTAGAACTTACTTTTGTATTGAAGGATATGTAATGAAAGTCTTTCTTGTCCCCTCTGGTCAAATTTTCCTCTTTTTGTAAAGAAATCGCATAAAGAATGCACTTATTGTTCGTGCATTATACAAACTGAAGACCAAGCTTGTATATCCATCCTTGTGTCAATTTTTTTCCGATTTTCAACTTTATTCTTGCTTACACGTATGAATGCACGTCTTCCTTTCAAACCATAAATCAGCCTTACCGTTTCCAGCTCCTTTTCCTTTTTCCCTCCTTTGCGAATTCGCAATAACAATTCCACAAACACCACCGGCGTTTGCCGAAGAGTTCGCCTCATAGGCGTCACGATTTTAACCATTCGTTCGACGCCCAGCGGACTGACGAAGAGAGAAGCTGATTTCGAATGCGGTCTCGCAGTAGGTGCGTAATTGGCTACGAATGATATAATCTACAAAAGATAGGGACTAATCTAATAAGCGCGGCCACGAGTTTAGCCCCCCGCTATATGATCGATAGTATCGTCTCTACGGAAAATAATTTCGATTTTACCATATTAGTAGGCCGTGGTCCGTGGCGGCGCATAAGCCCCGTGGACAGGTGAGATTCGTTTTCTCTTCTCCAAATCTAATTATACGTTTTCGAACGCGGCTACTTCCTTTTACGGACGTTGTAATGGATCGCTTCGTAAACTAAGTACGTAATTTAGGAGGTTGTAATTAATTGTTCGAGTTTAATAAGGTAAGGTACGCCGGCGAGGTTTAAGCGAATGGGTATCTGCGATTTCCGCTATGATTGGTTTTTGTGAGTGAACGACAGGATCGGTTCTCATCTCACGTAGGAAGAAGATAGCTGATTGACAACAAATTAATTGGCAGCAAGAGAAATGGGGAAGTGTTAGGAATTCTTATTCAAAATAGTACCCATAAGTTTCCAACAATCTTCACTAGTACGAGGGATGTCTTTCAAGTTTTGCATACTGGAACATAGAGGGCGTCACTCATCTTTAATTAATCTAAATCCAAAGTTTTAGTGCGATATGTATAGTGTTGTGGCTACAACGAACCGTCAAACTTGACAAGACTCTCCACCGCTGTTGGTTCACCTCGTTAATGATGATAGAATTACTATTTGGAATGAAATTACTTTACACTATAATGTCACCATAGTCGATTAGGATTTAACATTGTTTACATATTTTTCTATAAGAATTTAAATTTTCTGAGGAAATGTATTTTATTTTATACATTTATTTACTAATTTATATATTTTATATGCTTTTATGTTTCTTTGCAACCGTATGTGTTAGCGTTAATGTTATTTTATTTTCTTTTTTATCATTTATTTTTCTCTCTTTGCATAATATATATGATTTTATTCTATAATATATATTTACATTTAGCTATTCGCAATGCTCGTACTACAAATGCCTATTAGACCCATTAAGTACAACTTCGTCGTACGAATATCGGTGGTTTTCAATATTCAATATTTTCAAGTACAGACAGGCGGTTCTCGTGTGACGATCGGATTAATAGCGATCTTTTACTCTGAGCAGCTTTCGTACGTCGTCAGTTGTCGTATAGTGGCAAACTTTATTGTAATTTCGTCGTACGAATATCGAGAGTTTTCAATATTCAATACTTTCAAGTGCGGGCAGAGCTCTTGGGTTTTTATATAGTGGGAACCTTTATTGTAGCTTTGTCGGAACTTAGCACATAGCAACATACTGACCAAGTACGATTTCTCGGTTTTCTATTATCGATCGTCGAAATTTCGGTGTCCGTTGTCGTTTATACATACATTTCGTCTTCTGTTGAGATTGTGGTGGCAAACATTTTTGCAACTTCATCGGAGCGCATAAACAGCTTTAACAAGTACAATTTCTCCGCTTCTAGTTGGCGGTCGTCGGTACTGCAGCGTCCGTTGTCATCTGTACGTTTGTTCGGTCTTCCGTTGTAAGGGGACTCATTTAGTTGTCCTCATAGTCAATAAAGCTGAGGATGCTGACATTGAATGTTGTCTCTACGGTTACGTAGCGCAAAGGATAAATTCCTTATTAAGGAGAAATATTGATTGGACTAAGATTGTAGTTAAATAAAAACAATTAGATTGTGACGTAACCAATAAATTCGTACAATATTCAAAGAGATACAGGATTTCACAGCCAAAATATACTTAAGTTTCCTATACTGGAGTATACTCGGAGATTTATCGCTAATTTTAAAAACGGACGCCAACTTAAATAATTTCGAAAAATGCGTGCATCTAGGAAGAAGTTACATTACAATCGGAGATAGAAAATTATTACTCGAAGGAATGTCAAAGTCAAAATGTAAAGTATTTAGTGAGATTTCAAGGCAGCATGCTTGAAAATACTAGAACATCGCTTTAAGGAAGAAAAGCAACCACACTTAAAAATTTACTTTGCGACGATATCGAATTGCTGGCAACTTTCTCTTCTACAGATGTAATGGGATTAATGAAGAAACGAATTGTTTATCTGATGAAAGATTGCTTGAAGGATACCAATTGCTCTGTATTTCTTATCGAACATGAGAAGAAATCACCTAACACAGAGTTTATGGAATCGCATGTAATAGGAGACAGTATTCTCATTGATTGTCATCCTAGTAAACCCCAGGAATACACTAGCATAATCAATAGAGGCTCTTCGTATGGAAACTGCACCACCTATCATCTACGCCGAATACATCAAGAGGAACTGAAACTGGTGGAAGGTCAAAACGATAATTTAAACGACTATTTCACAGATGAGCATGAATATCTTGTATGCAACCGTGAAAAGAGCAGACCTACACCTATTATCTGAAAAAGAACTGCCTTTAATCGAACTAATTATATCCACAGGTGTCTAAGACGACCGACCACTTCTAACATTTCTTTTAAAACAAAATTTGAAGCAGTATTTCTATTATCAGGTGATGTAAAAACCTTAGATTTACCTATAAAAGTTATCAAAGGGGTAGATGTAAGTGGCATTGGAGAAAATGTGGAGGGCGAAAGAAAGTATTTCATTAATGTTAATGCTGACGAACGCAAAAATTACTGGAACTCGTAAGATACAAAAACTACAGCTATTTGAGTTCTCCTATTTCATGCGATGGCAGGAGGTTCTCTGAAGCGCAGTCCTTCGAAGAAATTGGAGATAACGTAATAACCGTGGTCACTGGCGAACCTAGTATGGGAAAATCGAATCCTCTTAGGCCCTTGTGTAATGCTTCTAATTCTAACAAATATATTCTGTTTTACGATCTGATATACTTTCAAAATCATTGACGGCGAGACAAAAACGTTCTCTCAAACCCTCTGCAATGTGTATTCGACAAGATCCATCATAGAACGAATAAAAAGTTCAACAGTTTCCTACGAATGCTACGCGACAGGAATAGGATCATATTGACTTTAGATTCACTTGATAAAAGAAGTTAAAGATGAACAATTTGCATATTTTTTTTCCATATTATTATAATTAGCTCTAGCATAGGAGGGTGGCGCTTAAATGCAACATCGTGTGTATACCACATTCACGTCTCCTGAAAGACCTTTCGATAAGGCACAACATTTGCATTTAACTTTAGTTCTATCTATTTCCTTTCAAAAACTAAATCAAGAAAACTGAAAATCTGTGCATTTTCGAAGTGGTACTTCACCCCCTCAAAGTGAATTTCAGCACAAACAAAAAAAAATATTTTGAAATCCCAACATTCTCTACTTACCTACCAAGTTTCATTAAAATCTGAATTTGACACGCAGGACCTTTTTCCTTGTTAGCAGTTGTAATGCACGTGTGTTTAGCTTTACCCTCTAATTCATATGTATATGTGACTTACTATGACTTTCCACAGTACCACGTATTTTCATCATTTTTCTTCAATTATCTTTACTTTTTCTAAATGCAGAGAATGTTCCAATAAACAAGAGACCACCCTGCTCTACATTTTACTTTTTTTTTATTTAGCTGTATATCACCCATCGCCGATCTAATTTGTAATATATTATAACGGAGTTGGCAATGATGCAAGTAACTTCATGTAAGTAATAAGCATTCCAGGCGAAAGCCTAGTCACAAATTTGAAAATTGAATTCGTAACTGTTATTTCAAACCTGAATTACCAAAGGCAGCAACTTTAACGTTAACGTACGGCAAAAGTATAGTTCTATTCAATTACATCCATTTATTTACCGAAAGTTGAGTTTCTATATGTAAGCAACAAATGCATACATTATGTCTTTTTCGTTCGTATACATATATGCGGTTGTAGGTATATACCTACACGGGCTTGTGTGTGTGGTAATGTTTTATTACCATCAAGAGTGCCATGATTTAGGACCGCGATGTTCTTGTGTTATGCCCACGCGCGCCATCTTCACCCGTTATTTATTGCCAACTTCACTTGTTTTAAAATTGTCAAGTCTTGTACATTATGTGACCCCCCTATGATAGGCTATTTTCACTTGTCTCACTATACTCTTCTTCTTCTTCTGCTGCGCGACCGAACAACAACGGCGTACGGCCCCGGCTACGACAACGTATAGCGTTCACATTTTATACGCACAAAATATATAACTTCCTTATCTTCTTATAAACGCTGGCCGATGTTGTTTTGTCAACAATTCCATTATGCGAATAGTGATATATGGCTAATGTGTAAATTTTGTTCCGGGGAAAAAATTATAATTGATCGTCGGAACGTGAACTGTAATTTATTTTGTTGCCGATGGAATAGGGCCGTGTGTTACAATGTTTGTGATGGATTATAATATAACAAATAAGCTTTGCTTCCATTACATACAATAAGAAATTCTTGGGATAACTTTAAAATTTATTGAGCGCATTCAAACATTAAAAATCGTTGCTTCAAATGGAAATCTAGAGTAATTAGTGGCGTAGCAATTCATGCAGGAGGTGTTTGGCAGTGAATATCTCTCAGAAATACTTCAGTAAATTTCATGCTGTGAGGAAAGGTTACAATATTCATTTAATGAAGAGAAAGTGTTAAAGAAAATACCTAGACACACTCTATGAACAAGCGAATCTATGAAATAAATATAACAAGTTGAACAGGCAATTGTTTTAGAGATGTAGATGAAATTTCGATTTTTTGTTTAAAAACAGTGTCAGATTGTAGATTGACAAGTTAGGTCACCCTTTGTGGAAATACAGTATGGGTTCGAATGAAGAATTTCCAGTATAATTAATATTTAACACTATATGGGATAAACATTTAAGAGCATTCCAAAAAATAAGTCATAAATCATGGGAATGATTTATGGACTACGCCTTATCTATCTAATATATCTAATTATGTATATTAACCCATCAGTTGAGAATGTGCTTTCTTTTTAATGCTATAAAATCTGATACAAGCCTAAAGTCTTTTCATATCTTCAAGCATCATTCAAGTAACTGCTCAGTGGAACTAGTATTTTCGAACTGGTACATGTCACAATGTCAGGCTAACAGACATGGCACCGTCTCTCTAGTTATAAAAAAGAACTCCAAGACAGGCAGGAGACGCTCAGAGCATTTCTTTAGGAGAATCGTCTTGGTCTGAGATATTTCAAAGTATTTCTTGGAAACTTCAATAGGCAAAGAGCAAAAACCGTGCTAGAACTAAGTAGAAACACTCTCCGCGTCCTCGCAGGTTTTCTTACTGGGCACTGTCACCTTTGGAAACACACGATAAGGATATTCCTGAAACACAATAGCGACTGCAGGTTTTCTGCGGCAGAGGCTGAAAGTTCGGACCACCTAACATCTAATTGCAGTGCTTTCATAGAAACCCGTGCCAACCATCTTAAGGTGTCATAGACGAGAGGGAAATACCCTTTTTGAAACCATCACAGCTATTGCAGTTTATTAAAGCTCTAGGGAGTTATAAATGCAGGCAAACCGTAGCAGTTTACAGCTCATATAAGGGGGCGCAATAGATCAATAGGTCGCAGTGCAACATCATTTTTAATTAATCAAATCTAATCTCTCTAATTGTTAATCAGCTTATTAGACATCGCTCTTCAACACAACTCTTTAAACATTTACCTATAACAATCCCTGTCTAGCTAATTTTTTAAAATATGGAAACGCAATATAAGTCAGAATAAGAAAACAGTGAATTCTGATAAGAATTACAATTTTAAGCCCTTAATGTTGGAACAGTACTCACACACGTACTGTATAGATTCCCTGTGCCTCGACTCCACAAGTATATCTCTGTAACTCCAAATTGTTGCCAGTATAGCAGCTGGCACACTTTACTCTTTCAAATAACTATAAGAATTTATAAGAACTCTACTTATTATCGGAAAAAATAAGTTTTTCTCTGTAGAGACAACTTCGTCATAAGCTCTTTTAAGTAGTATTTCAGACTTTCAGAACCATTTGTCATAGTCGTAAGGGTTGTCGGGTTTCGCCATATCACTAGGTTTTTGTCCCATTTTCAAAAGCACTGAAAGTACTTTTGAAAATTCGAACCGCAGTTGTCCGCGAAACGTAAGGGACACAAAACCTAGTGGCACGACGGAACCCGACAACCGTTACGATTACGATGAGCGCTGTTGTTATTTATTTAATCACCCTTTGTTTCTAAAAGTACTGTTACTTCACTGAACTTGTTTACCTGGACGATAGGCTACACAGCAAATGCTCTTGATGAAATGAAATTATTTACAAATAAGGACTGCCAGTCGTGCCATCATTTCGGCGTACGAGAATTTTAAAAATGGTTTTTTTATTTCGAGACGATACTTGTGGAAGAAATTAGATTTAATCACAATTATATTTTTGAGAAAAACAATATATATGGATTACGGTGGTAGAGTTTACGTCTCCACTATACATGTTGCTTTTTTATTATTTAAATGTCAGTAATGAGTGACTAAAGCAGATATCTGTAATATCCAACGCACAGAAAGAAAACTGTATGAATTAAATATTTCAAATATGAAATTGACGATTAAAGAAGAGGGAACCCTAATGATATTTTGCCTCCAAGAACAACAAAATAAAATAAGGGTGCGAACCAAACAATATCTAGAAGAATAAGTAAAAATATAAGTTAGAAAATGTTGAAAAGTCATTGGTTTTTATATTGAAATAAAACATATCATTACAGTAGATTCAATGGATATTATTTCGAACTTCATGACAACCATTTACTTGTTCGTCAATGTTTTTATCACTAACAGTTAATTGGTAAAATCTCAATAAAAAAGAATGAAGTGAACCCAATTAAATGACTTACATGGTTAGTCATTACATAATTTTGCTAGGATCAAAAATATTTAAAATTCCCTCATTCGAATCCTTTATATTAAAAACAATAACACATCTCCGCCATCTATGTACGTATATCCACAACTTCTACTAGTTTATGCACGAAGTTTAGCCCATTTTATGAACTGGATCATTGAAAGTTACCAAAAACTTTCAAATACCATAAAATCTAGATTCAATAACTTCTCTTTTCATATTTCAAAGTTCATATGTTTCGATCTGAAATATGGAAAGACCTAAATCGAGTATCATCAAGACAACATGTACCATCTTTGCGATTCTCACAAATTATGAAACGTTCAACAGCATTATTAATTTTCGCGAAGATGACACGTGTAGACAAGTTATTCTAAATTACGGCGTCGAAACACTATACGCCGCAGTGTGCGATTGTCAACACTCCTTGCTTTAGTATGACAAACGCCGTACGATTGCGCGCCATACATCAACAGAAATTTGAAGCCTCGCACCATGTTTGTACGTACGTCTCTGTTTTGTTTGAATTTCTAACACCATACGAGCGTGGCTAATGATAATTGCAATCGCGTCGCTGACAAACTGGAGATACTAAAGAAGATGCTATTTTAGAGAAAACCTTTGTAGGAAATTCTGGTATCCCTTTAGAGGTCTATAAATGGAAACTTTTGTAGGAGATGTTGTAAATTAGTGGCGGCCTTCATAAAGTTTGTCCCTAGTACGTCGTAATATTTGTCGATTTCATATTAGAGTAGCTCTACGTTTCATCAGACCAGAAGATATCACTGCACCTAGATAAAAAGAAGCACATGTGTAATACGACTTTTTTAATAATGGTGTTTTCATTGCCCAACATATTATCTTCTATCTCTTAATAAATACGACCATGATGTACAACATTTACCAAGTCTTTTAGGCCTTGTTATGGATACTTATTTATTTATTTTTGTAACTTTATTTTGGTATAAACTTATGTAATGTATGTTTGCCTTGACGTTTGCCGTTGCAGTTGTCTACTAAGAAGCAATACAAATTATTATTATTAATCCATAATAAGACAAATATAAATACAATAGACACTTGATAATGTGGGTAATGAAAATTCGAGATAACGTAACCAACCATCGTCATAACATTGAACGCCGTATAGCGTGAACAGACTCGCATTTGCTAACGTCAATATATGTATGTATTTCGTGCTGCGGGGATTTCCTGAATCGATCGATCCACTTCGTATGTTTTAATGCTGCCGTACATCCCCGGGTTATACAATACGAGTTGCTTACGCGATACAGCTTGATGTATTAACACTTCTGTCAATATCTATATGACATTTTTAAAATAAAAACTAAAAAGGAACTAGTATTATGTGCAGTGGCTTGCGTGGTACAATCAAGTTGATTTTACTCAACAACTCAGGGCCATCAAGACACCATTATGAAGTAACGTAAATAGGAATTTATACTCAGCCTGTTTTCGACGTAGTTCTAATGAATCAATATTAAATGCATCTAGCAGAGCACTGTCGCTAAATCCTTGTATCGGGTAAGTATTAAATTTTTTAAAGTGCAAGAACTTCAAACACCTTCTCTGAATCTGCTCTAGAAGATGTATCTGATGGATGTACATGGGTGACCAGACCAAGGACGCATACTCCAGTCGAGACCGAACAAATGCGAAATAAAGAGGAAGAATGGCTGTTATAGAAGCAAATGATCGTGTAACACGTATAATGAATCCTAACATACTCAACGCTGATGTACAAAAACTGGATATATGCTCCATAAAGGTCAGTCTTGAGTCAAAGACGACGCCCAAGTCTCTCATAGAAGTCTCTCTAGGTAAACAAAGATCCAGTCAAGTGATAGGTATATATAATTGGAGTCGTCTTACGAGTGTAGGCGACAATTTTGCATTTGTTTACATTAACTGCTAGTTTGTTGTTGACACACCACGTGTGCAATCCTGAGAATTATTAATTGTTGTATACAACTTCAAGTCATCTGCGTATAACAACTTTGGACAGTTCAGTTGATAGCACAAATCATTTATATATATGAGGAACAGAAGTGGACCCAAGTTACTCCCCTGAGGAACTCCAGAGCTCGGCGTGAAGTAATCAGACTCAAATCCCATGTATGTCACAAATTGCTTTCTATCAAGAAGATACGATTGGAATAAAGACAAAAGAGAAGACGAAAATCCAATATTGTCCAATTTCTTAATAAGCACGGTGTGGTCGATTCGATCAAAAGCTTTTGTTCGGTCAGTATACACAATATCTACCTGTCTCCCAGCACCAATACTATCAGATAGGTATTGTGTAATTGTAACGAGATTAGTTACCGTAGAAAACTGACCCATTTAAAGTCCAGTTGAAAAATAGAATAGAGCAATTGGAAATTACACCTAATCAATTATACAATGCTGATGAATTAGCTTCTACCAGAGAAAACATTTCTTCTCAAGAGAAGACTGCCCCATGTAGAAAACAGCATGCACCAATGCCAGTGGAACTCATAAATTCGAGCCATTGGTTATTGGTAAAGCGAAAAATCCTGTGGACTATGACTACTTCAAATCAGCTTGATTTACGTAGTCAATTCTTAAGAATTTTGTCTATTATCCTTCTCTTCCTCAGGTATGTTTATAAAGTAAATTTCATTTATCAAACTTGAAGCTCTCAAAATTATGACAAGTCATTGCTTGTTCTGTTGGAGGGTTATACGTTTTCACCCAGTGAAAGCTCTTTTGATTTTGAATGTTGTTCCATCACATCCTCTAATAGATTTACAGAGTAAAGGTGGGCAAATTACAACACTATACCTCCCGCCAAATATGGCACCCCTTATCCAGCCAATGGATCAAAATGCGATCGGACTTTCAATGTTACATTACAGAAGTAGCTTTCTTCACAGTATCATTGCAAATGCATCCAATTTATAAACATTAAGAAATTTCACAATAAAAGTTGGTGTTAAAAATTTGATGTATCCATGGAAGCGATCAGATCCAACAATAATAGTTAAATACTGGGGAAAAGTTCTAGATTTCAGTAATCAAGAAGACGAGAATGATTTGCCACTTAGTGTATTGCTGCAAAAATGAAAAGATGGTCAAACAGAAGCTCTAGATGAAACAAGTGATATTTTAAGCATATTACTGCCACATCTATCTACTTAATGTTAATGTATTTACACAACTTCCATTTATTCTATTTCTAAATTGAACTGTATGAGACAGCCTTAACTGCATAGAATAAAATGACACGAGCAATTCCAGTGGTAAATCTTTTAATTAACCAACTCATACCACATCAGCTTAATATCCATATAATTGGCACCGAAGTAATGAGAATTGGGGTCATTTCACCATTTTATGTCGTACATCTTAATATATCATGGTAATTCATCTATGACAGCTATGGTAACACAGGGAAGGGTGTAAAATTTCACATTACATAGCGATCTGGTTTCATATGACTGCATAGGATATAACATGCTTTCCTTATGAAAAGTAACACAAATGGCATTTGATAGATGGGTACATGGATCTCCAACTGCTCCAAGGTAAGATTATTATGCTTACAGTACAAAGGACATCTTTCGTGACAAAAATGAAAAACCAAACGCTAATATCTATATATAATTCTGCTTGCTTGTTGTTTTTGTTACAGTTAAAAAGAACTTCTTCTTTGTGGTGCTTCTAAGATGTGAACAAACACTCCTTAGAACCACCTGTATGTGAATGAACTTAAAACGCCTAGACTATGGTCACAAACATCTGTGCGCCACACATATAGGTACAAACAGATGAAAAAGTCGCAGCAGAAACTTAGTACTGTTAATTTAAATATATGGCGGGCATTAACTTTGATTTAGGAACGTACGCGCACCAAACACCAGCGCCCTCTGCAGCCCGATACGTCCGTACGCGGGTGTCGTTAATGCTCGCGACAACCGCGAGAAGGAGACGATTTTATAGATGAGTCCGTGGCGAAGGGAGAGAATCTAAGCGATAACGAGGTTAATTTAAGTGCTTTATGGTTTATTGTCGGACGATATCTTCGAGGTAAGTGCCGTGTGCTACGGTGGTCGCGATGTTCGGCGAGAAAGACGTCCGTCACCGGTTACGATTCGTACTTCTATTTCGAGCTTTTATGGAGTTGGACGATCGGATAATGCAATGATAGTAACGCGCTTCTTTGTGTGTTGATTATGTTTAGGTCTTTGTCTTTCAAGATGGTACTTCTCATTCATAAAGAAGAAAGGAGCAAACCAAAACAAATCTAATTGCATACGTATGAAAATATTACTTGGTCATGTAGGCAAATGTAATAGATTACCATAAAAGTGGCATGAGTGATCGACAAATTGCCAAAAAAAATAAAATACACCACGCTATGGTTGACTATAACGTAAAGAAATATCGGGAAACTGGCAGTTTTCTTAATAAAAGACGGAGTGGAAGGCCAAAAGCGACATCTGCAGATGATCGCAGAATAGTGGTTACCAGCAAGTTAAATAGACGCAAAACAGCCCCGGAAATCACCGCAGAATTAAATGTTGGTCGCCAAAAACTAGTCAGTGTTTCTACAGTCAAACGTCGCCTACAGAAAGCCGGGCTCCATGAACTACGCAAACAAAACAAGCAAAAGCGACTTAAATCGGCTCGTGAACACCAACACTGGACCATACAAGAGTGGAACAATGTCCTATGGACGGATGAGTCCAAATTTGAGCTGTTCGGAACCCGAAGACGCATATTCGTAAGAAGAGCTGTGGATGAACGTGCCAGAGAAGAGTGTATTGCTGCTACCGTGAAGCGTGGTGGAGGTTCTATCATCATTTGGGGCTGTTTTGCTGGCACTAGTGTAGGGGGCATTGTGAAAATTGACGGTATATTAAAAAAAGAAGGCTACCGCGAAATTTTGGAGAACCACGTAATACCTTCCGGAATTCGACTTTTGGGTCAAAATTTTATCATCCAGCAAGATAATGACCCAAAACATTCCTCTAAATTATGTAAAGACTATTTACGCCATTTAGAAAAGGAAGGAACTCTCAAAATTATGGAATGGCCTCCCCAGAGCCCCGACTTGGATCCAATCGAGTCACTATGGGAAGAACTAGATCGGGAAGTACGGAAATCGGCTCCGACATCAGTTACTGACGTGTGAAAGAAATTGTAATCGAGTTGGACCTCAATAACACAAGAAACTCTGGCAAAACTTATTGCGAGAATGCCTCGATTGTGTGCTGCAATTATTAAATCAAGAGGAGGTCACATACATGAAAGCAAAATTTAAATTAAACGTTTTAATTTTCGCATTTATTTAATATATTTTTATTCATGTACGTGTATCTGTACATAAAAAATAAACATTATTAACATTTTTGCTGAGTTTTTATACATTTTTGCTGTCAGTGAGAGTGCCTAAACACTTTTGAGCGGTAGTGTATGTGTTAGTGCATACAGCAATGTAAATTTACGGTGTCTACAATGTAAATATTGCTCAAAATTACATGTATCATGTAATTTTTATATGCTGACTCCATTATGGGAATTATTTTCCATATTAGTTGTAATATATTATAATGAAAAAGCAGACATGTGCAGCAGTTTCAGGTAAATGTAGATTTAAACATAAATAGGTATGGTGTGATGACGTTGGAAAGCGATATATAAGTTGATGCTTTCACAATTTTTCACTTTGCTTTATATATGTCGTACATATTGCGGTCGGTAAACTGCGTAGTACTGCCACATATGAAGATATTATGTCAATACGTAAAAATATATGCGAAAATAGTAACAATTTTACACGAACAAAGTTAGTTTTTCTTTGTTTGGCAAATAAACAATACCGAAGTTAATAGTAACAACCACAAACAATTAAAAAAGTAGACATCAGTTATTAATTTTTCCATCTAAACGATATTCAATTTTCATTCAATCAAAAGTATTCACACAAAGTTCATGTTTCTATTATAACCCTCTAAAATGTTTATATATATATATAAACATTTTATTTATATTTTCACAAAAAAAGAAAATATACGTTTCTTTTTCTGTGAAAATCTCTATAATAACTCAGGAGACTACACTTTCATTTTGGTCCTATTGGTCTATTATCTCAGATTGCTACATCCTTTGAACCTTAACGTCAGGAGCTAAAGTTTGATACGAACTGTACGATTTTGAAGGCTCTTCCTCTCAATGTTTTGAAACTGATCTGATTCGCTATAGATATATTCGGTATATATAATTATTCTTTTGAGGTATAATCGTGAATTATCATTGAAATGTATGTACATATATGAGACACAATGGTAAATAGTGGTTATAAAAGATGAGCACTAGGAAGGATATTCGTATGAATTTACACATTGCTACAGCATTCAGGAAAGAAAATAAGTACATTGCACCAAAAGCAACTCGGTCTGTTGGACTGAGACAATGTCAAAGCTCTGATTTATGATAAATTTCCTAATATATTCACTCTTACTGCAGCTTATACTTCCTATGTTTATCTAGCATATTCGGATTACTGGTCCAATTGTCAGGTGGTCCTCATAACAGCCATTAGTTTGACATGTATGTCCCGTTACCATAGTAACAGTACCAGTGTGGTTACTAGAAGAGCTGAATCATTTAGCTGATGACCATATATCACGGTATCTTAGCAACTTTTCTGTTGCCATAAATAGATTTATGGCCAGAATTAATCTTGTTTTATCGTAATTGGAAGGATTGCACCATGTTGTGTTCTAGAGTAGCATATGAATGGGTCTGAGATGTAATGGTACATCAACTCGTCTGAGAGTAATAAACTGAATACTAAAATTGGGCTTTTGCCAACCATTCTTTTTTCAAATTCCTCTACTGATTGCAATAAATACATCAAACTAACTAAGTATACTTCCTTTTGCCAAGCAGGAGATGCAGCTAACGTTATGAGATGTAAAGGGTTCTGGCGCGTTATAGTGTGATTATAATTGATGTTCATTATCAGTTTAAAATTTAAAAATGGAACAGAAAAATTAAAAGTTTTGGGTTTCTTTTTTCTGTTAGATCGTGTGATAAAGTTTCATATCTGTTATTTTTTGAAATTCTGTCTCCACTGGAATTTTGCTCATATCAATATTGTTATATATACAATATTAATGGAAAAGAAGTGTAACAATAAACTCGAAAAAATTTGTAAACAAGATTTTACAAAACATATTCAACTTTACGTGGTCGTCATCAATATTAATTACCTTTTACAAAAATGTTCTAGAACGGATACTTATTTCTATACCTTACATATTAACATAAAAACGTAAAACACCCTAACAAAATATTAATATATCCTATTCTCCATAACAGTTTTAAGGGAGCAAAAAAAGTTGATCACTCAAGCATTATATACCATCTGTTGTAAGTGAATGGTAGTCAAAGGGGAACCAGCATCTCTTGTTTTCCAGATTTTTCGATATGTCACTGTTCAATCTCGAAACCAGTTCAACCATTTCATTTCTTAATTTAGTGTTCTTAAATGTTAACCATTGGGCTTTAGCGATAGTAAGATTAATATTGCTAAAACGTAAAATAGCAATTGTAACACCAATTCGAACTAAAACAGAATTATCAAAATTGTAAAAACAGTTAAAAAAACCAAAGTACTTAATGTTGATGTGTCTGGACTGAATTTTCGTTATTCTTAGATACTGTAGGAATCTATGGCAAGCCAATAGAGGATCTACCATATACTGGATGTTCTATTTGAAGTAAACAATTTAATCGAGTGTGCCATGAAAATTGGGAGTACTTTCAAATAATACACCTCCGAAATGTACAATTCCTTCAATCACTTTTATTAAAGACATGAAATATTCTTTTTTCAACTTAGAAAATAACCTTAAATGATGATGCCTCTCTCTACGCATGAATTAACTTAGAATGCAGAAAATGTTCACTCTCAAGGAGATCTTCAAGTGTGACATGAAACTGATCGATAAATTTGGTTCGCGATGTATTCCGACAAACGCCAACCTCATCCTCGACTTGAATCATGTATGAGTTCTGCAGTCATCATCACCATCATGATCATCATCATCAGCATCCAACACATGCACGCATTTTTTCTCCAACGAGAGTGGGGCGGGACGATAAAAGTCAACGCTGCGACCACACGCGACGTGATATAAAAATAACCCGGCGTTGTACGGTTGACCCTTAACAACTTAACTGCCTCGTGTCGCCTGTCCAAAGGCCAGAATAATGTCACACGTATACCTGTGTCTTTGTCTTGTTAGGACGAGATGAAAAGCGATCTTTGGTTACCCATCTCCGTACTAGCGGACGGCATCGCGCTGGACTTTTTCTTCGGACTCATCTCGATCCAGTTATCTCAACGCTCGCCACGGAAAGAGCATTAAAAGAAGAAGTACGGGCGTCCTCTGGCGGTGTTATCGCGAGATACATTTGACAGTCGCATTGAATCACTTTTTTCCCGATCGTCGCGATGACCGCCTTCTTCTTTTTTTCTACCCCAAAATAGTTTTAAATTTCGAAATTCGTTTCCTTTATTTACTTCTTCTGTTAGGTAGATTACACCGTTACATCGAGGAATCGGTTGTATTATCATGGGCTTTCAATTAGGAAGTGTCATTTGGGTAATGGATAAGTGAGAGGATGGGTCTTGTAGATTATTTTTTTGCTAGAAGCATTTACATGTCGAAAACATCAATGACATCATTCAGTATATAAATTGGACGATTTCAATGTTTAATGGTTGCAAATTTACGATACATATGAGGGTTGTTCTTTTAGTTTTGCATATAGAGCTGAAATAAAATAGTTAGAGACTTTATTGTTTTTCGAAGTATTTTCCACGATGATTAATAAATTTGTATGCGCTCGAACCAACTCTGGAAGCAGTTATTCCACTCGTTTGTTGGTAGAGTCAAAATTGTGCGTTTGAAAGCATCGACAGCTCCTTCTAACGTGTGGAACCTTTGACCACGTAGTCCGTTCTTGATTTTCGGAAAGGTAAAGAAATCGTTGAGTCTAAGGTCCGGACTATAGAGAGGATGGTCTAATGTTTTGAAGTTTTGTTGCGTTAGAAATGCAATTGTCTTGCGTGCTATGTACGAACACGCATTGGTTTGGTGGAGGCTGATTCGTCATTCGCGGTTGGTTTCTTGAAACTCAGAGATGACTTGCGGCAAATAAATGATGGTATATCAATTGACAGTAACAGTTCTTTGATCCTGTAAAGGAATTATTGCTATATAATCTGTTTTATAGACAAATGTCACTAGCACGTTTCGGAGATACTTTGGATCAGTTTTCTGGGCTTTTCTTCACGTTGGAAAATCCAAACAGACCGCTGCCGTTTACTTTCTGATATGTATGAGCAAATCTACGATTCATTATCACTGAGAATGTTGTAGACTTTTTAGAGTTTCCGGGGTTGAAACGGTTTACATTTTCGGTCAATATATGCGGTATCCAACATCCAACAGGAAGCTATTTTTTTGCACACAAACCTTCATGCAAAATTGTTTGATTGAAATCTTTGAAATTAATGGTGCCCTGTATGCAAAACTTAAAAGACATCCCACGTGAATGTGTAGATATGAAGAAAATTCTTAAAAAATAATAAAGTACAACCTCAGGACGAAGCCCATTTTCTTAACCTTAAAACTACTTCCGTTCAAAATATATGCGTAAGAATATAAGGAAACTGCCTACAAATAGCAGGTACGTTGAATATGACAATTTCTAAGTATTTCCATATCATCGACTACGTCCACCCAAGGGTTTGGAAAACGTTTGAAATATTCAACAGCTTTCTGTGGCAACCAACCAACGAGTTTCCCAAATTTAGGTGCCGCTTTGAATGTTAAGATGTTTTTAAACGGTAAAATTTTGTACTTGACAGACAACAGTTAAATAGATTAAAAAGTTAATTAGAAAGCTTATGGGGTAGAACAATACACAATCGTGCAATATATGTATAGAGATATATAAAATTCAATATAAGATGATAAAAGCTTTGCAAAAGTCATTTCTTCACTTCTTCCATAACTTTGTCTATGTTTATATTTAATGTTTGTACAATTTTATCTTTCATAACCAATAATGCATTATCTGCTTATAAACATATAGTGTGTCAACTGGGATATTAACTTCTAAATCGTTTATGTAACTAACAAATAGCATTGGTCCAAGCACGAAGCCCTGAGGACTGCTACGCATTATGCACACAAAAGGAGGATGAAGTAAGATTTCTATAAGCTAACAAAGTCGAGAGATACACATGCTATTCTACAGGGCGATTGTATATGCCAGCTTTGTCTAACGGTATTGTCTACCCTTGTTTAACTACTACTACAAAATCCTATCCTCACATCGATCTTTCCAATTTGAATCGATTCAATGAAGCGCTCATTCCGTATTACTAGGAGGTGAGGGGGGTATATCGCCAGACATGCGTTATTCGTTTCAAGAGAAGTCGACGTTCGATTCATTTTCTAGTCGCCCAGAATGCAATCAATAGCTCGCAGCTTTCCACCCGGTAGATGTCACTGTAGATTTATAGGATTTTACCTCCTCGTATTGAGGCCAGAAGCAAAATATACTCCCACGTTATAATGTGATATACAGTAACAGAAATGATAATTGAAACTTGATGTTATTTTGGGTTCAATTAAGTACTGCCGAGACTGATATTTTTTCAGTAATTTAATTACGTTAGTTAATTGCAAGGATATTGCAATTTTATCATTACTAATACCAATATTTATATTAGTGCAATTGTTAAGAACTTGCCTTCAATAATAGTATAGTGTCTGTGCGATATTACGATAGGAATCTACAGACATCCTGACATCTAGGTATTAAAAGCGATTTGAACTCAAACGGTCTCGTGGTGTAATGTTAGCACAATGCGCCGGTAACGCAGAGGTCGTGGGTTCAAATCCAGCCGAGACTGCTATTCTTTTCAATAATTTAATTACCTTGGTTAATTGCAAGGAAATTGTAATTTGATCAACTACCTACAATACCTGATAACAACAAAATGTTAGTCAAACTATGCATTTACAAATAGAGCGCGGAATTAATGGATTTTTAAAAAATAAATATTTCAAGGTGGAGATTTTTTCGGCGCTCAGGGTATATACATATCTACTCCGCAAGAAAAAATACCTTCAATTTGCTTGCTACACCGAAACTAAATTGAACAACCGAAAAATTCCGATATATCACTCCCCGAACCCGAAAAACAAGAGACGAAAGTTGAAATTACGCCAACGTAACCCAACACCCATGCATCGAGTCGTCGCCTTAAATTATCGAACGAAAGGACCAAGTAGTTAAACAAATTGTTACATCGGCATATGTAGCAGAACGAATATATATCTGGACGCGAAGAACTTGTTGCCGCATATTTTTCTTGCGGTCTCGCTTTCTTTTCGTGGATTTTAACCGTCGTCCGGAGACATCTATATAACGAACAAAGCGAATCACTTTCAGAAACGTTCGGTAGACTCGGTTTCAACATTTTTGCTAGGAAAAAATAACCCGAGGGAATTTAGAAGGATCTTCAAAGAATTCAGCTGCAATTATGAAGAGAATTAATGGAGATAGAAATAATGAGATAATAAAAAGAGATAGTAAGAACGGAAATGGGAACGTGCAAAGTGTAGGTGGTTGGCGTGAATTGAATTTAAGTAGGTGGCGAAAGAAGTTATGTATAAGCAACGTGCAATATTTTATATATCTGTATATATATATATATACATGGAGCACGTGATTCGAATGAGGTTTCAGCAAATTACTTGTAGGTACTTATTATATATTGATCGATGATTGTGTGGTTATCTGTGTTAATGTATTCCACAAATCATTAGTCTACTGATGGATATTTTAAAATGTACCTACTACAATGTACTTGAATCATAATAAATAACTTACACTAGATATTAGTGCAGGTATGGTCTTTTTGCAAATTAAATTTTTAAATTGTTCATTTTTGCAGTTCGATATACGCCTGCACAAACGAGTGCCGCATTCATTGGCGGCGATGACATATTTCGAAAGCGGTTAGACTTACTCGAAGTCGGAATTCCTACTTATACGGGTAGTATGTGTATGAATGCCGCATTAGATTGATGATGGCGAATTGACTACACAATCAAACGAAAGAAGTAAATAATTACGTTCATTATTTTTAATATTGATAGTAACCGAGTCTACGCTACTGCGAATGCAGCCGTTTCTACAACCTTAGTTCGATAACTCTGAAGAACAATGAGATTGTTTCTTAGATAAAGATGCTGAACCCTGAATCAATTCAATATGCCAAACATAAGTATCACCCTCAAAAAAAGTGATTGGTCTCCTTACAAAGATAGATAACGTCTTGTCCATTATCGTGTATCGAGAATTTTGCTTTATACTGCATCGTATGCCCTAAGTATCTATTGAGGGCATCGCAAGAGTGATTGCGTACGATTTAGGAATAGTTTACTTATAGACATGAAACATTGCAGCTCATGTAGCTTCCATTCATTTACTCCACATGTCTCGAGGCTCTTGCATGCACAAGTGACTGTAGTATAGTATAAATTGAACAGTAGCAATGCTTCATGATAGTGCTAATAATGCCCATTATACTTGCAAAAAGGTAACATTTGCTACACAGAGAAAGACCACCAGAGCAAAATAGCTAAGAAGGTGTATTATTTGTACTTCAGTTAAAAGATAGGCAACAATACCAAAGACTAAACCTCACACGCGATGCAGTAAATCCTTCATAGCGAGGAAACTCAATATCATTTCTTCTACCCATGAGTTGTAAGAAGCCTACCAGTCATATTGATGAGCTATCATCAAAAACAGTTGAATACTCGGATAGCGAAGGACTCCCTATTCCAAAGCGTCTCACATATTTCCCTATCAGTTCAGACGAGGAAGATTGCCATGGGTCAGCGAATTCTCTTCAACTGTCGACGTCAAGATGTGGTGGCTAGAAGGAAAATGAGTTTCTGTGCTTTGCTGAAGCGCTTGCTCCACATAAACTTACCTTGGAAGAACTGAATGATATTATTCGGGATTTGAATCTGTCCAGAAACAAAACGAACGAAACATTGGTACTTTGCACTCATCAGTTCCTCGAATTTTTCTTTGAAAAAGCAGAGTCTACTGTGATATTGAATGTCTACTACGAGAACTCGGCAATACATATGATCTACGGGTGGCAGCTGGTTATACACGCTTCAAGATAATAAGGGAAGTCAGCGTGCTCTTGGATATGTTGAAGGAGACTTACGGGAATCTAAATCTGCTATTGAAGAGGTTTAACTACAAGTATGATTGGCAGATTTCTGCTGACGTGAAGGTAGTATGTCTGTTTCTGGGTTTTACGTTGTCTATGTGACAGTAGGGCAGTCGGTTTGTACCATATCAAAAAAGCCTTATCCCTGAAAGCGTCTTTTAAACCTAAAAAAAAAAACAATATATAGTGCCCGCTGTTCGTAGAACCACACAAAATGATTACTCTTCATTCATAGATCAAGCAAACTCTAGAACTTGTAAAAATTACAGATGGACCAGCAGTCAAATACCTGCGTAAAAGACATTCTCGTCTCATTGAATCCAAAATTAAGGAAGCCTCAGAATAAACATGTACGTTCTATAAAGTGACAGAAAACTCACTGGGAAAATGATAAAGCCGTAAATTACAAGGTTAACAAATTACTTGGTCGAGAATATGTTGGTTTTGTTTCATGAATTTAGCAGCAATGTACAAATTTATTTTCTTGTTTCACGTTGAATTTCTTCTTTGACAACGGCCACCAGGTCAATGATGATCACATGAAGCGTTTTTATTAAGACATCGCTAAAATGGAGCAAAGATACCAGAGCAAATGGTCTACTTCAATGCTAGCTAAATATTGAGAAATATTTTTTTGAATGGCAACGATAAGACTTATATGTAACTAGCGTGGACCACATGATGGACATATATTCGAATTTGGACCGTACATAATCAACCGTATTTAAATTCGTGAATTAAGTACAGGAGTCAACAATAAAGCCAGTTTTAGACACAACAGAGCATATAGATATTACGTAGTTCGTGATTCGAGTTTACTATCGAATAAAAGACTTTCTTCTTTGGTACTAGTCTTCCATGGAACAAGAGTAATGCTGACGTTGCAGTTATAATATGCGATACGGTATTTGTTGATATTTAATGCTAAGATATTACAGATACACCAGTTGTGAAGTAGTTCAATATTATTTCCTAATTATTTACATTCGGAAAAGTTATGAATAGTAGTGCATATTTTGATATAATCTAGATAACCAAGCACATGACGACCAAATAAATATACAAATTGAAAGAGACCCAGCCCCAAGCCTGGATCTTTGCAGTATGCGAGATGTTGGAAAGACGTTGAAGTACCTATCATAACACCGCCTTCCAAGTAGGTAAGATTTAACTAAATCTAATAAACTAATATTCAAACTGTTGTTATCCACCTTTCGTAACAATAAAATATAATCGATATTATCAAGAACTTTAGAAAGATCGTCGTAGATAACATCAACCTGTTTGCGAACGGGCGGTATGTACCTTAAGATACTGAGTAATGTAAACTAAGGTACTGATAGTAAACCTGCAAACAACAAAACAGTACTGGTGCTCTGAGATCGAGTGATTCATTCTACTAATCTTTCAAGTATTGAGAAAGGTCGACGTTCAAAGTGCCAAGTTAAAAATGATTAACAACGGTTGCGATCACTCAGGTACACATTCATAAAAAACTGGACACACTGTCGTGACCATTTGATTGCACTGTTTTCACACTACTTTGCACTTGCCTTACTAAACTAATTAACAGGATATCTGCTCTAGCAAAACCATCAACAATTTCTTTCGGTTAACTCATTTATAACACCCCCATGGATTCCAATGGACGTCCTCCTGATGAAGATGAAGATAAACAGAGCAATCTCTTAGATTCATAAATATACACCATTGGATTTACCTGCTTTCACTTCCTAAGACGGAATTCATTCTGCCGAATGTGTTTCTTAGTTTCGATGTTGAACCATGTAGGAAAAACTAAAGTAAGTCGTTTACATTCTGGAACTAATCGATCAATGATGAAATAGTGTAATTACGTAAGGAACCCCAGTTAGTAGCCAACATATCGCGATAAACAGAGAACAAATTTGGTTTCCAAAAACTATATATGAAACTATCATTAGATGTAAAAGGCGAGGTATTCCTTTGGTTCAAAGTGATCTTAATTTACAAAACTGGGTGACAAACATAAACTCGTAGCAAAGCATGAAGATGCCATTTTACATTGCTAAAAAGGACATCCAAGATATGACCATGGTCACTTTCTATGTTATTCCATTGCCTCAAATTAAGTATACAAACAAAGCTCCTGAAGACCAATTTTCTAGATAGCTGAAATTGTCTATTATAACTAAATTATACCAGATTAACTAAATTTAGCAATTCTCGGGGTCTGCAGCAAATTTGGTGGAGGTGGAAAGAAACTAAACCATTACAAATATTTCAATGCAGGTAATTTTAACTAAAAAGAAATATATGTATTTCTTTTCTCATTCTAGAAATCTTCCGTTTCTCCTTTTTACATCGATATCAGATTGGAATTTGATGTCACGTTCTTATACACGCTCATCCACCTTCTCATTCTTCGTAATGGTACCGTAATCCAACGTCTAAGCCACTAATCGAGCGTTAAATGCAAACCACATTATCGTACACGTACCGTACCGGTTACGTACCTATACCAGTTCTAGTCCCATTGAAAAACATCCAAATAAAACCCACCTCTCGCTTCTCCGAACCGTCCAGTACCCATTTCTATTTCTTAATAAAAAGCTACACATTTGTAAACGTTACCGGGTTATTGATGCAGGTGGAATTATTTTATTGATTCCGTCGTGCCTTGGTGGTCCCTAGTACGTCTACGTTGAGGTTATGTACGCACGCACACACACCGAAAAGTATATAAAACATCTACACGTTGGTATACAAGAGGCCGAGAAAATCGAAGTGATAACTCTACTTACTTCGCGGAGTCCACTTGAATAGATATATACGTCCCATTCCCATTCCAGTCGGGTTTTATCTCCAAGCATTGCCTGTTTTACATGCTAAGTCAATTTAAATAAAATTGAACGTGAATGGACGACGATTCACACAAACACACACTTATGCGGGCACGCAAGGTACTGCTAACAGATGACTTGAAGAGGCTTGATGTTTCATTGGATAAAGAAAAAAGAACAGTTTCGAATTTACAAATACACCAGAGGACACAAAAACATTAATATTAAGTTGTAATATGCGTATCCAATATCTTT
Organism: Trypoxylus dichotomus; assembly: GCA_023509865.1. Lineage (NCBI taxonomy): Eukaryota > Metazoa > Arthropoda > Insecta > Coleoptera > Scarabaeidae > Trypoxylus > Trypoxylus dichotomus. The sequence goes on from CM042080.1 coordinate 7,623,207, forward strand.
ATTTGGATTATTTTTTTCAAGTTAAACTCTTCGTTGGTGAAGAACATAGTTTCTGTACAAAACTTTTTCTCGTAGTTATCCAAATAATGGCCTCTTTACTTATACGCATTCAAATTAAAGTAGTGACAACTTGTCTTTAGCATAATTATCAAGATAAGTAGTATTAGTATTTAAAATGACCTCCTTTTGGTTTAGCAACACCACCTATTCTTTAGAGCATGATAAAATTCCGACTAGGCTAATCAAAGCATGTTCACACCTGACATATCCATTAGTTTACTTGATAAATCTCTGTTTTGGGAAAGGCTTTTTCCGAATGAACTTAAGAAATACTCTATGAAGCTTATATACAAGAGGAGAGAAGAGTCCAAAAGATCGACAACTTTTGCCCTATATCTATTTTGCCAAATATTTGAGGGAATCTTACATGGTAGCATTTATTCTTTCATTGAAGAATGCAGTCTTATCTCTTCCATGCAGAATGAATATGTCAAAAGGAAAGATACAATCAGAGCAATATACCAAACTATATATATATATATAACAATTTTCATGGACATGAAACCCATGCTTTAGATCTTATGCCTAAATGTTATCCACCAGTAAATGCTTTAATAGCTCATACTAAGGGAGTATTTCTAAAGTCTCCAAAATGTACAAAAAGATTTCAGTAGGTGTATCCTAAAATGCCTGAACCACGTATTGGGGAACATGGCTAAAGGCTGCGTTTTACTACTGCGAACATTTTGATCACGTAAATACAATTCGATCTGAGACACGCCAAAGATATCGAGAAAAGCCAGAAAATGTTTCAAGATAGTCAGGTAAAATGTGATTTAGAAAGTATTCGCAAGAACTACTATGGACTAGCGGAGGGAATTGAAAAATTGCAAAATGATTCGATATCGTTTCTGGTTTCTGTCTGAAGTTGTGGATGATGTTCACTCACACCTATGTGCGGCAGCAGGCGAAGAAATGAAAGTGTAATACGAAAATTTTAAAGTGTTATTGAGAAGGATTCAGATTTTCTCATACTAAGACAAATTTGTTAAGATTCGTCGAAAGATCCATGAAGTCATAACGATTGCTGTAAATTTGCAAATATAACATTACTCGATGTGGAACGGTTATTTTCGTCATTAAAAAATATTCATTCCGAACTTATTTGAGTGAAAGAAGCCTGAAAACGTATTTAATGATTCTAATATTTAATAGAGTGTTTCAGCACTGTAACTTGTCCCACTTCGCCAAGACTAGTTATCATTTCTTCGTTCAACTCCTCATGGTTCAATGTTTCCATTTTATATACATATAATCTTACGTCTATAAATAATTACCAGATTGAGTTTTGTAATAGTGGAGAGGTAATTTAGCAAAAAACGACCACACTCCCCCTTTGTAAATAATTAAGCTGACAAGTATCGAGGGAAAAAGTTAAATCGAATCATATCAGTATTCAAAAATTCCATTTACATATCACACTTCACTGCATCTATCTAATATACAGAATAAGCTTATAAGCTTCAAGAAGTTTGTGAATGGACTAGAGGCTTAACCGCTTTAAATTTGATTCTATCTTTTCCTTCAAATAATCGACATCTTTCTTTAAACAAAAAAAAACGATTTCAGGTAAAAACAAAACAAACTCTTACCTCCCCACAAAAAAAAAACGCAACCGCACGACAGCGTTCGACCACAATCTAAATCTGAAGCAATTAGTAACTGTAAAGTAACACATTTCTTTATCTAATTTTCGTACGATGAGAGAAGACCTAGCAGGGCCATCTCCGGAAGATGGAATGACGCTCGGTGTCCAATAAAAAGTCATCGGATTGGACCTACCACGTCTATGACACCTCGACCGCTCGTCTTATCTGATCCGAGCCGAAAGGGGGGCCATAAATACGAGGTACGGATCGTAGGAGAGACCGATGGCACGTCTAAATTTCCTCTCCGGTCTTGTTGTTGGCCGTCTTTTCTCACCTCGTTTTTGGAAGACGGTAAGAGTCGAGGTAAACTTCAAATATTTCGGGAAAGTATACAGGGTGTCTCAACATGAATTCCAATTATTATTAACTAAAAAAGTATGCATCAGAAGAGTTAGAAAATTTGGTGAATTGCTGATGAGAGTGGGGTCAACTCAGTTAACATATTTTGACACGTTGTCCATGTCGTTTCCGGTTATACCGGAAATCAATTAACTTTTTTTATTTCATGTATAATACCACAACATTAATGAATTCTATTTAAAATTTTGAATTAAGATTGTATAGGATTTCCTATAATAGTTTTTAAGTTATTTAACGGTTTGGAAAAAAATTGATTGAAAAGTCCACTTGTTTCTTCAAACACTTTCATTTTGTTAATGTGTTCTTGGAATTTTGTAGTGCAGTTGACTAGTTTCTTCTTTCTTAAGCGTGTACCATCAAGATATTGTATTCATTTTAAAAATTACAAATTTCAGGTGGATATCCCTTATTTATTTGACATCTTCTTCTGTTAAATTTCGTACACCCAATTGTAAACATTTCTTTTTCATTATTTTGGATTGGTAATAAATCGTGTAATGAAACAAATGATTACGTAATATACAAATGATTGCCATAAAGTTCGTATCAATGAGAAAATGTTTATTTCCGCCATTAAATCATCGGCCCTTACTTTTGTTGAAGATAGAGTTCGTACAGTAACCATAAATTCCGAGCGATATGTGAATATTATTAAGAACCTTTTTACGCCAGCCTTGCAAGATTTTAACGGCTTTAATTGGAGTACCTGGTTAAAACAAAATGGAGCCATTTCTGACACATTTAACGTGTCCTTACCAGTTGTTTGTGAAATGTTTCCAGGAAAATTGATACCCAGACGCGGTGACATGAACTGGCCGAGAGATAGCTTCTACGTAATACCAATGGATTTTTTCCTTCGGGGCTATCTTAAATCAAAGACATACAGCAACATCCTTCGCTATCTGAATGAATTAAAAGTGAATATTCGAAGAGAAATGGCGACCATAAGGCGTCTTCTCCAAAATTTTCGAAGAGTGCCACTAAAATAACGGAACACATTTGAAAAACATAATTTTTTAAAAATAAATACCCAAATGCTGTATTTTAGTAAAAGCTGAACCCTTATTCAATAAACCTGACCATTATTTCATTAGATTCCTCTTATTTTGAAAAGGACCTAGAAAACCTCATATATGAAGGATTTCAGTCAACTTTTAACTAAACTTAGAGCTTCATGTCAAAACCGAGGGTTTATTAACGTTTTTCAAAAACAATCACTGTTCAATTTCTTTAAAAATTTTGTAACCAATTTTGGAATTTTAGATTCAAATTTTCTTCTAAAATGGATTGCTTATTTGTTATTAGAATTCGAGTAACTTGCAGTAACTTGCACAATTAGATTCTTAGAGGATCGACTTGAATAGTAGTTGGATGCGATTTTTTATTTTTTTTTTTTTGTAAAAGTTTCAACTTATTCTTAATCTAACAGACAGTTTATTTAAACAGTATGTTCCTCAGATTAAATCCCCGTATTGTTTAATGTTGCCATGATGAAACATAATGAACTGTTATCACTTGATACGTTTCGGTCTGAAAATAGATAACCGTTTGAAGCTTCGAAAGGAAAGTTCTCGACATTTACTGAATTCCTCTCTTCCATCTTATAGAACTCATTAGTGGGTTCAAAGTATTTTCTTAACAGAGGTTAGAGCTTTCAAATCCCCAAATCTGGATTCGATGGTGATCTTCTATCACACGCTAACTTGAGCGGCTTTGTCCATGCTTGAAGATTTGTTTAGAAATAGTTCTACTAGTTCTTAAAGTTTTAGAAAGTTGGCTGAATAGTGTATACCAGCGCCAAACGGAAATTCCTAGACCATATCATCCTTCTGAAAAGTCTTGAAAGTGCCGTTGAAAAATTATTTACTTTTTAAAAATTTTCCAATTAAAAATGTGATGGAAACGGCTTCCTTTTCTTACTAGTATTCCCTAGCGTCTCTTCTAAAGTATCAGCAAGAAATTATTAAAAAGAATTTACCAATACTTCTATATTATCCTGTCTAAAGCAAGAGGTCCCTTTTATTGTCGAATTTACAATGTGCAACCGAAACGGTGCAATGTTGCAAATGTCTCGCGAATATTCGTTTACCAACGATTCTAAGAAATAATCTTTTTAATGCTCGGCATACCCCAGGGTGACTTTTTATCGCCGTTTTGGGACTTCATACGTTGATCAAACGTAGAAAGGGATCATCAGCTCTCCTACTTCAAAGCTGACCTCTAAGATGCCCTCGCGATTGTAGCCCAAAAACAACGTGTAGCTCGTAAGATCTTTAATGTCTCAAGTTACGCCGTGTGTCCGTGAGGCGACCGCTACTTGTTATACAGGATGAGCCGCTTGAAATGATGTAGTGAAATTACGGGAAATTATATATGAATTTAAAATTTACCCTGTGTAAGTAATTTTTTCTATATTTTTGATTAATGTTCCTATAAATTGTCGTTTTCATTGCGGTTTATACATCACTTTTATTTTTAATATTCCGTTAATATTTAAAAATTATAAGCTCATCAGCAGAATTGGGCATCATAGAAGAAACTAAATGGGGCACAATGTTAAAAGTATGTATGTTCGAAGAAAGTTATTTGTATCGTTAATGAAAGGATACTTGTATATTAAAAACTACGATGATGGTAACCGTAGCTATCGATAACTAAAATGATAGTTTTTCTACAATTTTAGACATTTTGAGCTGATTAAAATTACTAAGACAGGTAAATAATGTAAATTGTTACGTTTAAAACTTACGATGCAGTATTGTTACTGACAAAAAAGAACGAGAAATATCAAATTACAACTGGAAGTGCAGGTGCAAAAACAGCTTATGTGGCAGTGCATTAAAATACATAATTATTTATCGATGTCTTTAAAACAAATCCCTATTTACTATTAACTATCAATCATTTTATACTGTAAATAATTTTTTAGATGCATCTTATGTATTTTATTTCACGTATTTTATTTATACATTCTACATATTTATTATTGTATTTATATGTTCAATATTTGTTTGTCTTCACACGTTTCATGTTTTTGTACGAGGGTGGATTTCTATGTTGTACCCCGAAGCCACTTACAGTAAAACCACAATGGCATTATATTCTCTATTTTTCGATGTAGTCTCCTTCTACACTAATGCACTTGGTCCATCGGTACTCCAATATCTCAACAACCTCCTGCACAAATTTTTGCAAACCACCTCTCTACAGCTTGCATTACTTCATAATTACTGGGAAATTTTGCCCCACGTAAAATTTCCTTTAGTTTGGGAAACAGCCTGTAGTCACTAGGGCACAGATCCGGCCAATATGGCTGGTACTCCACTAATTCAAAGCGTGCTTGATGTATAGGAGCCATAGCAATACCAGTTGTATGACTGGAAGCATTATCCTGATGGAACGGCACACCGTGCCTTAACTTTCCTCGGCGCTTCTCTTTGATAGCATCTCGCAATTTAGAAATCAATTGTACGTAGGCCCCTTTTGCAAATAGTTACTCAGGATAACTGCTTGAGCATCCCAGAATACAGATAGCAAAACCTTTTCAGTAGACAACACGATCTTAAATTTGCCTGGACTAAGAGAACCGTGATGTTTCCACTCTCTACTTTTCACTTTGATCTCGAGATCATAGTGGTGCACCCATGAGTCATCCATGGCTACATACCTACGAAGAAAGACGATTACAAATCAACATTCTTTTTTCGTCAATGGTTAAAATTCGGAGCAGCTATCTTGCAGTTATCTTTTTCATATCTAATGCTTTAGTCAGCATGTTGTGCACCACATGATATGATAAGCCAGTATCATCCACAATGTCCTTGGTGCGTACTCGTCAATCTTGCAGTACGATATTTAATGTTTTTGTCTGTTGTTACCGTTATGGGAGAACCACCTGCATGTTGGTCTTCACAGGATGTTCTTCCGCATTTAAAATCTCGGCACCAACGTTTGACTATATCGTAAGAAACTGTAGACTCACCAATAGTTACCATAATGTCTTTATGAATTTGGGTTGGCGTCATGCCCTTTTTTTGGAGCTATTTTATTAAGGCTCTTTGTTCTGCAGGATTCATCTTTATGAACAATCATGGGACAATTCAAGAATTCGCCACAGAAGAACAACATTTTGAGATACAAACTTGATATTATGTAGATATGATCTACAAATGTCAATTAACTAAATGACAAAAACATTAATCAAGCAACCAATTAGAGGTATATGAGGGGTGGGACATGAATATCCCCCCTTGGCAGCATTAAGTCTCTCGAAGCGAGGCTGTATATATTATTTACAGGAAAGAATGTAGTATTTCGCCACATTTTCAATTGTAAGAATTTGGAATAATTATTGAGGTATTAAGCAGAAGAATCTTTTTTTTCAGTGGAATTCAAACGAAATCAGAACTAACTTGATCAACTTAATCTTTTGTAAACATAAATGTCTGTATGTTTTCTATTAAAACTACTACACATCATTTCATGCCAAAACCAAAAGTTAATAATTTGTTAGCCAATATAATTTAATCTTCAAAGTCGGTGTCAAAATTTAGATGAAGATTTGTATTTTATTATCATTTAAATAGATTCATGATATAATTGCAATATCGCGTTCTTGATTAGTAAACTCTGTTTTATAGCAGCAACTAATCCACTACATCTTGCACACCAACGCAACATTTTTTCTTTTCCTTTCTACAAAAGAAACAAGCCATTAGATGGCTGATATTCAAAAACCGTATACCGAAACGATACGTGCAATAACTCGCAACGATTTATCGATCATCTTCCGTTTCATATTCGACCATCAACGCAATAAAATAAAGTAGAAAATCAAATATACACATCCGAGCGCTATCTTTATGCCTCGACTAAACGAAGGCAGGCATCAGGCGGGCAACGCATGACGTAGTTTATAGAGGAGGCAAGAGGCTTTGGTCATCATCATAACAACGTGTCAGACGACGGATGAACATGTCTTGTAAGGTAACACCGTTGGCCTCCAGGTCCTTCTTCAACCGACTAACTCTTATCAATTACATCAACACTTCAACCATTTTCCCCACATCGGCGCGTCGTGGTTTCTGTTATTGTGTATACGAATACCTAGAAGCACCTTCGGTGAGGTTTTGACCACCGACGGAATAAACGCGCAGTCAAAGTCGTATACCATCATACGCACCTCGATGTATAATAACGTATAAATGGGGTGGCCATTACAACAGCTTCTTGGGATATGCGCTTAAATCATCTTAATTTTAATGTGAATATGCACCGGCTGTTGTTTCCGATGGGCGAGGATTATGTTTCGCAGCTTCGGTTTCTCTTTATTATACACGTTTAATGACTTAGTTGCTTAGGTAGAGGTATACCATTACATCGTATCGATGTCACCTTGAATATGGATACGCGATGTTCGTCTACCTGTAGAAGTAGATATTGATGTTCATAATCTTGAAGGTCTTAAATAATTATGTCAACTATATTCACGGCAAATGTTGAAGTCGACGTTGAAAAGAAGTTTTTCTTTACTTACCACGGATATTCCCTATTAGTTTATACGTAAAACTCAATTGCTAATCTAAGGAAGTCTAGAACTATAACACCGCCCAACAAAATATTTCTTTGTCATGGTGCCTGTAAATTACGAACTGATTTAGGGTATTCATGATGTGCTGGTTGCAGAAATAACACTGGTGACGAGACTTGGATATCGGATTTCACACCAGAAGCAATAAATTACTGGACATTTGGTTATTGCCGCTATCACTTTGTTGCATAATTTCTATAATCTTCATAAATTACATCAATACTGGTAACTGATGGATTTGTGAAGGAAGCATTATTAGCATTTGGGGCGAGCACTAAAATTACTTAGGATCAGTAGCAATATTTTGCTCGATATTGACTAGATAAGTTCTATGTGAATATGGTGCCCATAAAATACGAACTGATTCAGCGTATGTCTGATGTGCGGGTTCCAAAAATAACTGACACATCTTCCTAGCAGCTCTAGTTTTTGAGATACACTACTGTGAAATTTATTACTCATACGTAATAAATTTCACCGTTATTTATTAGCAGAACACTGCTGGAATCTTCAGCGGTACTGTTCCGATAAACCTCGCGGAAGGGAATCTTATAAAAGAAAATTTTTAACTGATTATTGAAAGTTGTAGATGCATATTTTGCTGTTAAATAAATATTTCCTACGTATTTTCTTTTGTGTTTCAGTTAACAGTTATCAAATAGTAATATTTAAAAAGTTACGTACATAACAAAATATTATATCTAATTTTGGCGAATTTCTCCTAAATAGGGCAGAAAGAGTGAATTTCGAAACCTACATGTGATAGAACAAGTCTGGCAGTATTTTCGTGTTAGGCACCTCAAAATTGCTTAATTACACTAAAAAATCTGAGGCAGCAAAATGTGTGTTGGTCAATGTAATATTGGATAGAGAGGATGTTATTTAAATGAAACAAGTTATTGGTATTTAAAACTTTTAATTTTTTGCAAATACAACATGGAACTTAGTTAATCAGTAGTCTTTTCGGTGGGCCGAGCGAGTGCAGCAGAAGACTGTTTAGTGTTACGGTGCAGTTTAGGCTGCTCTATGGGGCGTCTATCTGGAAGGACGCCGTGCGAAAGAAAAACCTTCGAGAAAAGTACCAGAGTGTCCAACGAAAACTCGCGATCCGGATCACAGGAGGGTAAAGAACGGCATCATCTGAAGCTCTCTTTGTGCTAGCTCGGACACCACCTTGCTGGTGAAAAGAGGAGTGAAACCGAGCAGGGAAATGACTCGAGCAGAGAAAACATCCATAATATCATGCTCGACAGATGGCAGAATAGATAGAGCAGCGATGCTGGACGTGCTGCATGGACCAAAATACTAATACGGGACCTAAGGTCGTAGGTAGACAGAAAGCATGGTCAGGTCAGCTGCTTTCTCACGTAGTTTCTGACAAGACATGGTTCCTTCGCGGGTTTGGTATAATCAAAACCGAATACAACTACTGCAGTGGGATTTACACGGTAGAACATACCTTCTTTCAGTGTCCAACGTGGGTCCTAAAGTGATAGCAAGCAGAAAGATCATGGGAAAGAGAGAGAGCCATGAAAGATCGAGGCGCAGAGCTGACATCCAAAGCGAATTGCGTATGGAATAAGACCTATAGCCTTTCCTCTGAAGTAATGCTGTAAGGAGTTCCGGAGGGAAGAGAGCTCAGCCTCCGGGGGTTTCTTTTAGTGAGTATGTCACGTTAGAACGTCGGAGCATCTCACACTGCTGCATCATAGAACCAGGTGCGGCGTCGTCTATCAAAGATTTTTCCCCCGGCAAAAAGAAATCAGTAGTCTTTGGTGTGAATTTGGTCTAGAAAGAAGTAGGAGGATTTATACATTAAAGTTAGAATTACATTTTAATAAAATATAAAATATTTCAAAAACCATTACGTTTGGGTGAGGCAGAATTTGATGAAACCCACTTTTATTTCGATCCTAGAAACCGAAAATTAATTAATATACAGAGTGTTTCGTTTAAGAAAAATATAACTTTGATATATTGCGTAAGTTTTGGACGCCCTATACACTATGAAAATAATTTACGTTGTGATATTTAAAAACAAATACATTTTCTGAATAGAACGCCCAGTATATATATATTATGCTTTCAATACATAGTTAACATAAATTTAAAAATAAAAGAGCTACAGGCACTTAATATTGCGTACCAGAGCAGAATATAAGTAGCTTATCGATAAATGTTAACATGGATAATCATGGTAAGAAAAAATCATGTGTACCTTGTCATGTATAATTATTTTAATTATACCAGCATTACATCGCTAGACCGTAGAAATGTACTTAGGGCTGGAGATGCCTAACCAAAAGCAAATAAGCTTTTAATGCTCTTTAATAGCATACATTGTTTCATGAAGCGTAAGTAGGTGCCTACAATATTATCATTTTCTTATTTGGCATTACTTATTCTTTGTTTGAAATATTATGAACAAATCTGCTTTAAATGCATCTTAATAGTTCGCTACAATTTAAAAATGTTATCCCAAATGAGTAGTTACTGTAAGTACAAATGAAATCAGGAAAGTTTGCAGTTATATCATTGTCTCACCAATAAAGTGTGGTATATCTAAAATCTATAAGCGCTATATCTAAAAGTCATACACATACACAAGCGAGATAAAAGTATATAACATAAGTCGTAGCTGCTTAACATACACATACCTCCATATTTCATTCAGTGCCAATAAATTAGTTGAATTGAGACAGAATACGAGCGAGTAATAGGAAGAGCTTTGAGAATCTTTACTGTAGTTCATGCAATCCTAATAATTATAACAGAGAATACCGCTCCGTTGACATTTGTCATCTCTTTTTTATTGTTTATTCGGGCTTCCTTAGGTTTCAACGTATATTTTTATTTAATTCGACTATTTCTTCTTCTTTTCAGAGCTACAGTGAAAGTCGTTTAGTTTGTGATAGGTTTAAAGATGTTAAAGATACATACGAAGACTTAAAACATTTTTTAAAGGTTATAGTTCAAGATACCCGGTTTACGGCCTAGTTCTTGTTTCCGATTGTTAGTTTGTCGTTTGCTAATGTATTTTGAGAAGGAAAAACCAAATGGAAGTCTTCCATTGATTTTCAGTATACTGATTTGTTCATAAGATTAGAAAAATCTTTTTCATAAATCATTATTGGCATGTTGGCGGAGGGTCGTATTGAAATCTATATATATTTGAAGCCAATTATATTGTTTAAATTGTAAAATTCATGCAATCACCCATGATTTGTTTTTTAAATGCATCGTTGAATATAATGTTACACAGGCTGGCGCAAGGGAACGGGAAATTTTGAAATAACGTCATTTCCACGAATAAATTCATAAAACTAGTAATTTATTAACGAAAGTGCATGTATGCAGCATGCCGTTTATGTTTTTACAATCAAAATGTCCAAAAGTGTCTCTTTACTTTTTAAAGATGACATCGGAAAGATGTCCTCCCATTCGGCGTTCACACTCTAACAGCCTGTTATGAAAACTCTGTAATGCGCGGTGTAGCAAATCTTGGGGAATGGCAGTGATTTCTTGTTGAATGTTCTCCTTCAGTTCATGGATTGTTGCAGGTCGTGTACGGTATACCTTGCCTTTAAGATACCCCCACAGGAAGAAGTCGCACACACTAAGATCAGGGGATCTCCCAGGCCATACAATGTCACCGTTACGCGAAATAATGCGTCTTCCAAGCAATTCGCCATCGAATGTCGAGCAGCGTGTGACGTGGCTTCGTCCTGCTGAAACCACATGTTTTCCATGTAAAGATTAAGGTCGTACAGTCTCGGTGTAAAGAATGTTTGAAGCATTTCAACATATCGAGCGGATGTTACTGTCGCTGCACTACCATCTTCACGTGCAAAAAAATAAGGCCCTTGTCGCTATGTAGTGGTCGCTGGTGTAACTCACAAGGATTGTCCTGGGCTCAATAACGAAAATTCTGTTTGTTTACGAAACCGTTCAGGTGGAAATGGGCTTCTTCTGATATCCATATGTTACCAACGAAATTCGCGTCCTCGTTAATTTTAGCCAATATCTGCCTACTAAACTCCATACGTGACGCTGGGTCTTGTTCATGTAATTGTTGCACAATCTGCAACTTATAGGGGTGGAAATGTAATTCGTGCAGTATTCTTTGTAAGCTTCGTCGCTTAATCCCTAGCGTAGATGCATACTGTCGAACGGAGCGGCGAGGACTTCTCTCGATTGCAGCTCTAACAGCCTCAATGTTCTCTGGGGTACGTACCGTTCGAATGCCACCTGGAGCTTTCTTTTTCAAGACAGATCCTGTTTCTTCAAAATTACGCACCCACGTTGTAATTGCATGCGCTCATGGGACAAGTCCATGACGTCCAAGCTGGTAATGCTGTCGAAATATTCTCTGCGCGGCAGTCGCACTATCACCATTTTTATAAAACGCTCTCATAGCTACTGCACGTTCCGCACCAGTCCAACGATCCATGATTACTAAATGGCGATGCGTTCACAACAATTGTGCGACGTTACGAACAACTGCCGGCTCTACAGTACTGACAACTGTAACGTCCAAAATTTCCCGTTCCCCTGCGCCACGCTGTATAACCAAGAAACTGTATTATAGAGTATAATAGCTTCACAAAATTTGACAATTGTTGTTTTCGTACTATTCATTGCAAACATAGTTGATGCACCTGAATTTATTTCGGACGCTGCATACGTCATAATCAACTATGACGTAATTACAAGGTTTCGTGCTTTCAGTGTATGTATGGATGTGTAAGTGACTTGAGTCGATGCAACTGGACAAACGAATACCTCTAGATCATCTATCGAAGGCAAGGGGAGCGTCATCGGTAAGGGCATATCGGACCGAAAAATCCGATACGACAGGCTACGCGTCAGCCTAACATCGTATTAGCATAACAACAATATTTTAAATTAATGATTTCAACAACATTAACACCTCCCGAACACAATGGCGCGGATTCCGTTCGTGCTTGACGTCTAAGTGCGCGCCCGGTCGGCGATCCGCCGCACCATCGGACAATACAATATAAAAATTCAATCAATCATCGTATAGAATTATCGGAATTCGAACACCTGCCACAAGTAATCACATAATCAAATACAAAGTTAACTCGATAACAATACAGCCATTTAGGTCTACTTCGTGTTGTTCCTCTTCTTCTTCCCCTCCTTTTCGGTTCTTTTTCTTTCTGCTTTGGCTGACTGACTGGTACCGTCGCAGTTCTTTCGTTCCTCCGGTAGTGTTTTCGATGTTCGTTTTTTGTGTAGTCCGAGCTACAGTGGTTTGGCGAAAGTTATGGAACGACAGGATGCCCATACGAATTGGAATATAATTGATTATTAATTATATGAGGGCGACCTGGAATGTTTCCGAAATTAGCAAGAGATGGCCCACGAAGGTTGAAGTGGATTTATTGCTCGACAAGGGCAACCCTTTTTACGACAACTGTCGAAATTTCAGACGTCTACTGTCAATAGTTGTTGCTTAAGAGTGTGTTTTGTGTAGCAATTCAGGCGGTTTCGCAAAAATAAATTTCGTGCAGTGATAAAACACTTCTGAATGGCTCGGCAAACGGCTGAAATATTTTGCTAAAGGTTCATGGCAGATGTACTGCATCATTTTCGACCATCAGCTTCTGGGTGAGCGAGTTCAAGCGTGGCCACACAAGAACAAGTGACAAACCACGCAATGGACGCGCAAAAACCGCTACCAACGATGAAATGGTCGACAAGATTCATGATATCGTGTCAGCCGACCGCCAATTGAAGCTGAAAGAGATAGCAATATATTGGTTTTAGTAAAGCATTTGACACTATCGAGCATTCCCTTATGATATCTAAGTTGTTTTCGTTTCCCTGCAAGTGTAACACAATTGATCTGCTTTATTACAATGGATATACATTCTTAACATTTTCTGCTTCTTCTGGTGTATGCAAGAGATCCAATTTGGGACCTCTTTTGTTCAATATTGATTTGTATAATCTCCTGCAGCAGCTGGATTGCTATGTACTTGCATGCGCGGATTTATCCTAAGATATACAATACCATAACCTCCCCGGCAGATTGTCTATTTCTCCAGAATAGTCTGGATACTATTGTCAGATGGTGTACGCAGAATGGAGTTCATTTGAATCAGGGTATGTGTGCTGTTGTAAGCTACTTTAGACATAGACTCTATAGTTATCAATATGCTGTGAGTCAAACTGTTATTTCCAGCCACTCATCTATGATGGCCCTGGGCGTTCTGTTTGACGCAAATTTGTCGTTTGCAGACCACATAGTATCCATGCGAAATTCTACCACGAAATGCTTAGGATTTCTCATACGATCATGTAGATTATTCAAGAATCCTGCGTCACTAAAATCCTTATATTATTCGCTTGTCCGTACTAAATTGGATTATACGTCCTTAATCTGGTATTCTAACTATCTATCTGTATGTATTAAGACTACGAAGGAGATTGTTAAAAAACCTCTTCTTCAAAATTGATGCCACTTATCCTAGACACGATATTGATTATGCGGCTCTGCTAATGAGACACGGCTTTCTATCATTGTAGGGCCGAAGGAAGGAATTAACCGATTAACCACACCATTGACGCTCCATCCCTTCTATCCAGAATTAATTTTGTGGTACCTCAGTATTATACCACTATACCAGGTCCTTCCTTACTTTTAAGGTCCCATCATATAAAACAAATGTTCTGCTTAGAGAACCCATTGCGCATAGTATCTATTTGGTTTAGAGTCGTACCATTTTATTCTTGCTTTTTGGTGTCACCGAAATATTATTCTGTTCATGATTCAATTGTATCATACATAATACGATTCTAAAACCAAAATTGGCACAAGAAGACTAATATAGGCAGTATTCGTTACTAAAGATTTGAAAACACGTAATAAGTATTGCTAAAACCTTCTCTAACTTTAGAATATTAAGTATTTCGGCCAGATGGATAATTTTCCTACAATCTAATCATCAAAATCTTCAGTTGCATACGCATTTTGACATATTTTAGATGACTTCTATTTTTCGCAAAAAATTTTAATCACCAGAATCTTCAGTTGTAAATGCATTTTGTAGAAAGTGTGAGAGAGCAGAGGAAACTCTTGTGCACCTTCTTGTCTACTACCCGGCAGTCTGTAAGGAAAGACAAGTCTACCTTGGGGATACTCAGCTTAACGAACTCAAGTTAGGAAAATTACCGCACGAACGGATTATGGACTCTGTTGTTCAAGTACCACCCAGTCGAATGAACTAAAATCACATGGGTGCACAGTAGGCGGAGTACTGGCCGAGTTACTCTTTGGGGTGAAAGGTCTCGCCCATGATTATACAAAAAAAAAACATTCGCAATAATATTGTCGCTTTGCATAGTCCGTAGGTCTATGATGTTTAGCTCGGAGGATAGACGTCTACTTGATTTCCGTGGACTTGTTAGCTTGGTTTCTTGAACACGTTGAATAATTTCCGGTGAACAAACCGTCTTCACACGTTTACGTTTAACGTTAGCAACTGAACCTGTAGTTCTGAATTTAGTAATCATTTTCTGCATAACACTTTTAGAAGGAGGAGACGTTTGAGGATATTTTATCGTGAACCTTCCATTTAATGTTACACACGATTTACATTTCAAGAATAAACACTCTTTGTTCGGTTGAAAGCGCAGCCACCATCAACAACTGATAACAATTTAAATATCATATACAGAGTGACTCTCGGCCTCTTATATCTTGGCCACTCTGTATAACCAAATGTTTAAGATTGAATTAGATTTCAACTACCTAAATTACCGTTTTAAACGTCTAATTACTTTTCGACTCCACCGTAGGACCTAAATACCTCCTAAAACACTACGGTTTTTCAATCGACAATAGTCCGATAATGGAACGGTATCACACTGTTTCATAAAAGAGCGACCATTCAGGACCGCACTTTAGCCATAAGTCTCCTCGGCTATTGTTTAGCGCCGGTTCAAACGTCAGCGTACGTGGAACGTTCTAAAAGAAAGAGCCTGGGGATATTTTCGGACAGTCCCTCAATACGTCCAGAATCTACTCATCCTCGCGCGAGGTTTCACATGCGTGTAATGGAGACGTGACTTGCGAAAATTACGAGCATAGAACCGTATGGCACTTTGCCAGGTGGCCGTCGATTTTTCAGACGTGCCGGAGATTCCAGAAAGTAAAGAAGAATGCCTAATTAGAAAGGTGGAGGAGTTATAATGATTCTGGTGGTATGAGATTTTCTTTGTCTTGATTGGATAATGTTCAATAGATTGCAGAAATAATTTTGTACTCAGGAAATATATGAAATTTGATAGAATAATGCCGGTATAATCAACTAATTAAGTAATATGCAATAGAGGCACTACAAATACAAATGGAGCTAGGATTATTCCGGATTTTGTTCACTAAAGGAAATTAAACATACAAGGGATAGAATTATCCCAATCAGAACTTATACAGGAGAAACAGATAGTCTATGGTCTTGAGTACGTATATACCAGGTGTATGCAAAAGTTTTTTCCGGTTTTTTGCTAAAAGGAAACAAGTAATTTTCAAGGGAAATTATTTCTTGATTCAAAATATTGGTCACCGGCTTCTATATATTTCACCCATCCTTCAGGTAATTTATGGATACCATGTCAGAAAGACAGCTTGCCTCTTGCGGCAAACCATTCGTCGAGCCATTTTGCAACTTGCCCGAAATTACTGAAGTGCTGCTCAGCGAGCGAGTGCCCCATTGATGCGAAGCGGTGATAGTCAGATGGCGCCAGATTTGGGGAATATGGCAGATGCAGAGGAATGTCCCAGCTTAGCGATTTCAAAGTGCCTTTCACTGGTTTTGCTATGTGAGACGGTGCATTGTCGTATAACAAAGTCACTTTGCCATCTCTTCTGGCCCATTCCTGTTGTCTTTCGGTTAATTTTTGGCATTGTATATTAACGGTTTCATAATACACAATACCACTCTGGTACCACAAAATACAAAGCATGATCTTCTTGCCGAAGCGATTTGGCCTTGGTGTTGAAGGACCAGCTTCGCCAGGTGAAAGCCACGATTTTTTGTCACCATTCGCAATTCGATACAAAAATGATTTCCTTTTTTGGCGTTGAAGCAGCATTTCACAGGTAACTGCGATTTTCTATTTGATTTTTTTTGTCCTTTAAATCGTGTGGGACTCATGTACCGAGTTTATTGATCTTCTGCATTGCTTGTAAACGTCTGCTGATTGTTTCTTGTGACACATGTAATGCTTCTGCTAATTGCCGTTAAGTTTTAGTTGGGTCATCATTCAATAACTCCTGCAATTGCTCGCCTTTTTCTCATTTTTTAAATGAGTTTGATTTTTTGAAATTTTTTCGTATTGCGCTGTGTACTTTTAGCACAAGATCCATTTTGAATCATAAGTTATTACACATTTTAAAAAATAAATTTACCTTCAAAAACGTATCTTTCGACGAACACTTTTAACTCCCAACATGCATACGTACATCTTAAACTCGACGAACTCGATCTAATTAACTTCAAAACACGTACGCAACCGCGTAGTTCGAGCCTTCTGCAACCTACTAGCGTGAGATTCGATCTAAAGTGTACACCATATTTACATACAAATTTATTAATTGGTCGCGATAAGCGAAAAATGTTAACAGGTTCTCCGGTCGAAAGACTTTTTTTGTAATGTAATTACCAATTAGAGTAATTTGCTTATCTCGGACGGCATAGAGATAGGCAGGAGGTCTCAACAACTGGCACCTCGAATCCGTGCAGGACTTTTATATCACTTTTACGGTTTGGTGAGTTATTGCGTAACAGCGGCAATTCACTTTACACAAGGATTATTAAGCGGAGGTTGTATTCTTAGTGAAGAAATGGTAGAACGTTTAAATGAAAAGGTACGCCAATGATGACCGTGTAATTAAGCTATTGATTTAATTATCTTCGTATATACAGGATAGACGTTTCGAATTTTTAGGTAAGAATTTCTCGAGTGTAGATATATGGGGTTAACTATTCCAGGTAAACAAGGTGTGACGTTTTGCCTGCAAAGCTAGCGCGCATGCACAAAATAAAAAAATATTTTTATAGCATTTTGTAAAATGAAAATATTAAAAGCAACAAGCAAAATGAAGTTTTGGTTCAAAATTAGCTTTATTCATCAACGTAATCTCCATCAAGAGCAACGCAATCATTCCAGCGCCGCTCTAACATTTCAATACCACTTTTGTAGAACGATTTATTTTTTGCCTCAAAATAGGCCTCCGTCTCAGCGATAACCTGTTCATTCGTGCGAAATTTCTTACCGGCGAGCATTTTCTTGAGGTCTGCGAACAGCCAGTAGTCGTTGGGAGCCAAATCTGGCGAATACGGTGGATGTGGAAGCAATTCGAAGTTCAATTCATGTAGTTTCGCCATTGTTTTGATTGACTTGTGACACGGTGCGTTGTCTTGATGAAACAACATTTTTTTCTTTGCCATATGCGGTCGTTTCTTTGCAATTTCGGCCTTCAAACGTTCCAATAACGCTATATAATATTCACTGTCGATGGTATTTCCTTTCTCAAGATAGTCGATGAATATTACACCACGCACATCTCAAAATACCAAGGCCATAACCTTTCCAGCCGATTGTTGTGCTTTCGGGCGCTTTGAACGAGGTTCACCAGTTGCTGTCCACTCAGATGACGATCGTTTTGATTCCGGAGTGAAGTGATGGATCCATGTTTCATCCATTGTCACATATCGACGCAAAAATTCCGGTTTGTTACGTTTAAACATGGCCAAACGCTGCTCAGAATCATCAACACGTTCTTGTTTTTGGTCAACAGTGAGCAAACGCGGCACCCACTTTGAACAGAGCTTTCTCATAGTCAATGCTCATGCAGTATAAAGCCAATACGTTCTTTTGATATCTTTACGATGTCAGCTAACTCACGCAACTTCACTTTTCGATCATTCAAAACGATTTTGTGGATTTTTTTGATATTTTCTGGTGTTACATCATCGGTGTCTCTACGACCACGTTTAAAGTCAGCAAACCAACGTTTTACTGTTGTTTCTGATGGGGCGGAGTCCCCATAACACTTTTCAAGCCATTGCTTCGCTTGAACTGTACTTTTTCCCATGAAGAAGCAGTGTAAAATTAAAACACGAAATTGTTTTTGATCCATTGTTTTGAAAATAACAAAAGTAGCGTGACTCTTAGCACAATAACTCACAAACTAATGAATAGAATATCATGAAATTTTAACAGCTGTTTTTTGAAGGTTAGTACTAACTGAGAGAAAGGTGACTGCAATAAAACTAGCGTCATCTATGTGTTAGGCCCGGGAATTTTCAGCCCATGTGTTATGTAAGTAACCCTTTTTTAGACATATTTTGTCCCAAATTAAAGAGACACGATTTAAATATCGTGTGAAAATACTTTTAGTTCTTATTATCTATAAACAAGGGAAGTTTGCACTAAAGAAAAGACACAAACATTCGCCATATTTATTCCCAATTTGCATTTTGCTCTGTTAACATTGTACTACAATTTCACTTTATTGCATTCCTTTTTCCATTCCTTCATAATAGCATCAATATATATGTTAAATAAAGTTGGCGACACACAGCAACTTTGTCTAACTCCTTTGTTTGTTGGTATCTCCCTAGTTAATCTTCCATAATTCCGGTGTCAGTGTATAAATCCTGCATAGCTCTTATTAAATGATATGGATATCTCTGTTCTTTCATAGTATCCCATAATTTACATCTTGTACTAACTAATAATTATATTACCATAATATAAAGATGACAACTAAAATATAAAAGTATTGTATTATTTCAAGGAAACCAATGCAAACATACTTACGTTTAATGCTATAGTAGCATACTAGATGGCGCGGCCAAAAATCCTTCCTTTTTCGTATCTTAACAGCCAAAACAGTTAATAAATATTTGTACTGTGGCTTGAGAAACAAGCGATAATAGCGATAGAAGAAAGAAATAAAAAATAGCATAATAATTGCAATAATTTCTTATTTCTTAACAAATGTTAGCTACATATCGTATTCTAACTCTCTTCTTTATCTATTTTATTATCTCTGCCAATAATTTTTACGCACACCCTGTACATTCTGCTGCGCAACCATAACCACCACATCGTTTTTATGTGTATTTGGATGCGTCTGGAATGTAGCAGTCGTATTAAAACAATTAGCACCAATTTCGTTCTGTAAACAGAACGGATTACAACCTCAGGTCGACAATTAAAGAAATATTCGTGGTAGTCGTTTTATCTACGGAGCCGTTGGCAATAAAAATATATTGCCCCTTGTTAGAATCGATTTAAAGCTGTGTGGAATCGGAGCCAATTATTTCACGGTATACTCCCACGTATATGATACAGAGTCTTATATAATCGCCCTATTGTTTCGCATACATGATCTGTTACCTCCCGAAACATTTGATTTAAAGGGAAGAATCATTTAATTTTTTGAATAACAGGATTTATCATTGCTTTTCGTTATTAATAAAATTGATAATTTACAATCTTTAAACGATTTTTATTCGAACATTTTGTCGCGTGAGGTGTTAAAATCTTTTAGACGAGGGATTCCTTAAGTAAAGAGTAAACAATGTACGAGGTGTGGCAATTAAGTTCTGGAAATTTTTGAATAAGACACAAGCAAACAATAGTCTCCCTCTAACTTAGTACAATGATTCCGACGTTGCTCCCACAATTGGAAGCGTCTTTGACAATCCTCCGAAGTTAACCTTTTTAGCACCGCAGTTACAGCTTCTTTAACCTCTAGTACGTCATTATGATTGAGTTCCCTTGAGATGTGACTTCATTTTGGGGAATAAGACAAGGTTGCAGGGGGCGATGTCGAGGCTATAGAGTGGATGCGACAACGTTGGAGTGCCTTTTTTCACCAAGAATGGGACGACACGTTGTCATGGTGCAAGATGAATCAAGATTTAGTCTTTACACCTCAGATAGACGTATAGTCCGTTTATTATCTCGTGAAACCATCCTGCGCGAGATTGTTGACGTTATATACACTAGGGTGACAGAATAAAATAGACACCTACTAATTGAAAAAAAGATTCTATTCTCGTTATATATACAAAATATTTTAAAATTTTTAAATTAGACTAATATTTTGTCGATCCACCTTTACTTGCGTGAAGTGCTGAGAGTCGTCGTGTGATAGAACCTATTAAATAATTAATGGTGTCTTCTGGAATATTTAACCACTCTTCTGTAACAGCTGCTGAGTTCTTCCTTATTGCTGGGTTTTCGGGGTCGTTTCGCAATATTTGTCTGGATTATGTGCCAAACATTCTCTATCGGATTCATGTCTGGTGATTGGCCTGGCCATGGTAAAATCCGAATCCCCTGTTCCTCTTTCCATGTAGTTGTTGTTCTTGCTTTGTGTCAGGGTGATCCATCCTCCATAAAAGTGGCGTCTTCTTTAGATAAAATAGCGTTGTCGAATATCGGTAGTAGTCCTTCTGTTAATATTTGGATATATTTTGCCGCATTTATATTTCCGTCACAGATTACTAATTGCGATCTTCCACCATACCATATCGCGCCCCACGACATGTTCACACCGCCGTATTTCACCGTCTGATGCAAAAATTTGTCGTCCAGTTACTGTGACGAACGTCTCCATACCCATGTACGACCACTATCACTGAATTGGCAGTATCTGCTTTCGTCTGAAAAAATTACAGGCCGCCAAAACTCTTCGGGCTTCGTTCGCATTTCGATTGCCCAAGCCATTCGGCGCCGTTTTTGAAACGCCGTAAGGAGAGGTTTTTTCTTTGCCATCCTTTAATACATCTCCACACTGTGGAGGTATCGCAGAACGGTGCGCTGACTTTTCTGTGAAGTTGCCGCAAGCTCAGCTGTACTTTTTCGCGGTTCTCTTAATACTTCGCGCACAAGCACCCTTTTACTTCTTTCGGAAGATCCGGCACGACCTGGTTTCGGCTCCAGTGTTGTTTTTTCCTTGCGTTTAAATTGTGTAATCACACGGTTAACTGTGGACAACGGAATATTTAAAAATTTACTTATTTCAATAAATATTTCAAGCTGTATTAATTGAAAAACTTACAGATTTCGAAGAACATGCATAACAATTTTGTAAGCAAGTTCATTCTAATAGAAATAAACAGGCATTACACATCAATTCCCAGTTTTCAGACTAATGTACTAATCTATTATGTGTTCGATATTGGTGTCTAGTAGTGGAAAATGAATTCATACACACATCTAAAAGAATGCCTAGCAAATAACACCAACATAAAAACGCTGTAAATACAGCTCTTCTCATGGTATTGGTGAAATTATTCACGAGAAAGACAATGTGAAGAGACAAAAAACGCTAACATACGGACAAGTTTCTGCCTACCCGGCGTCATCAGCGTGGTTTCGGGCGGATTTTGACATATTGCAATTCTCTCTCTGCTACTATCGCCATACCCTAACCCTACAATTCAAGTGAATATTCTTGGCGCTAACTAGTGCCGAAAGAATGGAACACTTGTCTGCAAAAGTCAGACACAGCGAAAAGAAACGGGCACAGCTTCCCACCCTTCTCTCGAGCAATACTTGAGATTACTAGCTTGGTGTAATTCATATGACGCTTCAGAAAAAATCAATACCTATTTGAGGTTAAGTTTGAATATTTATATTAATTTTTTTTAGTATCTCTATATTTTTATAACCTACATGGATTGAATATTGAACTACAAAACATCACGTGTTTAACAAATTTGTCTTTCTGTTACCATATTTATCTCTCTTTTTAAAACGCAAATTGGTTTCTGCGCCAGTCTACAGACGAAACGGCAAGCGCTATACCCAGTGCAACATCAGATCTACGCCTAATTTAGTGGTGGCTCTATCATGGTTTCGGGAGGCATCTTTTTAGCGAGCCGTACAGAGATACAGTGACTATCCACAGGTATACAACAGATATTGATAAGATCATGTAGTACAATATACACCAATAATACGCAACGAATTCTTGTTAATGCATGACCTCAGGCACCAATAATCC
Organism: Trypoxylus dichotomus; assembly: GCA_023509865.1. Taxonomy (NCBI): domain Eukaryota; kingdom Metazoa; phylum Arthropoda; class Insecta; order Coleoptera; family Scarabaeidae; genus Trypoxylus; species Trypoxylus dichotomus. The sequence continues at coordinate 7,645,924 of CM042080.1, forward strand.
TCCGGGAATACCTTGATGAAGTTGGCATTCTAGTGTTAGATTGGTATGCGGTGAGTCCAGACATGGAACCTGTCGAGAATGTGTGGCGCTATCTGCACATAATGGTATAGACCCGACATGTTGCCTCAATAGAGCCATAGGGATTAGAAGATGCTCTTCGTGAGGAATGGGAGGATTTAGACCAAGTTTATATACAGAGGTTAATTGAATTCGTGCCAAATCGAATGGTCATAAGAACCATAGGTGGCAATATCGAGCATTAACCTACCATCCTGTAATTTTTCTTTCCAAAAATATAATTTATTTTACCATATCTGATTAATAAGCATTTTAAATATGTGTTTCTGTTTTCATTTGGTCCCTAGGTTATTGAAATAATCATAACAATTATTTTTTGGAGTAAAAAACGAATATACGTTACTTTTGCGCAATGTATATCAAATCATCCTTTTCACGATTCACTTTAAACATCTCTGCAAAATCCTGTCTTCCCTCCATCATTTCGAAACAGTCGCATTCCATTCCCGAACCGACATATCCCTTTACCTACTTCAACAACATTCGATAACGTTCTATTTGCGCGATATTTGCGCCGCTAAATTAACGACAGCCGCGCTAAATGACAAACTACCACGGATGCAGCGCACTTAGCGAGAGCTACACGAAAATGGTATTTGTTATAATGCAGCTACGTATCTCGGACGCTCCCGATTATTGCCGCAATCAATCTCATCAAGCCGTAGCAGATACGTAAGTGCTTACCTCGCCTATTATAACCTTATAACGCGGAGCAGACGTTTCGCAATCGCGAACTGGAAGATCGTACGATCGCGCAATAATAAAAGCAGGCCACGAAATTCGCGGCGTTCCATCGGTACGGTAGTCATTTGTTATATTGGAGGTTCAAGCGGCGCGCGGAAATTAATATTGCCCGGCTTGCGAAATGCGATTTAACGTTATGGATGTACACTGTCGCTCATAAACTTAGGGCGACTGCGAGTGGGTTACCGACTGAGGTCGAGTGCAGCCAGTAACTAGGTCGACAATGAGAGAACATGCTGTTGAAATTATGTGTTCCGAATAAATAATGCATTTGTGAAGTGGGGGTTTATTGTGATACCAGAAGCTGGTCCATCATTTTTTCCTTTATAACCTTCAAGTTTAGGAAACCTTTTTCATTGAGTCTTAAATTTTCTACATATTTCTTTAGAAATGTTAACCTTACTTTGGCAATATATGGCCCCTCTGCTAAAGCTCTCCATTTACAGAAGAAAAAGATGTCAAAATACACAATATACAGATTTAAGTTTTGTTTTCTTTAAATCTAAATCCTTTAGAATAACTTCCGTTGGTTTTTCCAATGATAATTGAATTTCCTTTTTGTTACCAATATTAAATTTAATTAAATTAGTTTTGCGTGAAATTTTGTAATTAAGTAAAAATTTTAATCAAAAACTTCAGGAAATTCAATTGTCATTGAAAAGCCGACGGAAATTATTCTAAATGATTTAATTGATAATGCACTAAGGCACTCGTACTAAAATATCGTGTCTGCCTAATTTTGACGACATAAATGACGATTCAAATAGAGATTTGCTCAGAAGGTTCCTTGATGTAATGGCGTAACACACCAGTCTAGCGAATAGCAGCTGTAGGTTCAAATCCTACCGGAGCCGTGAAATTTTTATTTACTTAAAAATTTCACCAAATATTCAATTATCATTCTTTAAACTTTCACATATCCCAGGAGTGATGAAGAAATAACAGATTGCAGTTTCCTATTAGACTTGTTGGAATTTACGTTTGACGTTTTCAGAAGTTGTAGCCGCTTGAACGGTCAGCTGGAAATTAGGAAGTTTCTTTTCCACAGGTTCTCAAAGTCCCGTTAATGTCCGACTGGGTAAATATTTCCACATCCTTTCGTAGCTTATGCTTGTACTCCTTTAATTTTCCATGTAAAAGAGAGTTACAGGTCTTATTCACCAGTGGTTGATATGCATTATAAGGGGTGGCTTCTACAGTCGGCTCTTTAGGTTCGAAGTAGTATTCAAATCAGTCATTCTCTCCACGTGGAGCAGTTTCGTGAAAATTAATATATTTTTCCAGCGTTTCTTGTCCGCTCACAATAACTGGATTTTTAAGACTTCCAATTCAGTACCACTAAATCTGTAAACAAAATCTTATTTTATTCAACTATGACATGCAAATCTATAGTCCAAATCTACGTTGTGATTTTAAGCCTATTATGTATCATGATGATATATACGAGGGTGAGTCAAAAATTAATACATCCTATTTTTTCTCCTTTCAATGGTCAAGAAATTAAAATGTAATTATTAGGTTGAAAGCCACAACATTGATGATTAATTTGTCACTTTCTAATACAATCCCCATAGTTTTAGACCATTTTTTTTAATAAGGTCATGTATCCGTAGTGTGGTAAAAAGCACGGTCCGGTGTCTTAAGCCATTGGCGTACCGGTGTTTTCATGACCTCCTTATCTTCAAAGTGAATCTCACGATAAGCTTCTTTTAGCTACCCGAAGAGATGCAAATTTGATGTGTCGGGCCTGAGCCACGACTTTCAGTCCAATTCACAATCTCTCCAGTGGTGTGATGACCGGTGCGTGATCTTCCATTTTCATTTCTGCGGCGAACCCATCGTTTAGCAGTGTTTATCAACTGTTGCATCACCATATACATTCCTCAGTCTCTCATGATTGCGAATGGGCGTCTCAGCTTCTGCATTCCAGTATTCAATTACAAAACGCTATCTAATACGAAGATCGTCGTCGGCCATTTTGCAAGCGACTGTAGTGCTACCACTTATTGTTGCAGAAAGTTTCTGCTGCAGTGGATTGTAGAAAAACAAGTATGTGATGTAACACATGCACAGAATAAGACGCGCCTCAAAATTTCATTGAGACATTCAACCGTAATTCAATGATACTACAATGTCGTAAAAGACATCTAATGCATATAGCCGTAAATATTTAAGAAAATATTCTATACATACAATGCACTTATTTTACGAATAATAAAGCTAGTACCACTTCAGCATCAAATTGTCGAACCGTATTTCAAATACACCCTGTATAATCACTCATCTTACGTGCGACATTGTACGCGGTAACGATCGAAGGGCCTGTAGCGCGATTTCGTGAAAAATCGACGTGGGTGTCTAGAATTAATATGGTAGTAACACGTGTTTCCGATTATGCATTACATTTATTTACATAACCTTTCGGGTAATGCTTAATTTATTATAACGTTACGTTTAATAAATGTTTGCGGTACGCGGCGTACAGTTATTTTCGTATCGGGAACCGTTTCGGACGGTGTTGTACGCCGGCAGGAGGTCGATAGCGAGAAATGATGTTGCCGATGTCCGAGTTATCCGTCGTGAGAATTGATCGGGATTGTTTTCGTTATTACTTTTCACAATTTGTAGTAGGTACGTCGAAATAAGCACAGTAAATTGGGAAAGGAAACACACGCATTATCGAGTTGTATTTATCCTTTCGTTTCCACAATTTCTATACAGTAAAAATTCGTCACTATTCAGTCACAGTTACACTTATTGTTAGTCATATAATTCGGTGTTAATTTTCATAAATCGTATTTGCTGCGATCGATGTAAAGTCTATGAGTTGATGTGTATAAATACTGATTAGATAACTTTCACGCCAAAATTTCGTTAAAAAATAATTAAATTGTCAAAGATTTTGGAGCAGTGTTGAAGATATCCATATGACAATTCTTGTGAAAATAGAACGCCGCGTAACGTTTAGATATACGATGGTGGATCTCACAAATACTTTTGACTTAATCAATAAGGAAATTTGTTTGATAGCGCAGTTTATATTAGTGAAATCGTCCTTATTAAACAGCTATCAGTTTGTTAAATGCAATAAGAACAGATTGCAAAATAATGGAAATTTAATATGGTATAAGATGTACTGCTGGAGTCAACTACAACAGCTACCACCTCTGTTATTCATAATAGTGACAAATAAACTACCTTCAAGTACTGATAAAATTACGATATCCTTGCAATTACAAACGTAATTATATTACCGAAAAAATATCGGTCTCGGAAGGGACGCGAACTTAACATCTTTACGTCTCCGGCGCAAAGTGCTAAACCCTTGTACCATAAGATCATTGAGTTCAAGTCACTTTAAATTCCCCTAGATGTCACGATGTCAGTAGATATATTGTTAAACAGTTAAAGTAACATCCATATTAACTCAATGGGCTTGTGGTGCAAGGTTTAAGCACGTTGCGCTAGAGACGTAAAGATGTTAGGTTAGAGTCCCCTTCGAGACCGATATTTTTATCCGTTTGTATATTACTAGAGACCGTATTATACTGATTAAAGTTAATTAACTTTAATCAGCGTAAGACATCTACAAATAGACGTAAAATATAATAAATAAATAAAATAAAATATATGCACTTTGCATATAATGCGGTATCTAATCATTACTAACACCAACGGTGGTTTAGTATTTATATTCACATTAATATTAGTATTAATATGGATGTTAGTTTACCTTCAAGTATATCCGTACACATGCTAATGATACATCGATATTCCAATTTAACAGTGGCTACTCACCTGAAAGATTGTATCTAATTGCTTTGGAATGTAGGGACCAAATCAATAACAGGTTTATTACCAGCTAGCTGAAATCCAATTCGGGAAAGAAAATAAAATTCAAAATTAAGAAGTAGCAATCGTTCTAATGTATCCAGTAATAAATATTTAAAGCGAAAGACGAAACTGGAAAACTCAGATCATAGCAACAACTTACATGTGTCGCAAAATTAATTTACTTCTCTATGTTCAATTCCAACATGAACAACGATATCATATTTTAAGATCAATTTGAGAACGTAGCAAGAGTATCTCGATTTCAAAAGTAAGCAATCGGGACACTATGTAATTGAAATATAATGAATTTTACAGTTGTTAGTTCCAACAGCAAAATATTTACGTCAAGTATATACATACACTGTGTAGAAGCTACGTGTAACTGTTCCAACAAGCTGAAGAAGGCGTACAACAAGATCAATTAGGAAGCTCTGCTGCTTAAGATGAAGTATGAGGACAAGCCAATATCTAATGACTCTTATTTATGCTTCCTAAATAAAATTAGCTAAATGAAAAATTTCAATTTCGCGCTATTCGTCAAACCTTTTTCTACAATTCACTGCAGTAGTAACTTTTTGCGTTAATAAATGGCAGCACCAGTATCAAATAGCGTTCTGTGATTGAATTCCTGAATGCAGAAAGCGCAACGCCCATTCGCATTGAAAGAACACTAAAAAATTAGCCTAGAAAGCCATAGTTTTGGTGTCATTTGCCGAAATTTTTATTTCATGGTTTTAGCAGATTTTTCAAAAGTGAATGTCTAACACATTCTAAACTAAAGAAGAAGGATTTGAGACCGATATTAAGGTTTTGACACTGTTTATATGTTCTAATGGACTGGTTTAATCTTATGAATTCATTCACTAACGGTTCTTCTTCTTCACTTCAGTAGGTACTTTATTTATTGCGATACCCATCTATTATTTGGTCTGCCTACACTTCTTCTTCCTAAGCATCTACAAAGCCTTATCCTGGCTGCCAAGCTCGTCACTTGCATCCATAAGTGTTCCTTCCACTTATTTTTTGTTTTCCTTTATTGTCTCATTCATGCCGAAGATGTTTATTTCAGTTCTTATATCTCTATCTCTTATTCTATCAGATCGTGTGCAAACTTTCACTCTTCTTAAAAATTTCATCTCTTGTGTCTGTATATGGAAGATTTGACACAGCTATCGTTTTGTAAAATTTTATTTGTGTATCCTTTCTTGTTTTTAACGTTCTGCTGATTGCTCCACAGATATGTGTGAATTTAGTCATTTTTCTTCTTCGTTTCGACCATAAGATACATCGCAGCCTAAATGCTTAAAGTGTTTCACCTCTTCAAGTTGACTTTCATATTTTTGGCAGAATTTCTGTAAGAAATATATATCACTTTCTGTAGATCATCCTCTGTTTTTGTTAGAAGTACTGAGTCATGAGCGTATAAGATAGAATTTAGGGTGGCGTTCTGGTCTAAACATATTAACTTTCGTTTTTTATTCCTTTATAATGGCATCGATATATATATGTTAAATAATGTTGGCGACACACAGCAGCCTTGTCTAACTTCTTTGTTGGTGTTTCCCTAGTTAATCTTCCACCTATATCTACCATAATTCTGATGTCTGTGTATAAACCCTGTACAAATCTTATTAAATGATGTGGATGTCTCTATCCTTTCATAGTATCCAATAATTTACATCTGTTCACAGAGCTCTTATGTAAATCTGAAGCTTTATGTACAAAATATGTGAACTGAATAATCCTAATGTGATGGAGAATAACATTTTTGCAATCAACGCTACTAAGAGATCAAGAATCACTTTTCAAAGTAAAACCGCTCTTAAGTATTACTTCGTAAACCTGTGTTATTTGTAAGCTTCGCATGGAATAAACAAGAACTCTTTACTTGTACAATCTTTCGAACGAAGCAACTACAAAGTCTACGTGAACGAAGCAACAAAGTTAAGAACTACCACACTTAAATCTGGAATTAATCTTGGTTCTTACCATATAGCAATAACCATCTCATAATAGACGATTCAAACTAGAAACACGAGAAAGACCGTGGAACTTGCCCTTCACGTATTCTCATTAGTACATTTAATCAAGCTTAAGTATCATGTTTCAAACCGCAACCGTTTTTGTTGCGTCCGCCTTCGCGAGAGTTAATTTTAAAAGTTGTTAAGGTCGGGACGGGTAATTTCCACGAACCTACTTAACTACTTGCTCCCTTTAAACCGCGCGCAAGTAGTGTAATAAGTAATAATAAGTAAACACAATCAATCATAGTCATTCCGGTCTGTGTGTGTGCGAACCAGGTCAAGCGGCAGCATCCGAACGCACCGAGTTCACGGTGAAAAACGAAAACGAGGACCTCTAGCGGTGGCTGAAGGAAAGTAATATCCGTACAAAGGTCACGCTCACTCAATCATTCCTAGATAGCGTCGATAGTTTCGTTCGAATGTTCGCGGCGATTGCCAACATGTGTGTGAGTAAGGAACGGAAAAAAAAATGGATTTGTCGATAATCTCTTCGCGTTGCGATGGTTGGCATTGAATTATTGAGAATTTGTTGTATCTCTATGCAGTACAAGGTAATTGTAAAATCTCGAGGATGTGCCTATAACATTTTTGCAGTGTCTACTATGAAATGTACACTACTGTCCATATTAGTTCTGACACGGAAACATAATTCAGAGAAAGTCCCTTTTGTGCGAAGAACAGTTTTCAAAATCTGAGGCATCCGCTTCACTAGTTTTTCAAGGACTCTATTTGGTATATTAGTCCATTCCTCTTGTAAAATGTTCCACAGGTGGCCTACGGAGGTAGGGTATATCTTTCCTAATTTAAGAAGTTTTTACATATTACTGTTGAATGTTTGAGGTCATTATCCTGCATGAATACAACATTTTCGTCGATTTGACGTCGCCCGATGGTATTGTATTTTCTTGCAGTATTTCTATATAACCTTCTTTTCGCAAAATACCTTCTCCTGTACTGGCGTAAGAAACACAACTCCAAACAAGCCGACTTGAAATGGAAAAGTGATTTATTCTCTTCATTAATATACCGCAAAACTAGAAACCGTACTGTGTATTATTATGAATATTTTTAACAGAATTTAACTTGTTTTATAAGCACCTTTTTTACTGTGACTGCTTATAACTCACACGATAACAATTATAAAAGCACGTTTATTTACAATCTCTGTAATTAATTAATTCATTTTAGGAAAAGCACTGCACATTGTAGTTTGTTTACCGCAAAGGTATTTGATTTCTATATAACCTTTCCCTTTTTTCGCAGTCAAAGATGTAATTTCCTTCGGGCAAGCGAAAAGACCCGATCTAAAACTGCATGTTATAAATTCAACGCATTCATTCAACACTACACGCTATTCCTTTGTTTCAATTATATATTATATGTTTCTTCATATATCACTTGCTTCCATGGACACTGTTATGATAATGTTCCAATTATTCAAGCAGCCATGACGCAGGTGCTGAACGTCCCACAACCCGATTTCAAAAAATCGATGCATCCATTAATCACTTGTGCCATACGCCGTATACAGAAACATACGAGGGGAGGTCCAGAAGTTCGTGAAATGGAGGGGGTGGAGTGGGGATAGGGGCGCTCGCTAGGTGTCATTCTGATTGGCGACTCATCATTAGTATATAAGTTAAGTTGCAGCCCTATAGCGTTAGTCGTTTACGAATAGTTGTCTGATAAACAAGTCAATCCGGAAGAAAACTGAAACTATGGAGGAAATTGAACACCGTGCTGTGATAAAGTTCCTTACAAAGCAAGGAAAGAACGCTCAATCCATATTGAATGAAATGAAAACCGTTTATGGGGAACAGCGCCCTAGTAAATCAATGATTTATAAGTGGCATGGTCTTTTGAAGACGACCCCCGCTCAGGACGGCCAGTTGAGGCCACCACATCAGACATCGTCGAAAAAGTGCAAAAATTTCTACTGCAAGATGCCCGTTTGAAGAAAAAACAATTATCTGCATTAGTTGGAGTATCAGATACCACCATTTTTCGTATCCTACATGACCACCTGGGTATGACAAAAGTTAGTGCAAGATGGGTACCGCCGATGGGCCGCTGCAGAAACAGCAGCGCGTCTGTGCGTCCAAACAATTTTTGGAGGTGTGTGGAGACAAACCTGCACAGATTTTGGAGCGGAGATGAAACATGGGTTCATCACTTTGAGCCTGAGTCCAAACAGGAGTCCATGCAATGGCATAAGAAGGGGACACCGCCGCCAAAGAAGTTCAAAGTGTCAGAATCGGGTGGAAAGTTGGTCGCTACTGTTTTTTGGGATATTGTTGATTGATTACAAAGAAAAAGGTAGGAGCATAACCGGAGAATATTACGCAGGAGGCCATCAAGGAAAAACGTCGAGGCAAATTGACCAAGGGTGTGTTGCTCTTGCAAGACAATGCGCGGTTCACAAGAACAAAGTTGCAATGGCTGCTCTGCAGAAACATGGCTTTCAATCAATAGTCCATCCACCCTACAGTCAAGACCTGGCACGTAGTGATTTTTATTTGTTCCCCAATTTAAAAAAATACTTACGTGGAAGAAAGTTTTCTGACGACAATGAGGTAAAGGAGGCAACTTTGGCCCATTTTGAGGCGAAAGATAAAAAGTATTTTTATGATGGTTTAGAAAAATTAATTCATAGATCTAATAAATGTATAGTGCTTAATGGTGATTATATTGAAAAGGAAAAATAGATTTATTGTTTTATTGTAGTTAGAACCCTTTCATTCCACGAACTTCTGGACCTCCCCTCGTATAACAAAAATTGTTCAGCAATAGTAAAATGTGTATTTCATTCACCATCAACGCACATTCTCTACAAGTGAAGCTAACTCAGGCACATCGCCTGCAAGCCAAAGAGAAGCTGAAAGCACAGCAAGTCCTGTAGATCCAGCGATTTCGTGTTCATGCCTAAGGAAGGTCGAAAGAGCATCACATGCTTTTGATGTTACTATACCTACAAGCTAAGTACAAAACAAAGGTAGGTGGATGATTGAGTAACTTTAATCGAAATTATTGGAATGCGAATGAATGGACAGAAACCGACAGTTTTCGAGAATGCAATGAGGACAAGATAATATGTCACAAAACCAAATGAAAATTTTTACACAAACGCATTACACTTTCGGACATCAAATTTAAGACAATATTTACGATTCAGATTTTCTAGGTGCTATCGATCTTTTAACTAGATTGCTTAGAATACATTCTAAAACCTATTTTTAAAAACATACGTTGGTTTAAAGACGCGTCGAAGAAGAATTTCACGTTTACGGTCGTCCTGACATATCTCCGGAAAAATTATCTAAATTAGGTAATAAAGTATCGAATGACACGGGGACTTAAGTGACTCCAGGGATGAATTTATTTGACACTTGTTGGAGTCCGCGGGTGGTTCGGCTACCGTACGGAACATTATCTGTTCGTCTGAGCGCCGATCTTTGGTACTGATAGAAACTAGAAACTGCAACGCAGTTTATTATTTGATTTAGTGCAGCGTTAAAACTACACGAGTGTCCGTTACTTTTTTTGACGCTAATGGCGTTAGTTTTAGGATGGTAGGCAATGGTAAGGATCGTTTTGAAATCTGTTTATCGTTTTCGCCACACATCGGGTACACGGTTGACGTAAATATATAGAATTCCTACGGTGTTAGTCATTACTAGTTTATCAACGTTTTACTTTGTCGCTTTTTTGGAGCTAACCATACTCTATAAATTGTTTTTATTCCAGTGAAGTACCTTTAAAATTACGCACTGAAAAAGTTTTAATTGGTCTAGATTGAACCGATTTTACGTGGCGTTCTCATCTCTGATAATTGGTATTTAATTTGGGTATTCGTTTCACTTCCTTTTTTGTACTATGTTTTTCATAAGTCTTTATTGTTATTTGACAAGCATCAGTTCTTTTTATAAGTAATAATTATTAACTATCCGATTTGCTATGTTATATTTTGAGAGCGGTACCAAATGCTGATTTCTCCATTCCTCCTTCGAAGCAAACAATTCTCAATACGGGTTTATCTAAATAATTTGAAGATGATTAATCTGAAACCAATCGCAAAGGGTAAAATAACTGTAGATTACACAAAAAGAGAAAGTATTAAATTGAAACATCGGCGTGTTAAGATTAAAATAATTCATTAATTATTGGTATAAGCATTAGATTTATTGCTAAAATAAATATAATTAATTATGGTTGTATAAATTAACCAGAATAATGACTATAATAATTTCATCTAAACCCTGCAACATGTGAAAGGACGTTTGGCCGATGGTCGATGATATATTATCAGTACTGTATCTTTTGTAAATATACCACGTTATAATACTATGTTATTACCTATTAACGAAATTCCAATCCCTCATTTATCTCGGCAAACGCTGTAAAGCGCTAATTTACAACTACTCAATCAAAACTCAATGGTCAACATTGTATTGCACCTTTTCTCTTCACGAATTATAGAAGCTCGAGGACCATAAATTCTCCAGCTAAACGTGCAACCGTTGATACTGCGCTCGGGATGCCAATAAAAGACGGCCGCACGACGACGTTCGACGCTGCAAAGACGAAACAAAAGAACACAAAAGAACAGGACCTCTTAATGTTAAAAGCAAAGAATGAGAAGACGAAAAAATAGAAATCAAAGTAGACGAAGAAGAACGGTGTCGCAACGAAAAACGCACTAAAAATAAAATATTTTCCTTTAATTAAGTTAGGAAAGCAAATAAAATTTTGTAATAACGAGATGGTCGTAAAACCTCGCTGCTTCAAGTGAAAAAGTGTGAAACGGGGCAGCCGTAAGGTTGGAAAAAATTTTATAACACCAAACCGGCAATGCAATTATTGGACAAAAAGAATTAACTTTATTAATGTGTTATAATGCGTATAGTTTTATTTGCCTACGCCGTAAAATCATTTATTTACTAAGAAAAAAAAAAGTTATTCGAAGTCTTTCCGAAACAAGACCAAAAAGGAATCCCATAGGAAATTTCTATACAGTAGTGTACAAATCTCATTGACCTCCTAATAGACTATTGGAAAATGTCTAAGTCTTTGTTACTGCTGCTATGGTTGACTTAGTTTCTGTAAGTGAAACGGACGACCTGTATGCCATGAAATCCTTGTGCAAATATATTTGCTTCTCCTCTTTGCTACCTGTTCAGTCTTGTTTTCACAACATATACCTTCCTATATGTGCGGAAGATTACCAGATTGGTACCTGTTTTCAGAAATGGTGAGAGATGTGTTATTTTCAATTGTCGTCCTATAGCGTTATTAAATAATTTTCCTAAAGTCTATAAGAAATGTTTATACAAGTATATTTATGTTCAAGTTAGATCCTGGATTTCAAGTTACCAACACGGTTTCGTTGCTAAACGATCTGCAGTGACTAATCCTGTTACAATTACTCAATATGTGAGCAAGAACAGGCCCTCTGTAAGATTTGATTCGGCCCGCGAGACATTTTGGAAAACCCAATTAAAAAAAATATTACACCACTTCAAATGACGATTGCAAGGACTGTGTGGATGTACAATTCACAGGTATAGCAGTAAACTCCACTCACACAAATTTATTAATTATGCGGAACGCAGCGTTTCAAGAGCACGCAACGGTCTGTCGGAAACACGGTTGACAATGAGCTCTCAAAACGCTGCGTTCCGCATAATTAATAAATTTGTGTGAGTGGAGTTTACTGCTATACCTGTGAATTACACTACTTACTCGTACTCATTTTAAAACACTACTTCAAAATGCATTACTTTTAAACGCGGCCCGAAACATTTCAAGGGTTGCCCACACTCGACCTATCTAATAGTGTAGGTGCTGGAAGGCAGGTAGATGTTGTGTATATTGATCTAACAAAAACTTTTGATCGGATCAACCACACCTTGGTTATTAATAAATCGGACAATATTGGATTTTCGTGTTCACTTTTGTCTTTATTCCAATATCTTCTTATTACTCTTTCTGCTCTAAAACTTCGCCAAAATTAGGTATAATATTTTGTTATGCACGTAACCTTTTAAATATTACTACTTGATAACTGTTAATTGTAACACAAAAAAATGGGAAGAAGATATTTATTTAACAGAAAAATATATGTACATATACAACTTTCAAGCATCAGCTAAAAATTGCCTTTGTAAGACTTCCTTGCGTGAGGTTTACCGGAACAGTCTCGTTGAAGATTCTATTAGTAATCGGCCATCATATGGGTATCCAATCTTCCTTTGTACCTTTTCCCCATAATACTGATGTCTTTGCGAAATCTTTGCCTCTGTTCTTCACTACAACACATAGGCTTTCTGGAACACGATCTAAGTAATAAATCTTGATACGCATATTACATCCGAGTGTGTGGAAGTTAGAAAGCATCTGTTCTATTAATAAATACCCGTAAATATATCATGGTGTATCTCAAAAACTAGAGTTGCTAGGAAGAAATACCAATTATTTTTGGAACCAGCACATCATAAATATCCTAAATCAGTTTTGTTTTGTTGGGCAGTGTTATGTAAGTGAGGAAAGAAAAAGCTTATATTGTTGTCTGAAGCCATTATATTTTAAAATTGAGAACAAATGCGTGTGATAAACTGTGTCGAAAGCTTTGGAATAAGGAGGTTATTATTATTACTCTTACTAGTGCTATCTATGGTTAAATTAAAATATTTCTGGATTTTATTCAAACTTCACATATTTTCTTTAAATACTGATGATTGTATTAAGGAACATTAAACCTTAAAAGCTGTCTACATATTTTGGGTTCAAAGAAAATAAATATTTTTCATTGTTAAAATTCCGACCCTGGCAATTTACGATCCTCTTAATAAAAAAATAATTTTCTCGCTTTTATTACATCCATAGTGGCCCACAACATATGCCCAGTACTGTACGTCCATCGTCACGATTTTGACACTTACACCGTGCCCGAATAATTAAGATATTTTAGACGGTACTTCGAGAAATTCTAATCCCAACGTCGAGGGCCATGCTCTTAGACTCGTAAAACTCGCTTGATATTACGCTTATAAAAATGTTAGATTTAATTTTCATGGAAGTACGCTGCTATATACAAAAATTAATAATCTTTTTTTTTTTTTTGATATCATATGTTAGCTTTCTCTTTTACGACGTGCGTAAGAAGTTAAAATTCCTCTAAGTATGTTTGCGTTAAAAAATGTTATTATCACTTTCAAGCAGCCGACTCGGTTCTTTATTGACTACGTCCGCATTCACAAATTCACCGAAATGCTGTACCAACTAACTACGCCATACAATCCTAATTGATACATTTAAATCAGAACGTACTAGAGAGGTAAATAGAGGAAGAAATAAAAGCGGACCTCCACGAATATAACTAGAATCGACAAGTTAAGAAGGCGAAAAAAGAGCGTCGAAAGGAGAAACAAGAAAAACAAACTTCCAACACAATCGATGCGCTGTAGGTCTTTCGAACTTTTTTCTTTAATAATAGGCCCAATTATTAATTCATTTAGCCGTTGTCCGGGGCAGCCAACTACTTAAACATCATATTCAATCAGAACTTAATAAGATGTTAATAAATGACCTTATTTATGTGGTGGCCGGTTCACGATCTGTTTGGATTAAAATGCGGCTGACTATAATAAGGTATAACAATAAAATTCCAAATCATCGACTCCATTATGATAATCGAGATATGCCAAGGAGAGGCTATAAAAGGCATTAAGTTTTAGGAATTCTGTACAAGAAGTATATATATGCTTCATCAGTTATTTATGTACGTTATGTATACCTTTTAAATAAAATTGAACATTTACAAAGATTAATTTTTATAATTGTAGGACATAATTGGGTAAGCAATTCTCATATATCGTTACTTATGTAGTTCTTAGATTAGATTGGCACAGTTCTTGGTATATCCTGATCTAGCACTCAGCGAATGTAGTAATTTAGTTAACTTTAGTTGTTGCAGAGGTAGCCATTTAAAGAAGGAACACATGTTTTGTCCTCTGAATCAAGGTAAGGATTTAAGATTGTGTGTTTGTTTTTCTGCAAGAATTTTAGTTTATAACACATGGGCTGAAAAGTCCCGCGCCTAACACATAGATGACGCTAGTTTTATTGCAGTCACCTTTCTCTCAGTTAGTACTAACCTTCAAAAGACAGCTGTTAAAATTTCATGATATTCTATTCATTAGTTTGTGAGTTATTGTGCTAAGAGTCACGCTACTTTTGTTATTTTCAAAACAATGGATCAAAAACAATTTCGTGTTTTAATTTTACACTGCTTCTTGATGGGAAAAAATACCGTTCAACCGAAGCAATGGCTTGAAAAGTGTTATGGGGACTCCGCTCCATCAGAAACAACAATAAGACGTTGGTTTGCTGACTTCAAACGTGGTCGTAGAGACACCGATGATGGCGGTAACACCAGAAAACATAAAAAAATCCACAAAATCGTTTTGAATGATCGAAAAGTGAAGTTGCGTGAGTTAGCTGACATCGTAAAGATATCAAAAGAACCTATCGGCTTTATATTGCATGAGCATTTGACTATGAGAAAGCTCTGTTCAAAGTGGGTGTCGCGTTTGCTCACTGTTGACCAAAAACAAGAACGTGTTGATGATTCTGAGCAGTGTTTGCCAATGTTTAAACGTAACAAACCGGAATTTTTGCGTCGATATGTGACAATGGATGAAACATGGATCCATCACTTCACTCCGGAATCAAAACGATCGTCATCTCAGTGGACAGCAACTTGTGAACCTCGTCCAAAGCGCCCGAAAGCACAACAATCGGCTGAAAAGGTTACGGCCTCGGTATTTTGGGATGTGCGTGGTGTAATATTCATCGACTATCTTGAGAAAGGAAATACCATCAACAGTGAATATTATATAGCGTTATTGGAGCGTTTGAAGGCCGAAATTGCAAAGAAACGACCGCATATGGCAAAGAAAAAAATGTTGTTTCATCAAGACAACGCACCGTGTCACAAGTCAATCAAAACAATGGCAAAACTACATGAATTGAACTTCGAATTGCTCCCACATCCACCGTATTCGCCAGATTTGGCTCCCAGCGACTACTGGCTGTTCGCAGACCTCAAAACAATGCTCGCCGGTAAGAAATTTCGCACGAATGAAGAGGTTATCGCTGAAACTGAGGCCTATTTTGAGGCAAAAGATAAATCGTTCTACAAAAGTGGTATTGAAATGTTAGAGCGGCGCTGGAATGATTGCGTTGCTCTTGATGGAGATTACGTTGATGAATAAAGCTAATTTTGAACAAAAAAAACGTGTTTTCTTTGTTAGGGCCGGGGCCATATATTTTCTCTCTTTGCATAATATATATGATTTTATTTTATAATATGTATTTACATTTCGCATTATGTATGTATGCATTCAGCCATTTACAATATTCAAACTAGTGTGTGCCTAAAACTATACCCATTAGATATAACTTCGTCGTACGAATATCGGCAGTTTTCAATATTCAATGGTTTCAAATACGGGCAGTCGGGCCCCGTTTGACGATCAAGGTAATAGCGATCTTTCATTCTCGACCTGTTTCGTACTTCGCCGGTTCTTGTATAGTGACAATCTTTCGTGTAGCTTCGTCGGAACTTATATAGCAACAGGCTTAACAAGTACGATCTCTTCTCGGTTTCTATTAACGGTCATCGGGGCTACGGCCTCTGTTGTCGTTTGTGCATATATTTAGCTTTCTGTTGAGATTTTAGCGACAACCTTTTCCGTACTTTCCTCGGAGCGCATATAGCATACTTTACCTTTACAAGTACAATCTATCCGGTTCCAGTTGACGGTAGCCGAGGCTGCAGCATCCGTTATAAAGGGGTAGTAGCAAAAAGCTAGAGAAATATTAACATAGCGTGTTACTTCTGTTACGAGAACGCCTAGGTAGTATTACATACTCTTGTTCCTATACTTTTGTTTCGCCTTCAACCAGGCGCTCAGGCTCTAAGAGATAGGCTTAGGTTCCCCTATAAATATACAAACAACTAAAGCGTTTGGTTCCCCTACAAGCACCAATCAATGAAGAAGGATCAAGCTCCTTGGACAAAATCAAGCCAAAGAAATAAGATTTGGCTCCCATAAAGGGAACAATTAAAGCAACTACATAGGATTACAGTAGATATTGGTCAGGAAATTCATGAGAGACTTTACAAGCAGGCTACACCGCTTATCCCAGAAAGTGCTAGCTCTTAGTTTTGTTGTTAACTTTTTGTGATAAGGGGGGAGGGGAGAGGAGTGAGGGTATTTGTTTTATATTCGATCAAATTTGATTATGTATTGATGATAGCATTTTAGGCGGTATCTATTGCGACAAGAATAACACACTCGGCGGCCGGTTCCAACACAGCGAAACGGGCGGGTACAGCTTCCCAATTCTTCCTCCGAGCAACTCATGGACTGCTAAACCAGAGAGGGCGCGCACTATGAGTGTAGCTATATTTAACAGCATTATGCTGTGCTATCACTTAAGGTTTCTACTAGACAGCGTAATATAAATAAATAAAAATAAAATAAATTCAAAATTCTCGTTTAGGGTTTATTTATGGGCTACCTAAGTATGACTACGTTTTTCTTCTTCTAACTGATTGATTGAGTATGTATCAAGGGTTTAAACTGATGACTGTCATAAAATTTTACTTTAACAAAAAGTAATATATTTGTACATCGAAATCAGGTACCGTACCGTTGCTCACAATATTAATACAACATTTCGTCATTTAATTCAACATTATAGATCTGCGTTAATTAAACGTGGCTCTCTTATAACATTTATCATTTGTACAATTCCTTCGCTAGGCGTCTTAAGCTCTTGTCTGCTACTTCATTTTATTACTACGGCTTTTATTCTCTAAGTAGCCAAGTTAAGATTTTCGTGTTCCTTTCTCGTTGTAGATCCTTCCAGATTGTGCAATAGTTTTCAGTCGGTTTTGAATCGGCCATCACACGCCAGAAAAATGCCGAGTCACACCGCCAAGTAATTAAGAAGACTATCAAACGAATTAACGAAAAATCTAACGACTATTATTCTTAACCACACATACTAAATTATCTTATTCATTACTTTATTAATAAAGCTATTAATTCCGACCATCAGGCCTGTCTTTCGATCATCACTTGAAGGCAATCCCCAACGGACTCTCCATCGTCATCTACCTTACCGCATTGCGGTATTTGAGTACCTCCCTGTAGGTATTACGCTTACGATTTTTTTTTTTACCTTCTTACAAAGACGTACATATTTCATATTTATCGTACAGATAAATTGCGTGCCAGTAAGCTCGTTCTTTTTTACTCGCGTTTCGTTTACCTCGAAAATGCCGGTCGTTTTTAGTATTACGAAATAATTAACAGTAAGCGAAAACGCTTCGTCATCGCCTACTTGATATATCAATCTATAATGGTAATAAAAGAAAAATACAACGAGAGACGATCCTGATAGAAGAGAAGACCGACTTTATATATTCTGCCGCTTGTTCGGAGGCTGAGTACGGCGATATTCTTGCACTATCATCGTCGTTGTGGCCTTAAATTAGTTCATTTAAAATTATAATCATATTGTTTCCGACGGCATTTTAGTTACTATGAATGCGTACAACACACCGGTAGGTATTCATGAAGACTGACGTATTAAAAAGTTGAATCGATGCTGAATATTATTAAGTGAAATAAGTAACAGCGCTATGGAACACACAAAGAAAACGAAAAAAAGATGCAAAATCAAAAAATATCCTACTAATATTCACTACAAAAAATAAATTCTATTTTAGATCGAAAGATGATGATGCAGTTAGATATCTACCAAGAAAAAGTACCACTGTATGTGGTAATTCTGTATATATACACCCAAAAAGCATACTTAGAATCTAAATTTTACATTAAACAAATACGAAGGTTGTTATTTACGTATTCGAAATTGGCAACAATGGTGTTGCTAGGCGCCATCTGACATCATACATCGCAAAATTTGACACTATTTGAGTCTACGAGGACGACCTCAACTGTTTCCGGAATCGGAAAACACGGTATTGATGTAGTTTTCTATTTTTATTTTTCGATGTAGTCTCCTCGAAGACCAATACACTTTCTCAAACGGTGCTCCAGTCCGTGGTGTGCAAAATAGCCATCTGTAGTGGCGATGACCGCCTCATTTGAGGCAAACTTCTTTCCTCTCAGTGATTTTTTCATCTTTGGGAGTAGTAAAAAATTGCCGGGGACTAGGTGCGGTAAATATGGAGGATGAGAGAGACTAATTCGTAGCGCAACTCATTCACTTGCCGACCAATGAATCCATTTCAACCTTCGGGCGCCATCTCTTGCCGATTCCGGAAACATTTCAGATCGCCCTCGTATACGTGCTCAGAACGTTTTGTCATACGGATGCTATTTGTGTTGTTTAGTGACTTGAAAATTCCATCTCTTCAGCTTTTGGCGATGAGGCACCAACAAAAACCACTGTATATGACTGGTTTAGTGAATTCAATCGTTGCCGTTGTTCACTCAGGGACGAATATAAAGAAGGTCGTCCAAAATTGATTGAGCAAACTCGTCATGATTGAGGCATCTCTGGGAATTACCATGACAAGTATACATAAGATTTTACACGTGCATTTGGCCGTGAAAACATTTGCGTACTTTGGATTTCACATAATTTGACAATCGCTGAAGAAAGGGCTCGTGTCGATTGGTGCACAGAAATTTTTTTGGCTACCTCCCGGTTTTTTAACATAATTACAATGTCATCAGCATACCCTATTAGCTGACCTGCCTTTGTTCTGCCTTCATACATTTTTCTTAACACATAATCCAATGGCAGATCGAATAATGCTGTCGACAGTTAGTCTCTTTACTTTACCTCTTTAATGTGACAATTGGAGATGATCGACTACCGAGCTTCTTTGTACGTGATTGTGCTCCTATTGCATTCCATCCACTGTCAACTGTATTTCACCTAGCGATAAATCAGCACGGTTTTTTTGCAGGCAGGTCGACGATCACTAATTTAGCATGCATTGGCCAATATCTTAGTGAAGCACTTGATAACCGAAAGCAGGTGGACGTTATTTATATAGATTTTTCGAAAGTGTTCGACTGCATTAACCACACTATGCTACTACAAAAAATAGATAGATTTGGTGTTGGTGTGGCTTTCCTGTCGTTGATTAAGCCTTACCTTACTGGAAGAGAGTGTTATGTCTACCACAACGGTTATTCCTCTAGACCATTTTCTCAAACATCAGGTGTTCCTCAGGGTTCAAATCTTGGACCGCTTCTCTTCAATTTTTATATAAATAATTTACTATCTCTGTTTACGTGTCACGTCTTAGCGTACGCAGATGACGTAAAGATATTTAATACTGTTGGTAGCATTTATGATTGTAAACATTTACAAGATAATCTTCTTATTATTAATACTTGGAGCAAGGTCAATTATCTCCCTCTGAGTATCAACAAGTGTACTGTGGTTTCCTACAATAACACTCACACTACTTTACACTATAACTACCAGATTAATGATGCAGCCACACCACGCAATATCAAAACTTTGGATCTTGGTGTTTTATTTGATAATAAACGAGTGTACGAAACATTATTTCAGATTAAAGAAACATGCCTAAAAAATCCTTTGTATTAGTATATATTTCTTTACGAGATTTGAAAATTTCACTGAAAAAAATATTAATTAACGTTTCCTAAAACGTAAACGAAAGATAGCCAGAACGACTGTACATTTTCCTTTCCGTTTCTCAAGAATCCATCCAGCGCACTTCTGTCAGTTTCTCCCTTTCATCTCGAAGAGGTTGGTAGCCCGCATTAATGATACGTCGCAATAAATAGCAGCGTTTATGACATATTTTCTACCTGTTTTCTCTCTCTCTGCCCTTTTAATATGCGACCCCGATATTAAAATAACATTATGACAAGAAACCAGAAAACATATGTCTAAAACATAATGCCGAAACGGGTACAAAGAAACCCAATGAAATGCTAGTTTTCAACGTAATTTATACACTCCGAGGATGTGTTAAGCGCTTTTTATGGTCACCTGTTGTGCCCCTTTTTCTTTATTTCTTTCGTCTTTTCTTTTTCTTTATCTCCAGTTCGGTTCGTTTCGAGTGGTGTTCTCAGTTTCTATTTTCTCCAGTTCAGTTCAATTCAACGGGAATAATAGTGCAATATTTCTTCGGTTAGTTCAATAGACAGTATCAAACGAACGTAAAGTGAATTGAAATTCTTCTTATTAATAATAATTCTTAACTTACTACACTATAGGACGTTCCTACAATAAATCAACTCATTCATTACCATGAAATAAGTTATAACATAAGCTCTTTTAGTTGCCATAACAAACGTTTTCAAAATTATGTGATTTAAACGAAAACTTAAATTGAAATAACGGTTATGGGCATTAGTGACTTTATTTATCAATATTATTTCGCCTTTCCTTCATCATATATATTGTGATGGAAAAAAATGTTGACTTATTTGATTTGAATTAAGTGAAAATGTTTTCTAAATTAAAACG
Organism: Trypoxylus dichotomus; assembly: GCA_023509865.1. Classification (NCBI taxonomy): domain Eukaryota; kingdom Metazoa; phylum Arthropoda; class Insecta; order Coleoptera; family Scarabaeidae; genus Trypoxylus; species Trypoxylus dichotomus. The sequence continues at coordinate 7,667,160 of CM042080.1, forward strand.
CCAAATATAAAGTTGAAAAAAACAAATATATTGACAAATAAAAAAATATATCTATATATTTTTTTTACAACAGAAAATGTTTTTACAGAAAACCTAAGGCAATCCCTGACTAGCTAAACTTGAAATATTCTAATTAATTTACAAAACTAAATATGAGATCGAAAGATAGAATTAATTTTGAAGAACTTAAGAAGATTCGACGTCTATAACCTTTGAAATCGTACTCACTGACTCGGCTTCCAACGTAAGAGTCAGGAATTTCCAAATTTTGTATGGAGTATTAGCTGAATACACTTTATTATTGGATATAATACGAAGACATTTATAATTTAACGGAGTTATATGAGAAAAATAACGACTTATTCTTTCTTAGGAGAAAAGATGCCAACATCTCACACTGTTGTTCCCGATCCTCATCTGTCTGTTCTTCTTTTATTTTATATCCATGGCAACGCATTGGTTCGCCTGTATGGTAGGCCACTCAGTATACACACCCATACTCGATATGTGTGACATTATAAAGGAAATTGTTGCCAGTAATGCCATCCTTTCGTAGTACGAGATATTTCGAAGATTATGAGTACAATTTCGGAATAATGAATATTCATACAATGTAATTGAAATGTGTCAGTACCGTATATAAAACGTCTTTTAAAGATGAAATATTGAAAAATTTATTTTCATAAGAAATGTGTTTACAAAAGGCGATATATGAGATGTAAAGTTTACGTCTCCTCTGCAAGTGTTGTTGAAGGGACTTTTTTTTGTTTTAAAACAAGAAATATTGTGAATAATTAGTTATTAAAGGATACCCAAAAAATATCTGTAAAACTTTTGCAAGAAACCTGTACAGATTGAATATCTATGTTTAAAATTTCATAAAGAGGGAGTACTGACGGTACTTCGCCCCCAACTTCTAACATCAACCAAAATAAAAATTAACGGCGTGCACCAAACAGTGACGAAAGATATATCTGCAATAGGTGAATTAGTAAAATTATAGAAGAAGTTCGTTGGTAAATAAAGGACAACAATTTATATCATTACAATATATGAACTTATGTACATGTATATATATACTTATATATATATATATATATATGTACTCTCACCGAGCTTATTTTCCTTATTTATAGTTTCCTTTAATATAGTAGTTGCATTGTTAGGAAGAATGTATTGTAGGACACATTCTCGGCTAGAACCTTAATATCAGACTAAATTATATTCATGTTATCTTTATGTAATCATAGGTTACAGTTTTTTGTGATATATTTTGCATTTAAATTCAATTCTCAAAATTCCCTTTCGCGTTTACAATTTAGAAAATCTTCTTTCTTTTGAACAAAAAAGGAGTTCCTTGAACGACAGTAAAAGAGATAATAATTGAAATTTCCTTGTTCCTTCAACGTTAAATGTAATTAACTAGTCCTTGGCGAACTTTTTAAGTAATTTCATCTAACTGATTTAAAAGGAAAAGAGGATAAAAACAAAATCCAATATAATTAATGTAAAATTCTACGCATACGCATATATACACGGCAAATAGGGAATATAGCATCCAAGCCGTTGCTATGATGACCATACCGAAGTCATTTCTCACCTAATATCAGGATCTTCTTCTTCTTCTAATAGTTCCTATCCGTTTCGGATGTTGGCTACCATGCATGCTATTTTAACTTTATTTGCTGCTGCTCGTATTCATACTGGAGTAGGTTCTAAGATTTTTCAACCAAGAAATTTGTCTTCTACCATTACCCCTCTTTCCTATTACTTTTCCCTGTAAAATACTCTGCAATAGACGAAATCTGTTCTAATTTCTCATTATATGTCTTAAATGCTTCTTCTTCTTTTCCAATTCTTGTTATAACTTCGATGTTTGTTATATGTCTACGGTACTTTTAGCATCCTGCGATATAGCTACATCTCAAATGCTTCCGATTTCATTGTTGTGGCTTCTGTAAGCGTCCATGCTTCTATCCCGTAGAACAAAACGAAGAACACATAGCAGCGCAGGAGTCTTATCTTGGTTTTTAATGCTATGTCATGGCTTATGAACATGTTCGTCAAGCTGTCAACGAAAATAACCGTACCGTCTGCATAGCGGACATTATTCAATCTTTCTCCAATCAGAAGAATTCCAGATTCTGTGCATTCCAGAGCTTCCCTGAATATGTACCCTTAGTACATATTAAACTGTAATGGAGAGAGAATGCATCCTTGCTTTACACCTCGTAGTATATTTATCTTTTCTGTTGTGTCATTCCCGACTTAGACGAAAGCAGATTGATTCCAGTATAGATCAACTATTATCCTGATGTCTTGCGCATCTAGGGAGACGCTTTTCAGAATTTCTGCAATTTTTCAATATCTAGTGGTGACGTTTGAATGTAATCACCAAGTGACACGCGAGACAAAAAAACGGTTAGCGTAGGTAGCTGACAAAGAACATCAACAGACCGTATGTGACCCTAATTTATGCGAATTTCGTCAGTTATTTAGAGGAAAATACCTCATAATTTATATGCAAGTTATAGCGGACCGTGTCGCCACAATATATTACGTGGATACCGGACGAATCACCGCTAATCCAGCAGAAATAATACAAGCGCGTGTGTGAAACTTTATTCTTGTTAAAATCATTTATTAATTAATATTTCAAAAAAAAATTGTGAGCTAGCTGGGAAATGCGATAGGCAGTTGTCGACATCACTATCCAATGTAATTCGAAAATTATACAAAATTATTGCAGGAAAATGTTCTCGGTTTAACTACATTTTTCAACTAACTTCTTAACTTTAACTGTTTGTTGTAGTTACAACTTTGGATTTAGGTTAACTAAGGACGGAGGTTAATTTTTAGTATTGACATTTGGTTAGTGGCGCCTTCTATATTCCAATATGTAAATCTTAAAGACATCCCTCGTATATAATGAGCCTGTACGATACTGCGACTCTCTGTGTTGTTTGTTTAGTGTGCTTGTTTAGGTGGAACAAAATTACCCCAATGCTTTCTGATGAATTTCATATATAACTCTCTTTCTTGGTCAATAGTACGGACACTATACACAGATTCTACTGTATGGTCACATGAACATTCATGATCAAGATAACCCAGCTTTTCAAGTTTGTCTTAAATAATCAACTTCACTCTGTACGTATATTGCCTGAACGTAATACTTATAATTAATAATTCTTCTGATGATATTCTCTTGTTTAACTTGGTTTAACATTCACTATCAAAATGAACCACTACACTACATAGTAACAAATGAACTGCTTTTGGAATTGGACCGTGTTATGATAAGATATATATAAAACGAAAAATAAGAAGGAAAAAGATAAAAAGAAAAAGAAAAAATGTTAAAGGGTGGAGGGACGTGAAATAGAAAAAAGGTGAAAAGAATAAGAGAAGGAAACAGAGGAAAAGAGAAAGGTGGGATCTCTTTTGATCTTTTTCCTATTTTCCTTTTTTATTTTTTCTCTCTCTCTTTAGGCCGGGAAGCCTACGTATTCATTACTACCCTACATGTGCAAATAATTGAAGTAATATTACAGTGAGAATTTTAACATGCATGTAGTTTTTCTCAAGTAGTCGTCTAAACAAAAGTATTTACGGGCTGAAAATACACTGCAAAACAGTAAAATTACAAGAATAATAGTAGTATTCCAGTAATCTATAATAAATACGTTCTTTTCTTAATACATATTTGCTGTATGCAGTCAACAGCGGTTTTTCCAAGTATCCAGCTAATAAATTCGAAAGCATAATTCATACTTCCTGCCATTATCAATATATCTTAGTTGGAAATCTTCCACTAGCACCGCCACAAAGTACCATTGTGAAGCACCAAAGATTGCGGTTTGATGATCGCGCTACCTCCCTGTGAGTGTCCCAAGAAACGACCCGAAGAGCACAAACACAAAATTATTAAATAGACCGTTTTGTAACCGGGAGCTGGTCTATCATTAGGCCGTACTTAAAGGTTAGCGGACGTTTTAGATTGTTCTGCTTCTCTTCCCTGTCGGTCGCACTGGCCCCTTTTTCTTCAGCATTGACTCTTCTTTGTTCGGCGGCATCCGTATCTAGGAAATAGCAACAGTGTTACAGACATAACCAGTAGTTAAGGTAATCAGCGAACGATGATCCGTTATACTTTGTTTTCATCTTTCTTAACGCGTCAGACGTAGAACGTATTAGCCGACTAGACGGTAGGTGTGGATATTGTTTTGTCTAGAAAAAGATCGCATTTAATTTCGGGTTACGTTCGCTTAAAGTATATATTTCATTACGATCGAGATACGAGTGCGGTTTCGGGTTTCGTTTCTACCGTCAATAAATAGAATGTCGTAATGATAAATTACGTATTTCTTTTGAAAAAACGTCGCCTAAAACTTGGAAAGAATATACGACTTCGATTGCTCACTCAAGTTGAGATTAATTACAGGGTATAGAGTATCCTGACTATTTATACGACCTCTGCAATTTGTTTTTCTTGAGAAGTAACAAAGACAAAATGCAAAAATATCTACTGTCTTAAAATGATCAAAGAAAACTTTTGGAATCTTCAACCATTCGCTGTTACAATTACTTAGGAACAACCATTGAAGATAACGGGAGGATAGAGAAAGAAATAAATGGGAGAATAGAGAAATCCGCAATAATATATAATACATTACGAAATACATTTCTAAAAAGAAATACCAAAACAAATAAAGACAGAGGTCCACAGGTATAGCAGTAAACTCCACTCACACAAATTAATTAATTATGCGGAACGCAGCGTTTCGGGAGCACGTGGGCTCCCATTGTCAACCGTGTTACCGACTGAAAGTAAAAACTGTATCACACATGCAAATTATTTTCTACAGTTTTTACTTTCAGTGCCCACGTGCTCCCGAAATAATAATTAATTAATTTGTGTGAGTGGAGTTTACTGCTATACCTGTGAATTGTACACCCACACAGTCCTTGCAATCGTCAAAGACAGAGGTGTATAAAAGAGTGGTCAAACCAACACATATGGCAGTAAGTTATGCACAACCACGAATAGAATTAAAAGTAGAGTTACGACCATGGAAATGAGGTTCCTAAGAAGAATAGAAGGAGTAACAAGGAGAGACGAAACCAGAAACACGAGGATCACTAGCAGTCTAAACCAATAGAAATAATCATAGAGGAGAGACAACTGGGATGGATTGGACATGTACACAGAATGGAAGAAGATAGAATAACAAAGAGGATTTTTGAAGCCAAAACGGAGGGCAAAAACAGAATAGAGAAACCCCGAAACATGTGGAAAGAACAAATGTATAGAATATTAGAAAAAAGAAGTATCGGATGGTGTGAAGCCAAACAACTGGCTCAGGACAGGACACTGTGGAAGACAAAAATAAGAGAATAGTAGTGCCACATCGCAGGGTACAAAAGACTGAATTAATTAGGGAAATTAAATGGGCAAATTTGCTCTTCTATTCCGGTATAATAATTAGTTTGATGTACCTAACGTCATATATGAAATTCCGGCCTCTACTTGTAATAAAGTGCATAATTGTCTATTACCTAAACGTAGACTACACAGAGAAAAAGAAGTCCCTAACTCAAAGATATACCTTTTGTTTAAAATTAAAATAAGATTAATAGATTATTTACAAATTAATTAATTAGCTAATTTTCTTCAATATCGCTATCTGAGCTTGAATCATCATCGTTTGAATTAATAATTAATAATTAAGGGCGAAATTTCGTCACGATCTAACCCAACTTCTCTTTTCCACCATCGCATGATTTCGGCTTCTGTATGGTGGATGCTGTTCGACGAAGTGTAATCCCCATATATTTATAGTACGAAGATAATTTTAGTACTGTCTGGTCATATGTACGTGCTAGTTCATCTACGAGGGAGACCTGGAATGTTTTCGGAATCGACAAGAATATATACACGGTATTGGTGTGGTTTTTTATTTTTATTTTTCGATATAGTCCCCTCGAAGATCAATACACGTTTTCAAACGGTGCTCCTTTTTTGATATGATACAAACCCACCGCCCTACTGTCACATAGCCAACACAAAACCCAGGAACAGAAACACTACCTTCAGGTTAACACAAATCTGCCAATCATACTCGTAGTTAATCCTCTTCAACAGCAGCTTTAGATTGTCGTAAGTCTTCTTCATCTAAACAGCATATCCGATAGACAGTAGCTGACTTCCGTTATTATCTTGAAGGGTCTATAAGCAGCTGCCACTCTTAGGCCATATATGAAATGCCAAGTTCTAGTAGTAGGCATTCGATATCGCAGCAGACCCTGTTCTTTCAAAGAAAAATTCGAGGCGCTGATGAGTGCAAAGTGAAATATTTTCGCTTTGTTTCTGGATGAATCCAAATCGCGAATAACATTGTTCGGTTCTTTCAAGGTAAGTTTATGTGGAGCAGACACTTCATCAAAGCAGAGAAACCAGTCTTCATTCGACTCACCATGTACTGGCGCTGAGAGTTGAGGGGAATTCGCTGAAGCATGGCAATCTTCCTCGTCTGAATTGATAGAAAAATCTGTGGGCGGCTTTGGAATAAAACAGTCCTTCGCCATCCGAGTATTCAACGTCAATGTGATTGGCATCTCATTGGTACAACAAATGGCATTATGTTTCTTTTGCCATTGAGCCACTATGAACTGCACTGTGTGTGACGTTCAGTCTTTGTCGTTCTTGTCTACCTTGTAACCGAAGTAGAAATACGAGGGCAACCTGATATTTCCGGAATCGACAAAAAAAACACGGTATTGGCATCTGAAATTTTGACAGTTGCCATAAAAAAAAAGGTTGCCCTTGACGACTACTTCAACCTTCTTGCGCCATCTCTTGCCGATTCCGGAAACATTTCAGGTCGTCCTCGTATCATACGTACTATTACTTATTTGCTTCAACTTACTTTAACAAATACTCATAATGCAACTAGATGTAATAACTGATGTTTTAACATAGTAATATTACATGCAACATTGTTATTGGCCAATCACTCTTATACATTGCCTTTTCTCCAAATAGGGTCTGGTGTCTTGTTTCTTAGTTCACAATGAGACCTAGCGTTATCCATAATAATCATAGAAATGGGTTTTATATCTGGTAGCAACTCCATCGCAAACCATTTTGTTAAATTATCTTTGTTCATTTCTTTGTGGTAATCATTCCTTTTTGTTTTTGAACAAAATATAAGTGAAGCACCTGGTATAAAACCATCACTATTGAGTTTTACTATTTGTGTTCTGGGATGCTCAAGAAATCATCTTGACTGACTATTTGCAAAAGAGACACCGCATTACAGGGACGCACTACGCACAATTTATTTCTAAATTGCGAGACGTTATTAAAGAGAAACCCTGAGAGAAAGTTAAGGCACGGTGTACTGTTTCATCGGGATAACTCTACCAGCCATACATCTGGTATTGCTACGCCTGCTATACACCAGGTAGGCTTTGAATTAGTGGAGCACCTGCCATATTCGCCGGATCAGGCCCCTACAAAAATCTTACGTGGGCAATTTTTTTCCTGTAATTATGAAGTGATGGAGAGGTGGTTTGCAGGGATCGGAAAAAATTTGTTCATGAGGCTGCTGAGATGTTGTAGTACCGATGGACCAAGTGCATTAGTGTAGAGGGAGACTACGTCGGAAACTAGAACTTGTTTTACTGTAAGAGAGTCAGGGGACAGCAGTGAGATCCACCCTTGTATTTCAAGTCAAACAAATTTATATTTTAAAATGAAAGCAATGAGGTTGCGTGTTTCAAAAGATTGTGATGTTTGAACCAAATAAATTATGTCAAAAAAATTATATCTTTGAATCAAACAAATGATTTCTTTGCCTCAATGCATACTTGTTTGAGTCAAGAACTTTTTTCTTCTCTGTGTAGAATTGTTCAACAAATTATCTCCTTGAGTGAAGAATCTTTATTTACCCAACATTTAAAACACGGTTTAAAAAATCACGTATTGCAGAAACAATTTAAAACTCTCTAATTCGTCAAGAAAAACTTAAAAGGCTTACATTCTACCACCATTTACACGACTTAAACGCGACATGGACATCCACTACCGCTTTAATTCCCTCAAATTCTGACACGAGAATGAATGACACGACTTCACGTGGCTTTACGTCCTCCGAAAACATCTCCAAATGAACTACCTGACGGTGAACGCGCTCATTTTCATGTAGAACGGATGCTTTTAAGTCGGCGAGCGAGGCTACCGAAATATGTCAGGCGTATTTTCGGCACAAATCGCTCCGAATGACGGTTTTGAAGACCGTAACCGAAACGACAGAGAAACGGTTGAATCTGCGTAGGGTTCGAGCAACAAGTGTCCACCCCTTGTCACATAACAATGGGAATGTTTTTAATTAAAGGTATTCGCTAAAAAAGGCAAGAATGAAAGAAGGAAATGGGGAGGATGCCTATGAATGCACGCTGGTGCACATCTCGGCTATTATGTCCTTTTGACGGAAGGAATAATGACACCGTTAAATGGTAGCTTTTAGTGTATTAGTGTCGGAGGAAATAATGGGATTTTTACATTTTTGCCGGTTATATCGGTAGATAAGGTAGACAATGAGATGCTTAGCATGATTTTTTGGTAGCCATGATCATAGTTTACGATAGCTTGTTATTTGTAAATGGCATTTTTGTAAGTACAGTAAAACTCGCATATAACGTACTGGTTTGGACCATGCAAAACAGTACGTTCAAAAAGAAGTATGTCATAAGCGAATATAACCAAAGATTATGTATATACAGAATGCGGCAAAATAAACAGTACTGGAATTATAAAACGTATATTATTTATTATTCATGTATTTACTTTACATTATATAGCGATACTTTAACACTATATACCGTTGCAAACATTATTTACGTCGACGTTCCCGATAAAATAGGTGTTCAAGATGCCCTCCGTTCAGTTTCAAACAGTATTCGTAGCATTCGCGAAAGTTCACAAACTTGTCTGTAAACAGGTTGTCGCATGGCATGAAGAAAACCTTGAATTTTAATCCGCAATTCGGGAATGTCAGACAGTGAATTGGTATGGAAAACAGCCCCCCTCAGCATTCCCCATATGTACACATCAGGTGGTGTTAGGTCTGGTGAGTACGTAATAAATATGTACGTAATATCAGAACAAGAATACATTATTTCAAATAAGGCTTTGCCAGAACCAAAGAAAATACGCTGTATCCGAAAGTATGTTATACAGGGTGGCGCAGAGGAACGGGAAATTTTGAAATAACATCATTTCCACGAATAAATTCATAAAACTGGTAATTTATTAACGAAAGTACATGTATGCAGCATGCCGTTTATGTTTTTACAATCAAAATGTCCAAAAGTGTCTCTTTACTTTTTAAAGATGACATCGGAAAGATGTCCTCCCATACGGCGTTCACACTCTAACAGCCTGTTATGAGAACTCTGGAATCCGCGGTGTAGCAAATCTTAGGGAATGGCAGTGATTTCTTGTTGAATGTTTTCCTTCAGTTCATGGATTGTTGCAGGTCGTGTACAGTACATCTTGCCTTTAAGATACCCCCACAGGAAGAAGTCGCACACACTAAGATCAGGGGATTTCGCAGGCCATTCAATGTCACCGTTACGTGAAATAATGCGTCTTCCAAATAATTGGCGAACTGCTGCCATCGAATGTCGAGCAGTGTGTGACGTGGCTCAGTCTTGCTGAAACCACATATTTTCCATGTTAAGATTAAGCTCGTACACTCTCTGTGTAAAGAACGTTTGAAGCATTTCAACATATCGAGCAGATGTTACTGTGAAATAAGGGCCGATAACACCATGACATGATACAGCACACCATATTGTGACCTTGTCGTTATGTAGTCGTCTCTGGTGTAACTCGCAAGGATTGTCCTGGGCCCAATAACGAAAATTCTGTTTGTTTACGAAACCGTTCAGGTGGAAATGGGCTTCTTCTGATATCCATATGTTACCAACGAAATTCGCGTCCTCACAGCTACTGCACGTTCCGCACCAATCCAACGATCCATGATTACTAAATGGCAATGCGTTCACAACAATTTTGCGACGTTATGAACAACTGCCAGCTCCACAGTGCTGACAACTATAACGTTCAAAATTTCCTGTTCCCCTGCGCCACCTTGTATAAGAGAGCTTCTTACTAAATTACGCATACATCACTACATCATTTCCACTGTGAATCACTGTAATGCGATTAAACTTGTGGAAAGTACTGTATATACATCATTGCTGTTGCAGTATTTTGTTGAATTTACGAACTTGCCTTATGTTTCCCTTCTACTACTAAAGGTAACGTTATTATGAAGTATATGTAAAACATTATACGAAAGGTGAACGAACTCAATCAAAAACAAAAACATATTTTGATTATAAATTTCTAATGATTACTAGATACGATCTTAATGTTTGAATAATTTTTGTCGTTCAACCGTGACATTGGCATTCAAAAAGAAACAAAATGAGATGAGTTCACTTTCTTCGCATACTCCGAATGGAAAATTTGCATCCATTAAAACGACACTCACACATATGAAATGGAATAATCATGCTGGAGCGATAAAATGGGCATACCGTTGACGTCCGTTCATTCAAGAAAATGTTAAACAGATGAATTTGAAATATGCCATTTATTTCCATATTATGTTTCTGTCATAATACGTGGACATTTCTTCATTTTAATTCGTCAAAAATATTGTAATTAATTCCACCGGTAGTGTATAATAAAATAACTTTGTGTTGACAGATTCTTTCGAAAGTGTTCCAACGTTTATCGTCAAGGCGTATAATTTAAATTATCTATGACGTAAATTAATCATTGACAACCAAAACCCGTAACACCTAGCGCCATCTATTCGTCTTACCGACAATCTCGTATCGATAATCATACGCGTATTCAACGTAAAGAGAAAGCTAAGGTTCTTTGATGAATTAGAGAAATTCTCTACTTTTCTCCTTCGTCTTTCGGCGAAATGAAGTGTTCATCGACCGTATCGAATGTTTCTCGAAGATGTCGACCGCCACACGATCCCCCGAACAATGAAGACCGGGTGGTGCGGACCGCAGCTTGACCGCAACCGCTCGACCATATTTCGTGATATACGACCCGCTGTAAATCCGAAAATGGAACATTGTTGTGTTTTCTCGCGATCTCGAATAATAGGAGCAAGAATTTAGTGGTTTATGGCACGGTATGCGTTCATTATACTGCGATAATAATATACGACTTTTACTTATTCACTTTGGTGAATGTGGATATCGAGGAAATTTGATATTTCTTATTCTAATTTATGGGGGTTATATAGATTTCATGGCATGATTCGATTGATAGAAATAGGTAACTATAGATAACGATATTAGCAAAATTAAAGGAGGCCATCAAGGAAAAACGTCGAGGAAAATTGACCAAGGGTGTGTTGCTCTTGCAAGACAATGCGCCGGTTCACAAGAGCAAAGTTGCAATGACTGCTCTGCATAAGCATGGCTTTCAATCAATAGTCCATCCACCCTACAGTCCAGACCTGGCACCTAGTGATTTTTATTTGTTCCCCAATTTAAAAAAAGACTTACGTGGAAGAAAGTTTTCCAACGGCAATGAGGTAAAGGAGGCAATTTTGGCCCATTTTGAGGCGAAAGATGAAAAATATTTTTATGATGGTTTAGAAAAATTAATTCATAGATCTAATAAATGTGTTGTGCTTAAGGGTGATTATATTGAAAAGGAAAAATAGATTTATTGTTTTATTTTATTTAAAACCCTTTCATTCCACGAACTTCTGGACCTCCCCTCGTATATTTCAAAATGTTACCTAAGAAGACTGCAAACACGCTGCGATAGTGATGATGAACTCAAAACGCCCTTAGTTAGTAGTGCAACAACTTAGCGGCAATTGAGTATGCATAGCGCATAAAAAAACTGATAAAACAGCACGACAAGTACCTAAATTTGAACGGTAACTACGGACAAACGTAGGTCGATTATTTAGTTTTATATAAAATACTCTTTCACTTAATTATATCGAATAAATTTTTTTATAGAAAAAAACGTTCTTTACTTTCGGAGTGATCCTCGTATTAAATATTGCAAATACGCATCTGTTTCATTTCACGTGCTAAGTTTGATAGCAAACAATATCTGCCATCATACCGCAATTCCATACGTTGAAACGGATTGAGATTAAATAAAATTCCTCCTCTTCATCGCGAACTTCGAAAAAGAAACGTTTCTTTTCCACGTCGTAAATCATCCTAACCCATTTGTCACGCCCAACAATGACCTAGAAATCCAGTAGTTCAAAAACGAAACCACAATTGCGAAAAGAAACTACCACCCCAATTTCTAATAAAACCATCACGGTAAGTTGTAAAATTATTACGTCGCAGCTTCCCTAAAAGCATTGTTCGATTTCTTAACTTTGAAGGAACAATACCAAAATAAAGCCACAACAATTTTATTACCCTAGAAACGTCGTAATTGTTAAAGCGTAGCTAAAATACCGTGTGAGTTTGAAGATATATGGTAAAGATGAGGAAAGAAAGCGGAACCGATGAATCTCTTCCGTTAGGACAAAAAAAAAAGAGAAAATGTTTAGGCTTATAAATCAAAATCAAATAAACAGAATCGAGTTGTTGTATATATTTAATGAGAAGTATCGTGCGTTTACTATTATAAATAATTTTAGAACGCGAATACTTCTGAAACTTTCGCGTTAAAATCGTATTTCCTTATATAACGTTATAATATTAACACGTTTTATTAGCAAATGATTACTATCATTACAGTTATTGCTTGTTTTACTACACGAACTCAATAACTAATCTCAAAATTATGTTTCGTCGCATATAACATGTTCATATTTTATACATTCCCCTTTAATACGCTGTGCGGCGCTTGTTTGAGAGAGAAAGGGAGATTAAACGATCAATACCGAATGGCGAACCATTTGTTCTCATCTCGCAGATATTCATAAGAACTATAAATACATACATACCCGGTACGGACAAGCAATACTGTAAGTACGCAGAATATATATCGCCACGGGCTAAAAGGCTAAAGGCGCATAACTTCTGAACCGTTTTACATTTATAAACATCGTCTAATAATCTCTCGTCGTCTTATGGGTACATTATACAAGTCGATATAGGTGTTGTTACGCGTACAGCTTCAGGACCGTATTGGAATAATATAAAGTAGCACTTAAATTTCATAAGTTTGCAATCCGACCTACATATGTATGTACCATTCTTCCACTCCCAACTTCTCACTGGATGAACTAAATTGAATATAAATTCTGGAATATTATTTAATGATCATTTCCTATTTCAAATAAGCAAAAATCATCTAAACTAGAATACTATTAAAATCGGAAGAAACTTGGGTAGAAACCAATTTGCGCACTAAAGAGAGATAGCATTATGAAATCCAGGGTAACAGATATATATTTCTCGTGTAAAGCTCTACCTACAAATATCGACTGTCGATCAGCTGTTCCTTATTTAAAGTGCGCTATTGAGTGAGTTCTGTGCTAAGATATTATTTTTTATTTTGTACTTTGCAGTGCTTGGAAACAGCTTCTTTTTAACTATACAGCATATTGCATCCCATTGTATGTGTATCAGTTTTCTACAACTATGTCTTTATGGGTGGACCTGAAAAGTTTCCGGAATCGACAACAAAAACACGGTATTGGTGTGTTTTTTTATTTTCATTTTTCGATGTAGTCCCCTCGAAGATCAATACACCCTCCACCCTCTTCAAGCCATCCGATAAGTAAGATGTTTCGAGATCTGCAGAATAGACATCTATAGCGACGATGACCTCCTCATTTGAGGCAAATCTCTTTCCTCCCAGTGATTTTTTCAGATTTTGGGAATAGGAAAAAGTCACTGAGGGCTAGGTCAGATAAATATGGAGCACTTTCTTCAGCTGCAAACGAGGCCGTTTCTCCTTCAATACTGCATCGTCCTTCCCTTCTGTAGATAGTCGATGAGGATCACATCTTGGGAACCCCAGAAAGTGGGCGCCATGACATTTCCGGCCGATGGAACGGTTTTTGCTTTCTTCGGAGCCGATTCACCCGGAAAAGTCCACTGCTTCGACTGCTCCTCGGTCTACTATATGCAGTGATGGATTCAAATCTTATCCACGGTTACGAAATGCATGAAGAGATCCCTTAGATCGTGTTGGATTCTGGTCAGACACTCCACCGAAACGGTCACCCGATTTCGCTGATGGTCGAAAATGATGAAGTACATCCGCCATGAAGCTCTAGCAAAATACTTCGAATTTCCGTGGCTGTTTTTCCAGCCATCCCGTATAGTTTTATCACTGCAGGGAATTCGATTTTATCCATTCTTGCGAAACCACCTGACTTGCTCACACAAAACACGCTCTTAAACAACAACTATTGACAGTAGACATCCGAAATTTTGACAATTGTCTTAGAAAAAGCTTGCCCTTACTGACCAATGAATCCACTTCAACCTTCGTGTGCCATCTGTTGTCAATTCCGGAAACATTTCGGGTCGCTCTCGTAATCATATAAAACAATTTTATTAGATTGTTGGTTAGAATTCCTGAAGGAATGCGGGCTGTAAGAGCGTCCCATAGAAAAGAATGACTATTTCTGAACATTCTCGTAAGATAATCTTACAGTTTATAATTATTTTAAGAAGAATTATCCAGGAGATAAGTGTCTACGAGTTTATGTTTCTTTAAAGCGAGACATATATTATTGTTTTTAAGCAATGTTTTAGATATTGTTTCCTAGTTCTACGCCATTATTGCTGAGCCTTTCCTCCCTGTCTTCGAGTTCTTTTTTATGGGTGATCATCCCTATACCACAGAACGGCTTCGGTCCCATAGACGAAGTTGTGGCGGCCTTTTTTGCTAATAAGCTAGCTTTGAGAATCTGAATATTTGGTTCCTGACCCGAATACCCCTGTAAGTTTTTGGACCATCCGTATACCATTTAATGGTGTTTGCCTTTATAAGGTAGGTGGAGGATTCTCCCTTCCATTCTTTCCTGTTACTTAGCCTTGCAAGAGAGTTCTCTCCGTGGCTGGATTTCCTAACCAACTAATTGGTTGTTTGATTAATCTTTTTGACATTTCTACTACTACAACTGACATTTGTAGATCATGTCCACATAATATCAAGTTTGTATCTCAAAATGTTGTTGGGCTATGGCTAATTCTTGAATTGTGTGCCGTGATTGTTCATAAAAATGGATCCTGTAGAACAAAGAGCCCTAACATAATTGGTGAGTCTGCAGTTTCTTATTATATAGTCAAACGCAATGGTACTCCCATAACGGTAGCAGCAGACAAAAACATTAAGAAGTTGCACGATATGGTACTACAAGACCGACGAATATCATATCATGTGGTACACAACATACGTGGATGCCTCGAATATTAACCATTGATCGAAAAAGAAATCGTGAGTTGCTTTGTAAGCGTCTTTTGGAAAGGTACCAAGCAAACAACGAGAACTTTCTTAGTCGGTATATGACTACGGATGAGTCATGGGTGCACTAGTATGATCACGAGACCAAAGTGCAAAGTAGAGAGTAGAAACATCACGGTTCTCCTCCTCCACGCAAATTTAAGGTCGTGCCTTCCGTTGGAAAGGTTTTGCTATCTGTGTTCTGGGATGCTCATGTAACTATCCTGACTGACTATTTTGAAAAGGGACAGAGCATTACAGGGGCCTACTACGCAAAATTGATCCAAGGAGTTAAGCCAAGGTGTGCTGTTCCATCATGACAATGCTCCCAACCATACATCTGGTATTGCTATGGCTGCTATACACCAAGCAGACTTTGTAGTAGAGGATCCACCTATTCTCCTGATCTTGTCCCTAGTGATTACAGGGTGTTCCCCAAATTAAAAGAAATGTTACGTGGGGGAAAATTTTCCAGTAACTATGAAGTAATACAAGCTGTAGAGGGGTGGTTTGCAGAGGTCGGACAAAAAATTTTCCAGAAGGTTGTTGAGATGTTGGAGCGCCGATGGAGCAAGTGCATTAGTGTAGAGGGAGACTATGCAAAAAATAAAAAATATAATGCCACTGTAGTTTTACTGTAAGAGGTTTAGAGGTACAGCATAGAGATCCACCCTCGTATATACTTGCTTTTGTTTTCTAAAAAACGCATAGGTACACAACATGTTTCGATCGTTTGCTATAATTGTTCTTGCGTTTTACGCAATCGGCTATATGAACAATCTAAATTGTAGCTTTTACTTTGATTAGAAGTAAAGCACAATTTTAAAAATCGTTTTCGCAATCTTACTAAAAGATGTTCCTAATAAGAACTATAACTCATTTACTATTTTATTAAATTTTAGGAAAATTACCCAAGCATTTTTACTGTAATAATATGAATACCACTCCCTCCAATTCTTGCAGAAATGTATGAATGCAGGGGTAATTTCAGGTTTTATTATGAAATGAACATTTTGCATAGAGAATTTCCACAGATTCTGAAAGAGTCCTTACAGAAGTAGATCATATACTTGAATTATAAGAGATCCACTAAATTTCTTAACGTTTACTTTTTATCATTCATTTCGAACACGAAGTTTTACTTTCTACAAGTAAAATCATCAAAAAAAAAAAGCATAGGGACGATGTGTTAGCAATAGCATTTCCGATTCGGCAGATGCATCTTCGCCAATTACTCAGTACGGTCCTGTAAGGCATACTTATGCATGTAATACGTACAGATATATCCTACCGTATTTACGTTGGTATGTGTACGCGTCCGTACACGTTCATATACATACATAAACGATCGCGCGCAGGCAAATCCATGGGAAAATCTCAGCTCCCATCAAAAACCGATGAACAATGCGAATGTCATCAACTAGTTACTTGCCCTCGGGTAGCTACCCGGCGACCTCGCAACACACTCCCAGCCGGAGAGGAGACTCTCGGGAGCGGAGCTCGTTCGCATAGCGCGGGTACGGTGCCGTTCGTTGCGGGCCGCCGCGCCGCCGCGCCGCCGCGTAGCCGGGCGCTGCGCGGCAATTTTATGACATTTAGAAGCGTAAAATCGACTTCTCCGCTCGCCGCAACAAATCTTCCCGCACCACCGTCGCCGCCAACTACCGGTATTCAGCTTCGTCGTAACGCGTAATTCATATAATCAGACATCCTATTAACATTTTACTCTCTACTCGGTTCTAATAATAAACTCTATCCGCCCGGATCGCGGCGTTATTCATCATCCTTCTAACCAACCTTCCGATCTCGATCGGACCGTTCTTAAAATAGCGACAGAACGCGGATCTTCCTCTATTAATAAACGCTATTCTCGCCGGATTAACCGTTCTTTACCATTTAAGCGTATATACTGGGAATCGGGAAAATTTAACGCTTTCACGTCATAAATAAAACGTATACATCAAATTAGTACGCCGAAGTCATATTTGTATTCAAGATTGCGCTGTGTTTTGAAATTCTGCAACGGTTTAATATATTTCAGAATTAATTGCATAAAAATTAACCTAAATATTAAGAATTACTGTAGCAAAAAGCTGCTGTTAGGTGAAATTGTTATAAATACTTATTTGACACAAAGGGAAAATTACGAAATACATCCCACGAGAATAGCACACCCATAAATTTTAATGAAAATAAGAATTAGAATATTGAAAAATTCGAGTAGGCAACCTGTATTACAAACGTATAAGGTTGATTATAGTCGTTTCTGATACTGGCATTGCGAAAGTGGTGATGAGCAAAAATATTCGGGAAAAACCCAAGTACGACAAAAGTGTAGGCCATGTCATCAGTTTTAGTTTTGTCTTCAACGGGTACAGTGCAAATAAAGAAAATATTTTATAACAAAGTCTTTACATGATGTATCAAATGTTACTGTATTGATCTGCTTTCTACATATCAAGATACCATGTGGACAACAATTGACTAACACTGAAATGGGTTTAAATCGTACTTGGCGCCATAAAAATTTGTCAATTGCAAAGCTAGCAGCAAATTTGAGCAAAACCCGTCTTGTAATTCACAGAGTCTTAAATAAAGGCGAAAATTACGGAAAAACACGCAAATCTAAAAGACCCAAAGCAATAACAGAACGTGAACATCGCACAATTTTAAGGTTTGCATCAAACTCAGCACTGACTGCCAGACAAATAGCACAAGCAGCAGGTGCATTAACGCGTCAGCATAAAGAAGCCAGATTAGCATTTGCAACCGCGCGTTCACATCGGCGTAAACGCTGACGAAAAGTCATTTTTATTGATGAGAAAAAGTTTAATTTAGACGGTCCTGATGACTATCAGTGTTATTGCCATGATCTAAGAAAGGAAGAAGTAGTTCTGAATCGTAGGCAGATGGGTAGTGATAGTGTAATGACATGGGTAGGTATAAGATATAACGGAAAAACTGACATCAAATTCTGTAATGGCAAAATGAATAGCAAAATATCATAACACTCTGAATGCATTACATTGTGTTCTTGGTACTTTGTGTTCCGGCAAGATAACCCTGCTGTCCACCGTATTCAAATTGTGAAAGATTATTTTCGAAGAAAGAAAATATCAGTTCTTGAGTGGCCTGCCCCCGACTAACGTGAGTATGGTTGAAAATGTCTGTAGTATCTTAGCACATCGTGTATACAGCGGTGGAAAACAATTCAATTCAATTCAGGAATTAACAACCAGTATTAGTAGTAGAAAAGCGAGGTGGTCCAACGCACTACGAAAAATTATTTCTAAATAAATAAATTATTATTTTACATGTTTATAAAATTTAATTAAACCATGTCTTATACTTTTGACACACCTTTATTTGGTCAATAACCCCAAACTATCCTTATATCTATCCTATTTTTATCCCAAATAGTAGTTAACCACACCTTATTCTTTATAAATTCGAGGCAGTAGGTTCTGCTATAGAGGATGCGCTGTTTCTTTTTCTTCATTTTTCATCAATGTGCACATAATAATTAACTCATGGGCTGAAAAGTCCCGGGCCTAACACATAGATGACGCTAGTTTTATTGCAGTCACCTTTCTCTCAGTTAGTACTAACCTTCAAAAGACAGCTGTTAAAATTTCATGATATTCTATTCATTAGTTTGTGAGTTATTGTGCTAAGAGTCACACTACTTTTGTTATTTTCAAAACAATGGATCAAAAACAATTTCGTGTTTTAATTTTACACTGCTTCTTGATGGGAAAAAATACCGTTCAGGAGAAGCAATGGCTTGTAAAGTGTTATGGGGACTCCGCTCCATCAGAAACAACAATAAAACGTTGGTTTGCTGACTTCAAACGTGGTCGTAGAGACACCGATGATGCAGAACGCAGTGGACGTCCAAACGAGGCGGTAACACCAGAAAACATCAAAAAAATCCACAAAATCGTTTTGAATGATCGAAAAGTGAAGTTGCGTGAGTTAGCTGACATCGTAAAGATATCAAAAGAACGTATTGCTTTTATATTGCATGAGCATTTGACCATGAGAAAGCTCTGTTCAAAGTGGGTGCGGCGTATGCTCACAGTTGACGAAAAACACGAACGTGTTGATGATTCTGAGCAGTATTTGGCCATGTTTAAGCGTAACAAACCGGAATTTTTGCATCGATATGTGACAATGGTTGAAACATGGATCCATCACTTCACTCAGGAATCAAAACGATCGTCATCTGAGTGGACAGCAACTGGTGAACCTCGTCCAACGCGCCCGAAAGCACAACAATCGGCTGGAAAGGTTATGGCCTCGGTATTTTGGAATGTGCGTGGTGTAATATTCATCGACTATCTTGAGAAAGGAAATACCATCAACAGTGAATATTGTATAGCCTTATTGGAGCGTTTGAAGGCCGAAATTGCAAAGAAACGACCGCATATGGCAAAGAAAAAAAATTTGTTTTATCAAGACAACGCACCGTGTCACAAGTCAATCAAAACAATGGCAAAACTACATGAATTGAAGTTCGAATTGCTCCCACATCCACCGTATTGGCCAGATTTGGCTCCCAGCGACTACTGGCTGTTCGCAGACCTCAAAAAAATGCTCGCCGGTAAGAAATTTCGCACGAATGAAGAGGTTATCGCTGAAACTGAGGCCTATTTTGAGGCAAAAGATAAATCGTTCTACAAAAATGGTATTAAAATGTTAGAGCGGCGCTGGAATGATTGCGTTGCTCTTGATGGAGATTACGTTGATGAATAAAGCTAATTTTGAACCAAAAAGACCGTGTTTTCTTTGTTAGGCCCGGGACTTTTCAGCCCATGTGTTAATTTCAGTAACATATTATAAGATATGTACCAAGAATTGGGATACCTTTGGTCGTGGGCCATGTAACCTTACTGTTCTTACAGAATTTCCTTTTAAACCGAATTATGCCGATTAAATGGTAGTTTTATAAAATGTCAAGTTTCAAAAATTGCACCTATCAACTTTTTAATACTTTAAACAAGATACAGTGGTAAAAGTGAAACGTCTCATTTATACATCGATCAGTGTCACGTGGTATCAGTGTTATTGAATTATTTTGAAAAACAATTCTGTCCTCTAGCGATATATAGGGACATAAACTTGTTTATAATACATATTTGTATATCAATAAACTTTTTACGCCTTTGGGCCAAAGTTATCCGTGAAGTGACAATGTAATTCCATTTTATGGTATCCATTTGAAAATATTTCATTTCACCAGCACGCGGTCTTTCTAGTAATGCTCTACAAGTATTATATTTTTGAAATTTAGACCTAGTATTACGTAAGTTAAGGATATGATTTACACTACTACTGCCGAGTGAAAAACCTCTTTTCCCGAAAGTCTCTATTAATTGTATTAATTGTCACATGCTTTTCTCTAAAAGGACAAGCAACTAATACTTAATAAGAACGAATTACTTATTTGTAATGCATCTGCAATTCGACCAAAAAAGCAATCGAGTGCATACCAATAATTGATTTAAATACAACATATTGTTTTGTTTACTTATTGCTCAACCTTTCTTTCTTAGTCACAATATTGCAGAAGCTGAATTAGGAACTGTGGTGATTAAGAACGTGTTTCTCTACCATAACCTAACACAATACAGAACAAATATAACACAAACAGACAATTGTGTTCCAATTTATTGTATTTAATTTATGGTAATGTTTTTGAATGGACGCAAAGTTATGTATTATATTCCGAATTTCCATTAAAATATATTTACGCGAAATATGTATGAAACGTAATTTATCTTAAAAACATTAAACTAACTCCTCCTTTAACTTGTGGAGTTTTAACTTTGTTAACCGTTTTTCTTTCTCGTTTCGCCAACTATTGTACGTAAATGACGTGTCCAAGTGAGACAAAAGAAACAAAAACCAAAACTAACGCAATTATTTAGCATCTAAACTATGCTAAAACAAAACCCATTTACAATTAACAGTTTGCCAGTTCTTAGCAACTGTATAAAAAAACTCATTTCCTTAGACTTAAATATTGGATACAGTTTACATTTTAAAACTATAACCAATATCTTAGTAGGTCTAATATCTGTATATATCATCAGTTGACAAGCCATAGGAAAAAGGCAGGTCCAACAATAGGCAACGCCAAGTCTAAGCGACGATATGCATACCAACTTACATATGCATCGGGTAGAAAATGCTGGGCCGTCTGTGTGTGCGTCCGTATATGCGAATTTATCATTGTGAATTTCTCGTAAAAGATCGAGTACGATGGTCTTCCCTCTGAACCCGGTCATTACTCACATAGAGGTTGTTATTATAAAGTATATTTCCGATCGAGAAGATGCCTAGGCGTTCCTTGTTGGTGGTGGGCGCGTGGACAATGAGAGGCGCGACCGTCACGACATCTAGCGGACGACGGCGCGGTGTCGTCTCATCGAAAATTATTGCCGTATTCAAATCAGCGGCAGAAGATCGAGCGTCGGAAAGATGTTTGATGATGATCGGCAGTTGGGCAGGAATGGGAACGTAGATGTTCGTCTTCCTCGTTTGGGAACGTTTACTTTCTGTTCCGTTACGAGAGGGTTTTTAGTATAAAATAAGCAGAAAAGAACCTCTGTTCCTTCTCTACCATTAGTATGAACTATGTAACTAAACTCAAAGTTGGTTACTAAGATATAAATAGATTAAGATTACGATAATTATTACTTGATTAATGCACATTGCGTCTGACTTAAGAACGCAACATGCTGTATCATTTTTCATTTCGCCCTAAATTTCGAGTGAAAATTTCCTGGAATATAGAACACATTATAGTCTACTTCGGGAAAGAATCTATTTACCTGTCCAGTATTGGCTTATGCCGATGATGTTGAAATATATAAAGCGATAAATATCACTGAAAACATTCTACTTCTTCAACGGAATTTGCTCTTGGTGGTGGACCGGTTCGAAGAACTTTCATACGACATCCTTTAAAAATATAAATAACGAAGATATTAGTCGATCTTTTACTGATATTAGAGAAAGAATGGTATATTATATGTATGAATGTAACTACTGAGTTTTCTTGGGGTTGTCCTATATTTAAGAAGAACGGGAAAACTAAAATGGAGATATCAATTCCTTCAAATTTTGCCAAAGTTTCTTATAATAATAATAATATTAATTCGTGCCCTTTCAACAATACTTAGGCGTTTATATCTCCTTATCAACGTGGCTTTGTACGGGAACGTACAACTGTAAGTAATCTAGTACACTAACGCAGTCGATTTGTCAAGTACTACATGGCCGGGCTCAAGTCGATGTGAATTACATCAATTTTAACCATGCACTTGACACCATTGATCATGTAGCGTTACTCATGAAACTTTTTGCCTTTGAACTTAGTTCTGATTTATTTAAACTGCTACATTCCTATGTAATAGATAGAATCAACTATGTGTTTTACAATGGTTTTAAATCGGTCAGATTTTGTCCCTCATCCGGTGTCCCCTAAGGCTCAAATTTGGGACCATTGTTATTCGTACTCTATCTTTATGACTTACTTTCCTCATTAACATGTTCCGTACTCGCATATGCAGATGAATTTACTCCTTAATCAGGAACTGGGACGACGTATTACACATGCAGCAGAATTTTAATATTGCAACCAATCAGTGTAACGGATTTAATTTAAAGCTTGATATTAAAAAATGTTGCATTGAGGATCCTAGGTATATAAGATACATTTGTACTATAAAATTAAAAAGCTTGGGATTTGTAATGAGATGTTGTAAATATTTTCTTTCTACTTCTGAAGAAACCTTACTTCAACTTTGTGATGAGCAAACTGGAATATGCTTCGCAAGTTTGGTCTCTGCACTATATATATTTACAACTTAACATGGAGAAAGTATAGGCACAGTTTTTGAAATACCTTTCGTATAAAGAAAGTGGAATCTATTCTCGGCGTGGTCTGGATTACGATCTTTTACTGAATCTACATGACGTTCAATCATCAAAAAATACACCGATTTGTAGTTTTAAAATAGTGAATATCAATTAGGTATGAACATCTAGACACAAGCCCAAAACATGACAAGTGAATAAACCAATTTGTGCTATAAATACTACATATAGGTTAACTTAAAGAAGGCTTAACCTGCTGTAAATCTGCATCGATTAAGTTAGAATCAGAATGCATTAGTGCTAACAATCCTAAAATATATGTTGTGATGAAAATGTAGCTCAACCCTCATATAATTTTCACAGCAATAGAAACCAGCAATAGTAATTATTATTGGACTAAAAATTTGAACATGTACTTTCTAAATCTTTATAACTAAAGCTTCATGTAAACACAATTCCACCTAGTTCCACTTCATCCAAATCTCTGTTACGTTATGCCCTACGTTTCTACTGTTTACATTTCCATATTGAATTTTTGCATGATTGGCCATTACGTCAAGTAACTAACATATGTAGTGTAAATTTACAGAATATTTTTCTCTATGTACTACTGCTAATGTATAACTTGACTGTAATTTTAATTTAAAACTGCTTTCGTTGACGTAAAATGTACTCCACATCCATTCAATTTTGGTTATACGTCTACTACAAAGGCAAATGTTGTTGTTTTCAATGCTGACTTACTAACATAGTTATTTCTCTTAAAGCTATTCTATGAATCCTTCTATACTATCCATTTATGAGAAGCTTTAGAATAATCTCTGCGTTTGTATATGGAGTCCATTCTCGTATATCCAAATCATGAAGAATCAAATTCATGTCTAAACCAGCTACAAATTTATTAAAAACATACTTTCGGAATTCTTAACAACTTCCCTCTTCTTGTGCCACAGCGAATTTGTACAATTTCCAATGGCATCTGAATGTGTTCATCTTTTTTACTACAACAAGAAGAATTCTGCATAATTTTGGCAAACATTGGCATTTTTGTGTACCCAACTACTAAGCTCGTACTTAGAAGTAGCAGGCACAATCCACAAGCAAAATATTCTCGCAGTGGAATGCAGCAAATAACAAATGACAGAACAATACCACTGTTGTCAATACACGCATGTATGGTACAAAATTCCCAGTAAATATTACCATACCACACTGTCATTATTATATTGGCAAGAGAAAAATTACTACATTACATCAATTTTGCTCCTAGCTGTAGCCGTGAAGCACTCCCTACTCATAACACTGTTTAACAAATTCAAGCAATACATCATACATTTTACCAGCTGGATATCTCCAGCGGAACGCATCAATAAAAAAGACCTTCTTTCCTTCGCTCGACCCGACTCTAGGTAGGCTAGTTTACGCGCCGTAGGCTTCTGCGGGCGCGAAATGGACTTACTTGTGTGTTCGATTGTATTGCGCAAAGAAGTCGATTGCATTAAATGGGTCAGGTGTGAAAAATTGCAGCAAATACGGCTTCGCCTTTAGTAAAGTGCAGCAGGTAGTGTCAAGCGATGGGAAGAATTATGGATCCGACGTGTATAATGAAGAAGTTATGTACGTATAATACGTTCGATTACTTTATACATTTTATGCAGATTACGTTGGGAAATTACTTAATGGTGAGCGGGTTACATCGATTTAGAAAGTTATTTCGAGATTTTTTTGTTTCCTTGATCGATACGGACTACCGTGGCATGGTATGGCATTAGGTGTGTGTAAGGAATAAATCAGAGGCGGCCTTGTATGGAGGATTTGCGTTCTTCAATTGAATCGCTGTTGAATGTGAAGTATATGCTATGAACTTCAGGTTTCTCTGCTAGATAAATGCGAAATTTGCTTGTAAAGATGTTGACGATAACTTTCGCTATTTTATAATAATCATGACTAACCTCATTAACGGGATTATATATTTTTTCTTTTGCGTTAATAAGATGTTATGTATATATACAATGTTTGTAAATAAAGGTTCACGAATCCCGGTAGGATTTTGAACCTACGACTATCAATCAATTTTTTTAATCCTACGTCCTTTGTAACTTTCGGTGTCGGACTACCATTATCACACGGTCCGGAAGTAGTTCGATTATTACTAACTCTGACCGTGGAAACCTACGTATTCATTTCAATAACCTCTACGGAGAGGAAATCACTCTTACAACCCTATCCTTTTCCAAATTACGTCACAAACTTTCCAAACTCCTTTGTACCCTGAATTTTCTCTGTCGCTGCCGAGATACGCAAATAATCCCCAATTTTCTTAAAATTCGTCACCATATTTCTACTCCTGCTTCCCAAAATATCTTTCGCCGCACCGGCTTACCTCTTCGCGAACGAATCCAACATACACGCCGTGAGCTCGGTATCATTTCCCGATCGCTTCTTCAACTTTATCTACAACTTTCATCTGTAATTTCTTCTGAGGACTGGTCTTTATTTGACAAAATTTCCTATATTCAGTCACAAATCACGTTTGAAAAGATGACGGAAAATCACCGACGCAAATTCCAAACGATCTCCCCTAAACCACGCCCATGTCCAACACCTAAGATCGTTGTTAACCTGGCTTCTAGACCTTTATCCGATAACGAAGAACTAGTGCTGGTTAAAGGTCTAAATTATGCTATATCCCCCAAAAGTATTCCCAAGGAGGGTATTATTGCTGAAGTGGAGTCTTCTATACGATCTCTACCGAGTGTGATTGCCGACCAAATCCGGTTCGAAACAGCCAAATGCCTCATCTCGGCAAAACCTCCCCGTTCGAACCTAATGCATGAAGAAACCAAAGCCCTGAAAAATCTCCGATCAGATCCGGACTCTATAATCCTTCCGGCTGATAAGGGAAATGCCACGGTCATCCTAGACAAGACCCAATATACATCGAAAATAATTGAACTATTAATGTTTCATGGCACGGTCCAATTCTGGAAGTATTTCGTGTATTGCTACCATTTTCTTATTTTTATACAGTTTCTTGTTCTGTTACCGACTGAAAGTAAAAACGTTTTTACTTTCAGTCGGTAACACGGTTGACAATGGGAGCCCATGTGCTCTCGAAACGCTGCGTTCCGCATAATTAATTAATTTGTGTGAATTGTACATTCACACAATCCTTGCAATCGTCATTTGTGTATAACATATTTTCAACATTTTATACGACGTTTACCATAAATTAAACACATCTCGTCTGACATTTGGGTGAAATGCTACAGAAAATTTCATCAAAAGAAAGTATGTTACGATATTTTCCTAGGCTAGGTTAAGCCATCCATAAGGAAATCCATTTACGGCGACCATTACTCATCCAAAGGCATATTTATCACGTTTGTTAGCGAGAGAACGTACAACAGAAGTTAATACCGATGCGCGAGGCGATGTCAGAAGGATGAAGGTGTTTCACGGATAAAAATCGCGGCCCGCTATAAATGATACTAATCTCGTAATAAATGATATCTACCGCTTAATAAATGACGCGACCTTAAGACGGTAAGTGGTAACTATATTGTTGTTATTAAGAGATGAGATGGAAAGGAAATTTAATACGGTATATACGGTATGCGCGGTATACATCGCGAGATAAGCATTACACCGCGTTAAACAGCGTAATGATATACGAACTAATGGTGAACTATCGGGTAGAAGAGATAGAAAGTAGAAGAGAACTTATGTAATGCTTCCTAAATCATTTGCTTCTCACCATAAAAGCAGCAAGAAGCAATATAACGTGTCTATTTTACATTATGTTACTACACGTCGCGTTAGCACATAATAATGCTGGATTTTTAATGTAAACAGCGAAAGGTAAACATACAGGATGTTTGTTGTAAGTGTGACAAACTATACAAACATCTTTCATTAATAATAACTATAGAGAAAGGTTATGTCCCAAAGTACAAGAAGCATTACTATAACACTAGTCCAGCTACAGCAATACCTTTTAGTGAATGTGAGCCTTATTACTTGAAATAACTGTAGAATATAGTCTCTCAGTCCTTGTAGTTTAGAAATCAGGTTAACTTAGATTAATGGTTCATAATATCCACAAAGAAAATAATCCAAATGATTGCATTCGGATGCGCAAGCTATCCAAGTAATAGGTCATGTCCCCCAATCCACTACTTACATAAATTACATTG
Organism: Trypoxylus dichotomus; assembly: GCA_023509865.1. Lineage (NCBI taxonomy): Eukaryota > Metazoa > Arthropoda > Insecta > Coleoptera > Scarabaeidae > Trypoxylus > Trypoxylus dichotomus. The sequence continues at coordinate 7,694,724 of CM042080.1, forward strand.
ATGTGAACTTTTTAAATGTTGCATGAACTAAAGAAGATGATTACGTTGACCTTTTTCTGCTAATACTGAATCTGCTAAATGCATCCGAAATTTCAGAAATTTGAATTTTGTAATGAATAATGTATGTTATAAGATAACGTAATTTATGCAATTCATCAACCAGTCGTTTATAGTTTTTGGCTTTTTGGAAAGATACCCAAAGAGGTGCTTCTCTTTCATCTAAATTATCAAAACTGGCATCTTTGATTAGTTTCCTCATTTGGAACCCCCCCAAATATTCCCTCTTTTACTGTAGTTGCCCTTATATTAGGAAACCCGTTTCTCTGAATACAAAACAAATCCCAATTTGATATGAAAAGGTGGCAGCAATATTTCTTCTGAATGAAGGAGTGGTTCAGAAATTACATTCTTAAAAAAGTAAAGTAACATCTTAATAAAAAAAAAATTATAGCTTCTAAATCTGCACAAATCTACCCTTCAAATCTCTAGTGCCCCGGTTTCATTCCGTACTAGTCCCATACTTTTATAAGACTCCTTTATGTTATCAGTATGAACGATGAAACGTAGAAGGACTTTCATTTCCATTACGAAGAAGAACAGCTTGAGCACTAAGATGAGAAAACGCTGTAAATACAGCTTCCTCATGGTATTAGTGAAATCAATTCACGAGAAAGACATGTGAGATAAAACGCTAACACACGGACATGTTTCTGCCTTCCCGGTTTTATCAGCGTGGTTTCGAGCAGAAACATGTCCGTGTGTTAGCGTTTTATGTCTCACATGTATTTCTCGTGAATTGATTTCACTAATACCATGAGAAAGCTGTATTTACAGCGTTTTCTTATCTTGGTGTTATTTTGTAGGCATTCTTTTAGATGAGCTTGAGCACTATTTTTCGAGGAGTATATAAAAAGTATCCACTCTTCTGGATTGCGATATTAGCTATAGTAAAGCGTTAATATCGTTACAGAATGCTAGATCATCTTTATTTAAACACAAATGCAGCAATTCTTGTCGCCTTCTACAGAGTGTGGATATTCTTTTCCCTTTATTTAATAAATTCCATCCTTTAACCATAAAACTGAATTCTGCTTGGTTTTTTGAGAAATTCAAATCACAGACTCAAGTCAAATTTTAAATCTATCTGAGTTATGCGGTTTCTCGAACATGTCAACAAAGTCAAGGTTCGCCTTTCTTTTCCTTTTAGGTCTCGAAATCTCGTACTGAATCATCATCAGAATCCAGAGTCCATGAATTTGATAGGGATGGTATAGAAAGGTTCGTAGGATTTTGCGGCACGGATCTTATAACTGACCGGAGGTTTTGATATTTTACTTTAGTTCTTGATTTATTTGATACGCCAGCAATTTTAGTTATACAAAAGCAGCAGTCTGAAGGATGGACCCTTGGATCTCTTCATACCACTGTAACTGCAAAAGGCATTTGTCGAAATTACCCATTCGGCCAGGCAGTGAGCCAGTCAACACATGTTTAACAGTAGATATGTGGGGCTCAAACATTATCCTGATATGCCACTTTACATCCAAAGTACATTTCATAATATCTCTTGATGAATGATTCTTTCTTTTAAAGCTAAGAAGTTACTTTACCACATACATAAAGAAAATTATCAGGACTATTCAAAACCTGATATGAGAGCATAGATATTCGGCTAATTAAATATAAGGGGTGAAACATACAAGAATAAGAAAATGGTAAGTGATGCACAGATTATAGTGGCATATATATGGTTCCAGCAGGAAAAATTATATAGAAAAATGCAAGAACTGTTTCTGCAATAACATCTTGACATACGAGTGTAACTCCCTTTTACTTCCATTTTTAAGTTGGATAATTTTCTATGGACTGTAAATGGTACGGAGCTGCCAAATTTTCGAATATTTTTAGTCAAAACTTCCTGCGGATTTGTAACAACACCGCGCAAGGCTAATTCGAACCTTAAAATTCAAAATCAAAACCATTCTTGAAAAAACAACAAATAACAAATGATTTAAAAATTCTATAATAAAACACTTTATTTCTGCTATATATTTTCGTCACTACTTAAGTCAGTCATTTGTAAAAAAACAAGAGGTCTCATGTAGTAAAGATGCAGCGATAAGAAAAGAAAAACAAGACAACCGGTAAACTCCGCAAAAGAAACTTCATTTATAAAATAATCTCTTTGTATAGAGAAGAAAAAATAAACCTAAACAATTACCGGATGGTGCATCGTTGTGTACGCCAGTCTGGTGCTATATTCCAGCATATTTTGCTCGCTCTTCTCTCCATTATCAACGACCCACACATCACCCATCAAGCAATCGATTCTCTGTTGCAAGAGCGTGTGCGTACTTATACTTACAATGCATGTATATGCATCCTTGTGAGTGTGAGACGTTGTGAGTCACCATTTCGAATATTCACAATAATTTATTTTCAATTTATTTTGCATCGGTAACGAGCTACACAATCAACTGGTGAATATAAGAGGTAAGTGAGTACTATGTGTATCCGAACGTATCTGCTAAGGTGGCTGTACAGTCAAGCAATGAAGTAATGGCTGGACAAATAAAAACTGTTCCACTTTGAGGTTACTTTGCTGAATCTTTAATAAAACAGACAAATTATTTATCATATCATCTTTATTAATCATTCTTGACATGTATGGGACAAACCAGTTATACAGTCAGCGAAATTTCTAGGGTTCCATATAAACTTTTGAAGAGAATATTTGGTTTTCTTAATATCTCTAGCAAATTATGCGTCAAAGTTAATGCTGAACTACAAAGACACGCAAATGCAAGAGAAAATAACATTATAAAAATTTATTACATTTTATACAGAGAACATATACAATAATGGTAACCCAAATCAGCGAAATTTCCATAGGTCCATTAACAAAAAAATAATCAATAAACGAAATACATAAAAAATTTACATTTCTTTCTAAACTTAGTAGCGAGTGTTAGATCCTCTATTCAAAATAACTTCAAACATCCGAGTCTTCATACTGGCTATCAATTTGGTCAATGTTGAAATAGGAATATCATTTCAATACCTCGCTAACGAAGATTTTAGTTCTTTAGCGCTATCGTATTGTTTATTATTGGCATACATACACCTCTCTTGCCAAGATTCCTCAAAGATATTAAATCGGGCTTAAATTGGGTGCGCCAACAGGTTGGTGTAACAAATTGATTTCCTTTTGATAAAACCACTACTTTGTTTGTCTGGAATTATGGATAGCTGCGTTATCTTGTTGAAATATCGAGTCTTGCATCGGTAATTTTTCACCAAAATCAGAACGACTTCCAGAAGTTGTGTATATGAAAAGAATTCATTCGCGTAGGAATAAAGTATATAGGGGTTTTTATTGTTATAGGTAAGAGGCACCCAAACCATTGCACTACCACCACCAAAATTTCGGTTCATCACAACTTCTATCGTGCAAACCGTCCAAGTTAAATTTCTTCTCGTCAGAAGAATGACGTTCTTTCACTCATGACACCATCTCATAGGATTTTACGTAAATTTCAGTCTTGGTTGTTTGTGTCCCTTTTAAGGTCGTTTTTGAAACTATTTTCGTTTTTGTCCTCCTCGGATAACAATTTACCTCACAGTATTTTTATTAACTTTAGATTAGATATGTATACTTCCATAATATATATATTTAACAATAAATAAACTTTTCAAGGTGTTTAGAGTCTTCTTTACACTGAAAGGTAATGCCTGATTTCGTAGGATGTCTGTCTAACTCTGTGGAATTATAGAAATGTAATTCTAGGTAATTCCCAACTCACACCGTTGCTAAATGTTTATAGGGCAACTACAAAATTGTAGTTGAGTGTAGTACAGAATGAGAGAAAAAAAATTATTTGTATTTTGAGTATTAGTGCAACAGTTATCAGGTACAATAATAAAGAATAATATATTGTAAATCACCTCCTACTTCTCTTCAGCAAACCCCATTCTCTTATCAAAATTTCCAAAAACTTTCTCTTCAACATAATTAATTTTGTGGATGATTAACGTAAATTATTTATTTTAAATATGTAACTCCAGAAGAAAAACACTCCAGATGCGTTAAATCCTGCTGAAACCAGTATTCCCGATACCTGGGTTTTCCAATTATTAAACAAGAGTTGTTAGGGTAGATATAACCTTTTATGAACGTCGAGACCTGTAACTTTCGACATTACGCCTAATATTGTATTTGAACTTGTTGTTTACTTTAAAGAATTGAAAAAAGAAAATGTATGATCAATCATTCATTTGCTAATTATAAATTATTCATATTTCTTACGACAAACGACATATTTTCTAACGTGCCTTCTTATTTCATTATTTCACTTTCAATCTTACTTTTTAAACCGTCCCAATAGTCATTAATTTAAGTACACAACTGAAGCATGTTCATCGCACATTACACAGCCGGTGCTAACCATTACACTCCACCATCTAGCAAGCGTGGGTAGGTCATTATCAAAGTGTTATTTTCGTCTTTCTTTCGCTAAAAATGTCCTTTCCATGAAGTTTCGTTGTTGATTTCTTTTTCTTTTTCTCGGTGCTTAATGATACTTCCAAGAAGAAATAGACAAAAAATAATGCTCACTTAAAAAATCGGAAACAAACTGATAGATTTACTTTTGTGTGGAGATGTTGCATTTGAAAGTATTACATAAAAATGTTATAATTCAACAATGTTTTATTTGAATTCTTGCAAATATATACTAACTTTAAAAACTCCCATGACCGCCAATCCTGTTGATGCACGGCTTCCACCTCTTTTGCCTGTTATTACGTATAGTGTTTAATAAGGAATCAACTGCTGCTTTCACCAAATATTTCTTTAGAGAAGTAACGTTAGGGTTCCTTTTATAGCAAGCCATCTCCTCTCAAAGAGACCATATTCTATACCCCAAACTGATTAAGACCCGGGTTTGATCATGGATAATCATCTGTACTGATATTAGGAACGTTTCCTTCCAACCATTTCTGAGTAAACTTTGCTTTATGGCCAGGTGCAGAATAATGCTACCATGGCAATGAATGCTGTTGTTTCTAAAACATTTTAACGAAAGTTTGAATGTCCTGTTTACAAGAATGTAACTCAGAGGCTGGCTCGAACATAAACCCAGTCAATTTGTTTATTGACCTTGTTTCCTACTGTAAAAATCTTCTCGTTAGTGAACCGCTGAAGTAAGCATTTTGCTTATGTTGCCCTATTTTTCTTTAATTTATCATTTACCGAACGACTTTCGCGTGATAATATCCTTTGTTTTCTGAAAGGATTTTGTCGAGTTCTCTGCTTAACTTTGGACAAGCAGATCTCATATCAAGTTTGCATTTCATACAAAACCGCTTGTGGTACCTACATACAGCACAATAAATCGTTTACCATCATAACCTTTGGGTTTTCTGACGCTGTTTAAATTGTCATCCTGCCATGATTTTCTTACACTTCCCTTTGAACATATCCAGGTTTCGTCGAGGTACACGAAATTATTTTTTAAAGGTAATATCAATATTTCACTGTACTTCCTTAGAAAAGGAAACCATAATGCTCAAATATCTTTCCTCTCCATAAGAGCTCTGCGATCGTATGGACGTATATTTTAAGTAGCTACTACGACTTATGTTATATACGAGGGCGACCTGAAATGGCGGATGTACTTCATCATTTTCGACCATCACCTTCTGGGTAAGCTTAAACGTGGCCGCACAAGCAGAAGTAACAAAACACCCAGTGGACGCCCAAAAACCGCTACCAACGATGAAATGGTCGACAAGTTTCATGATGTCGTGTTAACCGATCATAGATTGAAGCTAAAAGAGATAGTAGAGACAACAGGCATCTCAGAAGAATGCGTTCGCCATATCCTACACGAAATTTTGGGTATGAAAAAGCTTTCGGTGCGATGTGTACCGCATTTGCTCACACAAGGGGATTTCATCATGCGTTTTGGAACCGTGGATGAGACTTGAATCCACAACTACATATTGGAGAACAAGGAACAGTGAAAGCAGTGTACTTTTCCGGGCAAATCGGCTCCGAAGAAAGCAAAGATGGTTCCATCCGCCGAAAAGGTCATGGTGACTATTTTCTGAGATTCCCAAGGTGTGATCCTCATCGACTATCTGCATGATCATCCTCATGGGGCAATACTACACTGATTTATTGACCCGATTCGATGCAGTATTGAAGGAGAAACGGCCTCGTTGTAATGATGTTGCAATGTGTTGTATTGCTTGTTGAAGACTGTGAGAGACTTTTGCATATGAGATGTAAAGTTCACCCTTTACACTTTGTAACACAAAGTATTCGACAATGGTATCCACAGGTGGACACATTAATTTCAAACATCAGAAAGGTGTTATTCCTGAACCACCAAAGTCATTTCTTACACATTGGGGAACATGGTTGAAAGGAGCTTTCTATTATTGTGAGAACTTCCAAGAAATAAAATTAAAGACAAAGGTACCCCACGTGAAGCTGCCGATATGTTTACATATTTCTATAAATTATTTTATTCTTGTAAATACAGGGTGCAAATTAAATATAATGTTAATTTATATCTAATTGAATAGCTGTAAATAATATCATCATTTCTTCGATTCTATCTAACTTCATTGCAAAACTAGCATCGTATTAAATCTAAACGGCCCGCTATAAACCGTCCGACAACATCTTTCGGAATCGGTATCGATCGCAGCGCCGCCGGCGACAATTATTTGACGTTTGACACGTCGAAACGTCAAACGTCGCTCGACGTCACGTTCGGTAAAGCGCGTCGATAGTCGCCCGATCGATCGACCGCGTTCACGAACCGATATCGAGCGGACGATCGCTAATTGCCGAGATATAATACGGCGTTCGGCAACGGTCGGGCGCCGTTCGCCTGACCCCGTCCCGTCGACACGTCGATGTCGTGCTCGCGGATGAATGGAGGCGCGCGGCACGGTCTCGTAGTTCTCGCAGCGCCCGCGGCGGCAGCACTGTTGTGAACCGGGCGTCTTTACCTTTCTCACACCCGCGCACTTTCTCTTCTCGCGGTTGTTAAGGAATACCTCGTCTTCGTCTTCTTCTTCTACTGCTTCGCCTTCGTCATCTTGGGCCAAGTTCTGTGTGCAGTTAACGTCTGAAACGCGGTTTGATGGGAGATATTGCGTGCGCTTATATGTTGCGGTTCCGCGATCTACGATCAACTTTAGTTAGTCGTTGTGAAACGTTTGCTTAATGTTCCATGATTAATTGTGTCCATGATGATGGTAATTAATATAAATATTATAGAAAGTTTGATCGATAACAGATCTGTTTGTAATTTTGAAATTTTAATGCAGATTTAAGCAATCGTGCAATTTATTAAACAATATCGCTTTTAAGGAACAAATTATCCAATTCGAAACATTGTAGATGAAAATGTCTTACGTAATATATAGACTAAAAGGTTTAATAAACAATAATTGTTGTAATAATAATAAAAATTTATTACTCAACGGAACCAAAAGCTCACAAAGGGGATGAAGTTGAACATTATGCATGCGTACTTTGTATATAAATAAACATAACGAAATATATAACACACTTCACATCTAAGAACTAATCGCAAGAGGCATAAATCATTGCGAACAAGATTTCTTTGTAACAAAAGTCTAACTACCGCATCACTTCACATACTAAATGTAAACGATTTAAATGATCATTTTATCTCGGCATCGAGATCCATTTCATTCCCTGTGTATTTAATTTTTATAATTCTAGTATGAAACCGGGAGTGGGCACTTTCTCCTTCTTTGGTGAAGTAGAAGTTGTCTCTATTATTTGCAGTATAGCTTCTAATTGAGTTGGGGCGGATGGCATCTCCTTGAACATGTTTTCACTCTGTTGTCCTACAATATTACTAATTTTAACCCACATTTTCAATTATTGTCTTCATGTGGGTGTTTTCCCTACTGATTGGAAGAAGGCTCACGTCATCCCTATTCCAAAAAATAAGAAGTGGCAGCCTTGATCTTCTCTCAATTATTATATTGCTCCTTCTGTCAAAGATCTTGGAGAAGATTATTGATAGGCAATCCGTTCTCATCTGTCAAAATTTCACTTGTTACCTACTCTCCAATCTGGTTTTCATCCAGGATTTTATTGGATGTCTGCTCTTACTTGCGTTGTCGACAGTGGTGATTTAATAAAATTGGTACTGTTAGATTTCTTCAAGGCTTTAGACAGAATTGATCATAGTCTTTTGCTAGTCATTCTTTCTTCTATTGGTATTGGCTAAGTTGCTCTTCGCTTCTTTAGGACATACTTACTTGGGCGGTGGTTGCTAGCGACCAAACGTCTGATTGGGCGACTACACGTGCAGGAGTTTCACAAGGTTCCATATTAGGTCCATTGCTGTTCTCTATTTATGGGGCACATATGTTCTTTATTCATAATTTTACATACAATCTGCATCTATATGCTGATGATTCACAATTGTACATGTCCTTTTCCACCTATGAGGTTTACAGTAATGTTTACTGGATACTATTGCCAGAAAATATTGCCTACTTTCCGAGCTTTATTTTTAAATTGGTTGATGAGCTGGCTGATAAAATGGCTGATGAACAGTTTGTAATGAAAAACAGATGTTTCTTCACTTATTTTATTATCAAAATGAAACACTTAAACCCGCGCACACAATATAGAGGTGAGAGACTCAAGCTAAAATCTGTCTGCAATGTTTAATATTGAGAAACGGTAATGATTAAAATGTAACGGTAATATTTTTCTCACAGCACAGCTTACAACGCATATCATTAGCCCCAACCAATTTTCAAACTTCGATTTATTATACGAGGGGAGGTCCAGAAGTTCGTGGAATGAAAGTGTTTTAAATAAAATAAAACAATAAATCTATTTTACATGTTCAATATAATCACTCTTAAGCACAATACATTTATTAGAGCTATGAATTAATTTTTCTAAACCATCATAAAAATATTTTCTATTTTTCGCCTCAAAATGGGCCAAAATTGCCTCGTTTACTTCATTGTCGTCAGAAAACTTTCTTCCACTTTTTTTTAAATTGGGGAACAAATAAAAATCACTAGGTGCCAGGTCTGGACTGTAGGGTGGATGGACTATTGATTGAAAGCCATGCTGGTGCAGAGAAGCCATTGCAACGTTGCTCTTGTGAACCGGCGCATTGTCTTGCAAGAGCAACACACTCTTGGTCAATTTTCCTCCACGTTTTTCCTTGATGGCCTCCTTTAATTTTTCTCATATTGCTGCGTAATATTCTCCGATTATGCTCCTACCTTTTTCTTTGTAATCAATCAATAATATCCCCTCACGATCCCAAAAAAACAGTAACCATCAAATTTCCAGCCGATTCTGACACTTTGAATTTCTTTGGCGGTGGTGTCCCCTTTTTATGCATTGCATGGACTCCTATTTGGACTCAGGTTCAAAGTGATGAACCCATGTTTCATCTCCGGTAATAATCCGCTCCAAAATCTGTGCAGGTTTGTCTCCAAACAGCTCCAAAAATTGTTTGGACGCTCAGACGCGCTGCTGCTTCTGCAGCGGCGTGAGCATTCTCGGTACCCATCTTGCACTGACTTTTGTCATACCTAGGTGGTCATGTAGGATACGCAAGTAGAAATTTTTGCACTTTTTCAACAATGTCTGATGTGGTGGCCTCAACTGGCCGTCCTGAGCGGGGGTCGTCTTCAATCGACTCCCGATCATGTTTAAAAAGACCATGCCACTTATAAATCATTGATTTATTAGGGCACTGTTCCCTATACACGGTTTTCATTTCATTCAATATGGTTTGAGCGTTCTTTCCTTGCTTTGTAAGGAACTTTATTACAGCACGGTGTTCAATTTTCTCCATAGTTTCAGTTTTCTTCCGGATTGACTTGTTTAGCAGGCAACTATTCGTAAACGACTGACGCTATAGGGCTGCAACTTAGCTTGTATACTAATGATGAGTCGCCAATCAGAATGACACCTAGCGAGCGCCCCTATCCCCACTCCATCCCCTGCATTCCACGAACTTCTGGGCCTCCCCTCGTAGTTCCGTAAATATCAATTTGGTATTTACCTAAATACCTCGAACCATATATTCCATCGTTATCAAACCTCATTGGGTCTATGTAATCTTCATCATCCTGTTTTCATAAAAAAATTGTTGGTAATAATTTTCCAACAATTTTCTACTCTAGACAAATATTTCTTGTCACACATGACTGTAGTAAAACAAGACACCAATTCAGCATCAAGTATAAGATAATGTGTTTCTTTTGAGATGAATTCCTAACAAATTCTAGTCATTTATCCTATACTCATAATAAACCTTCCTCATATAACATCTAACAAGTAATGCTCATCCACAGAACAAATTTCAATTACCCCGTCTGTTGTTTCTTGCGCCAGATCCTCATATCGTACCGAGATGATAACCTCTTCCGAAGACTTCCGCCTTCTTCACTTTTTCGCGCCGTTTCCCATCGTTTCCATCGACCCGAAGCAAAATTCCCAAGACTCAAGAAGACCTCGCAATGGATACATTTTGCCAATATGTACACTTCTTTACGTATTCATATTCATGAATACTCTTTATATCTCTAACTGGGTACTCTCCCGTATAGTTCGACATGACACGACTTGATTATTGGGAGGAAAAACGCCCAACTCGTTAATTATACAGCGTTAGGGCGAAATACGGTTCGAAGAGAGAGAGAGAGAAAGAGAAGAATGCGAATCAACGGCGGCACTTACTACCACGATCCGTAACGCTGAATATTGGCGAGGCAGTGTAGTGATGCAGGAAAATGAACGGGTATTGACTTTGCGAATGATTTTCACTGTTTCATTGTATAGTTTCGTCCACTTTACATTCTTAAAGTGTTTGCTTTTAATTCAGTTCTTCTTTCATTGTGTTAATTACATATATTGCATGAATCTCATAGTCGTAACGGCTGTCGGGTTCCGCCGTGTCACTAGGTTTTTTACATTACGACTATGACAAACGGCCGTGAAAGTCTGAGATACTATTGCATGAATCTGTTTTATTCTGCAGTCCTTTCCTCAAGCGTCTAGAGGATGTGTAAGGTTAATTAATTTGGGATACTGTGAGATTAGCCGCTTATTTATTTTCTCATTCTTGGATATGGACTCACACGGAGTCAACAACGTTCAATTATTCTATAAGAACATGGAACGCTAGTTGCTAGATGTTAAGACCCAAAAGGACGATTTATCCACATCCCCTACTATATCATCATAACTTATTATCGATATCCAACCAATACGAATCCTCATTATAAAAATATCCTTACTAAATATAACATTTTAAAGAGGTAAGTAACTTCATTTAATTTAGTAAACGATAATTTAGTTATATTTATATAAAATTGGACAAGTAAAACCTTGAGAGTAGTCATGTTTTTTAAAGACAAACGTTTCAATGAGAAATTTTTGAAAATATAAAACAAACCCAGGGAACTAGTTTTCATTCTTAGATTTCGACTTTTAGATATTAATAGAAGATAAAGGTGCACTAACAGTATTGTGATTCCAACATTGAAACGTTAGTACGCCAGTAGATATATTATATCTCACGGACATCGTGACATCTAGGGGGATTTAAGGTGACTTGAATTCATGGCTTCGTGGTGCAAGGATTAAGCACGCTACACCGGAGATGTAGAGATGATGGGTTCAAGTCCCCTCCGAGACCGATATTTTTTCGGAAATTAATTACGTTGGAAATTGCAAGAAAATTGTTATTTTATCAACATGAATATTCTTTTCAAACATGTGGAATTATAGCGATGTTCATAACAACTTTTTTAAGAGTTTATATCCTATCGTAAAATCTGTTGTTATCATCCTTATTAGAATAACAGGAATAAAGTTTTGTGAGCATTTCTATATAATCCGTAAAGAATAGCTTTATACGTATTGATAGAGAAGAAAAGTTACAATACGCTTCTTGTATAACACCGCAGTGTTCGACTATATTCGATTCAAATTTGGTAGCAATTATTTTCTTGTTATTAAACGCGGTTGTGTTTATGTTTGATAATAACACGTATCTCTACGTACAAATTTATTTAGTGATATTGCAGTTTTAATGCAAGAAAAATGTCTTTAGAACGGAAACGTTTACCAAAAACATCAAAGAAGCAATACAAATATTTATTAAATTCATATTAGTTCGGGCACCCAGCAAAATGTTCTAAACTCTATTAAAAGATAATGTAGTTGCTTTTATATATAAATTAAATTTAGTGTTAGGCCCTTTATGTAGTTTGTTGTTTATTAATTGTACAGGCAAACTTCCAACCTATACTAATAAAACCTATTATATTTCATGGCCCAATATAGTAATTTTCAGAATAATCCTCATCGCTACACATAGAATTATTTTTGGGACAATATTACAGGTAATCAACTTACAATACTCTTCGGGGTGGGAGCAATGTATTGTGTATTGCTAAATGCTTTAGTTTCTAAAAGAAAGACAATGGCACTTTACAAATAATGACATGGCCACCTCAAAGCTCCGATATAAACCCCATCGAGCTGTTATGGGATGAATTGTACAGGAGCATCCGAAAAGTAAGCTCTACCTCCGTAGGTCACACACCACACCATAATATGTCAAAATGCATATGCACCTGAAGATTTTGATGATTAGATTGCATTAAGATTATCCATCACGGCGAAAGATTTAATACTCTAAAATTAGAGGAGGAGTTGGCAATAATCATTACACCTTTCATATGTTTTCAAATCTTTAGAAACAAATGTCTCCTAGATTAGTCTTCTTGTGTCAATTTTGGTTTTAGAATCGTATTCTGTACGATTGGATATAGCATTCGCCGACCTCGGAAACAAATCTAATACGAGCGGAATTTCGACGAATGTTTTCTGCGAAAAATCCAAGTCAGCTAAAATATGTCAAAATGCATATGGAACTGAAGATATTGATGGTTAGAATGTAGGAAAATTATGCAGCATGGCGAAATACTTACTATTCCAAAATTAGAGAAGGATTTACCAATAGTCATTACACTTTTCACATGGTTTCAAATCTTTAGAAACGAATACCGTTCTAGATTAGTCCTCTTGTGCCAATTTTGGCTTAGGAATCGTATTCTGTATAATTGGAGATAGCATATGGTGAGCCTTGGGCCAAATTCAAGATGAGTGAAGTTTCGATGGAATTTCAAAGAGCTTATGCTTTTGGCGAAAAATTGAAGTCATCTAAGATATGTCAAAATGCGTATGCAACTGAAGATTTTGATGATTAGATTGTAGGAAAATTATCCATCATGGCGAAATACTTAATATTCTAAAATTAAAGAGCAATGAAAAACTGTTACCAATTCCTATGCCGTCACTTGGCGTACTGATGATTCAGAAGCGACGTTTGATTCAAATTTCGGGAACTTTTAGGTACCATCTCCTGCTGCTTAACTTAATCTCTGTAAAAGTTCTTTCCATGTTTACCGTCGCATTTGTCCTGAAAAAATTATTCCAAACAAACTTATTAACTTTTATTTACTTGCTGTCATCGTCCACCAGAATGTTAAAATGTTAAAATGTAATTTTAACATTTTCAACTTTAAACATACATTGGAGTTGAGAGTCTACTGCCTTTAGTTTACTGCACGATCTCTACGCATTACAATATGTACCATCACGATTAGGTATTACCACCCGAAAAAAAAACCGAAATTGCTTCTTGTAAATGCGAAATGCAAACGCCTGCGTAATGATAGTTTTTGTAATGAGCGAGCTAACCGGAGGGGGGAAATTATACCGTGTGATCGGGTCAACCCCTATTATGCATATGCACAAGAAGCAACGCGATATACAACTATGCAAGTACCAAGGACCGTGTAGTAATGCGGGACGGGACCGCCATGAGAAACGGAAAAAAAACACACTCACCATCATCAGCGAGACGTGCGGATCATTGCCATAATAACGGTGAAAGCACAGGAGCCGGCTCACGAAGAAATCGCGTGTTAGTTGCCCACTACGTAGCCGCATGGTCTCTCTCGCGAGAAGAAGGTGATGGCCCCCGGTCAGAGATGGTATTGCTTTACCTATATGCATATGCATACTTGTTGTGCATAGTAGTAGTTAGTTAAAGCCGTGTAAGGCTCTAAGAGGATCGCATTGTTTCCGTATCCTTCGGCGCTTTTTTTTTTCTGCTTCGTTGAAGACGAAGACTCGCGGAATCGTGATTTTTCCGAACGCTATTACCGCGAGATGGAAAAAAAAAATTAGAAACGGAGCGGTATATTTAGACGTTTCTGTTCGGGGAATGGTCGGTTCATTAAAAGTGAAGCATCACGATATGCGAAGCTGTTCATTACACACATATGCACGTTAGAGTCGTCGTTTATTTTAATTTTAGATCGATGAGAATGCTAAACGTTTATTCAAGTAAAAATTATTTTTACTTACTACTTGCGAAACCACGGAAATCACGGCTGAAATGATAAAATATGTGGGAGACAAAGGTAACATAGAACTACTTGACCTCTTAAACAACATCATTAAAAAAATACCTATGGAATATCAGAATATGCCCATATACAAAAAAGAAGACACAAAAAATTTTAAAATTACACAGGAATAACGTTTACAAGCACCCCAGGAAAAGTATTGACCAAAATATTAGAAAAAAGACTCCGAAATAAACTAGAAACTACATTAGAAGATACACAACGTGGATTTAAAAAAGGCAGAAGCACCCAAGACTTAATATTTGTAATCAGACAACTAGGAGAAAAACTAATATGAAAAGGAATAACATATATGTTTTATAGATCTCAAAAAAGCTTTTGAGATGGCTAAAGAGAGGAATGTTAGAGACGATTGTATAAAAATAACAAGAATAAACACAATCTCCAACGCAGAATCAGCTGAAATTTGGTTAACGCAGAGGTATATACTATTACTGTTATTCTCTGCACTAATAGATGAAAAAATCCAAAACAAGAAGAATAGAAGGAGTAACAAAGAGAGACAAAATCAGAAACATGACAATCAGTAGTAGCCTAAATATCAAGGCAATAGAAATAATCATAGAGGAGAGGCAATTGGGGTTGGACATATACACAGGATGGAAGAAGATAGAATAAGAATAAGATTTTTGAATCCAAAACGGAGGGCAAAACCAGAATAGGTATACCCCGAAACACCTGGAAAGGAGAAATGTATAGAACATTAGAAAAAAGAAGAAAGACAAAAATAAGAGAATGGTAGCCCGACACCGCAAGATTCAAAGGATGTAGGTTAAAAAAAGCTTTCGAAACCATCTATCCCAATTCTGTTAGATTCAAGAAGAAAGCTAATTTCATTTCGAAACCAGAATTCTGAAAATCCCATTGGTAACTCGAAAGTTCAGATACCTTGGTATAAGAATAACAGGATTTTTCTAGCGTCTAAATAGCCCAATTTCGGTATATAGCCCCCTCCACAACTTGCACCACTAATTTTTCTAAGTATCTCGGAAACTCCCATTTGCGCAGCTCAATTTTCAAATTAAACATATTCGGCGACAAAATCAAATAATTGCTTAAACTTTATAAAGGTATTTAAAAACACTATTAAAAAAATAGAAAAGAAGCTGTGAAAAGTTGCTATAATTTTCCACCTAAAATTTTGCTAAGAAAATCAAATATATTCGTATAATGTGAGAGCTGTTTCATTAAGAAGAAATGTCTTCTACAAAAACATGTCACCCCAACTTAATATAATATCACGCGCATTTCATTAGCAGGTTGAAAGTAAACAAATGCGTATACATTCGATTCCTTTATACCCAATCTAAGTACCAAAGAGCACATCTTCATTTGTCTTTTTAGAGTAATAGTTTCTATTTACATTTTGATAAAAGTATAATAATATTCAACGTGTCCCGTTTAAAAAAAGATATACTGTTTAACTGCAACGTTATGGGACAGCCTGTATACATACATCAATATAATCTTAAAACATTGAACCTTATAACAAAAAAAAACCGTTTTAAAAACACAATATTCTGAGATAGCTCAAGGCGAAAATTTACCTCATCTTTGAAATTTATTTGTATACAGACTTCACTAAAAAAGGAGATATTACCATTTACAGTTTGAACTAGCCTTATATACACAGCGAATTTCTATTCGAACGTGTATTAAAAGGTATATCGTTGAACAACCGTTGGAGCAAAGCTTTTCCTAGTCCGCAAAAGAATTTAAACGGATTAAACGGATTTTTGATATGATCCTTTCGCCGCGGCGGCAGCGCTTTCTGAATCGCAGTCATGAAAACGGACGATTACGTCTTACGAGCGTTTTGGTCCACCCGACTAGCCCGAAGCAACCCGACTTATCCCCGAGCGTTTCGTTCCAGTTCCCAGGAGTCGCGAAATCACGAGTCGACCTTTCAAACGGCAAACGGGACCGATTTCGACGTCGTTTACCCGACATTAAATCGTCCTTATCGCTGTACGTATGTATGCACTTGATTTTTGGAACCGTTGCAAACGTAGAATTGGAAATAATGTTTTAAACTGTGGAATTACTTGTTTCTGTACCGTTTGTGAATCCAATTGGCCTTCGAAATGTGTACGTTTTTACGTGAATATTTAATTGCTATATGTATATAAAGCGAAGGTTCCAGTACTTCGATCTGGAGAATTTAAGGTAGTTTGCATTGCACTCACGCATTACCTAAGAGCTTTAGTTTGAACAACGTTTAGGCTCTTTAGATTATTTTGATTGGAATGACATATGACCTGATATGACATGATGTAGGCCGCCTTGTACGAAGGTTGTCTTTTGAGTGTTGCATATAAAGCTGGAATAAAACACAAGATAGTTTTTAAAGACTTCATTGTTTTTCGAAGTATTCGCCATGAATATTAATGCACTTTTGCATGAGCTCGAATCAACTCTGGAAGCAATAGATTGGTACAATCAGAATTGTGTTTTTGAAGACATCGACTGCTCCTTCTGACGATTGGTACATTTGATTACGCAGACCGTTCTTGATTTTCGGATACGGGGGATGGTCTAGCAACTCCACGTTTTGTTGCGTTAAAAAATCTGTTGTCTTGCGTGCTGTGTACAAACTTGCATTGTCTTGGTGGAAGATTATTCGTCGTTCGGGGTTAGTTTTTCATATATATTTAAAGTTCATTTGAAAAAGATATGCCAAGACACCAACGTCTAATCAAATTTTATGTTTGCAAAACATAAAATGCGCAAAACAGTAACAAGTTGGATTTAACAAAATCCTCACAAACTGTATATAATTTTAAAACCATGAAGACTGTTAAGGACTTAACATTGTTTTTTGTATTTTATAAATTTTTTACTATTATGTATTTTATCTTCTTTGCAACCGTATGGGTTACCATTATTTTCATTTTAGAATATTACGTTATTTTCATTTTTATATTTATTTATTTTGCTCTCTTATATCCAATTTTATTTTAATATGTATGTACATTACGCATTGTATATGTATGCAAGCCAGCCATTCGCATTACGCTAGCTAAAACTGCCTAATTAGAAATCATTCACTGCAACGTCGTCGGATATGTAGTGGGAGTTTTCTTGAAATTTAAGGTACACAAGCATAGGCAGTCGTCTCCCGCGCGACAGTCGAGGTATTAGCGATCGTGCACTCTCGGTCACCTTTCGTGCCTCGTCGTAACGTGTACAGTAACGTCGTCGTAAGATTATTAGAGATTTCTAAGTTTTTCTAGTTTTAGCAGGAATCGTCGAGGACGTTGTCTATACATTTATTTCTGGCGGGAGTCATTTGGTAACGTCGTCGGACCACATGTATAGATTTTTTTAATAAGTATAAATTCTCGATTTTCTATCATCGTACGTCGAGGCTACTGTGTCCATTGTCGTCTATACATATTTTTAGTCTTCAGTTAAGTTTGTGGCGGAAATTATTTTGGTGAGATTTTCGGCGCGCATGTATAGACCTCCTCTACAAGTACGATCACTCCGCTTCTTGCTGACGGTCGTTGCGGCCGCAGCGCCCGTTGTCTTTTGTACGTTTGTTCGGTCCTTGTCGTATCGGGACTTAGAAATTTTTCATTTAGTTGCTCGTCGTAGCGGACGAGTGTCACGGGCCAGTTTTCTTATGTAATGTCGGCATCATCGCTCCGTTTTACTTGTCGGTGCGCAGTTCGCACATTTGCTGGTTACTGGATTTTTCCCTTCTTTGGGGCGCAGTAGTATAGAGCTAAAGATTGCACATAGCGTAATATTTCAAACGAGAGAGAACGCCTGGGTAGCTGTGACATTACTTTTGTATTGAGATCGGCTATTATCGCTACTGTCGCCCTCGACCAGGCGTTCAAGCTCTAAGAGATAGGGTGGGTTCCCCTATAAATGTGAATATAACAAACGTATTTGGTCAAGTACAAATACATGCCAACAATACAGGGCCAAGTCCCTTAGGCAAATTTAAGACAAGGAAAGTATATTAGGCTCCCGGAAAGGGACATATAAATAAGCATAGCACCGAGGTGCGCTTATAAATTTAAGAAATAAATAGGGTTGGCTCCCCTATAAAAAGGTAGTGGTGCATGCAAACAGATAGAGGCATTAGTACATGCCTCTGACAAAGCTTCAGCGGAAGCATATAAGAGTTTAACCTTTTAAACAGAATTAAGACATGGCTTTGCAACGTACATGCTGAGGCATTACTTTATGTTGCTACCAATGAAAATACATATACAAATGCTAATGTACATTACATGTATAAGAGAGCTCGAATAACTGCAATTATTGCAAATCTATATATCTTACGTACATCGTACATGTACATAGGCAAGAGTGGAAACCGTGTAACCATTTCATTTTTAAATATATTTTTTTGCGCATGCGCATTGAGTTTCACTGTACAACCTCTCCTCTAGTAAATAAGCGAACATACTCTACAAGTAAGTATTGGTCAAGTAATTTAGGAAATTACGAGCAGGCTACAGCGGCGTTGTTCTTCAAACCAGGAGAACGTAACACAAATGAAACACATACATTTTTAAAATATTTTTATTCTATATCAAATTTAATCGCAAATATACATAATTATAAAAGCTTTCTCGTATAATTTGAAAGAAATACAGTAATAAATACTCATGTCTAACATATATATTATAATAAAATAGTTACGTATAGTAAATATTGCATTAGTTCACCAGCAGGTGGCGTGAAGGTCGTTTAAAACTTCCATTTAGCTTTCAACGAGCCACACTAGCGGATTTTACTTAAAATAAACTCTATTAAAAAGAGAGAGACACAAACTGTCCCTATTATTGTTTGTATCTGTAAAAGAACATTTTTGCCAATTACAAAAATGACATACAGAAGCTATTTGTTTCTATTATTCTTTTCGTTTAAAGAACAATTGAATAACTAGATAATTTACATTTTATTAGCATAAATTGCATCAGAAAATTGCTAATAAAGAAAAAAAATTATAGAAAATATAATAATAGAACATAGGTTTCTTCTTTGAACATAGCTATGTACACACATTTTTTTTTAAAGAGATATTCATTTTAAATATTGCACGTATATCTTTTTTCTTTCTTAATTTAACATTCAAATTGTTTTAATCAAAAAATAATAATGCAACTATAGACTAGAAAGGTGTATAGTCTACTTGTTACAAGAATTTTTATTTAATTAAAGAATTAAATAAAATTTAAGATAAAATTAAAATAGATTACCACACGCAAGCAAAAAAAAATTAAACATGATACTATAATATTAGAGTTATTTTGTCATAAATATATACAATGTAATGGCAAGAATTTCAAAAGGAAATATCTATAGATTAAAATAAGTACAGTAAATACTGGTTATTAGGCACTCTTTAGAATATAATTAAAATAAATTAAACATTATCTCGTTAACATAATTACTAAATATATGGAATACTGCTTATAGGAATTGTTTAAGTGTTTTAAAGAAATAAATGATATTGTCCATTTTTATTAATCACTAACGTCTGATTACTTGTAAAACTGAAGCGGCAAAATGCATCTTTGCGTTGATATGAAGTAGAATGTTGTTGTTGTTTTTATGGGAGCGTTGTTGCTTAACCTGAAAAAAGAAAACGTTTTACACAATTAAATCATTTTCATACGATGCGATCAAAAATTACTAATTAAGTTGGCAATTCGGCAGTAGGTATTTCTAATGTTTACGTTCTTGCAAAATTTAGCTATATTTATCATAATATAGAGCAATAACAATATAATTCACGACAGAAAAAAGTTAACCTGTGATAATAGCGTACTTTCCCAGGAGTATTCAAAATGAAATGGCCTTTTTGTGATATACTTAATGGAACATCTAAGTATTAAAAGTGATTTCAACTCATATTCAGTCTTAGGGGGTAGTGGTCAGCGCGTTCCACCGGTAACGGAGAGGTCGTAGGTTCAAATCCTACGGTAACGGATATTTTTTCAGGAATTTAAATGGTTGGTAAAGAGGAGAAAGATCGTAATTGTATCATACTTAATGGATTGAATACTTGGGCTTTCACAGTTAGAGAATAGACGAACTATTTTCGGGATTGGACAGGCTCATTATGAGGAATAAGAGAATAAAGTGATATAAAAGTCACAAGAAAACAAGGAAATAAAAAGAAAAGAAAAAAAAGTGAAAAGGGGAAAAAAAAGAAAAAATGAAAAAAAAATACGAGAAAAAGAGAAAATTAGACAAAAACAAAGAAAAGAAAAGGAACACCTTCTCATCGAGTTACCGCGACCTTCTTCCAAACTGGTTTAACCTAAAGCATGGTTTACAGCTCGAGCTACCGTGCCACTTTAGTTCCTCTGCTTTTCTCCTTAAGAAGCCTTCTACGATGGAAACGTCGAGACCCGATTGTATTTTTTGAGCATTACTTTGCACCATTCGACACGAGCCTTTTTTTAAGAGATTGTCAAATTATGCAGAATCCATTGCGCATAATTTTTTTCTCAGCTAAATGTTCGCGTAAAATCTTGTGCACCCTTGTCATGGTAATGCCCAGGGATGCCTCAATCTCACGGTAATCTTGATTTATCACTTCGCGCACAGCAACGATGTTTTCTAGCGCAACAATCGATTTTTTTGGACGACTTTTTTTAAATTCGTCCATGAGCGAGATGAAATTTTCAAGTCACTATACAACACAAATAGCATCCGTATGATAAATAATTTTGGGTAGGTATACGGTCAAATAATGTCAAGCTTTGCGATGTATATGTCAGATGGCGCCTAGCATCATTGTCTGATACCAGAAATTATCGACCGATTTTCATTGGTGGTTTGAACACATCTTGTTTACACAGTTATATCCTCAGAATAGTGGAATGATATCTGTTAATCAACATGGGTTTATGAAGCAGCGTTCCACAATTACTAACCTTGCCTGTTTCACACAGTATGTATCCGAAGCGTTGGATGCTAGAGGTCAAGTGGTATCCACTATCTATTACAATCTATTTGGATTTTCAAAAGGCTTTTGATCAGATTAATCACTATGTTCTCCTTCAAAAGTTGCAATCACATTCCCAATCTCTGTTCTCATTCTTTGAATCTTACATTACCAATAGGCAATTTCAATTTCATTCGTGCTACAGAAACTTTATATCTTGCTACATCGGGTATAGTTCAGGGTTCCAATCTCGGGCCCCTAATAATTCTTCTATCGATTAAGGATATCGTTGATAGTACGAGAGGTAGGATCTTTTCAATATACTATTGGAAAGACAGCGTTGAGGATCGCTTCATCGGTTAGAGATTTGGGGGTGCTTTTTGACTCTTCTTTGTCTTCCAAAAGCTATAAAATCTACGGATTCATTTATCACAACTGCAAAGATTTCCATAACATGATAGCATTGGTTTATTTTTTTCTCTCATTCGGTCCCGACTGGAATACGGTGCTTTGATTTGGTTTCCTACTTATATAACTCATGCAAATTCCGCAGAGTCTGTTCAAAGAGGGTTCCTGAAATTTTTATATTTCTTGCTTGTAGGATCTTATCCCAATCGAAATATCGAATTCGACGCTCCGCTGAACACATTTAATTTCACAGCGCTTTACGTAAGGAGAATTTTGCCTCTACTTAAGTTTTTTTTTTTGCTGTTGCATAATTAAATTGATTATCCATGGCTACTATAAAAGTGTAATTTTCTACTACCTACAGCGAACACCACATCATCTTTCACTTTTTACTGCAACACTAACAGGACAAACGTTTTAATGAGGTCTCCCAATTTCTTGATGTGTTCCAATTTTATAATGATATTAACGCAAATAGCTCTGATTCAATTCTTTTAGGCATTTCTGCTCGTTTCACCAGGTATTTTTTTTGCTTTGTTATCAATATATTTTCTTTTCTGTTTATATCACTTTATTGAATTTAAGTTTATTAGTAGCGTTACAAATGAATTGTAACTGGGTGCATATCTGTTGGAAATAAGCGATTATTATTATCATCATTGTTGCCAATTCCAGATACATCAATAGCAACCCTCGTACTTCAAGATTTTAGTGCAATTACACAATATTACTAGTTGATGAGGCTTATTTCCATCCTTTCAGCCAATTCTCAAAATTATCGGATTTTTACTGAAATAAGCTTAACTCCAACAAAATTGCCATGTGGGTAACAATATCTCGAAGACGACTAAATGATCCTATTTCTTTTTGTAACAAAAATACAGTTTCTACTTAAATTAAATAATCATGAACAATTATATCTCCAAATTTATTTAGATATTAATGCAAAATAAATACGATTTGATTCTAATATAATGAAGTTATATCAGTTGATTACAATTTTTTCGTGCAAGCCAACGAACTCAGTAATTTCCGATCGCACTGTAGAATATCTGCGGTTAGAACTTTCGTCGTATGTACGTAAATGATCGTAGAGGCAGTCGTTAAAGTTATTACAGTTACTTTCTTACGTTCATAAATTATACTTTTACTACCGCTGCTCTATGGTTTCGTCACACACTAGGGTGTGAATAAACCAACTTGGTCTTAACGACGACCCGCAACCGTGGCATAGATACCTTTAGAATTTACTCATCGCGAACCGGAAACTCTTGAACGATACACCTCTCTTACACGGCGGCCGTGATTATTAGCGAAAATATGATGATGATGATCAGTCATCTACTTCTTGTTTCTCGTTTTGTTTCTTGTTCGAAACGGGAACGTAATGAAACAAAAGGTTAGGTATTCATTACGTTAAAATGCCAACAGATTCCCAGGCAAATAATAACTGCGGCTTTCGCGGTTAAGTTATACCGACGAAAGATATTTGGAGAATGTGAGGTGACCGAAAAATATGTATGTTTATTGCGCCCGTTTCATATTTTCACTTCGAAAATGAGTAATATGCATATATACTTACCGTGGGACTATATGTGAAGGTATATGGGGGGTCCTATGTTACCCATCCTGCGGAGTACTTATCGCCATATGCACTGGCTGCATCTAGAATTAAAAAGTTGAGTTTTAGTGACTGGAAAATATACCCAGAATCAAATAAATTCTATCTAGTTTATCGATTTCCTGTTCAAACTACATATATACTAACTCCGGACAATATCGGAACCTTTCAAATAAAAAGGATGCAATTAGTTATTTCGTCAAAATTATTCATTTTTATATATCTAAATAGATTTTCAATTTATGTTACGGAAATGTTAACATGTCTACATTTTTCATAGGAGTTCCCTAGCATAACATAGCAAATAAAATTTTGTTAGCTTAAAGAAACCTTTTTCGTTTTATTCAATACCCCTCATTTGTCCATATACGAGGGCGACCTGAAATGTTTCCGGAATCGACAAGAGATGGTGTACGATGGTTGAATTGGATTCATTTCAACCTTTTTTATGGCAACTGTCAAAATTTCAGATATATACTGTCAATAAGTGTTGGTTAAGGGTGTGTTCTATTTAGCAAGTCAGGCAGTTTCGCAAAATGGATAAAATTCGAAATATTTTGCTACAGGTTCATAGCGGATGTACTCCCATCATTTTCGACCAGCAGCTTCTAGCTGAGCGAGTTCAAACCTGCCCGTACAAGCACAGGTGGCGAACCATGCAGTGGACGCATAAACACCGCTATAGACGGTGAAATGGTTGACAAGATTCATGATGTCGTGTTCGCCGATCGCCGATTGGGGCTGGAGGAAATAGCAGAGACAACAGCCATCTCAGAAGAACGCGTTGGACATCTCCTATATGAAATTTAGGGTACGAAGAAGCTTTGGGCGCATATCTGGCCAGGACCCAACGTAATCCAAGGGATTTCTTTATGCGTTTCGTAACCGTGTATGAGACTTGGATCCACGACTACATACCGGAGACCAAGGAATAATCAAAACAATGGACTTTTCCAGGTGAATCAGCTCCGAAGAAAGCGAAAGCAAAGACCGTCTGTCGGAAAGGACATAGCGACCATTTATTTGGGATTCTGAAGGTGTGATCCTCATCGACTATCTGCAGAAGGGAAGGACGATCATCACTACAGCGGTTTACTAACCCGATTCGATGCAGTATTGAAGGAGAAACGGCCTCGTTTGCAGCGGATAGAAAGTGCTTTTCCACCACAATACGCCGGCTCATTCATCCCGCATCGTCGTGTCCAAATTGAACGAGTTGCGCTACGAATTATTCTCCCATCCTCCATGTTCACCGAACCTAGCCCCCAGCGACTTTTTCCTATTCCCAAACCTGAAAAGATCACTGGGAGGAAAGAGATTTGCTTCAAATGAGGAGGTCATTGCCGCTACAGATGGCTTGATCTTCAAGGAGACTACATCGAAAAATAAAAGTAAAAAATCACACCAATGTCGTGTTTTCTTGTCGATTCTAGAAACATTTCAGGTCGCCCTCGTAAAAGTAAATTTCAGGGGCTGCGGTTTTACAACGATACCTCACAAATATCCCATATGGAAGAATAGCCTACTAAATATATTTTGTTTCAAAAAACGCATTCCAAGGAACAATTTTACACTTAAATTTTACATTAAGTTTGAAAATGTTATTACCTGCCAATACTCTAGACTAATTTTTATATTTACATTTTTTTTTAATATACCAAAATATTAATTGTACTCATCCAATTTCTCCACCTTACCCTAATTTATAAATTCACATTTTAATTGAATGATATTGCAATCTACCCGTTTCTAAAAAGGAGAGTCGTCCCCAGCCTCTAACAATAACCATTTCATAATTAGAAGCGCGCTTGCAAAATTTTTAGATAAGACGCACATATGTTCATCACAATTTATATTAATTTTAATATACTCCAACTGGCTATGACGACATAATATTATCTAAATAAAACCCAGTCCAAACATAGGCTTGCTTACACAAAAGAAAAGAAAACAAATATTTTGTCTACAAGAAAATCATAATTTCCATTATTACATAAATAAACACATAAACTATACGAAACAATAGAAATCTAAACAAAAACAAATCCATATGGATATGCAAAACAGATAATTGGGAAACCGCAGCCGACTAAAAAAGAATTTCGCGACGGATCAAAAGCATAGCACCGACGTAATAAATTACATCCATACGTAAACATATCAACGTATATAAATGTGTCACTTAACTGTCTTGAACATACGCGAACGCGAATCTAATTTAATCATGGCAAACATCGTATCTAAACAGTAGCAGCCAGTTTTCCGAGAACAAACAAAGCGTCACGCGTTATACATGCCCGGAAAAGAACAGTAAACTGCGTAAACATTTGCTTTCTGAACAAACGCTATATACATAATTGTAGTCAAATTTCCGATTAACTCGCAAATTATTCATTCATACCTTCCTATATTTTCCTTGCAATTTAGATAAGAAATTCGGAACTACCTCATTAAACTAACAACGTTTATTTGATACTAATTGTGCATACTTCCTCTTTTATACGAAATCTCATGATCTAGACCGTCGTGCGCGCGATAATAACACAGTTATTTGCTTAATTCATCATCTATGATTCGAATATACAAACATAGCGGTGAAATCGGTTTTCTAACAACCCTCGTATACGGAACAATCTGCGTTTAACGTTTTAGTATGGGAATTCGGGCTTAGAATCGACAACTTATTGACAGAAAAGTTTACACGCTGTAAAACTATAAACAAACCAAGACCTAGATCTAAATTAAGATCTAAAATTAGCGTGCGAAAGATTCTAACAGATGATGGTTTTCTAGTTTAAACAATTCCCAGCGATCAATGCTTGTTCAATAGGAAATATACAAAAGACAGCAGTGCGGTGCGAATTAATAGGATTGCGTAAAATTCTGATATTAATTAAAGGCTCTCGATAACCTTCTAAAAAAAATTAAAACAATTTGAAACGTCTTTGAATTTTCTCTCTTTAAATATTTCATTAATAAAAGACAAACATTCGCTACCAATACAAAAAGCTTTCTGAATATGTTGAAAACTTCATGTATTGTTAAGTACATATAATACTACTATACAGGGTGTCTTTGAAATAGAATAAAAAAATATGCAAAATGAATGGTGTAATTATATAGAACATAAATCCAAAAAATTTCGAATCAATTACGACGCGAATGCCGGAATTAGAAAAAAACCTAGGAAACTGTAATATATGCCCCCTATGAATGCATGATTTGTATATATAATACATCCATCCAACCAAACTCGCATACATACATTTAGACTGCATACACTGTAATAACAGAGCTGTCGATGTTATAAAGATTAAGATAACACTGTCTACCTTTCAAACGGCATGCTAATTTATTTTCTCGCGAAATATTTTGGTTTTAAGTCTAATAAAATTACATCTCTCCATTTTTATACTTTTTTGTTTTATTTCATAGATACCCTGTATACACACCAGTTTCAAAATAAATTGCTAACTGAGGAAGCAAAAACTACAATCAAAAATCAAAATATAAACATGGAGATTTTCCAACTGTTACAGTTGAAAAAACAGAATGATTTCGTCACTTACTTAACATTTTTTTTTAAATCTGGATCATCTCTATACCAACAACAAAAATTAAAAACTAACAGAAATCAATGGTCATCTTGCAATATTATAGTTAGCCTCCACAAAATCTGGTTTAAATTTACCAGTAACTAAAAAATATATCCAACAAATTTTATCTGGCATTAAATATTTTCAATTTTAAAAGAAAATAGATTAGATTAACCTCCAATGAAAGCAACCACGCAGTACATATTAAATTATAAAAAGTATCTTTAACTATGAAATGTATAAAGAATTTAAAACATGGAAAAATTACTTGACTTCTTGTCGAGTAAATTTGATGAACTCCAAAATGAAAATAAAGAAATTAAAAGAATTGTAAAGAAGATAATGGTAATAAAAATAGAGACCTTATAAAGAGAGTAGGTGAGCTAGAAACTATATAATAATAATAATCTTCATTATCCAACAGTTCTATAATCAATATTAAAATAATAAAATAAAATTAGTATTATAAAATTAATATCTAAATAGAATGTGTAATAGCGTATTAAGCAATACTACTTATAGCTTGATGATGCAGCTACGAATATGATCGTCAGGTCTATCGTTGGCAATCCTGGAATGTAGATAAGTTGGAGCA
Source organism: Trypoxylus dichotomus (assembly GCA_023509865.1). Classification (NCBI taxonomy): domain Eukaryota; kingdom Metazoa; phylum Arthropoda; class Insecta; order Coleoptera; family Scarabaeidae; genus Trypoxylus; species Trypoxylus dichotomus. The sequence continues at coordinate 7,722,398 of CM042080.1, forward strand.
CTATTCATTATATTACTCCTTCCAAATGGAACCACAAATGTTGAATTATATCTCGAATTAATGCGTTGAACCAGAAAAGATAACCGTCGAAGTGGATAGGAGCAATCAATAGGGTTCATCATTATGTAAGAATTTTCTGCAGAGAACCTCCCTACGCCCACTCAAAGAGGTCATACCAAATCGAGACAGCATATCGCCCTCTGATATGCCTCTCTCAGGATACATCCCATTGAAGGACCTCGACCTGACTTAAAACGACGACAAAGTACAGCTATTTAAGTGCAGCTATGTCTTGAAAAAATGTAGATATTCGTATAATAAAACCCAAGCGATTTACAAGCATTAGAGCACACAGTCGAGATGTTGGGTTTAAAAGTAAAACTAGTATCGAAGGTCCGAGGTCTACAAACTCAGTATTGAGTTCGAGGGCACTGTCATCAATGTGGAAGGATTTAAAAAGCAAAAATAAAAGGCGGTATTATCGTGAATGGAACAGAGAGTCAGAACAAGAAAGAAAATATAAAGGAAACAGTTAAAAATCGATAAGGATGAAGACTTTGACAAATGTTATTGTAAAAACAACTATTATAAGAAGAATTCAATAACAATCGAAGCAAAAATAAATATCGTGAAAAGCAATATGAACATTTGCATAATAAAAACAAAAGACTGTTAACTCAATGAGAAAAAAATTAAATCTATATAAACGATCACTTAGGTACGAAAACAAGTAACTTGTTCTACCTAACCAGTAAAAAAAAAAAAGGCGAAAAGGTTAAGTTTTTCTGGACAAGTAACTGAATATATATACATGCGAGAAAAACAAATGCAACCCAAAAAATAAGAACAACCAAAAAGGATATACAAGAACAAAACTAAACATATTCAAATAATATATACAAAATATCAAAATGTATACAATGTATATGCGAAATATAGATCCAAGGAGGTATAAACAGTACCAGTGATAGGAAATAACCTAAGCATAGTAAAAGAGACTTGATTATACCTAGTGAATGAACAACTATAGTATCTAAACAAGTATAATGCTCTATACAGTTCTCCAGAGAAGAAGAAGGTCTACAAATCCTTTGAGATTTGGTCAGCAAATCGCATCACATGCAATATGAATATTGCTAATTAATCTTAAACACAATATTTTGTATAGAGAAAAACTCACTTGATAATGGAAGACGTTAATATAAAACTAAATCATTAAAGAATTCTAGAACATTACTAGAGCGAATAATTACAAAAAAAAATGAACAGAAAAATATTTCACTTGAAAAAGAACAAAGGACGAGAATACTATCCTAGATCAGGCAATAACAAACATTCAACAAAAAATCAAGATGAAGGTACTATCTAGAGAAATATCGGATCATAAGGTATAAAGAAATCACATTCCGATTACTTTTCAATGGTAATCACGGTCCATAAGAACATATCATCAGAAATAGAAGAGATTAGAGAAGCAAATTTAGACGGTTTTGAAAATCTGTGCAACGAAGTATAGAAGATAATCACTAAAAATCAGACACGATAAAAAGACGAAAACAATGTCCATGGATAAACTGAACTATAATAGAGCAAATAAGAAAAGAAACAACCTCTGTAAATCCACAGGTATCGCGGAAAACTCCACACCACACAAAATTAATAATTTATTCAGAACGCAGCGATTCAAGAGTACATGGAACTTCATTGTCAACCGAGTTACCAACCTCTGTAAAAGGTAATCAAAGTATCTAGAAAACGAAAATATAAGGAACAATGAAACAAGTGATCACTTTAACAAAAAAAGCAACCATTCCAAAAGTGCCAAACAAAACCAACTAATACGTAGAACAGCATGACTAGAAAACTACAAAGAAGTTCCAGAACGTGAAATAAAATAACAAGAACAGAAATAGAAGATGGAATAGTAATAACAGATCTAAAAAAACATAGAACTAATGAAATTAACAGATACTTTGACACAATTAGCAAAAAAGCTTATCGAGATCCATCTATCGGATTCTACAAGAACACCAGTAACAACCACAATAAAGGAAACAGTACCAGATTTTATATTTAGAAAAGTAACCACAAAAAAGTATCAGAAATAATAGATTGATTGAATAAGAATAGAGCACCAGGATATCATGAAATAGGCTGAAAAGTCCCGGGCCTAACACATAGATGACGCTAGTTTTATTGCAGTCACCTTTCTCTCAGCTAGTACTAACCTTCAAAAGACAGCTGTTAAAATTTCATGATATTCTATTCGTTAGTTTGTGAGTTATTGTCCTAAGAGTCACGCTACTTTTGTTATTTTCAAAACAATGGCTCAAAAACAATTTCGTGTTTTAATTTTACACTGCTTCTTGATGGGAAAAAATACCGTTCAAGCGAAGCAATGGCTTGAAAAGTGTTATGGGGACTCCGCTCCATCAGAAACAACAATAAAACGTTGGTTTGCTGACTTCAAACGTGGTCGTAGAGACACCGATGATGCAGAACGCAGTGGACGTCCAAATGAGGCGGTAACACCAGAACACATAAAAAAAATTAACAAAATCGTTTTGAATGATCGAAAAATGAAGTTGCGTGAGTTAGCTGACATCGTAAAGATATCAAAAGAACGTATTGGTTTTATATTGCATGAGCATTTGACTATGAGAACGCTTTGTTCAAAGTGGCTGCCGCGTTTGCTCACTGTTGACCAAAAACGAGAACATGTAGATGATTCTGAGCAGTGTTTGGCCATTTTTAAACGTAACAAACCGGAATTTTTGCGTCGATATGTGACAATGGATGAAACATGGATCCATCACTTCACTCCGGAATCAAAACGATCGTCATTTGAGTGGACAGCAACTGGTAAACCTCGTCCAAAGCGCCCGAAAGCACAACAATCGGCTGGAAAGGTTATGACTTCGGTATTTTGGGTTGTGCGTGGTGTAATATTCATCGAGTATCTTGAGACAGGAAATACCATCAACAGTGAATATTATGTAGCGTTATTGGAGCGTTTGAAGGCCGAAATTGCAAAGAAACGACATATGGCAAAGAAAAAAATTTTGTTTCATCAAGACAACGCAACGTGTCACAAGTCAATCAGAACAATGGCAAAACTACATGAATTGAACTTCGAATTGCTCCCACATCCACCGTATTCGCCAGATTTGGCTCCCAACAACTACTGGCTGTTCGCAGACCTCAAAAAAATGTTCGCCAGTAAGAAATTTCGCACGAATGAAGAGGTTATCGCTGAAACTGAGGCCTATTTTGAGGCAAAAGATAAATCGTTTTACAAAAGTGGTATCGAAATGTTAGAGCGGCGCTGGAATGATTGCGTTGCTCTTGATGGAGATTACGTTGATGAATAAAGCTAATTTTGAACCAAAAAAAACGTGTTTTCTTTGTTAGGCTCGGGACTTTTCAGCCCATGTTTTATATATGTACAGTATTTCTTGTGTACATATGTATATATTAATGGAATATATCCATAAATTTAAAGTATACATTGGTCCAAAAAACAAACTAAATATTTGCTAGCAGTTCCCTAGTATAGAAAATAAGTAATATTGGAGCTAAATCGCTACCCTATAGCACTCCTCCTTCTATTACAAGAATATCACTAGAGCATCCCTCGTGAAAAGGTTTCACAATCCCCTGAAGCAATACTCTTACTAAAGACAAACATATAATACTTCAAATAGTTTCCAATTTAAATCCAGACAACACCAGTTAAATGAAAAAAATAATTTCATAGTAAGAGATCCGGGTTTAATATTGCGCTTTTAATGTATATACATACATATATCTACAATATTCAATTATTTTGTGCGGCGTGCTTTTAATGATAAGTTAAAACAAAAAACGACGTCTTTATAATTATATATTTGTGTTGTTAAATGTTTTAGTGGTACACGTAATTTGAGTAATTTTTGTTCGAGGATTCTGGTAGTAAAGAATGTTTAACTGGGATGGAAGCCAAAAAACTACGTACAAAAAGTTCATGTAATTAACATTTAATAATCTAAAGGTAACGTGAAAAATATTAGTTAGTATAGTTTATAGATTAAATCATTTCCAAGTTAATTAAGTAATTATCTTCTTTTTGGTTTGATTTTAAGTCATACCGTGTGCAAAGTGCGAGGACTACATCTCAGATACTTTAAGTAAGATTCAGACATTAATATTATGATATATTCATATTTATTATTTCAGAGATTTCCAGATGAACTCCTCATCGCATTATTAAAAAATGTAAGGACAGGCGTCCTCACGTCTATGTGAAATGGTGTAGGCACAGATAAACCGGGAGGTTGCTTTAAAAGAATAAAATTTTTAAAATGGCAAAAGTGCAAAATGTTTAATGGGAACAATCTCAAATGTAACTGGAAATAAAAAAATAAAGTAATATGTAAAAAATAAAATATAATGTGAAACTGAAGATAGATTAACCGATGATACCATAGAATTTATTATTTCTATCGGAAACAGTGATAGTGAAAGTGACTTATTACTAATAGCACTGATGATATCGAGTAGTGTTCTCCGCGCCGAATTGCGAAGCACTGAAATGTTTCGGTGATGGAATTGGGCTTTTTAGAAGCGAATCATCAAAAATATGGTTTGGCCACCAGTTACTAGACCCCAATACGATGCAAACATCTTATGACGAACTACACAGAAGAATACATTAGCTGAGTCCAAGTTCAGCAGTGCATTTACGGGAATGCGTTCATTGTGAGTGGGTTAAAACTAACCCAGTATTATATTGTTTGACATATATACATACTTTTCTCATTTAAAAAATGCGTTATTTTCTCTTTAACTAAATCCCAATATAGAATTTGCAAGGTGGTACTAAAATCATGAGCAGTAGTGTATACCAAATATACTATCTTCATAGTTCTTTTTTTGAGGTTGAGCTTTCATTTGATGAATTTGGTGAACTGGCAACACCGCGGAATTTGATAATATTTTTCAGAAACTCCTCATACATCATCGGAAGGCTGACAATGTTGTGGAATATTTTGAGCTCTTTAGCATATATATATTAAGGTGTAAAACAAATATTTTGAAAGTATCTCAAACGAATGGGTTATGTGAAAACTACCTTCGCATCAAAAATTTGTAGAAAGTTTTATAAATCATGTTAATATGGAATATTGCACTCCTAGAATTTGTCAAAATGAATCTGTAAGTTCTTGTTTATCGTCTGAGACTGTAGATTCACGCAAGTCAAATTCACTACCTCCTATGTACCTAAATAAAAATATAGGAATCAGGTTTGGGGTTCTCAAATTTAGTATCTTCAGATATAAAAGATGGTACCATTAGAGCATAAAAAAATTAACTTATTCGACGAACAAATTATGTGAACTATTTTGTTGATATTACTAAACCAGTATTTTTCATACTTTTAATAATTCACTCCACAAAAATTCAAAGAAATAATTAGCACATCGTGAACTCTGCAGAATGTTAAAAGCAGCAATAATATAACAGCTGCAGGCAATTTTGATAATGAAAAATAAGGAACAGTTCTTTTAAGAGAAACAAAGAACAAAAATATCGTATTTCCCTTCACATATCAAAGCCTTAGATGATATGCGGGTGAACTGAGAGAAGACACCCTAATCCATAGTTCCATTATTTACTATTCGACTTAAAGAAAAGTAATATCACATAAAATGCTTAAATAAATAGTATTAATTGGTATAATCAAAATGTTACAAGGAACAAAAAGTTTCGATATGTGATAGTCACTTTTTTTGTAACGGCAGCGTAATTTTTTTCTCAATGTAATAATATTTAACAAACTGATTTTTAAAAATAGGCTTCAAAGTATGCAGTGGATAACAATATTTCTTATTAAAAGGAATATTTTACAGAAAGAAGGGAAAGTATTTAAAAACAATACAAAGTTATTTACAAAAATTACTCAAATTGTTCGCTGCCTTGTTCAAGATAGAGTTGTGATTTTTTTATTGAAAATATGTGATGAAATGTAAAACAGTAGAGCAGTGAAATGAAAACTTCAATTCTTGAATACACGCACATGTAACTTATAGATAAGCTTCGCAAAGCTGGTGCCAGACCATGGACGTGTAAGCAGATGGGTATTATTTCGGTAATACCATGTACTGTACGACTAAAAATATTTATTCCGCATATACCTAAGAAGGAAGACACTTAACAAGCCTGTAAAAAATATCGGTCTACATATCGCTTCTATCGGTCACTAGCTTTGCGAATTTTAATTATTTTTTTATTATTTTTCTTTTTTTTGCCTTGACAAAAAGTCATTTAGCCACGTAAAGATTTTAATTATGAACAGCAGAAAATAAATGAAAAGAATAAAAAAAAAGAAATAATTTGTTGCGTATACTTGATGTTCCAGAGTACTACACTATTGAAAATACTGAACGGTACTTACAGTGAACTGAAACACTGGATACCGATGATGAATATGTAATTCTACCTCAACTTTCTATTTTGAAAAATGTAAAACATCGATGATTCTGTGTTTTGCGCATGCGTCAACAGAACAGTAAGGAATGTACTAAATATTAGGCAATAAAAAGGGATAGAATATTTCAGAGTTATTTTCAAATAGAATACGCAAATACAGTTCGACAAACTATACTTAAGCAATGAGATAATATTACGCACTTGCGGGAGGAATGGCAACACTGTAGAGCGCGTCATCGCTAGACCATGATCAAATAAATCATGTAATGTACGCTGCAATCTGTAACACTTTTCTTACCCTTATCGTAATTATAATTAAACTGCATTAACATATTTTTTACTCAGTTAATCTATTCTTTAAACCATCTATACTCAATTTACTAACAAAAACACTTTATCTATCAGACGTTGAAACTTTAGAAATTGCTACTTACATAACATGTAGGCTATTTCTTAACCTTAAAGACAGATTGCTCACAAAAGGCATCTCCCATCTAGTTCTTTCTTTTTTCTTTTCGCCTGAGGTTAGTACCGCACTAGACGTGACATTATTAGCGAGGTCTTTTAAAAACCGATTTATTAACAACCATAAACCCGATTTGTGTCGGTCTATCTGTTTTCTATGCAACCGCAGAAGAAGTTCGACCGAGACCAAAATTCACACCAATATATATGGAGGTTCGTTATTTAAGAATGTGACACGCTAAAACTGTCACGAATGCTATATATCACCTATGCATTACGGTTCAATATTCTTTTTCTTATTGTCGCTGGAACATACGATAAATTCGTCATATTACGCGGGTAATGGGAAAATTTTGCAGTAAAAATCTCTATTTCTGGTGGATGCTCAATAATTTTCTTTTTAATATCTGGGAGGAAAATACAATAGAAAACAATTTGACATTAACATTTCTAATCAAACGCCGATTTGACAGTTAAATTGATAGAATTTCCAACTTATAGGACTGATACCTGTTTGCAGTTTAATTCAAATCCCAGACGACACAACAAATAAATTAAATCAAAATAAAAATGCATTGTTACACAACCTCTTATTTATGATTTCTTTTCTTGTAAGAAATAACATCGTTTAATTATAGTTAAAAGTAATAAATTACACTACAAATATTACTGAAAGTTGTAAGGTGAATAACTTGTGGTTTCTTCCATTTATGTGTAATACAAAACAAAATAAAACCAATTACATGGGATTATATAACTATGTTAACTTTACATAAGACGTGTGAAATGTATGAATAGTGAAAGATGTATGGTGAATATGTGAAAGCTCGCCAATGAATTGGGACAGGATAGAAACTGCAAAATACTTTAAACGATACTATCTTTGACGATTGCAAGGACTGTGTGGATGTACAACCGTGTTACCGACCAGTCGGTAACACGGTTGACAATGGGAGCCCACGTGCTCTCGAAACGCTGCGTTCTGCATAATTAATGAATTTGTGTGAGTGGAGTTTACTGCTATACCTGTGAATGATACTATCTTTGCAATTGTATTTTCTTATGTGATTTAACCATGGTACAAAGAACCTTATCCATCTTATTAGAATGGCACCAAAATAGAAATAAAGCCATGCTGCTAGATTATTTTAATTAGAAGACAAGTCAAACTATCAACAAATTAAGCGGAATTATGTTAAGGAAAACTGGAATGAAAAGTCTGAGGTGTATTACTCATACTTGATCTGAGAATGGTTGGATTTGTGATCCATTACTCTCAGAAAAAATCATAAAATTGTGCAGATTGTTACCAAAAATTGCTATCTTTTTTACCTTCAGTAAGTGTAATTATACACCAACTACCATTTATGGCAGGTAAAAAAACAGACAAACTAAATCCACCAAAAACAACGCCAGAAATTGCTGCCGAAGTGATTATTTTGCGCCCAAAATAAGTTAGTGTCACTACAGTAAACAAGCGTTTGTGCCAAGCTGGTTTGTATGGAGGAATTGCTATGCGGAAACTGTTATTACACAAAGCAAAGAAAGCCAAACAATTAGCATAGGCGAGACGAGAGGTTAGAAGGTTAGAAGAAAGTGCTTTGGACTGACGAATCTAAATATCTCACATTTGATTCAACCAGAACACCCGTCCGAAGATCGAAAAGGGTACAAGCACTTGAATCCTGTATTACATCAACAATAAAACATGGAGGAGGACCAGTAATGATTTGGGGTTGTTTTGACGGTACCTCCGTGGGCGATTTGATCAACATGGATGGTATCCTTAGAAAAGAAGGTTACAGGGAGATTTTGGAGAGGAATGCCATCTAATACGGAACACGATGGAACGGTGAAAACGTGTTCCAACACGATCATGGTCCTAAACACACAACGAAGATATGCGGTGAATATTTGGAACAACTGGAGCGTTGACAGAAAATTGTTGTTATGAAGTGGCCGCCCCAAAGACCTGATGTCAATCCGATCGAGTTTTTGTGGGAGGAACCCGACCGACAAGTTCGAATATCTGTTTCAAATTCGACAACAGTATTTTGGGCGCAACTAGCAGGGTACGTGGAGGAAAATAGAGGCGGTAATATTGGCAAAGCTGCTAGAGAGAATGCAAACGTTGTGTGCGGCAGTAATAAAAGTAAAAGGTAGACACATTGACGAATCGCAAATTTAAGTCAATTTATTTCTTTCTCCCAAAATACTGGTGGTAGACAGAGAGATTAAAGTAAAAAAGAACGCATATCAAAAGTACCGGAGGAAAATTAGCCAAAATACGAGTGAAATATGGAAAACAAATTGTTTAAAAATAGAACCGCCCCCGTTGGAGGAAGATGCAGTACAAAAGACTGGAGGGTGCTGAAGAATATAAAAGCGGAAAGGAAAAAATAAATAATGGGCCCAGTAACATCTATGAAGTGGGAACAGTACTACAAACATTTACTAACAGAGGGACGTAAAGCATTTAAAGACGACGAACAAGCAACTAGCCTAAGATTAATAGGATTCCCTATAAGAGTAACCATGGAAGTTAAAAAACAATGCAAAAAAAATGGAAAGGCATCGGATCTTGGCAATATATAGGAAAAACTAATAAAATACGGCAGTAGCAACTTAATCGAGCATCTAAGAAAGTTCTTCCAAGACTCCATAAATAAAGAAGATATGCCAGCAGAATGGAAAGTCACCTATTTTACACCTATATTTAAGAAAAGGGACAGAGGCAGCTGCGAAAAATATCAAGGAATAGCAGCAACAAACACAATAAGCAGGTTATACGAGAAATTAATGGAAGCAGAAGAAGAAGCTGGATTTAGAGCAGGTAAATCGACCACTGACCATATGTTTACCATCACTAAAGTAATTGTCGATATAGAGAAGACCTGTGACAGAGTTCCATTGAAAAACTGTCCCTTGAAAAAGCGAACGTCAACGTGAAGTTCATAAAAATTGTAAAGGCATTGCATGAACGGTTGCTGACAAAAATTAAAATAGGCAACACTCCAACAGGCAGATGCATGGTAACAAAAAGTTTAAGGCAAAGGTGTTGTCTGTCACCAAGAAGGAATAGAAGAGGAAATGCAGAAGCATATATACCCTATACACGACCAAATACTGATCGTTCAGGATTATTAAAATATTAATTATATAACCCGCAAACTGAAATGAGGAATATGAAAAATGGGGACAAGAAGTAAATCTTGACAAAACAGAATATATGTGCATTGGGGGCGAGCGGCAAGACCAGTAAATAGAAAAGGAAATACGAACAAGACAGTGCGACGAATACAAGTACCTGGGGTGAAAATAACGCAAGATGGGACACAGAACATCTTGTCATATAAAGACATCTCAAAAGAAAACAAACACCCAATATACAACGCCCCAGTCAAAATGCGGCCAATAAAAGAGAGAGCTTCTAAGACATTGTCAGCAACAGGGATGGATTTTTGGAGGAGAACAGCAAGTAGATCCAGAGAGGAAAGAGTAAACAATACCACCATAAGAGAAATCATGAAGGTGAACCTTGATACCATAGACGACATCAAAAATAAACAACTGATGTGGCTCGGGCATGTACAAGACTAGAAATAGAAGCCAGGAAGAAAAAGGAAGCAAGGTAGGCCACGGAGAAGCTGGCAAGGTGGTATAATGAAGAAATGAGACAGGGAGGAATAGCAGAAGACCTTAAGAAGTTAGTTTATCTTTGATAACAAGTTGATAAGCACATAGTTTTTATAACTGTTAAAGTTCTCTGTCTAAGTAGAGAATAAAGATCTATTCTATAATTAGTTTTCGACTTGTTCTTATAATATTTTATGAGTGGGTAAACACTTATGACCGGTAGTGTAGACATGATGATTGGATGTGTGGATATAAATACGTAATTAAATAAAAATAGCCTACTTATTAAGAAAAAGGAAGATGCGTAAAAAACTTCTTCCGAACCGTAAAAGCTAATCTTTCCACGAAATTTATTCGCCATTCAAATCAACCGCAGAAAACCAATCAATGAACGAATGAGTCCTTAATAAATAAATGCATGCATAACTAATTCACAGCTGTAATCGGCGATACGGCACTTTTTACTATCGCGTCATACACGAATAACAGTTCCGTAGTTAACGATCTATTGTTTTCGATTGCAAAATTTTCAATAATTAGTAAGAAAATTATCACCTTTCCGGGAACAAAACAATTGGCCGCGCTTAGTGGGCAAAACCGGTAATAAAATGATTAACCCCGTCTTCGTCGTGCCGTATGCGTAGTAAAACGATGCCTAGCGAGTTTATTGTCGTATTGTAGGAACAGTTACGTGAGTAACCTTTCTCGCAAAAGCGCGTATCAATGAATTAGTAAGACGGCTGTTTGAATTAAACATACCTTCTATTATGTGAGTTGAATGAAAGAGATAAGAAAGGAAATGTGTACATAAACTGATTAGATACTTCAATGTGTAATACAGCAATGATTATTCCTCCTCTTATCTTTTAAAAACTACAAAGATATTTATCACTAATGCTAACAAACTGTTACAAAGTATTCTTGTATAAAGTGAATTGTTGTAAATTTGTCCTACTTTAATAAAATCTGAATTTTTACCTTGTACATTATAATGCATGTTTGCACTTCATCCTCTATTCTTAATTGTTCAACTTATACTAACGCTTACTACTATGTAATTCATCTGAATAATTTATAAATTCGTTTCAACTTGGGCACTTTGAAATTGTATCTAACTTTCTTTAATGACAGTAGATTCTTTAAGATTGAACTATAATACTGGACCGCGTTTACGTAATGATAACAATAACAATTTATCGAATGTCCAACAACCGTCACACAAAATAGTAAAAGATAATACATATACTGCATTAGAAACATACCAAAACCAGAAAATATTAACACAAAAGAAAAAAATTAAATACCAATAATATGAAACAAATCAAACATATGAAAAATTAAGTCAAATCTAAACTGAAATTATTAAAGCTTCTTGCCGAGTATACCAAGGGCTTTCTTGCCGCAGTACGTTCGTCCTAGCTGTATGGATGTGGAGCAGGTGACGCGATTTTCATTCCAGGCGTGGTACAATGATATTAATTCCAGAAAACTAACCAGGTTTGTCAATTCTTCCGGTGATGATGTTTTGCATAGATCAAAAACAAAGTCATGCCTCACAATTAGGTCCTTGTAAGGTATACCTCGCATCGGATAACGCCCATCACTCTTGTTTGAAAGATATTTTAAAAATTTGCGCTGAATCCGCTCAAGAAGATTGATTTAAATGTTGTAGAAAGGATATCAAGCGCGTATTCGAGCTTAGAAATCACGTAAACGAAGAAAAGAATTTTTATTGCATCAAGGATAGTGAAATCCTTACAAGTGCGAAAAATAAATCCTAATAATTTAGAAGCGGCTGTCGCGACATCTGAGACATGGTTAGAAAAGGTAAACTTTTTATCATATAGTGTTGCTAAATCTTTAATAGTAGATTGACGAGCAATATTAATACTGTTAATACAATACAGGAAATCGATTTTATATACCCTTTTTGTAAAAGACATAAAGACATTTAATTTAAAATTATTACGCAGACACCAAGAATGAATCTTGTCCAGATTATATTGTAGAAAGTTAACATCAGCGTGGTAGATTTTAAGATCATTAGCATAAGCTAATAAACGACACTTAATAGACTTTAGAAGATCATCGATATATATGTATATATATCCATATATATTAGAGAGCAGCGATTTAAGGTGAATTGTCTGGTTGATAATAATAATTAACGTTACCCCACAAATGCGAACGGCTTGGTGTTAAAGATTGTGCACCCGGCGTTGAATCTGAACGCAGTCCTGAGGACCTTGTTTTGCGAAAATTTGAATTGGTTGGAAAGATTTTCGAATACCAAGTTAGTGGCTGTGAAATTACCGTATCCATTTGGAAGATTTTAGACAACATTTATAGTATCTCCATCTGAATAATTTTTGTAAATAGTTTCTGTAATCGGATGTAACCTATGTAGCAGACACGTTACATATAATAAGCTATAATACTCATTTTCAAGATAATTTCTCGCACAAATTGATGAGCTAGCATCTATAACAAGCATCACTATAGTTGAATCTGGCTTAACGTACACAAAAATTGTAAACCCACGAGTGACAGACGTGTTCGTGATTTTTTTGCGTGCAAAGTTTAGTAGCCCGTGTAAAAATGTCCACAAAGAAAAAACCGCAAGGAGACAGCCATAACAGAATAAAAAGAAATATAAAAATGAATCGTCAAATTTACACTATCTTCGATGATGCATCGCTATCTTAAGAGGTTGTTTCTCATACGGATAAACGAAAAGGAAATGTAAGGCGACATTGTTAACGAAAACATAATTTTTGAGAAGGTGAAAATGATTTTCGCCAACCTCATTAAAAAGACGTCCCAACGTCCGAAGAAGTATCTAAAGGAACCCATAGATGGTTCAAGAAGATTTTCACATTGTGAGGCAAGGCGAAGCACCATAGGTAGCTTCCTCAGCGACTTCAAGAAGTAACCTTTAAGAGTTACCTGTGGCAACAGGTTTCATCTGGACAAAGATGCTGAAACGAACCTATATAATAGTAGAAGGAGAATGCATAACCAGACCACAAACCATTGCTATTTCGAGACAGTCCAAAAGACGATTTGAAAACTAAACCGATGCTTGTTTACCATTCAGAAACTTCACGAGCCTTCGATAAGTGTAAAGCTCAGATGAGCAGGCTAAATGTGATGGAGATTCAACAATAGGATTTGCGCGACACGTGACCTTTTCGCTGACTGGATTGGTGGAGTGTTTGGATCCCCTGTAAAAAAATGTTTGCTCGAAGTAAATTTGCCGTCCCATGCCTTGCTTGTTATGGATAACATTCCTGCTCGTTCTGCAGATCTATAAGACGACCCCCCTGAAGTATTTAATTTCACCGATATGTTTCTAAATCATAAGACTCGAATATTGTGGCACTGGTACACTGAAACTTTTCGCTATCTCCCTAACCACAACTTCCTCTTCAGCAGTAATACTGAACTCTGAAACGTGAAGTGTTGTGGTTAGAGAGGTAGTAAAGTGTTTCGAAATATCAGTTTCTGCCTCCCAACACCACCACGTTACTCCAGCCTATGCTCAGCAGATTACTTCTAACTTTAAGAAGCTCTATACTAAAGTGCTCTTCAAGCGTTCTTCGAAATGAAGGATAAAACTAATACCACTCTCGGAGAGTTTTCTTCGCAGAGCGATTTCGAATGTAACTTTGAGGTTTGGAGAGCCAAAATCAAAAGATTGGAAGTGGATAACAATAATACCGATAAAGTTATGAATATTTTGTGGTATTTCACAGCAAGAAGTTGTGAAGGGGAGTTTGTCAGAGGAGGGGGACGTAGCAAACAAGCTTCTGGGACTATAACAGAAATTAATTTATGGGAAACTGTTGCATAGTACATTGAGAAACATGATCCTAATAGTGATATGACGCGCATAGTCATTGCCTTGACTATGCGTGTTACAAATTTGTTTAGTGGCCCATTTTCAGTAAATTTTGAAGCGTTACAAAAACAAATAAGAATTAAGTATGTATAATAAATAATAAATTAATAATTGCGATTTTTTTACTTTCTGCACATCGAATTCGCACTCCAAGTTGCTTAACAATGTACAGATACGTAAAATTTTCCTTGAATAAACGGTATACATAACAGTTTTTAAAGCCCCACAGTACCATACTGTGAATAGCTTTCCAGATAAAATTTGACAACGTTTTCTTAATTAATAAAAACCTCACTAGCCACCTACAAAAACTAGCTCAAATTTATTCACACAATGAAGAAATTCTTGACAGTCTTACACGCTGTGTTCTGAAACAAGTCCACTTACATTTTTAATTTGCTGATTTTAAAGTTTTTCTTTGTACGTGTTTCTTACAATCCTACCCAAACTTTGACCTTGATACCTTTTTGAAATTTGCTAATAAATTAGATGGAGAATCCAAAAATAGAAAAATTTCACGATCTCTAGATTTATAATATTGTTACGTTAAAAATTATGATTCGCAAAGTATAAAATTTAAAATAAAATCGTTAAAGATATTGAAGAAATTGGGTTATATAACAATTATATAAAATAACATGTTAAAGGAATTGTCGTTTTACATAATGCATTTTGTATTTATTTACCCTATTAAATCGTTTATTTTTCTATTAATGCAGTGAATGTACACAAACCAATAAATGAAATGATGCTTGAAATACTATCGTAAACACAAGTTCCGAATATAAATGCAATAAAATAATGTGAGCATGACCCTTTCACACATAAACGTGCAAGAGCATGACCATCCTCCCAACTATTCAACGAATGAGTATTTATCCCTAAAAGTCGGCAGGTAACATTTCAATCGCACGGTGACATGTTGCAAATATTTGCAAGGCGATCTTCAGAAGGAGGTGATTCAGAACATTTGAACAAGATAGTATATATATCATAAATATACAACATTAAGTTCTTACTGTGTCATTACGCAATCTTATCATTGTACATTTCAGGAAGCTGGTATTTTTTATTCAGTTCATTAGTATATGGGATTAATCGAACGTCTCAAAGTACTGGTGAAGTATTAGAGTCGTATTAAAATAAAAAAAAGTAACCTACGTTTCGTTTTGAATAAATGAGTTAAATTTATAAATCAAAAAAATCTGTAATTTTTTAGTACACATAACTGTTTTGTTAGTTTTAGAAATTCCTAAATTCCTATGATTACCCTAAATACATTAAAACATTATTATTTTAAATAATATACTTTTCATTTATTTATTTTTTAATGTATCTTTCTGGTTAGATAAATGTATTAAAACTATTAAATTAAATCAATACTTAAATACATATATTGGCAATATACAGTGTGAAATTTTGGGGTACGTCAATACTAAATTTTATCATTGTACATTTATTTGTTAGTGTTGAAGATGTATCATACTTTAACTGAAAATTGTGCCAATAAAATATTAATGCTTTATTTAAGAAAAGAAAGAAAACGCAACTTATGTTTTCTTTTTAACAAATAAATTAAGTTATAAATCAATCAGTATATGATTTCTATCCGTCTCAGCGATTTTATTATTTTTAGTAGTTGTGAACGTTTTAGTTCTTTATAGTTTTTTTGATGAACTTGTATAAATCCTTATGACTACAGAATTGTCATTTTATATAACATATTTTTTTTATTTATTTGTCTGTTATATCGTTTATCTTTACGTTTACTAATTGGATATATTACATTACTAAATCAAGTGAATATTTAAATACACATATCGCAACTATGCATTGTAAAACCACAAAATCATTGTACATTTTATAAAGTCCGCATTCCTTTTGCTCAGTTCATTGTTGTGGAAGATCCTTAAATTTTACCCCAAAAATTTTAAAGTACCAACAAAGTATTTTATTTTAAGAAACGCAACTTATATTTTCTTTTCATCAATAAATTACATCACAAATAAAAAAATATATAATTTCTATTACCCTTGTACATATGTTCGGTCTTCCGTTGTAAGGGGACTGAGATACTTTTTAATTAATTGCCCGCCGTTGCGGACGAGTTTCACGGGCCAAATTTCTATATATTATATCGACTTCAACTCCGACGTTTGCCTTGTCGGTGCACACTTCGCACAACTGTTGGTTGATGGTCTTTTCCCTTCTATAAGGAGGCAGTGGCAAAGAGGTAGAGAAGTATTAACATAGCGTATTTTCTCTGTAGCAAAAACTCCTGGGTAGCTGTGACATTACATACTCTTGTTTTGAAATCGGCTATTATTGCTACTGTTGTCCTCAACCTGGCGTTCAGGCTCTAAGAGATAGGGTTGAGTTCGCCTTTATATATACAAATAACGAAAGTGTTTGGCTCCCCTTCAAATATAAACCAATGAAATAAGGTCAAGGCCTTAAGAGAAATCAAGGCAAGGAAATAAGATTTCGCTCCCACAAAGGAACATAAGCACAGCACTTAGGTGCGCCTATCAAATAACAATTAAATAGGATTGGGTTTCCTATACAAAGGTAGTGGGGCATGGATAAATACATACATACGTATTATTACATGACTTTAACAAAGCTTCTACAAAAGCCTTATGAGACTTGAAACACAAGATTGACTATGCACACGATGCGGCGATACTTTGTGTAGCAAAAAATAAAGGTAAATGCATACATTTACACATGCTAATGTACATTACATGTATAAGAGACCTCAAGTAACTACAATTATTGCACATATTACATTACTTACGCTGTAGCTGTACATAGGCAAGAGTGGAAACCGAGAATATATTTTATTTTTTAAATATATTTTTAACCTACCAAATAAGCGAGAATTTTCTACAGTTTATTGGTCAGGAAAATCATTAGAGAATTTAAGAACAGGCTACAGCGGTCACTGTTCTTCAAAACAAGAGAACGTAACAATTACTTTTGTTCACGTTTACAATTAATGTAGCCGTTTCATATATGTTCAAATAAGAAACACAGATTTTTTTGTAAGTTAGAAGTTGTCTTTAAGCTCTATCTAAAATGAAAGTGCAACTTATGTTATCACAAATAAATTAAAATACAAATCAAGTGGTACATGACCGTTATTTATTAGTTTTAAAAGCGTTGCAAACGTTTTAAAACAACATATTGTTATAGAAGGTGAATTCTTAAATTTTACCCGAAAAAGTACCAACAGAGTGTTTTATTTAAAAAATTATATATTTTCTTTTCATCAATAATTGACATCACAAATCAAAACAAAATTATAATTTCTATTACTTTTGTTCACATTTACAAATTGATAGTAACAAGCATATGTGCGAGTTTTATATATACAATCACATAGACGAGTAAATAAGAAAAACATATTTTTTTTGTAAAGAGAAACATTGGAAATTGTTTTCAATCCTCATATAAAAGAAAAAGAAAATACAACTTATGTTTTCTTTTTGATAAACTTCTTTAAATACTTATATAATTACATTGACGTTGCTAGAGGATTTTTTATTTATCTTTTTATATAATTTACTTTTACATTTAACAAGTGGATGTATCAAATTACTAAATTGTATGGATTTTTAAATACCTATACCACAAAGTCTGCATTCCTTTTACTTAGTTCATTATTATAGAAGGTGCATCCTTAAATTTTACCTCAAAATGTACCAACAGAGTATTTTATTTAAAAAAGCTCAACTTACATTTTCTTTTCATCAATATATTACATCACAAATCAAAAAAATATATAATTTCTATTACTTTTGTTCACGTTTACAAATTGAGAGTAAGAAGCATGCAACCGAGTTTTATATATACAATTAAATAGATGAGTAGATAGGAAAAACATTTTTTTTCTGTAAAGACAAACGTTTAAAATTGTTTTTAAGGAACAGCTTTGAAGATAGAATTGTTTTGGAAATGGAAAACCAATATTTTACAAAAGATGAACATAAAACTGTTTCGAAAAATTCTAGTTATTTTTAAAAGGTATTCTACAGCTCTTATTAGATTATGATAGCATTAAAATAAACGACTTCTAAATATCAAACACGTTAAGACACCTCAAAATTTTAACTTATCTAGTTCGAAATGAAAAATTTTCTTATTTTTATAAATGGAACCAGAAGCAATTAATCTGTAATATAACGAAATTCCAGCAATCATTTTTATTAATACACCAGCAATACGAACAATGAAAACGTGCATATCTAATAGTGGATCTATGAAAAGGTGTATAGAAAAAAAGTTCATCTTAAATTGCGCACGATTTATCTATAAAACTATGCAAATAAACACAAACCAGCAGCACACATAACCTTTACACCGTCCTTTTTTTATTGTTATTATTTTATTACTATATATCTAATTGTTGTTTCAAATTTGCATATACATAAAGCAATAAGAATGAAGAAAGAACGATCCTAGAAGCACATGTACGGTTCATTTACATAGCGCTCGCTACACGTTTTCAAAAAAAAAATTGACGATCGCCCGAAATGAAAAAAGAAGAAAACCTCGTCCGTTTTGTGAATGAATGAATGGACCAAGGTTTCGAAATTCAAATCGACCGATGTAGGTGGGTGTACGTACGTATAATATATGTAAGGATAGATGTAAGCGGCCAAATTAAATTATTCATATTCAATTTTTATCGCTAATAGCACGAAAAAAAAAATTAAAAGAAAAAAAAAATAGAAACTGCTTACCTGTGCTGCTTCAAATTATCCTGTCGTTTGAAACTTTTGCCGCACACCTGACAGCTGAACGTAACTTCTGGACTCTTGTGGCTGCGCTCGTGGATCATCAGGTTGTACGATTTCGTGAATCTACGTTGGCAATACTTGCAGATGTATTCGCATTTGGCCCTCATTTTTCTTCGGAATTCTCTACTGCTCACGTCGTTGTCCAGTTGCATTATCGCAAACATTCTGGCTTCTGATGATTTTAAACTCTACGATCTTAGCGGGATGACTAATTTATTATTTTATTATTATAAATACACGCACACATGGGAAGCGGGAGTGAAAAAGAGAGAGATAGTCGAATCGGTGGGATACGTGTGTACGTTCGAGAGAGACGCGAACGGGTAGATGGCGCGCACACTGACGACGATATACACACACACAAACACGCACGCACCAGGGCGTTTTTTTTTTCTCTCTGCCTAACTAGTAATACGGAAATTCTCCTACCGGATTTACCCGGAATTATGAATTATGCGAGTGTCAATATTTATATTATCGTTTCTTAAAAGGAAAATCGTGGGAAAGTAACTTTCGTAAATGTTTATTTTTTTTTTTTATTAATATATATCCCTCACAATTAAAACGCACTTAAACGAAATATACACAAAAACTAACGAAAATAAAAGTATTTAAAAAATCCGTGAGTGTCAGCACAACTCGTTCATATTTCCCGCACTTACCCTATATTTCTTTCAAAAAAAAAAAAAAAAGAACCGGGACCTTCCTTTCCAAAAGATCCTTCACGAATTACTACCAGCAACCCTATTAGCCTTCAAACCTTCCAGTTTAATAGAATTCCGTTTCACGTAGATGTAATACATTTAGAACTCGCTTAAATAACAACTACCGGTTCAAAGATTACGCGATGGAAAACTTAGTTGGCTCGTTTACCATTTAATAGCTACTATTTTCTTTTCGCTATTGTTTCGGACACGAACCCCGTCGAAAATAGAATAGGCAGCGTGAATTATGCCGTTTTATTTCCTTTTTAACGTTTGAAACGTGCTAATATTTAATTTTCGAATTCGTAATCGCGATTTTGTGTTTTTTTTCTTCCTCCAGGCGTCGAGCGACTCCTGTACTTCGCTGGGAAATATCCTGATCCCGCAGCGGTAAATGACGCAATCCTAAGTCACGACCATGGACTTGCGGAAACCCTATTCGATGTATCTGAAAGAATAAAAAAAGAAATGAAACAATTAAAAAAAGGTTTTACGTTTTTGCATGTGTATGTGTCATATTGTATTATCTAGAAGTATGTAGGTTTTGTTACTAATTCTATTCTCTAACGTTTATGTAGACGCAAATAAGAATTCAATATGACGCAATGTAACAAATGCCTTTGCGTATGTATCGGCTTACTTTAATTTAGTAGCTTAATTTGCATATTGTTATGAGTTATTGAGTTCATGACATGCCTTTTTTTTTAGTATTGCCGTGTAGCTTAGAGGTTCTTTTGTGGTCTTCCAATTACTAGTAATTTATTTTTGAAGAAGAACTGTGTAATGTTTTTAGTTATCAAATGCGAAGTATAATGGTTTTTTTCTTCTCCCAGAATTGGAGTTGTATTTTTAATCAAACTCCAATAAACTTTTTTTTTCATTACATTAGATCTTATTATAAATTTTAGTCCATACATATGTCCATAAGAGTGTGCACCTACACTACCGACCATAAGTATTTACCCACCCTTAATATATTACAAAAACAAGTCAGAAAGTAGTTATAAAATAATTATTTTATTCTGTACTTATACAAAGACCTGTAACAGTTATAAAAACAATGTGCTTATCAATTTGCTAACAAGGATAATCATAAATTAACTTAAATTTGTTATACGTCAATTTTCTATTTTCCTCCACATATCCTGTAATTGCGCTCAAAAATGCTGTTGTCGAATTTGGATTTTCAAACCTGCCGGTCGGGATCCTCTAGCGAAAGCTCGATTAGATTGAGATTTGGATTTTGGAACAACAGCTTTCTTTTTGTGCTCCATTTCTTCCAAATACTCACGGCATATCTTTGCAATATGTTTTAGATCACTATCGTGCTGGAACACGAAGTTGTCACCAATTAATCATGTTCCAAATTAGATTGCATTCCTCTCCAAAATCTTCCTATAATCTTCTCTAAGAATACTATCTACTTTGAGTAAATCGCCCACAGAAATACAGTCAGAATAACCCAAGATCATGACTGGTCCTCCTCCATGTTTCATTGTTCGTGTAATACAGGATTCAAGTTGTTTCTCTTTCAATCTAGTGAAAAATATTCTTCCATTTGAACCATAGGTGACCACTTTCTTCCAATCTTACAACGTCCAGGTTTGTGTTCTCAAGCCCATTCTAACCGTTTAGCTTTGTTTGCTTTGTGTAATAACAGTTTCCGCATATCAATTCTCCCATACAAGCCGGCGCAAACGTCATTTTACCGTGGTAGTGCGAACTGGTTTTAAACGAGAAATATTCACTTCAGCAACAATTTCTGGCGCTGTTTTTCAACCGTTTCGTTTGCAGTGGTTACAATTGCGCCATCTTCTATTAGTGTTCTTATTCTTGGCCATCATAATCGCTGTTTATTCGATACATCTACTTCTTTGATACCTTTTAGCGTTATACTCCACGATTCTACGGTCTATTTTCATATTTTGCCTGATCTGAAAAGAGGGCCATTCTCGATATCTTAATGCCAGTTGACTCATTGCGTACACACAGAACATTACAGAGGAATTATAATCTATCTCTTTCTTACAGTTTAATAACACAAATATTTTGATAGGGATAAAAATGGTCTCTTTAAATAATCTCCACTTATGCAGGTGGGTAAACACTTAGGGCCGGTAGTGTACATATATATATACTTCCTTCTAATAAGAAAATGCTTTCTTAAGATATTCCGATTATTAGCTTTTTATATTGTAGCTTTTTCTCATACTTTCTTTTGCTATTGAGTGCAATAATTCCATTTTCTTCTGTCCACTAAACTACAGTATTTAGGACAGGCTTTATAATACAAGAGTTAAAGACACTAGCTAAAGGGAAGTTTATATTAATAACATAACCTTTAAACATCACTTAAAGTGATATTCTTTGATAATCATTAGCACCATTTACTTTAACTAAAGTGACATTATAGTAGGCTAACAATCTAGATTTGACAGCAAACTCATGAATATTTTGATATATGGTTTCCTCAAAAAATCCACCCCTGTGTTTTATTACCGCTTGACACAACTTTGGCGTTGATTTTACTAAGTTATTTAAAGTTTCAGTGTTCATTTTATTAAGCCATCTCCTCACAAATACTTTCCTTGAAGTCCCCTGACTTACTTTTCTGCTTAATTCACCCATACGATCGAGGTCCCCCGAATGTTGTGGTCAGACTATGTTTCTAGTAACTTTCTCTTCTTCTTTCTGGTCTAAAAGGCTTTCAAAGCTTCGAAGTATATTTCAGATCATCATCGTGGTCTAGAATAAAGTGACACCCAAGCAGATGAAATCATCTCAGTATTCACCAAATTCCTGCCAAATTTCCTTTTTGTTTTACAAATAGAAAACAGCTTGTTTACCTTAAACATTTTTCTAAATGAAAATTCGCCATTTATTATCGAAAACTTTCCCAAATAACATTTACTTATGTTCCAAAGCCCATATTAACCGTTAATTAAATCATTTTTTTTTACGAAATAGTGGTTTTGTAGTAGTTCGCTGCATTCAGTCTTCAGTTGAGCATAGATACTGATACACTATTTTTATGGCATCATATCTGTGCACATTTGAGGTGCTATAAACCTTCGAGTTCGTCTATTAGTTTTCGGCATTTGAACACAAAATTCTATTTATCCTTAAATCCGGGTGGCTAGATAAATACCTACGTCTCAGAAGATATATAATTAGGAAATGTTTTTGGTCTAAATTTTCCAGCAACTAAGCTCTTAGTTTTCGTAAATATATATATATATATATATATATATATCTGTTAGGAAATTTGCAAACAGAATCTCGATAACAGAACATTATTCAAAAATTTCAGCGACAATTTCAATTACAGTTTTAATTTTGGGAACTAAGTCTCATTTGTTCCACATCAATAACATGCAAAATACTCATAATTCAATCAATACTTTAGATCATGAAGACGTAATAATCCGAGAAGTTTCTATTTCGCAATCTAAGGCAATAAGCATTAGGGTGAATACAGGGAAAATTCTAAACCACAATCTTTCGTAATAATCAAGCGGATGCATTCTAGAAACATTGCTTCTATTCTAACGAAGGGATGTCATCATGCAAATGAAAAATTCAATTTCAGATACAGTTACATTACGTAGTACGAAAGTACGTACATCATTAAACCAACAATGGGAAACTTTTGTTTTATTATTTTGTTCCGTATCCGGCTCGGATGACGTCTCTTAAAACCCGATACAGTACAGAGATCATCTCATCGAAGCTACGATGCTTTAGCGGATCTTCTTCAATAGATTTCGTTCTATAATGTCAAGTTGTACGCGACACGTCGAAGTTGAGCTTCACTCGTTGATCTGACATTACGCAGCTTGTGCATGGATAACACATGCGAAGTGAAGATTTTCCGTTCGGTAATATACAGTGCGAGACAAAAGTATAGAAGCTACCACAAATAAAAAATCGATTGTGATTTATCTGATAGATATATGGACTTTATTTTAATTTTGCTTTTTTCTGTTACTGAAAGAGTTATTTATTACTGACTCTGGCCATGGAAGCTTACGCATTCGTTCGAATAACCTCTACGAGGAGAAAATTTCTTTTAAAATCTTTTTCTGAACTTCGACACAAAATTCCTAAATTCCTTCGCACCGTAACTTCTCCACATCGTTGCCAAGAGATGCAGATAATCCACAGTTTACTCAAAGTTTGCCACCGCGCTTCCCAGATGCTTCTGCCTCACCAGATTAGCCTTTCTTAGTGAATGAGTCCGATATACAGTTCGAGATCTTGATATCATTCTCCCCTCGGTTCTTCGGCTGCATTTATAACCCTTAACAATGATTTTCTCTGCAGACTGGTCCGAAACATGAAGTTACTGCCAGCCCATCCTCGAAACTTATATCTAATAATGGCAGAATTTACCAAAGTAGAGTCTTTTATACATCCTCTATCGAGTGTCGCTACCTACTACGTCTATGTCGGAATAGCTTCATTTTGGTCAAATCTCCACGTTCGAATTTGATGTATAAGGAAACTAAAATCCGGAGGCATTTTTAATCCAATCCAAACCTTATAATTCTCAATAAGGAAAATGCTACAGACAAAACTCTATATACGTTTAAAATTACGGGTTTCGCAAAAATGGATAAAATCGAACTTCGTGCAGTGATAAAACACTTCTGTTGGCTATGAAAGAGCTTTCGTGGACGAGACTTAGATCCACCACTACATACCGGAGACCAAGGAACAGTCAAAGCAATGGACTCTTCCGGGCGAATCGGCTCCAAAGAAAGCAAACGCCGTTCCATCGGCCTGAAAGGTCTTGGCAACAACTTTCTGGGTTTCCCAAGGTGTGATGAGGAGGTCATCGTCGCTACAGACGGCTATTTTGCAAATCTCGGCTTGAAGAGACTGGGGCACCGTTTGAAAAAATGTATTGATCTTTGAAGAGACTGCATCAAAAAATAAAAATAAAAAACTACACCAATATCGTGTTTTTCTTGTCGATTCCGGAAACATTCCAGGTCGCCCTCGTATGTAGTACATCTTGGTGTTGTATATCTTATAATTTGCAGTAAAAATAATGATGCTTATGTAATGTACAAAATCACACAAATTTTCCAATTTAATAGTTAACCTTGAATACTCTGTATACCTGTGTTTCTGCTAAGAAACATTTTTTTTTCATTATGTGTCGAAACGATCTGAAACTTATGACCTACGGTGTATATAACTATTCATATATGCACAAATAAATATTCATATATATGTACACCCGAACGCGAATATGACTTTTCAATATTTATGAGGTGTAGGTGTAATTATTCATTGTTTCCACAATCTCTGGTCCACGCAGGCAGCTCGTACTTTTTCTCATATCTCGTTTCTCCTTCTCGCAACCGTCGTACATCAGCGCACGCTAACGGTTAGGGAATCTCGAAATCTTACGATTCTCTTCTTCCTTGCCCTCGCACTTTTCGCGAACATCTGGCTAAATGTCGAATTCTTCGACGTTGAATAACATTTGGCACGTTACGCGATATTCATAGGCAATTTCATCTACCAGGCGTTGATGCGCCATTCATGTTGATCGTCGATGATCTGTAAATTTGTTATTTTTTTTACGATCTTTTTTCCGTCGTTCGAACGATGTTACGTCCACGTATTGCATGTGGACATGTATTTTCGCGTTTAACGATAATAAATTAAGTTTGCTTTTAGTGGTAAATTAATTTTGCTATAAAGTTTGCGCAAATTTTCCTTTTTTGTTTTGAGGGTACAGGGGAGATAAACACCTTTTTATTTAGGTTTTAGTGCAGTTTTGATGCATATACAGGATGTCCATAAAATAAAATAAAGGAGTATGAAAATTGGTAGTAAACTGTTTATATTCCTTTTCTCGGAGTAACTCAAGACGTTTAACAGCTATACTTCCGAAATACTGTGTCCCCCTATCCAAGAAAGCAAAACTATATCGTCTTCCTTATAAAAATATGAATTTAATGTATCATTTTTAATTTAAATATACTTTTCCAAATGTTAAGTAGGCGAGGAAAAATTACACTCTACGGAAGCCAAAGAGTGTGTGATGTACATTTCGGTAGCTTTTCAAGAATTGCTATATAGTATAATATAACAGTCGAACTGGCTTAAAAACGAGAAGTTTATCTGCAATAGAATTACCTGGTACGATTTAGTAATTGACATTTGTATATACGAGGGTGATCTGAAATGTTTCAGTAATCGGCAACAGATGGCGCACGAAGGCTGGAGTGGATTCATTGGTCGACAAGCGCTACCTTTTTATGGCAACTGTTAATTTCAAACGTCTACTGTCAATAATTGTTGTTTAAAAATGTGTTTTGTGTAGCAAGTCAGGCAGTTTCGCAAGAAATGGATAAAATCTAATTTCGTAGAATGATAAAACATTCCTGGATGGCTGGGAAAACGGAAATTCCAAATATTTTGATTATCATGATGGATGTACTTCATCATCTTCAACCATCAGCTTCTGGGTGAGCTATTTCAAACGTGGCCGCACAAGCACAGGTGACAAACCATGCACTGGAAGCCCAAAAACCGCGGCCAACGATGAAATGCTCAACAAGATTCATGATGTCGTGTAAGCCGATCACCGATTGAAGCTGAAAGAGATAGCAGAGACAGCAGGCATCTCAGAAGAAAGACCGTTCTATCCGCCTGAAAGGTCACTGCGACCATTTTTCTGGATTCCCAAGGTGTGATCCTCATCGATTTATTGACCCGATTCGATGCAGTATTGAAGGAGAAACGGCCTCGTTTGCAGCGGAAGAAAGTGCTTTTCCACCACGACAATGCATCGGGTAATTCATCCTGCATCGTCGTGTACCCAAATTGAATGAGTTGCGCTACGAATTAGTCTCTCATTCACCATATTCACCAGACCTAACCCCCAGCGACTTTTTTCTATTCCCAAACCTGAGAAAATCACTAGGAGGGAAGAGATTTGCCTCAGATGAGGAGGTCATCGCCGCTACAGATGGCTATTTTCCAGACCTCGAAACATCCTACTTTTCCAACAGTTCGAAGAGACTGGAGCACCGTTCGAGGGTGTGTATTGATTTTCGAGGAGATCGAAAAATAAAAATAATAAACCATTCCCATACCTCGTTTTTCTTGTCGATTCCGGAAACATTGCAGGTCGCCTTCGTATCATAAAAATGCAAATGAAAACTTCATCCTATCTGAGCTCTTAATGTTACAATTCAATTCAATATCAATACAATTCGTGATCATCGGATAAGTAAATTATTAATTATTAATAAAAAATGTTGGTTTTCAAAAAAGTTTTCAGTATCTCAGCTGCAGATTGAATTTATAATCGAATCTCTTAATTAAAATCGAATCGACATGTATTAAAATCAAGTAACACGTTCCTTTAAACAAT
This sequence comes from Trypoxylus dichotomus, assembly GCA_023509865.1. NCBI lineage: Eukaryota > Metazoa > Arthropoda > Insecta > Coleoptera > Scarabaeidae > Trypoxylus > Trypoxylus dichotomus. The sequence continues at coordinate 7,749,770 of CM042080.1, forward strand.
CTCTGATGGCTGTTGTATCATATGGTTTACATATTTTAATGCGTTGTTTCTGATTTTCCCATACAACAAACAAGATATGTGTTCTACCGGGAAAATGCAGTTCACGTTGTTTATTTTATAACACATTGGATTTTACATCTTTTAAACGAAACATATACATAATAGAATTGATTATTTGTACGTAAAGACTATTTATTTTTAATACAGTCATGGCTTTCTCAAATATCTAACGCATAAAAGCCATATGTTTCTAGAAATTCCCTAACTTATTGATAACGTACAAGGAAAGGTAGTCAAATCGGAAATTCCGAATTTAATAAAACTTGGGTGGTCTGTAGACCTTATAAGGCTATGGAAAATACCAGTTTCCATTTCTGCTATAATAGAAACAGTTGGGGAGGGAGTCAGGGCAAAGTCAATACTTTATTAAAAATTATCTATGGAATCTTAGGGAGTTTAATGCAATTAACCATTAGAGGGTCCCACCCGCCATCCCTATGTACAAAACGATAAACATACAATTATTCTTGTGGTCATTACATTGACTTAGACAAGCGATTTAAAATGGATTTGTACATTTCTGTGATGGCACCTTCATTGGTACCACAAAATAACCATAACTTTAAACATGCGGTATACAGCCACCCATACGTCTAATGCAAATAAAGAAATTGCCAATAATATTTTTTACATTCGTTTAGTGCTGTACAACTGCATTTTTTAAATTAATCATTTGTTGACGATAGCGGTGTGTATTAACGGTTTCTCCGGGCTTCCAGAGTTTATAATACACAATACCACTCTGGGCGCACCAGACACAGAGCATGGTCTTCTTGCCGAAGCGATTTGGCCTTGGTGTTAAAGGACTGACTTCACCAGGTGAAAGCCACGAGTTTTATCTGCTTCGGGTTCTCAAAATAAATCTATTTTTCGTTGTTGAATTTGAATAGGGTCATCATACAATAACCCGTCTTCACATTTTTGTGGTCTACCAAAGCGCTCACTGTCTTCCACATTGGAATCACCACTTTTAAATTTTCGAGATCATGTCTCACATGTTCTAATCAGTAGAGCGTGTCCATCATATATTTCTACTAGCAAACGATGACATTCAACAGCCTTTTTCTTTTGATTAAATAAGAAAAGTAATGGGTACCGCAAATGATGAACGATAAACCAAAGACGCTAGTTTTTGGTGGACTCAACTTATGTGTGTTTGTAGTTTAAATGTCAGACGAACAAAATGACGTATGTGTCAAATTAATACGTTGCGTATTTTTCGCTGGTGCCATCTCTTAGTTAAACCGGAAAATACTTATGCATACACCTGGTATATGCATTATTCTTTGAAATACACACCAAAACACTGTTTTGCAGATTAACGTAGCAAAAATGGGTAAGTTCTTTTCGAATTGTATGCTAAAGTGGACATAATCACAAAAAATAGGGTTATCTGTGCGTACAGGGTCTACATATGTGTGCACTGTGGGAGTTACGCCCTTTGTATAGCATTTAGGCTATTTTTTGAACATCTAATAAGAAATAATTATCAAAAAACTCAGAAAAAGCCCCGATTTTCAAATACCGATTTCAACCGCTAAAGATGACTTTTAGCGAAAACTAATATTTTTAATTAATATTTTTGGAAATGTTCCTTTAATCAGCAAGAAACCAACTGAATTTAATCAGCCTGGGATAACGAAAATGATACTTTTAACCTATTTACAATCTCACGGCAACACCAAACCTCACCATTTCTCATCTCAACTCCTCCGAAACGCAAGTAACGTTCACGGTCCAGCCCCCCGTGACATTCGGGAATGTGTCAAAAGGAATGACATCCATTCCATTACGTTATGATAATAAGCGGATGACTTGCAAACCGTAATGCCTTTTTCTTTCTTCGCGCGTTAACCGCGCCGCTCCGTTGGTCAGATAAGGACGGGCAGATAAATCAGTTGAAAGACGGCACGGTGCGATCCGCAACCAAAAAACTGGACGAGTTAGCGGCGAATAGAGCGAACAAGAAGAAGAAGCAAAGGAGGAAGGTAAAAATGCAGGCGGAATATATATGTATGTGGAATAGAATAAGGCTATTGTCGGATACAGCGCGCCCTCTATCCGTGACTGTGATGAACGATCGCGGCCGTGATAAATAGGTTAGGAATTTCAAAATAGCTGTCATTGCCTACTGCGTCTGGGACGTTTCTCGTGAAAATATTAAGCGGCGTTCTATAGGGACGTACGATGGGAATTAGAAAAAGATGATAATTTCTTTTTTTTTTGTTATACGAAAAAAAAAGAATGATATTTCAGAGAACAAATTTTTCCGTTTTAAAACCAATTTTATTTATAATAGGGCTCTAATAAAATTATCCAATATGAAAGAAACGCAACTTCAAATTAAAACTAAAGAAATATGGCTGCTTAAAAGCACCATTTGCAATAGATAAATGTTAACCTTCTAAAATCTAGTTAATATCCACTTATGTACACCTCCAACTAAAGGTATTAAGTAACAATAATGACTAGTACAACTTCCGTAAGTAATACAGGGTGAGGCACAGATCTTCCACATTTTGAAGAGGTATAAAAAAGGAAATTTAACTAGAAACAACACTGAATATATTTTAGAGAAGAACATGAAATATAGTACAATGGTCAAAGAAATAAAACTCAGATATTCTTGTAGAATATCTGATGAAGCTACAGTGATAGCGTAACATGTTATAATAACATTGTGATAAATATATTGGAAATTTTTCTAAAATATTCAAGTTTTACTTCGACCATATATATTTCCAACAAGTATCGGCCGACTCAATCGATATTATAAAATATAGTCTTTTTCGACAGTTCTAATATATACATGATGCTTACCGTAATTTCTTCACGTGAATGTAACACACTGGATCTTTATTTTATCATTACACATATATTTTACCAGTGTGTAACTTTAAAAACATAATTGGTAATGAGTTAGCGAGATAGTACGCAACCAGTCATACACCCATATTAAACGAGCGAGAACCCTAAATTCCTAGTGAAATCAGTTACCAGTGCTATCACAGATCTCTCTAAATGCAAATAAAATAACTATTCTGCAAATTTCATGAAGTCATTATTTTATTTCAACGATTAATTAAGATAAACAAAATAATATAACAAAAGTGAAATCTAATTTTATACTAATTTTGAAAATGTCCTCCTTGTCTTTCAAGGCAATAAGCAAGGCAATCTTCAAAGCAACGCAAGGTATTCCGAATAGATTCTGGGTTTATTCCATCACATACAAGTACGTATTCGGTCTTTCAGTTCGTCCATGTTACTTGTTTACACGTTATAAATTTTACGTAACCCCAGAGAAAGAAATCGGCTGATATTGGGGGCCAAACCTGCCAATTCACCGCCTTTGAAATGCGTCATTCGAAAAATTCCTGACGACGTTTGTAGAATGTGGCGTAACCCCATCCATTTGAAACCAAGGTTCAACAATATTCAGTACCTCAATTGATGGAATAATGTGATCTCGCAACAGATTCAGATATTTTGCTGCAGTGAAGTTACCGTCAATAAAAAATGGACTGATAGGTCTATAGCTTATTATTCGAATCCAGACAATAACTTTTTGAGGGTACTGTATTCGAGTCAGGTTTAAAGCATGAGGATTTGTATGAGACCAATATCTAACGGATTAATAGAAAGGAAATTTTGTATTTTTCAATGGATAAATGTACTAACCGATGGGTTATACGGCTCGTATTTAAATTCTTTCGGGGTTTTGTACACCAAACTGTACGATGGTCCAAAATGCCTGGCTACATCTAAAAGCGATCCTACAGACTACATAACACAGGATATTGAAATTTATTTCTTAGGAATTTAGAAGACAACCATGTTCTTTGAATTTGTTAAAAATGTTTAGAATAGTTTTCGCACAAGGTATAGGCCTGTCAGGATAAATAATTGAAAACAAGTTTCTAACTGTCCTTAAACTACTATTCTGCTAGCACCACACAGATTCGTGTACGAATAAAAAATCGGTACCAATTATCAAAGGTAACCTGATCTAATCATTAAGTAAGCTATAGGTAAATCCTTCCAGTGTATAACTGGTTGCCTATCGTGCCGCTAACGCATTGACAATTACCTTTTGAAAGTTACACGTAAAAAAAATGTATGTGTAAAAATAAAAAAAAAGAACGCGAAACACATATGTATATACCTCAATGCTTAAAAAAAATATGAATAGCATGATGTTAAATAACAAATGCAATATGTATGTATGAGAGAGTATAAATATTTCACATAAATTTTTCTTACTATTTTCAGCGAAAACATGTCGCTACAGATATAGTATCTTTAAAATAACATAAGCATTATTTACGTAATTAATAATTTGTTAGCGGTATCTATGAGTGCCATGCAAAATTAAATCAATACTTTTAGATTTGTCAGCTATGGCAATAGTATATTATTAATTCTTAATTGAAATACATAACGTAAGTTATTATAAACACGAATACCAACAGTATTAGCTTAGAATTGCTAAGCGTAAGTGATAAATTATATTTATGATATGTTGAGCACAAAAAGTCGTTCCAGATCCTCCATTAATTTTATTTAAAACTATGTTCCAACCAGAAGGACTAAAAGAGTAATAAGAAAATGTTTAATTGAATTAAAAAACAAGAAATGAAGTGAAATTCTTTAAATATTGTAAGTATAAGAGTAAAGAGCATAGGAAACACCATTGAACAATCATCTTTTGTACTAATAAAGAAAAAATATTGGTAATACAAAAACTACCCATGGAAAATTGTTAGTCGTACTTTACTGCCGATAATGGTGCTATTAGCACTATTGATAGTGTCGGTAGTGTCGTTAGAATTACAATCATTAGATTCGAAACGCTAAGCAACAGAAGATTATCTATGAGGAATCTCTATAATCGCTTAAAAACAATTGATTAAATACACATAAAAATTTCGCTGTTTCGAGTTTTCATTATTGTAAATATTCTCTTTATGAAATGTAAAGAAAAATACAATGTTATTTTCTCTTGCATTTGGATTTCTTTGTAGTTCAGCAACTTCGATGCATAAATTGCCCAAGATATTAAGGAAACCGAATATTTTGTACAAAAATTCGTATGGAACTATAGAAATTTCGCTGAGTGTAATAATGATGAAGGCAAGCATTTATTATTACTCATATCAACCTTCAGTTATGTATGCTTCCATTCCAATCGTCTTACTTTTTTAGCTCAGGAATAAAAAGAAACATTTATAACATTTTCAGACTAGTCCAGCTGGTTTTCTTTTTTTTTTTTTGAAATGGCGGAATTCTTTTCAAACGTCATTTTTTACTCAAATTCTAATTAAAACATTCACATACCAAATATTAATATTACTAAAGTTTCGAGCCAGATAGAAGATTTAACCGAAATTAACACCTACGGATTATGTGCTAATCAAAGTGCTATGCGTCCTCATTCCATATAAAACGCAAAATTCGTTTTGAAATTAAAGAAAGTAATAAATTAATTAGATACATTTTTCTTTTAGTTATATTTTGTAACATAGTAATTTCAAAACGTAAACTTTAAACGTAACCTTTGAACAACCCCATACAACGCCATCTCGTGTACAAGCGTACCGTTACACAGTTATGCTTATAGATAAGTATATTTCATTAGTACATTCAATTTTATACAAACGTGTATTAAACTCATAAAATGCATCTTGGGAAATCTATATGAAGATTTAATTAAAACGGAAACAACATTAACGACTTCAAGGACGTGGTTGTATAATCCACAGGTATAGCAGTAAGTAGTAACGACCCCATTATTGTGGTGAAATGTGAACTGATTCTTGACCAACAAGAAGTTATCTGGAATCGTACACTAGTCAAAAATTTCTTTATACTATTGTTTTCTTAACATTCCTTTAACGGTCATAGAAAAACATTCCCATATCATCAGCTAACCTCTTCCTTATTTCATAAGTGATACGATATATTATTGCAACATTTTTCTTTAGATATCCTTCATACAAAAATTCGTTCAAAAATTTGATACATTTCGATAGACGGCCTTAAATTTATGAGCGATAATGTAAATACTACAATAGCTGTTCGCAGTCAGTTGTCCCCGAATGTACACCCAGGGACATGAATATGAGACACCCTTTAGATGTTTTAATATAGCGGTATTAACAAACAAATAGTCTTTACCTGCCTTATACCCGTAGTATAAATAGAAGGGTTGGTGTAAGAAATACCGTTGTTAATCCATTTATTGCTGTTTTTGCGGAACTAATTGCATTTTACACTTAATATAGTTCGGTAAAGTCACCGGTGAACATCAGTATTTTTATTTTAAATTTATTCGTGATTAGTTTATGTGTAAAGAACTTTCTGAGTTTCAACGTGCGCAAATTATTACACTACATGCCGAGGGATTATCCCAAGTGATAATTAGTAAAAAAGTAAAATGTTCACGGTGCGCCGTAAAAACGACTCTAAAGCGTTACCGAGAAACAGAGGATACTAAATCAAGGTAAATATAATTAATCGTTTTATATTCAGTGTAAGGTAACCATTTCATAGAAATTTAAACGAATTGTGTTAAAACAAATCGAGAGTTGAAAGAATTAACTAGATTGATTTATTACAGATTTTTGGTACACCTGGTGCCGTGCTAGTGCATCGGAGGCCTGGTGAAGAATGCCATGCCGATTGTGTGGTGCCTACCATCAAACATGGTGGCGGTAGTGTCATGATATGTGGGTGTATGACGTCGACAGGGGTTGGAAAGATGTACGTGTGCACTGGTAGAATGAACTCAAGGACCTACGCCAGCATGTTACATGAAGTTTTACTGTCCTCAATTAAAAAATTATTCGGTATAAATACTAACGAAGTTTTGTTTCAACAAGATAATGCACCATGCCACACTTCGGCTGCAAGTTTAGCATGGTTCCGGGAACGTTGACATCTTGGAATGGCCACCCCAAAGCCCGGATCTAAATCCGATCGAGCATTTGTGAGGTATTATTAAGCGAGAAGTATGCGAACACAAATGCAAATCCAAACAAGAATCAAAAGCAATACTTGAAAGAGTATGGGAGCACATTCCAACATCAACCTGTCATATGTTAGTGGCCAGTTTATCTAGAAGGATTGAAGCCGTCATAATAGCCCGCGGTGGGCCAACCAAATATTGAATTTCGAATTTTTAGTTGTTAATATTGGCTTTTATAATATTTATTTATTTTTTGTTCATTGTTTATCTTAAAGATAATTGAAAAAATTGGGCGTGCCTAATAATTGTGTCCCTGCCTGTATATTGAACGTCGACGAGGTCCCGTGTTATTATTAACCAAGAAGAAGAGACCTATGAAAAACAGCGTACGGTACAACACCGTATCGGACAGGTTGTTGTAATTTCTTCTTCTTCTTCTTCGTCATCTCCATCGCCAGCCCGCTTCGATCGTGGTATTTAGTGATGGGCAGACAATGGTGAATACGAAATGTCCCTAACAATGATGGGCGGAGTGGCCGGGTATTAGCATAAATATACCTTCACATTGTAGCCGGTGACATTCTATGAAGGCGCACCCTCTTTCGGTATCGAGGAGAACGATCGCACGACGATGATGATGATGATGATGTGGTAAGGGCATGGCGTGCCATATACCATCCGTATCGGCGACGGTACGAGTGGTATGATGATGCCGTTCGTGGAATATTAAATATTTTGTTCCGGGGACGGCGCATCATCGCGAGCCGAACGAAAAAAAATAAAAAAAGGGAAAAACGCGAAAATATACGCGAACACAATCATCTAAGAGCGCCAACGTTCTCGGGAGATTGTACATGGAATTTTTATAGTCGCTAGAAGTCAATGGCGTGTAGACCTTTCTATTTTCTATATTAAAAACTAAATGTGTTCGTCGGACATTCCCTTTCGTTGCTAACGTAAGTTAATTGTGAATAAATTACTCCGAGATGCCGGTGATGGGTTTCTGAAATGCGTAAATTTGCCAACAGTTTGCTCGTTTATAATAAGTAAATAATATTCAAAGAATAGAAATAACTTTAAATAATACCTCAAGTGGTAGGTGACTAGATACTAATAATAAAATTCTTAATAAAGAACGCCTCAGTCTTTCGAATTATTATTATTATTATCGAGGAACCACAAAACTAACTTTTGCAAGTATATTGGGTGCATTACCCTTCTTAGCAGTTATTTCAATAGGTTTTACGTTGGCTACATCCATTGACCGATCAGCTACGGTTTGTATAATGTGATTTTTCACATTGTAAACTGTTTCTGAGTATTTCTATGGTAACTTGTTGAAAAATATATATTGGGTACCAAATGATATATATTCCAATCTAAAATAACCATTAAAATATAAGATTTTTTGAATTTGTAATTAGGAAATCCTGAACAGGCTCATATGAAGAAGCCTAAGGATCCAGATACAGAAATGTAAATTGCTATTATGTGCTCGAATATTTAAGGTTCACGACCAAACAGAATTTCCAGGTCTTCAAACTGCATTAACCTTGGAATAACAACGTCCTCCACCAATGTCGCCAAAATATACTAGATTTTTGCATTCAGAATATGTAACAGCAATGCATTTGCTCAGATTTATTTGGATCAATACTTCTGTTAAGTTACGAATAGTTGATTATGCTCCATCATCAGAAAATATTTATATATCATTCATATACGTAAGAACTCTACAGTTACGACATGAAAAGAGATCATTGACATGAACATTAAATACTCAAGCATCCAAACAGAACTTCATGGTATCCCCAGAAAAGCAGTGAAAATGTTGGATATACATAAATCTATTCTAATAAGCGATGAGATCTGTAACCCTCTATCCAAGACTAAATGATGACATCTTGAACGTAAGCGCTGGGGTGATCAAAAATATTGAATGTTTTGGCAAAATCTATGTAAATAACATCAACTTGCTATCTGTTATCGAGATAGTAGTTAAAGCATTCTTTCTAACTTTGTAATCGCTAGATTTGTCACCAGTCGATCTATCAGCAACAAATCCTTATTACTATGGAGAAAGATACGATTTCATAGATATAGTTTTAAATATAAAAAATGATCAAGAACTTGGGGCAAAGAGAACACAACTTGGACGATTATTTGCTACATTTTATTTCCATGCTTAAAAGCGACAGTTATCATATTCAACTTTCAGAACTAAGGAAATACAGAAGTTTTAAACCTAAGTTAAAAAAGTGACCAATGGCTCAACTAACGCAATCGGATAGTCCCGAATAGGAAAAGTTGGGAAGGCCATCATATCCAGAAGTGGTAACACGGATCAAACTTCCTCGGATAAAATCTTAGAAATATCTAAAATTCTGGGGAATGGTAGAAATGGATTGAGAGCTGGATACGGTGAATGGTTGATATACACAAAGTGCGCCATCTTTGAAAACAATATAAATTCAGCTAATCATCGTGTTGTTTTCCAGGCATTTTTTGACATGTCAAGATTATTCAACAGACCATAAATCAGACAATGGATAGAAATCAAAAATATATTGATTTCTGTACATGTTTTGTCATCCAAAAAATCCACGATTCCTCAAACACATAAATTTACTCACAGCTTTCAAAGCAACACTACTGTCTTCTGATTGACTAACTATTGGCAAAAGAGACAGAACATTACAGGGGCCTACTACGCATAATTGATCTCTAAATTGCGAGACGCTATTAAAGAGAAACGCTGAGGAAGTTAAAGCACGGTGTGCTGTTCCATCAGGATAATGCTTCCAGCCATACATCAGGTATTGCTACAACTGCTATACACCAAGGAGGCTTTGAATTAATGGAGCACCCGCCATATTCGCCGGATCTGGCCTCTAATGATTACAGCCCAAATTGAAAGAAATCTGGCGTAAGGCAAAATTTTTCAGGAAGCTGTCCAGATGTTGGAGCCCCGATGGACCAAGTGCAGTGTAGAGAAAATATAACGCCACTGTAGTTTTAGTACAAGGGGTCAGGGGTACTTCATAGTGATCCACCCTCGTAAATCTGTATTTTTACAAATACAACACACATTTCTCTAAAATGTATCCCATATGCAAATAAACATTAATAATTCATCCCATTTTATATTCGAAAAATCCAATTTCATCTTACCAACCGTTCTTAATCCACCAACAAATTCCTTTTACTCTCATTTATATCTTCGCTTCTTTCAAATCCCATCCCGCGCGCAGCGGTTGCCGGGCATATTATTACCATAAAACGGCTAAAATATTCATGACGGGAAAAAAGCAGTTCGGCGATCGCGGTAGGCCGTTGACGGCAAACGGCGTTGGACGTGCCGTCGACCAAGGAAAGCCGGTACCGCAACCCGTCGGGTGGCGGTAGCTCTTTTAGTCCCTATGTTAGACGGGACCACTCTACACGGTAACTTGATACTGTCATATTTATGCGTTCTACCGCGCTGTGGAAGCTGCGTATAATAATTTAAAAATTTGGGACAGTTGAGTCGAGGATACTTTACAGACGCTAAGGGAATTAAACGAAGAAATAGGAACGCGCGGTGAAATCTCGATGCATATACATACGTGAGACCAAGTAATATGTTTATTAGGCATAATGAATTTTTATTTATATAGAAAAATAACGTTAGAAAATCTATAATTAACGCAAAATGGATATTAAAATAACACAAAACAGAATAGAGTTACATACTCAAGGTCAACGATAAGTTAATTTGTACACTGTAACAAATGTAGCAGCTAGCGTATCGATTAATATTATCAGAATAGTTTTAGTAGGCTAGTAGTAGTGGCATTTATTTATTCGTAATAATACCATTACACAACAATGTTATTTGATGTTTTGAATATAAGTTGTATACTAATCAATATTTTAATGAAATGTAGTCAAGAGAAAGTGTTAATTTGGAATTGTTTTCGATATTTTGCAAAAAGTATGAATATTTCCAAGGCAAACAAGGAAATTAGCAATGCACTTGGCCCCGAGAAAAGAATGCATGTGCTGCTCGAAAGTAAAAAACCATCCTCCCGTAACAGTTACAAAAAACTAAACGCTTGTCAGAAGTACTGTTCACATTTATTTTAAGAAATTTTCCACCTAAATTGCAGATGATATTAAATGCTGTAAATAGTGAAGACGATTTACCCCATTTTTCGTAGACTACGGTATACAGATACAGATTTAAATGTGGATTTAACGCCACCAAAAAAATAGCAGTCAGCGATATGAATTAATTCATGCCGGCAATGCAAAAGGGTTAGTTGCAGGTGCTGAACATATTTCTCAGTGCAAAAACAATACCCTGGATGCACATGATGAAGTTCACGCCAAACAACTAAACCATATTCTAGCTTACTTCTAATAAGACTATTTTAATAATTAACGTGATCACTAAAAGTATAATTTGGGATAAATCTGATTCCAAGCTCACTTACTCCCTCACGACGTTCAATTACTTTACTGTTAATGGAATAATGGTGAGAGAGAACCAATTGTGTTTCTAGTATAGGGAATCATCTTACAGTTAGGGAAGCCACGTTCACTTAACTTTCTGAAAATCAAATAATACTGAACTTGGTCAAAGGCCTAAGAAAGTCAAATAAACTGAATCCATCTATATGAGAGGTTCTAATGACTTGGAAGCAAGATCAGTAAATACGTATAACCAGTATATGAAGTGTGCTTTTTCAAAAACTTATTGTCCAGTTTGTCTACGTATTCCATCACTGCCTTTGACAATGCCCCATACCAGAGTCACCAGTTAAAAAAGATACCCAACAATGAGTTGTAAAAAAATAATAACAAAAAGGTATATGGTAAGTCCGGAATAGATATCCATATGGTAGAGATAGCCATACCCACAAATTTGCATCTGTATTGTTGGTAAGTCGACCGACTTTGTTGATATTGTATTCCTGTTTGAGTATGAGGTGAGTAAACTAATTTTATTTTAAATTCTATCATTAAATATTTTACGTCAAATATGTTTCGACGTGAACTACAAAATTTGGGAGTGGCAGTGGTTTTTTTTTTAATGAAATTAGTCACCACGAAGTTGTAAGATCCAAGATAACCTCATAACGAGAATCCAATCGAAAAATGGAATTAGAATATTAGTATAGCCATCTCTCACAGCCAATCGAGAGCGATAGTCACTTTTTTTCGGGAGTCATGGCCATGTTACAATATCACAAAGCTAACATGTGACATTGTCAGCTCATAACTAAACATATTATTTTATTTTCAGATGACAAACGAATATATAAAAGAGCTGTACGAAGGCGTGGGAAATAGTCACAAGAAACTTCATTGGAGGCAATCAGAAATATTGTTAATGGAAATTGTTCTGTTCGTCGAGCTTCTACTGAACATAAAATACCACGTAAAACATTGGAACGTCGAATTTAAACTAGAGGAAGGCAAAAACGGCCATATGTGTGCCTCTGGAAGGGAGAATGAAGATCATCTATCACGGCATATTTGAACTACTATTGCTTATCATTTTGTTCAACACTTTAGAATACACAGAATCTGGAATTTTTCTGAACGGAGAAAGATCGAATACCATACGGTTATTTCACTAACAGCTTGGAAGAATTACAACTTATGGATAGAATAACATATCACAGCCAATTGTATGGTTTGAACATAAACACCAAAAAGACAAAATTTAATGGTTATTAGCAAAGAAAAAATTAACAACTGTCATGTCACAATAAATCAAAAACGGAAAGAGCAGGTGAACAGTTCCACCTATCTCAGAACTACTGTAAATTAACAATGGAACCACTCACAAGAAATACGTAGCAGAATCGAAAAGGCCAGGTCTACTTATAATAAAATGAAAAATCTGTTCATAAGCAATACATAACATTAAACACCAAGATAAAACTCCTACGCTGTTATGTGTTTTATTCTACGCGGTAGAAGCATGGACGCTTACGAAAGCTACAACAAAGAAATTGGAAGCACTTGAGATGTGGTTATGTCCCAGGATACTGAAAATACCGTCGACAGAACACATAACAAACACCGAAGTTATGAGGAGGATCGGAAACGAAAAGGAAGTGATTAATACCGTGAAAATTCGGGAACTACAACACTTAGGACACATAATGAAAAATGAGAACAGATTTCATCTATTGCCGAATATTCTACAGGGAAAAGTAATGGAAAAAAGGTGTATTGGTAGAAGACGAATTTCTTGGTTGAAAAATCATAGAACTTGGTTCGATATGGTATACGACTGCATTATTGCGAGCAGCAGCAAGCAAAGTTAAAATAGCATGCATGGCAGCCAACATCCGAAACGGATAGGAACTACTATAAGAATTAGAAAAAAGTTATTCAACCGTTCCAAAATGTTCTACTAATCCTGTCAAGCAAATATGTTTTATTTTCTTGTGGTTTAACATAATGACGGTTTAAAAGAAACTCAACATATTATCAATTATTTTTCCTTTCAAGACTACACCACAGAAATTACTTAAAGAAAAATCAAACTATTCCATGTTAAATTTATGATCCCAAGTAAAATCTAACGCGAAAAATTTCATCAAACAACTATATCTCATACAATTTGCACGTTTATCGTAGCGCAACACGTACACCAGCCGAGCGCATGCAAACGAGCTTACGACTACAAGAAACGGACTACATAACCGCGTAGGTCGTCGAAAACCTTGTTCATTAGTTTTCACGGCGCTCTAGATTGCTACCGACTAGTTGTATAAGTCGCATTTAAACACCCCGAACCGAACTGCTACTGGTTATTACGTGGCGGTGGGGATAATGCCAAGGCGTTTGATTGGAGCCTTGACAATGCACTGCTACTGGGTGTACGCAAGTCCAATTAAATTGGAACACTTTATATCGAAGTCGTTCGGACGTCGTGTACGTGCGTGTTGCTGGGAAACAAAACGACAACGACATCTAGACCGCGATGGACTTGAAGCTGCAACGCGTACATACATATACACCGTTGCGCTTTTGTTTATGCAGAAGTCATATATTCCGTTCGAATAAGGGGACGAAGGGAGTAGAACTTGTTTTCTTATGCGCGTATGGGTATACTGTTGTATTTTTTTCCTTTATTTGTTTTTGCTGTATTTCATGTTCCGATGCGTTTTTATTCCATCGGCGACGACTCGATTTTTGTCGTACGTATTTGTCCGATGTATTCTTTTTATTTTTCACCGAAAAAATTGGTAAATTCGCATTCGAAAATATCTACCAAAAGCTACAAAGTGAAAGGATATTTCCTTTGTTGAAAATGAACGCCTTTGTTAATGAAAGGTTACAGAAACCTTTAACTTTAAATATGATCCTTTTTGGGTTCTATTAGTTTTATAAGAGGATTAAGTTTAAGGTGCATTTACAGTAAATTTTTGAAATGGTTTTACGCCTACCGCCTACCCATATTTTGACAGTTATATTCAATCAGGAAGCTTCACAATTGAAATAGTACACGTCGATTGCTACCCGCTGAGAAGTATCTGTTTGCTGATGGTAATTTAGGTAAATTTTACACAAGTTCTATCCAATTTGTTTGCAATAATACTTTTAATTAGAATTTTCCGTACCCCTTTTTCAGATCAAAATAAACTGCAAGCTCTCTAGCAGACATTTAACTAAACACTATACGAGGGTGACCTGAAATGTTTCAGGAATTGGTAAGAGCACGAAAGCTGAAGTGAATTCATTGGTTGGGAAGGGCAGCCTATTTTATGGCAACTGTCAAAATATGAGTTGCGCTACGAATTAGTCTGTCATCCTTCATATTCACCGGAACTAGCCCCCAACGACTTTTTCCTATTCCCAAACCTGAAAAAATCACTGGGAGGAAAGAGATTTGCCTCAAATGAGGAAGTCATCGCCGCTACAGATGGCTATTTTGCAGACCTCGAAACATTCTGCTTTTCCGACGGTTTGAGAAGACTGGAGCACCGTTTGAAAAAGCGTATTGATCTTCGTTCAACATTTCAGGTCGCCCTCATATGCACTTCTTTCTTAAGATTGATCGCATAGTTTTACGTACATCAATCCCTTATGAACTTTTTTCGACGTTCTCTGTGAAAATTATTCTTCTTCAAGATCTAATTAGTACCAAGCTTTACTAGATTTGTTAAATTAAAGTTAGAGGAAGGATTTCATGATTTACGTTGGGAAAGTCATTAAATAAGTCACAAACTGCTTTGGGAAAGCTGATAATAGCAGTGAGCTATTTCCCTATCTGTCACTAGGTGTCAGCACAATCCAGCTTTATGTTATATTATGTAGTGCGTTTTTTCTGGGCAAAAGCATCCATAAGGAAATGTTTACGTTGAAAAGTGTTTGCCGCGTAAACCGTGTATAATTGGGCGCTCGAAAATATTGACCATCAGCGAAGTCGCGATATATGCAACACTACAACGGGTGGAAGAGATGATTTGAACTGACAGGCGGGTAACAATAAATAGCATAGCAACTGTAATAGGATCTTCTCATGGTTTAGCCTGCAAATTCACGCACGATCGTTTGAATTTCCAAAAATTTGCTCACGGAGTGTAGACAATTAATTGAGCAACACAGAAGGATTCGAAAGGGCTTATCCTTGCAACACCTCTCTCGGTATGCAGAGGAAGGGGAGGACATGCTTAACAGGGTTGTTACTGGTGATGGGTTTCCTTATGTTTTTTGCGAAAAATCGAAGTCATCTAAAATATGTCAAGATGCGTATGCAATGGGAAATTTTGATGATTGGATTGTAGGACAATTATCCATCAGGGCGAAATACTTGATATCCTAAAATTAGAGGAGGGTTTAGCAATAGTTAACACACTTTTCACGTGTTCTCAAATCTTTAGAAGCGAATACCATCTGGATTAGTCATCTTGCGCCAATTTAGATTTTACAATCGTATTCTGTATGATTGGAGATTGCATTCGGTGGGCCTTGAACCAAATCCAAGATGAGAGAAATTTCCTTGTTTTCTCTTATATGGGTGAAAAAAATTAGAATTATTTGAGCAGCGCAGAGTTTTGCCCATCTTCAACGTCAATTTCCAAACCGCTAGATAGGACGTCGAGACGAAATAGATTTGTCCGCAAAATTACCCGATCGAAATTCAAAGGTTTTTGTTTTTCGGAAAAAAAGTAAATGCAAAAACACTGAACAATTCTGATTAATTAAAAATAGAATACCAGTGGCTGCAAGGAAAGCAACCCCTCAACATGAGAAATTATTATAATATCCCCTCGCGCAAGAGGACGTAGGCTCAAATCCTAGCGGGTCCGACATTTTTTGGAAAAATTTAAAAACGTTGGTAATTACAAGGAAATTACGATGTATCATAATAAAACTAAAAAATACGATAAATGAATGGCGACATTTTTGAGAATTCATGAAATTCGTTTTAAATGTCGTTCCATTACCTTACATTATTTTTTCCTTTATTTGCACTTAATTTTTTTTTAATGTTGGTACCATTACTTTATTTCTAGTAGTATTAAAGGACAAAGAGGAACAAATTCTCACAGATGTGAATCTAACCACAACTCGCTGGAAAGAATATTTCCAAAATTTTGTGAATCGCGCGAGCGAAATAACATAAGAAATACATAACCCAAGCGACAGTCGGGACAATCCAGGCAGAGTATACGAAGAGGAGAAAATCACAGAAGAACAATTAGAAGAAGTAATAAAATAATTAAAAGACGAAAATGCGCCAAGAGACAATAAATTAACAACCGATACGTTCAAAAATATAGGGTACTAAAGCAGCTATTACTGGACATTTATAACATATGGAAGGAAGGGAAAATTCCAAAAGATTGGTATCTGAGCCTGATAGTACCAATACACAAAAAGGGGGACAACAAAGACTGCAGCAACTACCGAGGAAGTATGCTGCTAAACGCAGTAATGAAGGAAGGAACAATTGTTAGAAAAGAAATTGACGCAAATAGTAGAATCAACATTACTGTAAGTACAAAATGGATTTAGAAAAAGCAGAAGCATACAAGACCATATTCTTATACTAAAAGAGATAGGACACAAGATAATGCCTGCAGGAAAAGTGTATTCTAAATAAAGTATGGGAATGTTTACACAAGCGAGGATCAAATTACAAATAATATCAGCTGTCAAAACTTGATGAAGACACAGCAAACTATCTAATTAGCAAGAGCATGAAATCAGAGGTATTATATACAAAGGAAGGTGTTAGACAAGAATGTAAGCTTAGCCCTCTACTATTTATGATATTTATGGTTGAAATCATCATAGAAACAAGAAGGAGAATAAAAGCTTTTTATATATAATATCACAACTTAGAAATGGTAAAATGAAATGAAGGAACACTGCAACACAACATACACATTTGGAACGACATGCCCACTGATTATGGAATGAAAATTTATACAAATAAAGCAAAAGTGATGGTTATATCAAGAGGAAAAAGAAATACACATACAACTTGTGAAAATAGAAATACAACAAGTTAAAGATTTCCAGTACTTAGGAATTACAATACACGAGAAAGGAAGATAAGTTCTTCTTCTTATCAGAATACAGAAAACCAGCAAGGTATACTATGCTATGAAGTCAGGATTTATAGACAGAAAAGAAATAACAAAAGAAACAAAAATAACGGTCTCTAGAACTAATTCTCACATTTGAATGTAAAACTTGGGTATCGTCAAGAAAAAAGTAAGATCCAAGTCCAAGAGATAAATATTGAAGAATAGTTAAAATGTAACTAGAAAAGACAAGATGAGAGAGAAGAAAGCTACAAACAGAATCAATAGAAAGTTATGGCGAACAAAGACAACATGGTGGGTACATCTACAAAGGGTGGACAATACAATTCCGGTTAAGCACATCTGGAAAGCAAAAATAAAAGAAAAGAACAAGATGGAGGCTAAAAGGAAGCTGGATTACAAAAAAAGAGGCAACATTTTAGATAAGAAAGTAAAAACTTGGGTCGAGGCTAAGAAAATTGCAAAGTACAGAAAGGACTGTTTGAATTTATGAAATGCTAGGAAGCAAATTTAATCTATCCCGACAACCGATTAACAGGGTCTTATTGATTATATGTATATATTTCTCTTAAGCTCCAAAATAAAATACACGATCTAATCTATTGCTGTCATTTCATTATTACGTTACTTTAGCAACAAGCTTACATGTGTTTCGTATGTCTGAGAGTAATATATATTCACAGTAGAATACTAAACCAGTTGCTACTACTTCTGTTTATAATTCAGTAATGTTCATAACAGTATCATAGATAATCTTTACCTGGACATACCAGAAACAAAAACAGATATCTTAACTATCTTCTTGCACCATCAACAACGAAAACAACGACAGACGCACAATAAAAAATTAAAACTGAAAAAAAGTCGTTTGGAGGTCGCCTATTTATCCGTACATTTGAACGTAAATCATCGCGGGAATATTAAAAAAAACCGCACTGCACCACATATTTACGACGGATTGCAGCACCGGGTCTGTCTCTCTCACAATAAATAAATACGAACGCGAAATTCGTGTGGGTATAAAAAGCTAATTAAAAAGAGCGCGACAAATTTATTGAGTCCTGTCACTGCGGATAAATTGGATTGTCCGCGAGTACATGGGAGCGAACGTATTGAGAGGTGACCGCCTATGTCGAGGACGAGAAGGTACGAAAGTATAATTGAGTTTATTGATTTTCGATGATGGATTTACGAGAGAGATTATTGCCCGGTACAAACGTAAAATGACAAAAGATCGCCGATTTATTAATACCGACGGATAAGTATGAAATATGGCCATGTGCAGTTACATAATAACAATCATTTACGTATTTATGTACTCACGTACATATGTATAATTTACGAGCACGTAAAACATATCGCACAGTATTAAGCATAAATTTTGTTCTGTAGTGTGTTTATAAAATAATTTTTTTTTTCTAGGTGTATTCAGTATAATATATTTTTGCACTACTTAAGGCTAGTGCTGGCATATTTTTAGGTTATTTAAATGATGACAATTAAGCTCCAAACTCAAGTAACAAATATCTCCCTTAATCAAGGGATGAAGGGCATGTAGAGGTACCGTGATATCATAAAATTTCTAAGACGAAAATGCTATTGAAACGCCACGGTAAACGGTCGCTCATGTAAATACCCGTTAGTAAAGGAAACATTGTTACTATAGGATGAAATGGAACGCCCGGTAATGTAAAGAAGCTTGCACCACGTACAATTAGATAATGTAAATAGTTTAGGGTACCGGTTATTTCCCGAATTACGTGCGTAATGGAATCAATCAAAAGAATGTTTCCGTAAACGTTTTCAGCAAAAATTACTAAATTGTATTATTTTCTACTTTCGTGTGGGTTATCAAAAAATCCTAGAAGCATTTCTGAATCCTTAAAGCAAGTAGCTTTACGTGAAGCAATTTTAAATTTAGATATGGCGTGGAATGCCCTTAACCAGCAAACAATTAGAAGGAGTTGGAAAATTTTGCTTTATTCCAGTTATGATTACGACGATGAAGACAACCATCATTAGAAAATAGTTACTATCTGATACTCATGTTATTGACAGAGCATCATCGGATGTTCTCAAATTATTAAAAGCAATAAATCCCGATATTGTTTGCACAATTACCGATGTTAGTTTATGGAATGACGATGGATGATGCACATGGAGAGAAAGATGGGATGAGTGAAGATGACGACCCCCCGATTGAAATAAAAAATACAGTAACTGACGCGCAAGCTGTAGGAATTTTTAATCAAGCATCGGATTGGGCTGAAGAAAAAGACATTATATTCCGATATTTTAGTGCTCCGTAAACTACGTGCAATGGCATTAGAAATTACCAAGCGTAAATTTACACAAACGAAAATAGGACATTTTTTTCAAAATCATAAAATTTATTTTTTTTATTTTTTAATATTATATGTATTATGTTATTCTTTGTTCATAATTTATTTTGTAATAAACATACATATTTTCTTTTATGCAATTTCTTTATAAATAAAATAAAGCTCGCTAATGTAAACTTTCAGTAATATGAACAGTGCTTGGCTGATACCGTTCACATAATCGAGCGTCTACTGTATTTAGTTTAGACATATATTTTCTATTTCAATACCATCTTTGTCCTAGAAACATTATGATGTCGCCGTATGAATAAAAAGTAAATTGTAAAAACTTAATAGAGGAATGAGTAAATATATAACTAAGAATGACATTCTCAAAGATGATGAATGAAAACTAAATTGTGGCCAATAACGTAAAAATTAAACAAGGTATTCAAACGAACAGCGAGCTAATCCATTATAAAACTCTACCTAACATCGAATAATTAATCTGATGGCGTGTTTGCAACTTCGCTTTGATTTCTTTATACTAAATACCTTACTTTTTAAATATTTTTTTAAATTTTCAAGCTGATTCTCGAACAACATGTTCCCTATCTTTATTTCCAAGATTACGAATATTTCGTAAAAATATATTTTAAAGATAATTAAAGGAATCTCTTTTTTCATCATTCAACAAATTTATTTTTATTTCGAGATAACCAGTCCGAAAAAAAAAATCATCAAACGGATTCAAGTAAAACAGAGCGTTAAACTGTAGAATGAATTTATTTAATTAAACATTTACTAGATATTTTTATAGAAATTTTTGGGTAAATTCATTGTCATTCAAGAATATTTCAAACACTCTCAAATTATGCGTAATAAAAATTTTACGTTTCTGTTAACAAAAGAAAATCTAACGGAATACTTAAGAATTTTTATTATTTTATAATCATGAAAGCTTACTATTTAAACTTACTATAGTACAAGAAAAAATTCCAAAGATGAAATCCCACATTTCCGGATAATTAAAAAAATAATTACATCTGAGATTGTAAAAAACCCTCCAAAATAGATAGTCTTTTCTTACTATATTGACAATCAAGACTAAAGTTTGTGCATTGGGAAACGGAATCACCAATAAAAGAAGGTCGTCGAAAATCAATTTGAATTAAATGGCTCTCATTGTTTCAAATGTTACTGGCACAATTTGCATAAGAACACTGAAGTTTTACTGTTTATGATAGGAATTGCTTTCACGCATAACAATAAAGCACCTATATTTCGTTTCTACTCAAATGAGATTCGGTTCTTACACATAACTTTTGATAACAATGCTAATCGAGTTTGGTGAAAAAATGCTGTCATACAATTAGATATTTCAACTAGACAGCGCTGATGTCATCATCAATGATCTAGAGTCTGAAAGAGCTGCCGGAAACAGATTTTACTGAATTTGCCTTTCTTTTTAGTTTCATATTAACTTTAATGCATAAGTTGATGAGGATATAGAAATAAAGCGAATGTTCTATTTAACAATTTATGTGAAACTTCCAGAAGATGTTAAACTTGTATATGCTAGTATACATTTTAAAATAATGTCTAATTGTCGCCAGAAAGTTGGAATTAAATGAAAAAATATTACAAATGGTATAATCAAAAATTTTAAGTAACCCTCTCTTCTTTTTTGTCCTTTCTCCTTTAAAAAAAAAAATAAAAACCTTTTTAGACAAGATAGCACGAATTTTTTTTTAAATAGTTAAAAGCTCGACTTACTATAAAAAATATAACCCAAAAAACTTGTTTGTATTAGTGTATTAAACCACAAAATAAATAAATGAATTTTCCACTTTGCTCCCATGAAAACACTTTTTTAACATTTACAAACAGACACTCGGTCAACATACATATTTCCTAACTGTATTTCCAAGACCATTAATATTTCCGAAAAATATATTTTAAAGATAATTATTTTTTCGATCATTCAAAAAATTCATCTTTATTTCAAGACCACTAACACACAAGAAAATCAACTTAAAAACAAATTAACTTTTTAATTGAATTGGCCCATATAACCAAATGTAGACACGTACATTTACTAATTATTTCTTATAGAAATTTTTGAGCATCTAATCAAGCCTAATTTCATAGCTACTGAAAAGTATTTTTTCAAACACTTGAATTGTATATAATTTTTATATTTATATTTGATAATAAAAATTTTACGGTTGTATTAACAAAAAGAAATCTAGAATACCTAACAATTTTTATTATTTTTACGAAAATTATGCTGTAGGGAATTTTAGGGAATTCTAAAGTTAAAAAGCCCAATATTTGCGAATAATTAAAACAAAAGTATATTTTTTTGGGATACTGAGATTATCCGAGGACACTAAAATTAATAAATATCTTGATTGTAATTTTTTATAAATTATTACATTAATTTTTTAGATTTTTGTTATACCCTGAATTCCTTTTTTTTAAGTTATATTATTTATTTTTATTTTTTAATTAAAGACGAAATACTTTTCCTCTATTTAATGCCTAACTGCCTTAATGCATATTTTATTGTACTTCATAAATTTACCAATTTAAGGAACGAAAAGTACAAGATAATTTCTTTTTAGAGTAAAATGTGAAATTTATTACGGCAATAAATCTCCCATTACCTTATTTTTTTTTCTTATTCAAAACAAGCGAAAATTCGCCCCATTAGCATTAAACCGTTCGGGCATGTACCCCCGGGAAAAGACCGTGATCTGCGCGGCCCAACGCTCCCGAATATAAGATTCCCATGTATGTCAGAGCAAGACCGCGGCGTCCACATAAAGAAAATAAATTACTATCGCGTGAGTAACACGGTAGGCAGTTGTTTCGACGGACCCCGCTCTTCCGCGCCATCCCCGCGCTGTCCCAATGGATCGAAAGCCCCGAAGCAGCAAGCTGCAGCGTAATCCGGTAGTCAAAGTAGGCGTAGCACAGTAGCCACGCTTGCGGCCACGTGCTTTTAACCACAATGTTCTCACACAGCAGCCACCTCGATTGGTACGTATAATATCACCGGAAGAAAGAAGCTCTCTCATCAGGTATCAGAGTAGGCTACTTATATACACATTATACGTGAATGTATTACAAGTATCTGGTTGTGTAATAATTAATGATAGTAAAAAAATATATTTTCAATGTTTATTTTCTTTAAAGCTTTCACTATTTTGTTTTTTTTTTTTTTTAGAAAAAAGCAACGTTAGGAAAAAAGATAACAATTAAAAGTTAGATGATGGTAGATAACAAAAAGTAGTTAACACACCGCAAATTGAGTAATTTATAATAATGAACAGCTATTGTGGTTTCATCTCTATGTACGACGTAAAAAAATTAAATGACATTTACTCGTGGAAAATAACAGTAAAAATAAACGATACAAGGAAATTCCATAAAATGATGTTTTAAAGAAATCCCCCACACGAAGATAAAAATACAATAAAATAAATTAAAAGAAAAAATATTCAAACACTAACCTTTTTCTCTCTTAATTCCACCGTAAATCACTGGATAATAACGAACAAGGAATCCAGGCAGAAACCCAAACAGAATACCGTCGACGACTGCCAACGTCGTTCGAAGAGGCAAAGTTCTCTTCTTCTCTATAATACTTCTACTGGTGGTACAAAGTCGAAAGAGACCGTCTACTATGTCGATTCAAGTTGTAGTGATCCTCTAAAATGTTCAACTTACTTCTTCAAGTCGAAACCTCCAGGAGTTGAATGCTTCTGTAACAAACTGTTCATGGTAGCCCAATGATGGAGCGGTAGTGTGTCGCCCCTCGCGCCCCCCCGCCACTGGTCCCCGCGCGCCGCGCTTCTCGCCAGTAAGACCTGCCTACCGGAACCGCTGGACGTTAAGTATCGCCGGCGTAGGGGTGTCTTTCGCCCGTCCGAGGCCCGGTATATCCAGAAGTTATCCATCGTGTACGCTGCGAGCTTCTTAAATGTATCTCTTATGTTCGCTTAGTTTAAGGCGAGGGGACTCTCCCCCCGCGGCGGCACCGTACCACCGACGGGATTGTCGGACGTATGTGTATGGTATATACGTGTACCTATATACAATGGGAATATAAGGGGTTTATATTATGTACGGTATAGTGCCTTATGTACGCGAGACATCTTAGCAAGGTGTATGTGATATTCGAGGAGTGTGATGATTTTATTGGGAAACGTTTGGGATATTTTTTTAAAATATTGTGCAATATTTTTTTAGAGTTAAAGAAGATTCGGATTTGTATGAAATTACACGCATTAATAAAGTAACTTCATATGAATTTACAGACAAAGAGAACTATACGTAATTATTACTCAATAAGCATCAATAATAGCAAGGACTACGTACTATATTTACCAAAATTATTATTTCTTGAAGAAATCCCCTCAACCCAAAGAACTTTTCATTTATTATAAAAAATAAAATTAACCATATATTAATAAGAAGTTCTACTGTTTGTAAACAATATTGTTGAAATTCAATGTGCAAACAAGAATTTGTACACTTCACACATATGCATTCTACACGTTACTGGATTAACATCTGTTAACTTGCCATCAGGGTCGATAAAAATTATCATCTCAGAGTAAAGGACGTTAAACTACTGACTGGCATGAATTTACCCAGAAATGTAAAACGCATTATGCGATACTCCATCCTGAATTTCCCTCACACAGTGGTTACATTCATAAGTGTAGTGTTACCCGATTGTTCTACGATATCCCGTTTAAAATTAAATCATGTATGCTTCCTTGCACATCTTAATAGGATTGGTGTTCTTGATAGCCCTTGCTGCTCATGTGATAATGAGACTCTATTTTATTTGGATGTTTTAATTTCATCAGATACCAAGATGAATTCTTTCAAGTTCTTTTTTATCTCCTAGTTAGTACCTCTTTCATTTTGGCACAAAATAATACAGACGTTTAGAACATTATTACAAAATTTTCAATTCGTAATAAGATACGTTTATGGGACTGGTTTTCATTTTTCTTTCATCTTTATTTCTGTAATTTAGCTTCGTTTCCTCTATTTTTCCGTGACTCTGTATATATTGGTTTGATTCAGGTCAACACGATTGGCCCTGTGTCATGAAGTGTGCGTTCTTGTGATGTTTCTTACGATTTTTTTCGATTCTTCTTTTGACGTTTGTGTTTTAGAATTCTCACGTAGCTAAGGTCAGAAAAAGATACCATTTTTAAAAACCAAATTTTAAAAAGGGACATTTTTTTATCAACATATTTGTTTTGCAGAAAAAAGTACTGACAAAATATTGCGTAAGAATCTGACATTGATAAAAAAGTCAAAATATTTGTTTCTACAACTTAAACGATCATTCGATGAATATATCAAAACATGTAGAATCTTGTAAATCGCGCTGGACTGTATAAAAATAGAATGTCGCATCGTAATTCTCGTAGTTAACCTTTCGATCTGAGTGAATATCAAAATGAGAAGCGCGGGCAGAAGTGAACATAATGTTTGGCAACATTTTGTTAAGACAACTGTTCTTGGTGAAATTGGATGTCGAGCTATTTAAAAAAAAATGCAGTAAAGGCGTGCAAGGGTTGATTAACAGATTTGAAATCATGCTACTACCTGTAAAGGTAAAAATCAGCCAAGTAATGGTGATAATAAAAGTGGAAATATAAATGAATCCCTGTCATCAAAACAAATAAGAGAATGTGAAGAAACTGTAACTGTACCTTAAAATTATTGTTTTGACTACTTCCATTGTTCGTGAAATGTACATCGTCCAAAGTTTCGGCGTCTACTGTCGCCTTAAAAAATCTAATTATCATCTACCTTCAATTATATCACGTCAAGAGTGTAACTATACAAAACAGCTACACAAAATTTTCAACGAACGTGTCATCAACAACAATACCGTCTACACCGGCTACATTGGAAATTTCGTTTTTAATCACCGTTACTTTCATTTTAAAAGAATTTAATTTAAGTTTGAACCACCTCTTCTAGATCATAATTAATTCCTTTAGCAACGGATCCAGTGTTAATATCTGCAACACCGGTGAAAGATTTATTGTAGTAACTATACAAAATTAACTGAGATGGACCCAACAACGAACTCAGGAACCTACAGGAATACTTTGATTGGGGATATATTTCTTTCTAAATTCAGCTATTTCGTAATTATTTCCGTTAAAGCCAAGAAGCCAAGAAAGCTGATACAATTGTATTGCAAATCACTATTTCCTCTTTTCAATGTGCATGCTCTAAATTCAAGATTGGTTCACGAATTACACCTGAAAAAGGTAACGGAAATTATTCTAAATGATTTACTACTGTAGATGTTTTTAAACTTAGTCAGTTTCCTATATTTTTAGAAAATTAGCTATTTGAGGAGTTATTTTTGGAATAATATTTTTGGGTTACAAGAAAATCTATCGATAGTCAAAATAGGAAACCATTTTCCTCCGAAAATCTATTTAATCAAAATAGACATTTCTTCGGAAGTCTAAAAATATTTGGCTATCTGCAATTGTTTTATGAAATGAAATAAGTTTTTATAAAGAAAGTTTTCACTCCCACCTCTTCAGATGACTATAACTTCATTCACATCAACCCCAATATTTTTCTGTAAAATATATATTTAAATAATATTTCACCTTTTTATTTGTGTAAATTAATGAATTGCTCAAACAATAAAATTTCCTTTGAATTCGAGAATTTCATATATTTTTGTAGACTTCCGCGGTTGTTCTTTACCTTTAAAGAATGTATGTTTCTCGGTTGAAACTCCATCGTAATTGCGTGAGTCTGCCGACGTTTTGCTCTCATTTGCATACAGCAGGCCAAATGCAGCTCCATGCAACTCAGAGCGAAACGTCGCCAGACTGATGCAATTCCGACGCAGTTTCGGCAACCTAAATTCTTTATAAGAATCCATCGTTTCCTTTTTCAGTTTATCGATAGGAACTGTTTCAAACCCACCAAATGAGCTAAAAACCTTTCAAACAAACTGAATTAGCGTTAAGCTTAGGTGTCCAAAATTTCACTGTGGTCTCCGCAAACAGTGTCCATTTCCGTAAGCGATGTTAAGTTCCATATTCGATTTTTTTCCTTTTTTTACAGAATCACCAACACCGACTGATACAAACGACACTTATAAAGCGTCTTACACGGCTAACATTTTCGAAAATATATTTTAATGGATAGACTATTATATTACCTGAATATTTTTTACGTCATCTACATGTTAAACCATGAAACTTTTCAAACTACCTTCGTATTTATGTTAACATTCAAATCATCTCGTATATGCATTTATTTTGCAAAAATGCAAAAATGTTGGATATAACTCATTTCGATTTGCATAATGTACGTATTGCACATAGAACTTTGAAAACTATCACTACTTACTTCTTACACGGCACATGGTATTCCCTTTACACCTTCCGCAAAGCGCCTGAATAATACCCCAGTGACCTTATTGCCTATCCTCATTGTAGTTCAGCATTGAAACTGTCAAATCTTTCGTGTAAATATTTATTTCCGAAATAATGACAGAGTACCTTACCTACTGACCTGTTGTGCTTTTGTTACATTATTGTCGTCCTTTTAAAGTACAACTGAAAGGAATCTAGTAGCCGTTTTATTAACTTCCCTTCCAGGAAAAAGTTTGAAGTCTTAAAATGAAGGAAACGTTTCCTTTCAACGATAGTAATGATAGTCAATAACCATCACTTTATATTGGCAGAACGATACTGTAACTGCATCGTATAATTAAAGCAAGTTCGGCATGAACTTTTGAAGAGAATATTTGTTTTTCGTTAATATTCTTGGTAGCGTGCATTAACGTTTATACAAGATATTCCACAAGTCCCTTTTTAAATTAAAAAGAATATAATAAGATAATAGCCAGATTTAATGAATAAATAATTTTTTTTTATTAAAATACTGGCTTTCGGAAGATTATGTCTTCTAAATGTGTTCCGATATTTTGCCGGCACTCTTCTATACCTGAGGCCAAGCATGTCTGGCACGTGTACCTTTCGTTCCTTTTCTAACAATCCCCAATACAAGGGCGACCTGAAATGTTTCCGGAATCGACAAAAGAAACACGGTATTGCTGTGGTTTTTTATTTTTATTCCTCCATGTAGTCTCCTCGAAGATCAAACTTTTTCAAAATAGCCATCTATAGCGGCGATGACCTCCTCATTTGAGGCAAATCTCTTTTCTCTCAGTGGTTTTTTCAGGTTTACAAATAGGATAAAATCGCTGGGGGCTAGGTATGGTGAATGCGGAGGATGAAACACTAATTCATACCGCAACTCATTCAACTTGGACACGACGATGCGGGATGAATGAGACGGTGTATTGTCGTGGTCGAAAAGCATTTTTTTTCCGCAGCAGTCGAGGCCGTTTCTCCTTCAATACTGGATCGAATCGGGTTAATAAATCGCTGTAGTATTACCCCGTGATCGTTCTTCCCTTCTGTAGATAGTCGATGAAGATCACATCTTGGGAATCCCAAAAAAATGGTTGCCATGACCTTTCCGGCCGATGGAACGGCGTTTGCTTTCTTCGGAACCGATTCGCTCGTAAAAGTCCACTACTTCTATTGTTCCTTGGTCTCCGGTGTGTACTGGTGGATCCAATTCTGATCCGCGATTACGAAACGCATGAAGAAATCTCTTGGATTCCGTTGGATCCTGGTCAGACACTCCTCCGCAACGGTCGCGCAATTTTGGTTTTGTTCCGGTGTGCGCGAACGCGGTACCCATCGCGCCAGAAGCTTTTTCATAATCAAAATTTCGTATAGGATGTGGCCAACGCGTTTTTCTGAGATGCCTGTTGTCTCTGATATCTCTTTCAGCTTCAATCGGCGATCAGCTAACACGACATCATGAATCTTGTCGACCATTTCTTCGTTGGTAGCGGCTTTTGGGGAGTTGGTCACTTGTGCTTGTGCGGCCACGTTTGAACTCGCTCACCCAGAAGCTGATGATCGAACATGATGGAGTACATCCGCCATGAACCTCTATCAAAATATTTAGAATTTCCGTGGCCGGTTTTCCAGCCCTCCAGAAGTATTATCACTACGCGAAATTCGATTTTATTCATTTTTGCGAAACAGATGGACTTGCTACACGAAACACCCTTTTAAACTACAACTATTGACAGTAGACGTCTGAAATTTTGACAGTTGCCATAAAAATGGTTACCTTTGCGAACCACTGAATCCACTTCCACCTTCGTGCGCCATCTCTTGCCGATTCCGGAAACATCTCTTCGTACATCTACACAGTCAGCAATGATGTGCTCCTTTAGCCATGAAGGAACTAATTCGTCCGGTTTCTTCCTATTCATGCATGTTTAACATGATTTGCGACTACGATTTTAACTCGAAAGTTATAAACATTGTCAGGCATATTAAACGGCGACTCTAATTAATTCGACAAATTAACGACCGCGATATGACGGCACCTTTTGCGATCCGAACGGCCGCCTATCAGCGGCAGGTACGCCATATACCCATATTCACTAAAAATACTCCAAATTCTTACGGGGTGTCGAGATAGGCGACTTGTTTGTCCGAGATAACGACGAAACGCGCTACATTCTTTTGTTTTAGACGATCCGCGGCAAATATTTCACACGCTAACGGCTAAGGGAAATATGCATCTCTACCGGTACGGTACGGTACATGGAAGTTATATGTGGACATAAATGGTGGTAACATTCACATCGAGATAGGTGGCACAATTCGATACAAAAAATATTCAAAATCTTTCACAAGAAAGCAAGGAATTTCGTTGAGGTGTCCTAAAAGTAATTTTCATAATAAAAATAATATAATAAAATAATGACCACGTTTAATGAATAAATGTTCATTTTTTTATTAAAATATAGGCGTTGGGAGTTTATTTCTTAAAAATTATATCTTCTAGATGTATTCCGTTATTTTGCTGGCACTCTTCTAAATGAAAAGCAAAACTTTTGAGAACTGCTTGGTGCATTTTCTCCGTGAGAGCCACCATTTCTCTTCGAACAGTCTCTTTTAATTCATTCAAAGAGTGAGGACTGTTGCTGTGTATATCTTTGAATTAAAGTAAACCCACAGGAAAATATCAGTTGGTGTCAAGTCAGGGCTACATGCCGGCCAAATTATGTCACGACGTCTAGATATCAGTTTTCCAAGGAAAATTTCACGAACAACTTGTAATAACACGTTAGACGTGTGAGATATTGCTCCAACTTGTTGGAACCAAGTGTTCTGATTAAAACCATTCAAATCGTGCGAGGCTGGTGTTAAAAGTTGTTAATCATCTCCACATATCGCACGGAATTTACAGTTACTGTACGATCTCTGCCATCTTCAAAAAAGCAAGGGCCGATAACTCCTGGCGCCGGCAGTAGGATTCAAACAGTAACTTTTGGAGAGGGAAATGGTTTCTCATGCTTCTATTTTGGATTTGTTGAACTCCAATAACGACAGTTCTGGTTGTCTACATTGTTATTAAGGTGAAAATACGTGTCATCTGTGAAGATTTTAATACGGTAATATTTCTACTAAATTCTTATACGAACTAGATGTACCCTTACGGTATAAAGTTTTTTTTTAATGAATAGCTGGCATTTCCAAAGGCAATAATCTACTAAGTGACTATACATATTTGTCAGTTACTGCAAAATTTGTATGTGGGCATGATATTCAATCATTGCCTGCTTGCACATTATTTTCAAAAAGTACAAGTGCTGCTTACTTACATATTTTAAGGTTTGCGATACTAATGTATTAAAAATTTTTGTTCGGAATATTATTCTCATTCAAAATGTGTAAAACTATGCATGCTGTTCCAACGACCATTTTGGAAATGACACGTTCAATTTCTCTTTCCCTTGTCAGCATCTGGATCCAGATAAATCATATCACCAGATTACTAGGATCAATTTGATAGTTCCAATAATAAAGAAGTTAACAATGTGGAAAACCTAACTTCGGGCACGGCGAATTTGTGTTTGAGTTAAGGAAGTCAAGACTAAAAACAAAGAACATACGAGGGTCATTCGTAAAGTAAAGAGCGTTTTCTTTGCACACGTGCTCACGTCCCCGCACCACCACCGCTGATCTACCAATGACGTTGGTACTCATCCGCTTCAGTTTGGCAGCAGCTATGATCCAATATAGTTGATTACTGTTTAGCTGTGCGACTTTAATATGTATGACAAAATTGGCGATCCGATCAGTTGTGATGTGGGCAGTATCATCTGCTTTTTAAACGCCCAAAAAGTCCGACACATCGAAATTTATGGACAGATATCTGAGGTTTAGGGTAATATGATAAATGCAGCGTCACTTCGGAAGAGGTGTATCATCTTTAATAGCGAACGAAAGAATGTTCACGATGAAGATTGACTCTAGGCTGGGATTAACACAAAAATCCAAGATAATAGACGTTTCGCATTTAGTGAACTGCACTCATTCTTTCCAGAAATTTCAAGACCTGTGCTGTACAGAATTATTAATGCAGGTCTGGGCTATAATAAAGTGTGTGCCAGGTGGGGTTCTCGAATTTTGTGAGACGAACACAAAACCAAACGAATGACAGCTGCACTGACACTTCTCAGTCGTAAGGATGGTGATGAAATTTTGAATCATATTGTCACTGGTGATGAGACTTGGATATCACATTTCACACCCTAATAAAACTCCAATCAATGCACTGGGAGCACCCTCAATGCCCAACGAAACCGGAAAAAGCAAAATAAACTTTGAGCACCAGAAAGATTATGGCTACGGTGTTTTAGGATTGTAAGGGTGTCCTACTTATCAATTATATGCCTATAGGTGAAACCATAAATGCAACGGCCTACTGCAAGACGCCTCCAAAACAAGCAGCGCGGAATGCCAAGCTGTGGAGTCATCCTCCTTCACGATAATACAAATCCGTAGGCAGTGGTAGTGACACAGTACTTGCTTCAGCAGTTTCGGTGGGATATTTTTAACATCCTTCATACAGTCCGGACTTAGGCCAAAGTGCTTTCCACTTATTTTACAAATTGAAAGATTTTTTGAGTGAAGAACGCTATGAAAGTGATGATGAGCTTAAAGAAGCCGTTTATCAGTGGTTCAACAATTTGGCGGCAACTAAGTATGCAGATGGCATAGAAAAGCTGATAAAACGGCATGACAAGTGCCTAAATTTGAATGGTGACTACGTAGAAAAGTAACTTGGGTATCTAGTTCTATCTAAAATACAGTTTCGTTTAATTATATCTCATAAAAGTTTCTATACAGAAAAACGTTCTTTACTTTCCGTATAGCCCTCGTACATATTTAAATATAATTGAACAGACGATTCCTTTCCATTTAACATTTTACAAAATCCATTTCAGGAATTATTAACTGTCACGGCGTTGATAAACTAACTACAGACAAACACAATTACTTATGTAACAAAATCACTAACAACTCACATGACTATTATTTGGAAGCGCCCAAAACGGATACATCTCAATACCCGAACGGTGACCAAAAGTAGTGATTCATCCGTTTTTGATTCATCTAATTCTCCTCGGGCAATTTTTTTTATATACCTAGCATCTAACAATAGGCCAATATGATGATACAATAGCATCTTAGGCACTAACGCTTAAAATTTATACGCAGATGATCAGATAGCCATTTAGCTACGTCCATCCATCGAAAATTTATTAAAGATATTATCGATGTACATATTTTATATTATAATAAATAAATTACGAAGGTGTATGATCCCACTATTATGCTTGTTATTGATGTTTTTTGTCTACCAAGTCGTCGGCGGGCTGCCGTCTTTTCGCCGGTAAGACCAGGTGTTTCTAGAGAATTTTTAGAAATGAGTAAACACAGCCAAGCAGGCTAGGATCATCGTTTGACGGTCGCAAGACGGACTGCGACATTGAAATCGTAAAAAAATTACCATCATCGAAACACAACTTAATAATTTATTGTTTTTTTTTCCTAGCTGTTATTCATTGATTTGAAATTGTAATGATTTCTGCCAAAAATATGTTATTATACAATAGATAATTTATGGCTAATATTCCAACACAGCTTGTAAATGTAAGTTAAATTTATTTGAATTGATTCATCTTTATTTACATTCGAAAGGTGTATATACATGGTGTCTCTTTTTTGTCCTTTTTTATTAAAATACACTAAACGACGAAAAGAAAACGACCACTTAGTAATATATTTCTTGAGCTCCCCTTAATAACAAGTTTTATTAACGAATGCATATCTTTAGTGACATTTTACTGATGGTTTTAACTCCTTATATTTGAAACATTGTTATTAATTACTGCAGTATTAGGTTTTAAGTGACTAAAATACGAACATTGTCAAGTGTAGAAGGCAAAATTATTACCAACTAGAAAACATCACGCAAATCTAAAATTCATGGTGATTATTTTTCTCTGTTATGCTTGCTCAAACGTGTTCACGGTTTGAAAGTTAAGGAGTTTAGGTTTCCATCTTGAAAACCGCCTCGTAATTCCATGAGACTGCCAACCTTTCGCCCTCAATCGTGTGGAGCTTCTTCTGGGCTGCCGTGAGAAGTATGAATGACATGCAGTAGTCCAGAAGAAGCTCCACGCGACTGAGAGTGAAACGTCAGCAGACTCGTATAATTACAACGTGAATTGAGCACGGAAACTTAAATTCTTCAAAAGAAAATGACCGCGGGCTATAGTCTATAGCAGGTATTTTTTTATTGTAAATACTTCTTGGCAATAATATTCATACTTAAAAATTGGTAGTTTTGACACTTCATAAGTTAAAATTTTGAAATTTCGTTTAAGAGTGTTACCAACCCTTTTTCAAGAAAAAGAATTCTAAATTTAAAATCTGGTGGCAAACGTAAAACATTCACGACAACCGTGCTGCCTCAATATTCCATTTCTAGTCATCTATAGGTCACATGTTATATGTACTGTATTGCTTATAGTCATATAAAAGTTTCCAATTTCCTTGAAGAACTATAAGGTACCTTATTTATTAAGGCTGTCGAAACGGATACCTGTGTATCCGAAACTGGATACTCAAATATTCGTTTACAGAACTGTCTTCGAGCATTCGACGCTCTTCTGTTCGTGAACCCATCTATAAATTTGAGTCTTGCTTGTTTATATGTCCCCTATAAGGAAGGTCCTGAAACCATCCTTAGAACAGACTAACCGCAATGTCAATTAGCATTAATATTCGTGCTAGTTTTTGATTTGTTTTGATTTGGCAAGATTTTTAGAGTAAGAATAAACCAATCTTAAAAAAAGGGTGATTAAATGATGAAGTCCTCCTACCTTCTTAGTTACAGCTCGCTTTGAAGGAATAATGAGGAGGGGGTATTACCGCGAGATATTATAAGAAAATGCTCTACCGTCCGAATTGAGCTTAATAGGCAACAATTTTGAATTGACCCACGATAACGATCCGAAGCACACGTCGTTACTATGCCACCTCGCTGATACAGAGAATGAAAGAATAATATAAAGCTTCTGTGGCACGAACTGGACAGAGTAATTAGAAGAGAATGTGCAACGTGCAAAATCCATCTCTGAACAGTATTGCAGAGAGAGTATAACAATATTCCTGAAGATACACTGAGAAAATTGGTAAACGGAATGCCACGAATTGCTCGAGCAGTTATTACATCAAGAGGTGGATTTTTGGATGACAAGAAAGCATAACTTACTTTATATTTTCTGTTTATTATTATTTTTTCTTTTGTATACACATGTACAATAAGTAGATGAATAAATATTTTTCTTATAATTGTTTTGTTTAATATTTTGAAGCAAGCGTCAAATTTTGCATGAAATAGAAAGTATTCATGCTATTATGAGTGGTAGTGTACATTCCGAACAATCATCATTGTACCAGAATATGTCATTGTTGTTCGGAATACAGTAAAATTGATTTTATGTAGACGCTCTTCCATTGATTAGCCCTTGTTTATATGTCTGCAGTCCGTGAAACCTTTCTTACCTGGTAAATTTGAATTAGATTTTATTTGCTGAGGGGTTTCATCATTAGAACAGACTAGCTGCAATGTCAATGAGCACTGCCTTCGTGCCAGTTTTTAATTTAGCAAGATTTTTAAAGGAGGAATGAACTAATCTTACAAAATGGGTGATTAAATGATGAAGTCGTCCTATCGTCTTAGTTACACATGGTAGATAAGCTGCTGCCTGTTTTCTTCCTATACCTCTTCGGGTGTGGATGTCCAGCATTCTTTCCAGCGTTAAGATGCCCCGATTTCTTTTTCCGAAAGGGTTATTTATTTTGGTACTTTTTACCAGTCTATCATCATTTATTCTGCTTACATGCTTGTCCCAGCATTTTCTACGTTCTCTTGTCTCTTTCCCACGTCTTGTAGTTTGCTTTGTTGTCGTAAGTCTTCACTTCTGATTCTGTCAAGTAATGTCTGTCGATGAATGCTTTTTATTATTTTCTTTTCGACTATTCGTATCATTTGCAATGTCTTGGAGGTATCTGCTATTTGTTCCTCCATACGATGTCTCTTAAGCAGCCTGAGATTTGAGATGCTTTCATTGTTTGTTCCCGGACTTCACTCTCTAGGCTTTCAGAGCTTGTTATATCAGCTCCCAAGTATTTAAACTGATTCACTTGTTCGTTCGTCCTTTATTCAACCTCGAGTTTACATCTTACCGATTTTCTTATTGAGTTAGTAATATAGCTGTTGGCATATTTAGAAACTGGAATACATGTTTAGCAATAAGTTAGCTTGTTAGCACATTTAGAAGAATTATTTTATACGGAAAGACAGTATTTGACTTAGTGCAATGTCTACCTAATTCTGTGGAATATCTTTACTATTACTTTATACAAATATTAATCTACTGTACTTTATTCCTTTATTCCTATAATACATCAATGTTGCATGATACTTTTCAACACCACTGTATACGTGACATCGACCCAACGAAAAGTGAAAATTTATTAATGAATTACTCATACGGCATACTTTGAATACAGATGTGAGCGGCAAATTTATGGGAGAGTGCGAAAGCCAAGTAGTACACCTTAGCAGTTCGCTGCTGGCTACCGCATTTTACCGAACATTCCTTTCCTATATATCCATACGCGCTTACGTACCTGCAGACGTATGTACATCACCTTTTTTTTATATTTTCGTATATCTTCACCTCGAAGATTAAATTATACGATTGCGTCAGAGAGAATTCGTAATCTTTTCCTAGCTGGGAAGAGTCCCCGGCACAGATTCGCGGCTACTACTCGTTTTATAGCCTATAATAGATAGATGGTTACGAAAGAGGATTTGATCGTGTTCGTTCACTTGCGGTTTCGGACTTTTTTAGTATCCTGGTAGTTTATTTGCGTTTCTTTATGGTTCTATTTGCTTTCGTTATATTTATTATCCGGGAGACTTATTGATCGTAAACGGTGTAACCGCATTATCTAATGCTATGACTGGATTAGCTTACTAACAAGGTTAATTACCTAATACTATAGTTTAACTTTAATCAGATACATCTAATAGAATTCGAACAAATGTACGAACTGTCTAACATAATAATATTAGAAACTATTAAGGTTCTGTGCAAAGCAATGCAGTATAAATGTTGATTGTGTTAATGTTTTTGGCAGTAGAAAGATATGATCCAAGTAATGTTGGGGAAAAGAACCAATTCATTTTAAATCATATGGATTTGATGAAATATCGAGTGCTCTATTTATAGTCACCTAAAAGTTTCTTTCCCTACCGGTCACATACACTACCGCTCATAATAGTATGGGCACTTCCTATTTTATGAAAAACAATTATCAGAAAAATAACTAATAATAAACACTAGAAAATATAAAATAAATTTGATTTAACAAATGCTCGTACAATTCGTGGCATTCTTTCTACCAATTTCCTCAGTGTATCTTGAGGTTTTGGATTTTGGATGTTGGACATTCTCTTCTAATTTGTCTGCCCAGTTCGTTTCACAGAAGCTATGTTGCATTAAAATCCGGACTCTGGGAAGGCCAAGCCATTATTTTTAATATTCCTTCAGTATCTGCATCACCAAGGTAGTTTTTGCATCGCAGAGACAAGCGCTTCGGATCATTATTTTGCAACGACCCAAAATTATTGCGTATTAAGCGAAATACGGATGATACAGTATTTTCTTCTAATATCTAGGGATAATTGTCCTTCCTCATTATTTCATCTATTTTTAGGAGGTCCCCTGTTCCACTTAATGGAAAACAACCCCATATAAGTATTAACCACCACCTTTCTTTATTGTAAGTGTAATGAACTCAGGAAGCATTTTCTCGTCTTTTGAAAGCCTGACAAATGTTCTACGGTTTTGACCAAACACTTCATACTGAGGCTCATCAGTCCATAGTAACTTTTTCCACTGTTCTATTGCCCAGTCTTTGTGAATGTTAGCCTATTGGAAATGTTTTTGTTTGTTTCCACAACGTAGCAACGATTTTCGTGTAGCAATACGGTCGTGGAGGTTTGCTTCTTTCAAACAACGTTTCACTGTGCTTACGATAACCCGATTCATTTCCGCCGTAATTTGAGGAGCTGTTCGTAGTCTATTTCCCTTACGAAACAATTTTATGCGTTCATCGTTGCCCCTGGATGTTACTTGAGGATGTCCTGGACGACTTTTCCTACCAAGTTAAATTTAATGTGGATTTTTTTACATTAATTCGCCCGGAAATACTCCTTACAAAATATCCTTCTTGGTGTAGCGTTAATATTGCTGGTCGTGTTTAAGACTACACGGTTTTCTGCGAGGTATTTTTTACACAGGAACTAAATCAATTACTTGTACAAAAAATAACGAATATCGAGCTGCACGTTAACGGTATCTAATGATAAAGTAAACTCACTGTTAGTGTAATTTATGCGTACTTTATGGAATGAATACCACCCCCACAGGAACTCAGTCAATTCTTAGAATTCATTTATAGTTTGATAAAATTTCCACACATATATTTCTTCAAATATCTATACCTGGTGTTGTTTGTACTGTATCTAATTATTTCACGATTTTGAAAAGTAATATTTTAGTCTCGTTATTTATCGACTTAGTTCTTTAATTAGTAAATTGTAAATGTAAATACCTTGTAAAAATTTAAAATGTCCACTCTATTATGAACGGTGGTATACATTATTAAGATGCCATTTAGCCAAAGGACATTTTCGACACTATTAAACATTTCCATCATTCCGATTTAGGGAAAAAATTAGCCATGAAGGCATTTATCGCAGGCAATATAACGAGGGACAGTTTATATAGCAATTCTACAGGTACATGTGTATTTAAGAGACTGACTATTCGTTAATTTTTCTTTAAATATTTTAATTGTTCAAATAAATTTGGTGGTTTTTCAAAACACCTCGAATGACTGTTTGGTGTTAACTTTCTGTGGTGTTTTTAATCACAATCGAAAATTCGAGATACCTAGCTTACAAATGTTTTGGTTATGCCCAATTTTACGTGTAAAATATGATGCACAGGTTCGGTCAATATGTTTACACGCTCTTGGTGCCAACCCTTCGGTCATTCTAAACAATCTCCTTAATCTTATTAATCATTTCTGGAATTGTAGCAATTTTTGATGGCCCTCGTTGCATGTTATCATTGGATGTTAACTCTTCATTTTGGAAATTTCTACGATCATCCATTATATATTCACAGATTTACTACCTGCACTCAATAACACACCATAAAATTCCAAATAATAAGTTGCGTGGAAGTTTATAAAAATCGGACG
Organism: Trypoxylus dichotomus; assembly: GCA_023509865.1. NCBI lineage: Eukaryota > Metazoa > Arthropoda > Insecta > Coleoptera > Scarabaeidae > Trypoxylus > Trypoxylus dichotomus. Next base: position 7,788,486 of record CM042080.1, read on the forward strand.
AACTTTCAGCATCCTTAGTTTAAAATATAGAAAATACGGCAGTTATTCATTATTTAACGTGCATTAATATGTAATGTATGTGAAAAAGAATATATTTTTGGTATAAATTGCAGCACAGTTGAAAATATTAAGAAAGACAGCGTGGGTTAAAGCTAAAACGTGAAGAAGAAAGTAGATTTTTTAAGATCTCGTATACTATAGACTGTTAGCAGTGAAAGATAGATTTGAAATTACGAATACTTTAAATGCAAATGGGAATGGACCAGTTTCACTAACGATCATCTGCATCTGGATTTCTCGGTCGCGTAAATATCGATAAACCTCCGCTAATGAGAGGTAGGTAATAATAAGAAAAATTAGACTGGCGAAATTAACTGAACACTCAACACTTAATTGAAAATGTACTGTTTGTATGCACGAGTCCATGTTTCAAGTTGTAGAGACAAAATAACGGCTTTATATGCTCTGGTGGTAAAATGTTAGAAGACTGAAAAGTTACTACCAGCTATCAAACATGGAAATTGAGACAAAACAACGAGTTTATCTGTTATGTTGAAAAATATTAAAAGACTGAAAAGTTACTACCAGTTGCCAAACATGGAGATTGTAACCATCTTTTGCGTGGGGAAATTTCAATAAAAACCAATCAGTTGACGAATTATGAAAAATTGAAGAAAAACTGGCTAAGGAAAAACATATAGGTTCAAAATGCGCAATCCAGCCACAAATTGTGATTCTAGAAAAAGCATTGTTGCTCAAAACATTCTGCATTTCAGCATACGTCGGGCTAGTTCCTTCCCACCAGTAGCTTCTTGTGGTTTACATTTCCGAAATAAGAAGTAGTTGAGGAAACCTTTCCGAACTTCGAAATTTGCACAATTCTTTAAAAATTTCAAAACCACAACAGCAATTTCGTAGAAACTTTCAACTAGCTTCTATTCCTAGTATACCAATTACTTTTACTCTACTTACAATTAGTATAATACCAACATACATAAGCACTTTGTCGTTTCATCCTATACACAACGTGTATAGTTACTCATTTGTATAAACAGGTTACTAAATATCAATGCGGTTTCAGTGAGTAAACATGTAATTTATACATCTAATGATGATGCTTGAATCTATAATAAGCATTAATTGCCTCGTTTTATTGTACAAGGTCTTCTAAATCCCGCATCCAATCTATCCTTTTGAAATGTGCATAAATGCTAAACACACCTGGTAGCCACGTTCGTGTAATAAGATAATTAATGATTAATAACGCAATAGTTAATGATAATTGATATAATTGGCTTCATACACATATGCTTGTTTTATTGTAAGTTACTTTTAGATTCATAAGAAGGCGAAAAGTGGAAATTTATTGTGCTAAGAATGTATTTCGAATCTAGAACGCAGTTGGTTTCTGAAAATGTTTCGTTATTGTCTTTTAGCCAGCGGAAGAAGTCAATTTTTCAATGACCAATTTAAAATACTTACAAAGTTATGTAAAGCTAGTATTTCCCATGTTTAGTCTAGTTATCTTGGAAAGAAGAAGAAAGAAATATTTCAATATATTCAAGCTAGGCACATGCATACTCGAAATTTTCATTCCCAACGATACCTACGTAAATTCTCCCTAGGATATAACATATGGGCTGAAAAGTCCCGGGCCTAACAAAGAAAACACGATTTTTTTGGTTCAAAATTAGCTTTATTCATCAACGTAATCTCCATCAAGAGCAACGAAATCATTCCAGCGCCGCTCTAACATTTCAATACCACTTTTATAGAACGATTTATCTTTTGCCTCAAAATAGGCCTCAGTTTCAGCGATAACCTCTTCATTCGTGCGAAATTTCTTACCGGCGAGCATTTTTTTGAGGTCCGCGAACAGCCAGTAGTCGCTGGGAGTCAAATCTGGCGAATACGGTGGATGTGGAAGCAATTCGAAGTTCAATTCATGTAGTTTTGCCATTGTTTTGATTGACTTGTGACACGGTGCGTTGTCTTGATGAAACAAAATTTTTTTCTTTGCCATATGCGGTCGTTTATTTGCAATTTCGGTCTTCAAACGCTCCAATAACGCTATATAATATTTACTGTTGATGGAATTTCCTTTCTCAAGATAGTCGATGAATATTACACCATGCACATCCTAAAATACCGAGGCCATAACCTTTCCAACCGATTGTTGTGCTTTCGGGCGAGGTTAACCATTTGCTGTCCACTCAGATGACGATCGTTTTGATTCCGGAGTGAAGTAATGGATCCATGTTTCATCCATTGTCACATATCGACGCAAAAATTCCGGTTTGTTACGTTTAAACATGGCCAACTGCTCAGAATCATCAACACGTTCTTGTTTTTGGTCAACAGTGAGCAAACGCGGCACCCACTTTGAACAGAGCTTTCTCATAGTCAAATGCTCATGCAATATAAAGCCAATACGTTCTTTTGATATCTTTACGATGTCAGCTAACTCACGCAACTTCACTTTTCGATCATTCAAAACGATTTTGTGGATTTTTTTGATGTTTTCTGGTGTCACCGCCTCATTTGGACGTCCACTGCGTTCTGCATCATCGCTGTCTCTACGACCACGTTTAAAGTCAGCAAACCAACGTTTTAATGTTGTTTCTGATGGAGCGGAGTCCCCATAACACTTTTCAAGCCATTGCTTCGGTTGAACGGTATTTTTTTCCCATCAAGAAGCAGTGTAAAATTAAAACACGAAATTGTTTTTGATCCATTGTTTTGAAAATAACAAAAGTAGCGTGGCTCCTAGCACAATAACTCACAAACTAATGAATAGAATATCATTAAATTTTAACAGCTGTCTTTTGAAGGTTAGTAGTAACTGAGAGAAAGGTGACTGCAATAAAACTAGCGTCATCTATGTGTTAGGCCCTGGACTTTTCAGCCCATGTGTTAATTGAGGCTGACTTGTTTTTTTCCAATACATTTTGCCAATTCAGATTTTCCTACTTTTTTGTATTCAGTTTACCATATTGTCTACTTCAGAAAACGAAACATTTAGTATTATGGCAAAATTTTCGCAGAAAATAACATTGCTGAAGATGATTCGATTGCTAGTTTTCCTTTACATGATGCAGGGTTGGTGCTTGCAAAACCGATTATACTTATCATCAACTTGGCTCTTGTTAGCCATCCAAATTTGCCAAAGTGTTTGAAAATGTAATTTACAACAGCTTATACCATTGCACTATCCTGCATTTCACGCAACTATAAGTTTTATGATTTTATCTCGGTATATTAGTGGGCGCCTTAATTCACAAGATCAAACTGATATTATTTACACTAATTTTAGTAATGCCTTCGACACCGTAGATCATGGAATATTACTAAAGAAATTACCTGTGTTTGGTTTGAATTCTTTCGTTCTGATTATTAAAATCCCATCTAATAAATACATGTCACTCTGTCTTATAATGTAATGGATGTATAACGTAATCTCATTACTTTTATGATTCATCAGAGGTACTCCAAAGATCACATTCAGGACCACTTCTATTTGTACTTCTCATTAATCACATCCCTCTCATGCCCAGTGCTGATTTATGCAGATGACTCCAACATCTATTTATCTATTGGAAACTGGTCTCATATTTTTCATTTACAATACAATTTGGATATAATTAACCAGTCTATTTATGAACCAAAATTAAATGGTAACTGCTGCTTTGTTCTCTATGCAAAAGAAAGTTAATCTTTTGACCCTATTTAGACGTTACATAAGTCCATTCTTTATAAATATATTAAGATAGAAGATCAGTGTTTGAACTGTCTCCTAAGCTTCACCCTGCACATTAATAGTCTTTGCATTTCTACCTCGGAAGCTTTGGAATTTTTCCTGCGCACCTGTAGCTTTTTCAATAATTTGCGTCTATTGAAGGTATTATGTTATAATTTTGTGGTTAGTAGGCTTAGACATGCTTCACTTGTTGCAGCGCCGGTTTCTAAAGCATTTATTTTTCAGAATCGATGCCAAGAACCTTTAACGGAATATTGATTATGATTTACTTCTTAGAAGACATGATGTCCAACCATTCGACGATTTACGTAAAAATTTGTTCATAATAGAATTGATTCCCCCTATTTACTTTTCTCTATCAACTTTCTTCTTTCTTACATTACTTTGCATTTTTGTCCCAACTTTTATTCACCGTTTCCTAAAACCAATTTGCTTCAAAGTTCCCCATTAAATACGATGTGTTTCCATCTTTCTATTATCTCTTTTTCCTCAGTTACTATATTTCCTTTTCGAGTTGGCAACAAAATTTGACCATGTTTTAGGATTTTATCGATATCCTGAAACCGCCAATCTAGCAAACGTGCACATATAAACTCCACATCACCCCGGTTGTATATTCCGCAAGAACACTAAACTAGAAAGACTAGAAACATGGTTACAGGCATATTGCATTCATGTATATTTACGTTGATATCTTTGCTATGGAAATGCGCGTGTTCCTCTTCTCGTACGAACGTGCATGCGTACCGTCGCGACTTATAAAGCCGTCCGAATGCAAAAATACAAGTTACAGCTTACTGAAAATGCAAATTAAAACATTAAGCGTAAAGCATGCGAACGTGTTTTGACTTGCAAAGAGGTAAACACAGCGCAAATGACCGCGCTATAAATTATTCGCATTACGAAAAACGCCTCTAAATTATTCGCGAGAAAGGCGAAGCATATCTACGGAGCTTGCGAGGCGCACAAGATACCGCGATGGACACGTTAGCGTTTAATCTATGTAAAATGTACGTGTGTGGTGATTTAGTTAATGGTCTCCGCATATTTGCGAACCATTTCGCCGTGGTGCATATTGATCGTCTTCGTTGGCGAGGCAAATGAAACCATACCAAAGAACGTCTGCGCAACTGCATTTTATGTATGCTTATTAGCATATAAGCATTCCGAAAAACAAATACACCGTAAGTGGACAGTTAAATAACGCTACGCATTGAGAATGTTAGCAATTATTAGCCAATAAACCGAAACAAAACGCTGATACTCCACCAGAAATTGCAACTGTTAAACGAATCTCTACAAACACCTTCTACTGGAGTGGAAATATTTGATCTATAATAAAATAGGATAAACCACAATGCATGAGTAGCATAATTAATGGGACTACACAACTTATTAAAAATACCGCCAAAAATTGTTCTATGAGCAACTGCATGATTCATCGGTAGGCACTTACTACAAAAAGATATCCCCCAGTTATTGCAATTCTTTCGATGAGGTCCTTAAAGTAATTGTTTTATACAAAATACTATGTAAAGGCATGAGAAATATATGTATATATCTCTTCTTTCACACACAGGACTCATCACACTCGTATTTTTTGGTTAAGGAACAAGATACACGCTTTTTTAGAACACAATTTACTGCTGACGAAAAAAATTCATGCTTCCGAAAAAGAGGTACAATTTTCAGTTTGAAACTCGGTGCTGTTCCTCAGGGTTGGGGTTTTCTGTGATTTTCCTCACTCGACAGTGAATGCTGAAAGCTAATATCTTAAGATGAATCACAGGCATAACAATAATTCATGCCTTTTTTCTCAATGGAGATGTCTTCATCTATATAGAGTTGTACATTTGGTAAGAATTGAAAGAATGCTGAGGCGAAGTACATAATTCTTACAGTACAGTTTGTTATTCGTCAGAAGCCAATTCATTCAACAAAATAACGGCCTTGAACACTCTCCCAAATCTTGCAAACACTTTTTATGGGGAAAAGGGAATTTATCAGGAATCACAAGACCTCAATCTTATATAGAAATTATATTAAGATCAATAGATTTTCCAAGGTTTAGACCTATAGGCGGTGGTGCATATGATAATCAGTCTAACGCTTTTGAGGAATCGAAACTATGTAAATAAATGTATAACTATCGGTCACCGATAATCTTCTAGAAATATCTCCAAAGGTAATGGAAAATATTATTCAGTGACCACAAGTCTGTAGAGCCTGTAACTATTACGTACAAACTTAGTAGTGATTTTTTTTATATAAATGGGACAATAAATTTCAACAAATAATAATGTAAACATCATCCGTCTTTAAAGAATAAAATATTTTCAATAGTATAACATGTCGGACTGATGGTCAAGTTAAAAGAAAAAAAAAACATCAATTTTTATTCTTTGCATAAAAATGACGATGAAGTGAGTGGTATAGAAAAAAGTAATTATTGCAATAACATAATATAATAATCAGCAAGAAAGTTGTGTCGACGAATAAATAGTTGTATGTCCACCTTTTCTCCAAAATTGAGAATCTGGCGATTGTTCCAGACTGTTCTAAGTTAGTTCTACAATGTTTTAAAGTATCTCAAAGAAAAGTCAAAAGCAATCAAAAGAATTAAAGGAGAAATGAATTCTTTACTCAGCCTGCTTTTTTTGTAAATCGAAATCCTAAAGGTATTTCTAGATTGCTATAAACATTGTACCAGAATTTCAGGCTCGTATTTCTTATAGATCAAGAAACTGAAATTCTGATGGTTATACCAGTTATTTCAAATATTGTTTTAAAGTTTCAGATCTGTATCTGCTATAAAAACTATTTTGATTCTATATACACATACACATTTGGTGACAATTGTTTAATTCCTAATTTGAATAGTTGGAAATGGCAAAGAATACAACTTCAATTTGTGGTTGTTCAATTTATAAATACAAACTTGGTACCAAAGCTGCAGTGGCGATGTGAAAAATGTGTACCGCGTTTCGTAGGTGACACCGTTAGTGACCGAATAGCACAGAAGTGGTGCAAGAAATTTTCCTCGGAAAATCTCAGATTGGCCGAAGATTAACAACGAGAACCTTAAACAGGTTGTGGAGGCAAATTCCGGTACAACATGCCTACAACTTGCAGAAAGTTTCAATATAAGTGATGAAACCATTCGTTTGCACCTTCATCAACTAGGAAAGACGTGGAAGTTGAGCAAATGACACATGAATTGTCAGATGACAACACACTAAGTCGTCTTACCATTTATTCGGCAAACGTTTCACGCAACGATAATGAACCATTTCTTGATCGGTTGTTAACCTGCTACGAAAGCTGGACATTGTAGTATATAGCTACATGCCTGCTGATTCGATACCACACACTCCCAAGACTTCCTTATACCCAAACAAGATTTTATTGTGTGTTTGGTGGACAGCAACCGGAATAGGCCACTAAGAGCTTTTAGAGATGAGTCAAACCATCATTATGAACTTGTATTGTGAACAACTTCAACGAGTACAAGCAGCACTTATCCAAAAGCAGAAAAAGTGGTATCCTTACAGGATAACACCAGATCGACCTGCGAAAAAATTTCTGAACTTGATTGGGGAACGCTACCAGACCCTCCATATATTGACATTACGCCAAGTAGTTATTACCTGTGTCTCTTGACAACTGTATGAGGCATAGACAGTTCAAAACTCGAGTTGTAATAAATACAGTCCGCCAATTTTTTGATCACAATCCATAGAGTGCTACAAAGGTGGCATATAAAAACTGGTCTCACATTGGCAAAAGGTCATTGAGTGTGATGATAACTATTTCGATAAATAATAATGTATTATTGTTTATCGAATATTCATACATATATGTTGCTATAAAGGAGTATTTCTTCGTACATCTGTTATAGAAGAAAAAGTGAAAAATTCAAATACATTTTTGGCTTAAAAACAAAATCGATTTTTGTAATATATGTACATATTTTTCTAAAAGTAAAATGTTTGTTGAAAATATCCATCTCCGTTTTTTTTTTTTTCTAAGACCTGAATAAATTTGTAACCCACATCATTCTAAATTAAGCTTTTAAAAACAAAAATTGCTCATTTATTCGTCGTTCATAAAAAATCGTTTCGGTAACCCCGTAAGAAGTCGAACTATGTTCGAAACCGTCGCGGACACATTCTTCGACGTTCAAGAGAGACGGCGACACGCCTCGAATCACCATACGAATACGGTTCAAAATCCCGTGCTGGCATCTCCGTTTCTTTTGCCGCATCCACGTTACGCATCCGTTTATCTTTGTTTAATGGTCTTAAAGAATAGGATACATCTTTTGTGATCGCGCGATTTCTTTCTGGACAGGTCGATCGAGCTATAGCGCCATCTCTGTTCTTCGCCAGGTATCCTTTCCTCCGAGTCCGTGTGTTGTATGTGTGTGTGTGTGTAAGACATTCGGTGACCATGCCCGTGCGTAAGTGATCGGCAAATGCTTCAATCGGACTTTCACATAATCGCGCCCGGTCTTCTCGGTTGTTGTTCCTCTTTTTTTCGCGGCGCGCAGCGTTTCAATTGTCATGGGACCAAGGCTAACTAAGTTTTATGAAATTATGTTTAACGCTAGAGTATTTTATGTAAGGAAGCAAATGCAATGTTAACAAAATTTATTCTCGATCCATTCAATTTTTTTGTAGAAAAATATATATTTTGGAAAAGTGTAGGAGGGGAAAATGAAGTTGAGAATCTTTTTTTCTTTCTGTATTGCACTCTTTTATCTCTCTTTTTATTTTTTGGCCAAATTATGAATTAATAAAAGATCTGAGAATTTTTGTCAGTGAAATATCGGCAAATTTCCAAAGTTCGAGAATAACCCATCCATAATGTAGATTTTGACCCACTAAATAATTTTTTTTAAAAAGACCTTGTTATAACGACAATTTAGGAAAAAATCCACGACCTACCTCCAAGAGATATTATGCCCAATAAGACCTCAATGGGTGCATGAAACTGCGGATATTTCAAAACAAGGAGAAACTGCAGTGAAAAGTTAAATTGAAAATTTTACCGCATATAATAATGGCAGTATGGCAAATCAATGTTAAATTGTGCTTTATAGTGGTGGGCGACAAAATGTGCAATGCGCTGACAAGCACTTCAAGCATGACTTGCTATTGTTGTGCAGCAAAAATTCACAAATGACGCTATATCATTATATAGCGTCTTTTAGGCAACAGCCAATTGATCCGAACTTTTTATAGCTTGTCTGTTTTACATTTTTATATTCGTTGTTTTGATTGTTTACTGTATATTTTTTTGGATACATGAAAGACTCAATCAGAATTTCGAGAAAAACATGGGTCTACGTTTGTTGTTCTTACGCATTAGCGGGGGCCCTTCTGTTGTTGGAATAGACCGCTTTTGACTGAGAAATATCCGCGAAAGTGAATGCGATTGGTTCAAACGCGCTATCTCTCTTACTGTGGCAGCTACGGCTTCGGGATGTTAAAAAAGAGGAACAATTTTTATTCAATTTTGGCATCCTATAGGGTCCGAACGAGTTGAGCTAGGATGTTCTTTTGCGAATTTAGAGCCTTCGTAGAGACCGTTACGATGGACCACTAGCTTCTCCCGTTGAATAAAAATATTGTATCTTTCTCTGACCAAAATAATTGATGATTTTGACGTTTTTAAATCGAAATATCGAAGGGTGGAATTTCGGTGATTTGACTGCGCCGAAATATGAATCTGAACTAGCGTACTGTACGTAAGAAATTTCAGCCCAGCTTTAGGAGAAGAAGGAGAAGAAGGAGAAGAAGGAGAAGAAGGAGAAGAAGGAGAAGAAGGAGAAGAAGGAGAAGAAGGAGAAGAAGGAGAAGAAGGAGAAGAAGGAGAAGAAGGAGAAGAAGGAGAAGAAGAAGGAGAAGAAGGAGAAGAAGGAGAAGAAGGAGAAGAAGGAGAAGAAGGAGAAGAAGGAGAAGAAGGAGAAGAAGGAGAAGAAGGAGAAGAAGGAGAAGAAGGAGAAGAAGGAGAAGAAGGAGAAGAAGGAGAAGAAGGAGAAGAAGGAGAAGAAGGAGAAGAAGGAGAAGAAGGAGAAGAAGGAGAAGAAGGAGAAGAAGGAGAAGAAGGAGAAGAAGGAGAAGAAGGAGAAGAGGAACAAGAAGGAGAAGCTGAAAGAGAAGAAGAAGGGAAAGAATAATTAGAAGATTATGAAGAAGAAGAAAAATAAGCAGAGAAAGGAGAATGGGGAAAAGAAAAATGAGAAGAAAGAAAACTAGAAGAGGAAGTATAACAGGAAGATGATGAATAAGAATAAGAAGGAAAACAGAAAGATAGAGAAAAGAATTAGAAAACCAAAGGAGGAGGTAAATAGAAAAAGCAAAAAAAAGGAAAAAGGAAGTGAGAAGAAGAAGGAAGGGCCGAAAAAGCAGGAGAAAGAAAAAGAGAAACAAGAAGAGAACGAGAGAAGGAAATAAACGGAAAGAAAGAAATGAAGAAAAAATAAGCGAAGGGAGAGGAAGAAAGATACGGAAAAGAAGAACAGCAGGAAAAGAAAGGTAAAAAAAAAGACAGATGGGAATACAAAGAGAAAAAGAAATGACTGCTACTAAGTATTCACTTCAACAGGTAAGAAGGTGAGAAGCAGGTATTAACAGGTATGGAAGCAGTATTAACGGATATGGAATAGGTATTAAGAGATATGGAACAAGTATCAACAGGTAAGAAACAACTAAGCTGTTCTCCCCATCGCAGCAGCGAAGTGAGAGAATACCTTACTGCTGCTCGTCGGGTCTCTGGTTTTCTGCCGTGTAGAAAGCTTGTAATACTTGACGTTTCGATCATCTAATAGTGATCTTCTTCAAAAGTGAAATGACTGGTTTCTCACCGGCATTAGGCAACATTTTCATGAAAACATTCGAACACAGTAAACAAATGTACTAGATTTATTACTACATTTAGAAGATTTATTATTGCTAGAAGAGTATAAGCTAAAACTTCATTCGTGTGAAGCCACCATAGACGATGACCATTTAAATTTCTATCTTAACCGATGCGCATTTGAAGCAGGTCTGGGAAGTTGTTTGAGTTAAGGTTTTCATCAACGAAATACAGTGGTAGTAGTTCATTGCCAACAATTACCAGCTAATTCAGTCTCTCTTTTTGGACGTGTTTATATAGACCAGTGTGTTTAAACAAGATACAAAAAAAAAAAGAATGAAACGAAGGAGAAAACTCAGTAAAAGGTTCTTTTATTATTATTTATGATGTGCTTCATCGAAATATACATGACAAATTTTATTTTCATCAAGCAATTATTGGTAAAAGAACTTTAAGCACAGATGATTTTGAAATCTCAAAGTGTCTTGGTACTTTACTTAAAAGTGTTACAGAGCTTAATTTGAGAGTCTAAAAGAGCTTAATTTGAGAGTCTCGGGAGGTTACTACCCTCTTTTCGTGAGCATTCCATAAACAGCCCTCTGAATTCAACTTCTTCATAAGTGTCTAGATTATTCCAAGGTGTAGTATTGGTTTCTCATTATATTTTGAAGAAGATTGGACGATATGGCACTGCGGTAATGCGCATATAATAAATACAACGTTTTATAGATAGAAATTCTACCAAAGCTGTTACATCGATCAGTACCATTCCTAATAATTAGCTGCCCATTAATTAATTCCAAACGAAAGTAAATTCGCATAGAGGCGTTTAAGACACGTGTAACGAATGTGTCGGTAATATGTTTGTACTGCGCGAAATCATTCCCAACTTTCATTATGCATTGGCTCCTTTAATGATCGTAGATGGGTACGTATTGGTCTTATTGTTTTCACGTCGTCGGCTAGGTAATAAAATTATACGGCAACGTGCAACATACGTGACATAATAATTATGCAACCGACTTGTTGAAGTCGGACGACGACGTGATGAAATAGTTCTTGTTTGTTTGTTATTCGGCGAGGTTTATGTGTCATTAAATATCGCGCTATTTCAAAGGTGTGATGTGACCGCTCGTAATCTCATGGGATCGGCCTTACAAGGAACACCTAGCGCCTGCTGTTTTGTACGGATGGAATCCTAGAAATATGAAAGTAGAGTGAATGCAATGGTTCGTTTCGATATTAAGACAGCAAAACGAGATTCTCTGAAATTAACTAAGTGTAGGCGATCTTTGTGTTTGGAACACAAATTTAGGGAATACATCTTTGCACATATGCAACAGAAGTCACAACCTTCGCCGACCTTTCAGGCAATTTGCGGATTCCCTTTCCGAAGAAGTTATCATCTTTCGAAGCGATCTATTCGTCGAGCCAATTTTTTATGCTTTCATAAAATATGCGAATCCATACGTCTTGCAGGGCTAGCTGCATTGACCAGAATAAATAGCAGTCCGAAATAGCAACATCTGGTGAATATAGCGGGTGGAATAGAACCTAACAGTCCTGTCTTTCCAATTAGATTTTAACGGCGCTTGCAGTATATAGTTTTGCGTTGCCTTGTTGAAAAAGCCAATAACAGAAACCTGTGTAAAGTGCAGTAAAGCGCCAGTAACAGATTCAGGAGGTTTCAGTAGCTCACAATACATAACACGTTTCATATCCCACCAAATACAGAGCTAAACCTTAGCAGAATGAATATTTTCTTTCGGCCGTGATGGACCAGCTTCATCAGGCTATACTCAGGCATTCTTACAACCACAAATCGATGCAGAAAATCCTTTCTTTGTCTCTAGACTTTGAGAAGCATTTCGACATTCCGTCGGTTTTTCTATTAATTCATATGGTACACAATTTCCAAATTCTTTAACCATTCCCATTCCATGTAGGCCTCTACTGAAGACGCAGTTATTAACACTCAATGCTTCTGCCAATTCTTGTTGCGTTTGTGTGTTGTCTTTATCCAGTAGTGCTTGCGATTCTTCATCTTCAAATTTTTTCTGTCCACCTTCACGTTCTACGTGTTCAACATCGAATAATCCTTCTTTAAATTGCCTAAACCACCTTCTACATGTACTATCAGAAAAGACATATTCACAGTAAGCTTGTACAAGTAAACGATGACAACAGCGCTCTTCTTTAAATTATAAAAATATAACAAAACTACCTCCAAATGCCGATTATTTAACATTTCATATACTACGTTTTGAGGGCTATGAAGAGATTTTTCAAAAGCATGTATTATCAAATTCACGCAATATACATAAGAACACTTACGCCATCTATTAGAAAAAAGAAACTTACTTTGGCATATCCAAACTATATAGTCCATACTTCTAAAAAGATGAGCATACCCACGTCATATTGATCGAAGCAACAGATGCTCCAATATTTAAAGGATAAAAGTATACCTCACGATGCATAATCTTCTAAATTGCAATTATTAAAATTAGCAGAATAACATAATCCAGGTAAGCATTAGAAACCTGATGAACTATAACAAAAAAAGATGCTTTTTCTGGCTCCAAATTACCGCGAATTTAATGTTATTGAAATAGTATGAGCTGATGCCAAAAGGTACTACAATAAGCACCGGACAGAGATGCATACTGAAATGGAAAATTTGAAAATACAAGACCTGTATTAATTTCTGCCGTTTTATTGCAAAAAAGTAAAGTCATTTTGAGACTTTTAATTTTTAATAAAGTATTCCTAATATAGACGCATTAAAATTTCATAGTCACGTTCTAAAATGAAATCGATATCTGATTTTTAGGAAAACAATATGTAGCCACTAAAATAGGTAGTATGAAATGTGGTTATTTTATTAAAAATTTACTTCCATTCTTAGGTGAAACTAGGCCACAGTTGCCACTAGTTGATTATTTATGATGGACATGCCATCATAATAGCTACCTTCTTGAACCTTTTGATTTATCTGCGTTTAAATCGCCGGAAGGTAAATCGAATGAAAGACTAATTGGTTGACAAAGATACCATGTTGGACAAAAATTAACCAAGATGCTTTGCTTCCAATTGTTAGGAGAAGTTTAGAAACTAAAAGCACAAACATAAAACGGGTTTGAAAGTGTTATTCTTCAGCTGCATCCACTCAAATTAAGTTAGCATTATATCTGGATTGAAACAGTTAACTTCACTTGAATGGAAGAACCATCACAGTCTAGCTGCCATGTTAACTTCATTTAGGATTAAATTAATTCATGTCGCTGCAACTGGACATACGCGTATGTAGTGGACAAGCTCACTTTGAAGGTCCAACTAACTTTTGTTGACCGTTTTCCATACACTCAGCGAAATTTCTGTAGTTTCATATGAACTTTTGAACAGAATCTTTGGTTTTCTTAATATCTTCGGCAAACTGTGCATCAAAGTTAATTCTGAACTACAAACAAACGCAAATGCAAAAGAAGATAACATTACGAAAATTATTTCATTTTAAAAAGAAAATGTTTACAATAATGGTCCATTCAATTTGGTTAATGTTGAAATAAGAATATGATTCCAACACCTCGTTATCGCCAATTTTAGTTCTTTAACGCTATCGTATTGTTTATTATTGGCATATACCTTTCTTCCCAATATTCCTCAAAGATTTTCGATGGGGTTCGCATCGTATGAGTGCGCAGGCCATTATAATAAATTGATTTCGTTTTGATGACACCATTTCTTTATTTGTCTGGATGTAGATAGCTACATGTCTTGCTGAAATATCCAATCTTGCGTCGGCAATTGTTCACTAATGTTAACCACTAAGCTAATATGATATGTCAGGTGGAATTCAGAAATCGAGTTCGATCACCAGTCACGACCACTTTCGCTAATAAAAAAAGACAAATAAATCAGACAAAAATGAACGAAGCATAATTGCTTTGGCAAGCAACAACCCTTCTCATGGCTATTCTGAAGATGGCAGTAGACAGACTGCCGAAACGTCGGACTATACAAGTTCAACGAACGACAGAAATAGCCCAAACAACAACTCTAGTTATTATAGAAATTTCGTTGAATGTGGGATTACATTCATTTGAAATGTCCAGCGTAATGTTGATAGACGTTTTATGAACAGAACGCAGTATTTGGTTCAAATTTTGGGCAGAACACATTTTGAAAGTCAGCTCCTTAATTGTAATATAGAAAATTCTAGTGAAGAAATATGCTACATACGTTTGCAGTCTATCAATTGAAGACATATTCTAATTAATAGACGGTCAATGTCAAGTTTCTCAAAATTATTCAAGTTTTAGGAATTGTAAGGTCATGTTCTAAATAAAACATCTTACTTATAATTATCCTCTTATCAAAAAATTTGCCGCCATATCTTTTAAAATCTTACACATATGTACAACTCCTTCGCCGGTTTATGATGTTCTAAATGATCTCCCACTTCACTCAAAGCTCACTTCAGAGAAAATATATACCACGTTTATAAGTGGCTTTATGAAATTACACGACGTTACACACTAGGCATTTTCTACTGAATTGAATACACGTTCCGATAAGACGGTTTAGTACTTCACCTCTTCAAGATTGCAATCCAAGAATTTATCACCGTACATAGTGACAGCATACGTCGAATGGGCGGTGAAGATCAAAGCGTTTCTCTCTTAGAATTTGACGTTTAGTACGTATGTATACACATACGAATATCAAAAAGAAGAACCGCCTTTGGTCGGACCAGCGAGTGAAAGTAAACATGACAATGGTGATAAGGAAGATATTTATAACCTAACGCGTTATCACTGCGCCTTAACGCTAGCGTTTTTGGATTTGATGCCCAGTGCTTGCATTTACGCGTGCGTAAATTTGTCAAGCGACATATACGTGGATATACATCATCGATATTCTTGGAAATCCGTTTAGAACGATCCGGCGTTCGACCGCGTCGAAGGTAGATGCATTTTCTTCGAGGAAAATGAACCCGATTTTAAAGGAGGGGCGTCAAACGTTGCGTATATGTATACAAGATTAACGCGGAGACGTGTTGGGGAGGCAATCAAAAATTGTTGTCTCTCCGTTAAGGCGCATTCGGCTTTTCTTAAAAATTGAAAATACTCGACGGTAAATATTTGGTGAGCGTGATAAGCGAATGCACTTTGTTGATGGTATTAGCCGAGGCTACGGCAACGTACAATGAATAAGTCGTGTTTGGACTAGGTCTAATCCTGTGATAAGGCCGGTTCAAACAAACATCGAAATTGAAATGGAGGGAAAACAGATTACACTATTATAAGTGTATCCATGTGCGGCATTGTGTACGCTTTTTGTCGGCTTTTTTCTTTTGTCCCTTTTGACGTTGAACATGTATTGCATACGCTGGAATTTCACGAAGAGCGAAACTTTTATAGTTCCACACGAACTTTCGTATAGAATATTTGGTTTTCTTAACATCTCCGGTAAATTATGTATCGAAGTTTTAAAATAAGCAGTTTCCTTTTGGATATGATGGTTTATCTTCAGAGACTTTTCTAAATAACACTAAACGTAAAAGTCATATTCTTTTTGTTGAAGAATATATAAGCTTTCCTGAACATAATCTCATGTAAAAGTATTTCCTAGATGCTGTAAAATTTCAAACCACCAGCATCTACACTCGGCGAAATTTCTATAGTCGCATATGAAGTTTTGAACAGAATGTTGGGTTTCCTTAATATCTTTGGTAAATTATACATACATCGAAGTTAACGCTGAAATGCAAAGAAATACAAATGCAAGAGAAAATGACAATAAAAAAATTTATTACATTTTATATAGAGAATATTTACAATAATGGTAACTTAAAACACCGAAATTTCTATAGGTCCATTCACACAAAATTAAAAATAATATAAATACATAAAAATGCATAATTCTTTCTAAACTTAGTACTGAGTAATGGTCGAAGAAGCTACAGTGATAGCGAAACATGTTATAATAACATTGTGATAAATATATTGGAAATTTTTGTAAAATAGAGTTTTACTTCTTCGACCATTATTCAATATGGATTTCCAACAAGTATTAGTAGTGAGTGTTAAATCACCTATTCGAAATAACTTCAAACATCCGGGTCTCCATACTGTCCATCAATTTGGTCAATGTTAAAATGGCAATATCATTCCAACATCTAGTTATCGCAGACTATAGTTCCTTAACGCTATCCTATTTTTTATTATTGGCATATACCTATCTTTCCAATATTCCCCAGAGGTTTTCAATGGGGTTCGCATCGGGGGAGTGAGTAGACCATTGTAATACATTAATTTCCTTTTAATGAAACCACTGGAATTATGGACAGCTGCATTATCTCGCTGAAATATCCAGTCTTGCATCAGCAATTGTTCACCAAACTCTATCAGAACCATTTCCAGAAATTGTATATAAGAATTAGAATTTATTCGAGTAGAAATAAAACATATACGGCTTTTGTTGTTATAGGTAAAAGCCGCCCATACCATTACACTACCGGGACTAAAATTTGTTAAACCATGTGACCTATTCAGATTAAATTTATTTCTCGACAGAATATGTGACGTTGTTACGCACTCATGATCCTAGCTCATATGATATTGGTCAAATTTGAGTCTTGCCTGTTTTAAGGGTAGCTTTGAAACCCTTTTTAGCCGCAGAAAACGTTTACTATCGGTTAAATTTAGTTGTACACGTCTGTTTGCTACTGATAAATTTCAATTACATTTAATTTGTTGCGCGGTTACATTATCAGAAACGGCTAACAGAAATATCAATCAGTGCAATTTTTGCTGTAGGAATTGCCCAACATTATAAAATTGATGATGAGATGATGGAATCATCCTATTTTCTCAGTTTAAAAACTCTACCTCTTTATAACAATTTATTTTTGTTTTTTTTTCTCCTCGGATAACAACTTGCCTCTCAGAATTTTTATTAACTCATACTTCAATGATATATATATTTAATAATAAAAAATAAACTTTTGAAGATGTTTAGATGCATTTTTTACACTGAAAGCTAATACTTATTTTCGTAAGATATCTCTGTGAAATTATAGAAATTTCGCACGTATTTATACATTAATGCGGCAAGTATTTCCGCTATATATCTAATAGTTGTGATAAATAATGTCTCTACTACTTCTTTACGTTCGGGAATGTAATTCTAGGTAATTATCAACTCATCACGTTGCTCAATGTTTGTCGGGGAACTACGAAATTATATGGAACTATAAAAATTTCACTGATTATATTTATCTGGACCAAATAACGTCACGGCAACTGTAGTCTAGAAACAATATTCAAAGGAAGCTTTTTCAAAATAAATTTAGTAAATTTAATCAAAGCATTTATAAGTACCATTCTAAATTTCCCTTTGTAGTTCTCCAAAAAGGTTTGAATGGTAATTGCACAATTATATTTTACTGAATGTTATCTCTTTAATGTAATTAATATGATAATGATAATAATCATGATTCATTTCCTAGAAGTGCATATTTACCCATTTAGAGAAAACACTGCATAGATTAACATACCATAACAGCAATATATAAAAGTAACCTCTAAATCTTGCATATACAACGTTTTACAAATGCAATACATTACAACTACCCTATAGATTGTTCAACGAGTATAAAGAAAAGATTGTTCACCTAACACTAAACTGATAGATGAAAAGTAAGAAGCACTACACCGATGGTAGATTGTATCAGCGTTAATGCCACAAAGATCAGAGATTGTGTTAAGTTCAGTACATATCAAATACACAGGAGACCTGGTGAGGACATTTCTCCGAGTGCAACCACAGTAGAAAACAAATGACGATCTGGAGTTAATTCCGGAAATAAGAAAATTACACTTATTTAAGAGCCAGAAAGCGCGTTGTTGTGTACCAAACAGAATAGAAATTAAAAAAAAATCGTTCTCCTGGTAGAAAGAGAAACAAAGCGAAATTTCTGAAGCGGAACAGTGTGTTCATAGTCCCTGTATGGATAAGATACTTCCGACAAAAAATAGAGGAATTTTCTGTGTACTGCCACAATGGAATCTATGTGTGTTCTATAATACGGAAATCAAACAAACGTGGCGTGTTGCAGTATTGGCAGTAAAGTTTTATTGTGATTATTAATGAATTTATACAACACAAGTGACTGTCGTCAAATAAAAGTACGTTTATTTTCGCCGATATGACTTTCTTTGGTTTTGATACTTTTAAATATTCTTCGAAGCAATTTTTCGAGGCAGTCCGCGTCAATTTGCTGCCATGCTTTCTGTAAATATTCTCATAACTGTTGGGTGTTCTAAGGTTGCCGATGTCTAGCCCTTCGATCAAGCTCATCCCATAAGAACTCTGAGGGATAAATCCAGACTTTGAAGAAACCAAGCTACTAATTTTAATTAATTTCTTACTACTTCCTCTCGTAAAAAGTATCTGCAGATTCAAGCGGTAGGTTGGACGTGATTGTCTTGCTGGAACACAAACGGCTCACCAACAAGACGGCTTGCACATGGAATAACATGATTTTGCAAAACATCAAAATACTCTCCCTCCGCGTTGCGCCACTAATTTTCACTAGATCACCCGTAGTTTTTCCAACAAAACAACTTCAAACCAAAACACTATTACCTCTCTGTTTGAAGAACAGCACTAAGCAAGCTTTGCTAGCTCTTTTCCCAGGTCGTCGACGAACAAAAACTCTTATTTGCGTACTAAATAACTAAAATTTAGACGTATCATTCAATAAGACTGCATTCCAATCATCCACTGATCAGTTTGCATGCTCTTTTACCCATGGTAATCACTTCTCTTAATGCACCCATTTTAAAAACGGTTTTTTTTTGCGGCCGAGGCATCCCCTTAAACCCGCTACCAATAATCGCCTCTTGACGGTTGTAACAGAAATATTTGTTAGCCTTTATGTATTGACGCGCGTTGCGATATCCGGTACCGTTAGACGCCGATCTCGTTTCGAAGTCGTTATTATAAATCTATCTTCAGCTCCGAAAGTCACCCGTGGCCACCCGCTTCGTCTTCTATCAAGATTTAGTCACGTGTTTATTCTCCGGGCCAATGTGTACAGCAAGTATCCTACCCCATCCCCGGTTAGTATAATAATTCTATTCTTGAAAAAAGGCAATAAAATGTATTGGGATGAAATTTGCATTTAAAAGTTTGGACTTGACGCATTGCTTCCAAACTTATGGACGGTAGTGTATGCAGAAGTTCAGTTTGTAGACATCCTGTATAATCATAAAAATTATCATTACATACATTATTTGATAGCAATTGGAGTAATCACAAGCATTTTCTGAAATTCGAACAAATAAGCATAATACACGCTGTGAATGACGGCTCACATCAGCCGAAAAAGCTTCTTAAATAGTACAGGTTCACTCTTGAAACCTTTCTCCTATCTTTACCCACTTAGAAGTTATTTTGGAAACATGAAAATTAGGGCTGATTTCAAGAGTAGATACCACCCATTGAATATGCGTCTCTGCCATAATATAGCAACACTCGATGAGATCTATAAACTGACAAAGTTTCTTCACAATTGTATTGCATATACCGTCGTTGTTATATCAGCAGGAAAACCAAAATCTCAACTTGTGTTTTATTGTTTATCGGATCACTTTATGTCATTGGCACCACACAAGACTGAATTTGTTTCAACAATAAAAATCCTTAGGTATCGTTATTTGAACTTTTGACCGGTATGTATTACGACATTTTGTTTGGGAATGGCCATCCATTTCTTTTAGCGATTATCCATATTTATACAGAAAAAGTGCTGGTACTGAGCAACAAGAAACCAATCACTTTTCCACATTTCCTAAAAAAATATCGCAACCGTACATCGTGCATGGGACAAGCCGCAAACCACCTCATTTAAAGATTTCCATTGGACGTTCATCTAGCAGCAAATCGCCGGTTTCACGTCGTTACATCGAACATACGACCAATGAGGAATCGGCTACCAGAACGTAAGAGAAATCGTAATTTCTTCGACGAACTTTTTTCGCGAGAGAATCCGTCGAAGGCATGGCTTGCATGTTCTCATGTATCACGCTCCGCAATAGTCCAAAGAAAAGCAAGAAGAAAAAAAAAGGCGGACAGTTCAGAAGAAAAGAAAACGCGCAAAACGAAAGAAAAGGAAAAAACTTCATCGGGCGACTATCTCGCAGTAATCTTTCTGGTGGGCATGAAACGGAGTTGTGATGCGGTGACTGCGAGGGGTTCATTTACTCCGTTCTTCTTCGCCTTCGCCTTCTCGATCTTACGGTCTCGCGAGTAGCCCGAGGGGAAATCGCCCGGTCCAGAGGAATGCTGGGAACTGCCCCGGGAGCTGGTAGCAGCAGCCCCCCACGCCATACCGGGGTTAGAGGTCAACTTCTCTACATTATCGTACCTCTTCTTCTCTGTGTATACCGGGCTATGCGCCATCGTATGCTCGGTGTACCGCTGCGAGAACGAAGAAGACAAGTACATCTTCGGACAGTAAATGTACTGCTGTATGGATACCGTTTTCTCTTTTTTTTCTTCTTCTTTCCGTATTTCTTCCTTTTTTTTTCCCCGTCAATTGCCAATGAGGGAAAAAAGAATGGCCGCTGTTAATGTCGGTACGTGTATGTCAAGTGAACTGCAGAGGTTTCCGTGAGCAACCAACGACGGTGTTGTTATGGTATCTCTTGTTACGGATGCTCGTTGACGGAAGAAAAATGAACGTCATCTGTTATGTGAAAGGGAAAAGTTTTACTCTTAATAAATGTTGGAAATAATTTTTCTAGAACTTCTAAACCCAATTGTATATTTCATTCATTAAAAAAAGCTCTGCTAACTTTCTTATTAGCATTTAAGCTGTTCCGAAAAGGATCCCTATGTTTCTAATCCATAAATGGAATCGATTGAAATACCATCTACTAGATTATACGAAACCTTTCTAGAAACTGAAATAAACTGTCAGATACCCTATATAGACATTAACAGCAGTAAATAAAGCAATAAAATTGGATTCCGTATTGCATAATAATTCATAATCAAACAGATAGACCTTAATAGAATTGATGTAATAGCTTAACCCACAGAAAAAATAAATACAAAATGAATATAATGAAGCAGAGCATTCAGGAGAACCTTCCCTGTAACTATTTTGTTGATAGACTTTCTCTTAAAGGAACAGTTTTTTTGTCCATACAAATCGAGACAACGTCTTTATAACGAACTTTATACATCCTTCCTGGACAATTATCTGAAATTTTTTAAATTGTTTACACGGTATAAATTAGAACGAAGGTGAAAAAATCTATCTCTTGATTCTGTTGCAGTGAAAAGATTTATTCGTATGACTATGTTCCAAAAAATTGCAATGTATAAGCTAAACAAACCCTTCATTAGAAGGTTCGAAGTTAGCATTTTTCTGAGGTACCTATATATTTATTAATTTTACTATATTTTCCAATTCAATTTGACCTACACATCTTTCAAAGTACTCCAGTACTAAGGCTTATTGGGTGCATATCCTCTTCATTTTCATTTGCAACCCAAACTACATATATTCTTGCCTACACCACTTCACGAAACCCTTTTAGTTTATGATACATTTCTTATAACCCTTTAGATATAAGAGTTGAGGTATAACCTTCGTCGTCCCGGTTACTGTCAGTACGTAGTTCATTAATTTCTCTAACTTGAGTTCCCACTTTAACTACACCAATCCTAACCTAGTCTATGGTATAACTACCAAAGTCGTTTTCTATATCTCCTACTTCATCATCACTAGTTTTGATGTCTAATAGAGGGTGGTTGAGTCCCGGGTTCGAATCCCAAGGCTGTTTCTCAGGATTGAGATTTTCTGTGGTTTTATTCACTCCACGACGAATACACCACAAACGCAGCTGGTTAAAGATGAGAGTAGGTGGCTCACCGAAAATCGTCTATGTAAACTAGATACTTCACCCAGTCTTTTTTCCATCAGTTGTAACTATGACAACGTTCGTGGACTTCGTCCCAAAGTTAATGAATTTTACAACTCCGTTTGTATGAGCGATTGTAATATTGTCGCCCTTACTGAAACACGGCTGAGCGAGGATGTAGCAATTAGCGAATTGTTTCCTGGTGATTTTTTGGTACTTCGTCAAAATCATGATTTTCGTACAGCGGGATTATCCAGGGGAGGTGGAGTTTTATTAGGAATTAGGACCCAGGTCCGGCCACAACGAATGGAGCTTACTACTGCCTCATGCGCTACTCCTAGTGAGGACATAGTTGAAGCGAAGATATTTTATCCTAAATGTATCGTATTTTTTGTAATTGTGACATATATATTTCCCCAAGTATGTCTGTCGAAGACTTTCAGTGCTTTTAAAATACTCTAAGTACCCATGACTGTATGCTGGAGGATAGCATTGTAATTCTTGGTGATTTTAATGCTCCTTTTTGCTACACCAGGTGTATGCATACGTTTTTTTCTGTTCTTCTTTGCTAAAAAGATGTAATTTTCAAGGAAGATTACTTTTCTGCACATATCAACCATCTTTCAGGTTTTTTGCTAAAAGGAAACAAGTAATTTTCAAGGGAAATTATTTTTCGATTCAAAATATTGGTCACCGGCTTCTATATATTTCACCCATCCTTCAGGTAATTTATGGATACTATGACAGAAAAACTACTTGCCTTTTGCGGCAAATTTTTCGTCAACCCATTTTTCCGACTTCCTAGAAATTGCTGAAGTGCTGCCCTGATGCCAAAAGGTGGTAGTCAGATGGTGCCAGGTCTGGAGAGTACATCGGCTACGAAAGGATGTCCCATCCAAGCAATTTCAAGGTGTCTTTCACTGATTTTGCTGTATGAGACGGCGCATTGTCCTGTAACAAAATCCCAAAGGTGTGTGTCAAATTAATACGCTGTGTACTTTTCGCTGGCGCCATCTCTTAGTTAAACCGGAAAGAGCATATGCATACACCTGGTAAATAATACAGTTCAACAATTTACAACAGTTTAATGCTGTACTTAATACTAATAGACGATTACTTGATCTAGTATTCTATGATCTTTTGTGTGATGTATCTCGCTACCTCAGTGCTTTCCTGAGGGAAGATGTTCAACGTCCTCCTCTTTCTTATGATTTAGAACTTCCTTAATATTCACGCGCAAGAGATACATATATTTAACGACGTATGTCTGATGACGTGCATCTAAAGATCTATGTGACAAATAGTATATAAGATGACACTTTAATACGAAAACTTCGCGCGTTTTTATGACTCCCCTCCCGCTATCCGCTGTATTTATTACTCCCGCATACATCTATTTAATGTTGGTAATCTGATAAACACAAATACCTGCAGCGGCTTGGACGACCACAGTCTTAGAGTTTCGTCGATAGCTGAATTTTCGAGTTAATGGTATTACCTTGTTAATATCGTAGCATTCAAGAATGTAACATACAATTATATTATACAAATATCTCCAGTGGCATACATAAAAAAATTCTCTATACGGTATGAGTTCCATTTTCAACCTCCGCATCGTAAAATGAAGTTCGTTATAGCTTACACTTAATAAATCCTTTTCGGAAAAGTTCTATTCCTACGTCTCACCTTAAGCCGTAGTCTATCGCGATGATGAGAATAACAACAGCAACGAAAAAAAAAAACAATAAACGAACTTATGCCCACGTACATCCGTAGATTCGCTCAAAAACCATTCGAGGTTCGTTCATAAACGTTAACACAGGATACGCGCCACAGACACACACACGAACGCGATGTCGGTGGACAACGGCAAAAGCCAACCATACGGCGATTTTTTAATGGTTATTTAGAAAATGGCAGACAATAATGAATAACTCACGGCGAAGAGAACATATACAACACGCCGTCGTACAGAGGGAGCCGCCGTAGAAAGAACATAGCCTCATACCATATATGTACAAGTTCTATTAAAGTTGGCTAGGCCGAGCCGCAAAGTAAGGTGGATGCGTGTGAGATGTATTCTATTTTATTTCATTCTTGGCTCTTCTTACGGTTTGGTCCTATGTTCGTCTACAGAGCCGCTCAAAAAATATGTGACATCGAAGCAATCAAATCGTCTTCAAAATAACGTAGTAAATCAACTTTCGTTCATGAAAATTGTGTTCTAATCTATTATGAAATGATGACTATTATTTTTTTTGACTATGTTGATAATCGCTCAAACATCGAACTAATTTAATGTTGCCAAATTCTCTATAGCCATTAGACTCTTTGACAATTTTGGTTAATATTCGATAATACACTTTTTTCTTCAAGCGACTTTTTCCAATTTATTCAATGCAACAGAAAATTTACATTAATATTTTGTCTTTGTTTTAAACGTTGTTATTTGATTTCTAAACTCATACGAGGGTCACACTATATATTTTGAAAAATAAAGAAGTTAGAGCTGGCAACACTGCATTTCTAAATACCACCATCCTTAATCAGTAAGTTCCGACTGTCAGTGGAGTAGCTGCTGTCACAAAGCAAACGTGCTACATACGAGTTGTCATCGAAACGGACTCACATCCCATTTCACGATATTCCTGTCCGCCAGGAGAGTAAATTCACGAAGATGGACCAACAGTAACTATGGCCGAAAGCAAAGGGTTGTGAAGAAAGTCGTGTATGCAGTTTTCTTTCGTAATACAAGATTAGTGAAAGCAACCAAGCTGGAAAGTTAACGTACAGTCACAGCAAATTGGTGCAGCACAAAACATTTGCCCGCAGTTCTTAAGTCAATCAACATTCGCGGGTTAATGTTGCAACACGTCAATGCAACGTCACACAGTGCGCAGCAGACAGTTGAATTTTTACGTGAAAATGTGTGACTTCTGGTTGTTCTTGAACCTAAAGGAACATTTACGTGATCGACGTTTTATGCCGGCGGATGAGATAGATGAAGCATTTCATCAATTTTTTGAGAGCATTCCAATATATGATTGGCCTTAAGCTTTCACGTTATGGAAGCTTGAATTATAAAAGTGCATTGATACGAGAGGTGATTATTTTGAACGTAAATAAAATCATTTTGTAAAAAGATTTGTACCTACATTTTAATATACTTAATTTAGGGCGAATCGTAATCAATTATGTTGTCCTTAAGATCACCAATTGTTTCTGGATTATTAGCGTAATCTTTTTGTTTTAAATTACCACAAAGGGAAATCCCAGATTCATTAAATCGTATGATATGGCTGGCGTGTGTGAGATGTGACAGTGTCGTGCTGTAATCACATATTAAAGTTTGTAATCACGTTTCGGTAGTGAGCTTAGGTCACATTTTCATCTTTATTTTCAAAGAAATAAGGCCCAATCACTCCATCGCCTCAGAAACCACACCAGATAGTTACTTTTTACATTTTTTCCAGTACTTCTTATGAATTTTCTTCATTCCAGCTTCAGCATATCCAGCTGAAAACGTGGGCCATCACCAAAGATGATTTTATTAAAAAAATTAACATCATCAACTTTTGTTGCATGGCCCAGTCTACGAATTGACATAATCCAAAGTCAGTTGGCCTTGCCTAACATAATAACTGGTGAAATCATTCACGGGTAAGACAAGGAGACAAAAACGCTAACACATGGACATGATTCTGCCTACCCGGCGTTATCAGCGTGGTTTCAAGTGATTGCTTCCTCAACACATTGCAATTCACTCCCTGCTACTATGACCAGATCTAAACTTACAGCTCATGTGAGTATTCTTGGCACTAATAGGTACCAAAGGAATAAAACACTTGGTTACTGGTTCAAACATAGAGAAAACAAGAAGGTACAGTTTCCCAAACCTTCGCTCGAGTAACACATTGATTGCTACCACGCTGATGACGCTGAGCAGGCAGAAATATGTATATCTGTGTGTTAGCGCTTTTTATCTCCTCAGATTGTCTTTCACCAATATCATGAGTATCTGTATTTAGGTATTGTTTTCTAAGCATTTTAGATCAGTTGGCCTTATTTTTTATATTTGGTTGCTGACAATAATTATGAATGAATAACACTAGACCTTACAATTGCAATATTTTCTTCTAAACGATTACTGCAATGATATGTTTTACTTTTTACATCCTTCACGGTACCAGTTTCTTTGAAGTTTATATAAGTTTTTAGAATGGTCATATGTTATGGATGGTTTTCTTTTTCATATTCGGTAAGGAAATTTCCTGCAACTTCTGACTATCTTTCAGAGAATTTAAAATAATCTCCAACATAAAGCACCTTCAGTTCTTGGACGATACAAAACTATTACATCATCATCTTAATTCTTTTTAGTTTTGCATCTGACATGCGAAAAGCTTCATATTCATAGCCTTCCTTGTTCTAATGTACCTTACCGCGTCATGAATCCCACACACTTTCTAAAGATTCTCCTCGAAATAACAGGGCGAAGGGAAGGTAATCGTTCTCCAGAAGAGTTTCTAGATTTTTAGCATGAATACCCAAGAGGGGAAATAGTATTGGTACCATTTCTGTTTTAAAAGTAAAACATTTTTGCAAGAATACATTTCCAATGATAATAAAGAATTCTATTGAAGATTGTAGCAATATTCGAAAAGGTTTTCCATATTAAACAACAGAAGAGATACATCAAAATAAATTATTTATTTCTTCTAATTTAAATGATCCTGTCAAATTTATTTCCCCCAATACAATTTCGATTTCTTTAACCTTTTCTTATTTATTTAGGATTTTCAAAAACAATTTTAATTTCGTCGCGGGCGCCGCCATCTCGTACTTTTTATTAGCCATGTATACGCGAGCTAGCTAGCGAAGAAAAGAAGAATACACGCGAGAAGAAAGAAGAAGAAAAGCATGTATTGAATTTAAATTCAAATTGTGAGACTGTAAATCGCGTGGGCCATGAAAACCTTTCTTCCTTGATCGTTTAGTAGGTGTGTTCTATACGATCGCGTATACTCCTCGCCGCATCCCATAGACGCAAGCGAATAAAGGAAAGAAAGAGGCTAGGAAGCGGACGGGCAGAAGAAGGAAAACGATAAGCTTGAATTGAACGTGTGTGGCAACCATAGAACTCACATAAAATGAATTGGACGACCATGAGGAAGTATGGAGGAGACTAAACATAACTTATGTACATATGTAGAAGGTTTGGTGGTTACTGTTAGATCGCTATCGAACAAGGTTTCAAAGCTATGAGATTCTAAGGTGATTTAAATGAACGGTGGAGATATCTACCCAATCTTAAAGCATCAATTCTAATAGTAGATATCAAAAATCCATTTTATAACCTAGAAATGCAAACAGAACCTTTCTAGAGAGGTGCACTGAAAACAAAAACGTGAAGATAAAAGTGTCATGTGAAAATTTTATTGTCAAGTAAATATAATAGCACGAATTTGAAGTACAGATTGCTGTAGGTAAATTCACTTTTTAAAAGCATTTTAGCACCATTTCACGGCAGTATTAATAAATTGTAAGGAAATTCACGTTCAAAGTGTGAGTGTATGATGTAAGTGTGCATATTACGATTTGTGTACCTGGTTCTACTACTTAGTTAAACATATTTTTACCATAAAACAAATAGGAATTTGTAACACATCAATGTGGAAGGGATTTATGTTAACTCTATTGCTAGATGTGTTTGCACTATAAATTATTGAAGAACTTAAAATTATTTGCTGATAATAAAACATCGATTCCATTCCCAGTACAAGAGAGACCGTGCAAATTTCTGCACCACAAAAACCTGAACGTTTTCTGTTTGCATCGAAAACAAAGTATTGTTACAACGATTACAAGGACTGTGTAATTGTATAATTCACAGGTATCGTGGTAAACTGCACCCCACACAAATTAATAAGTATTCGGAACGCAGCGTTTCGAAAGCATGTAGACTCTAGACATTGTCAAACGTGTTACCTACAATCAGGCCAAGTATGTATCCCTGACATATGCTGTTATAAAGGTGTTATGTTAAGATGCACACCTTATGTTACCAACATATTTTAGAAGTATATATCCCTTATATTCTATGTTGATTTAACAGACCTGTTATGATTCGTATGTTGAAATTAAGTTCAACATAAATTTCCGAACACTGTCGATAGACTCGCTGTTGAAGATAACAAATATGTTAAGAGCAAATTATGGCGTTGGAAAGCTATCAACCGATTAGTCTTTTACTTCTAATCAATTAGGACGTTCGAATTATTCACTGATTTGTTCATTCTCAAAAATGGACGGGTTAGTAAATTTATTTGTTTTAAATGAAATTGAAGTGGTAGAGCAGAGAATTGTTGTAAAACGATACATTTCTGCGGCGATTTCTGGTGCTGTGTGTATTTTAGATAATTTTGTCGAAATTTTGCCCATCTTAGATTTGGTTCAAGATTCTCCAATTATACAGAATACGATTCTAAAACCAAAATTGGCGCAAGATGACTAATCTAGACGGTCTTCATTTCTAAGGATTTGAAATCATGTCAAAAATGTAATGCCTATTGCTAAACCCTCTTCTAATTTTAGAATATTAAGTATTTCGCCCTGATAGATAATTTTCCTTCATCATGGGGCATACTTTTTGGACTCTCCTGTCCAATTCATCCCATAACAGCTCGATGAGGTTTAGATCGGGGCTTTGCGGCCGCCATGCTATTATTTGCAAAGTGCCATTCTTTGTCTTCTTTTGAGAAATTTTTTCATATCATTGCTGAGTGTTTGGGGTGGTCGACCTGCATGAATACAAAATTCTCGCCGATTAAACGTTGCCGCGATGGTATTGCATGATCTTGCAGTATTTCTAAATAACCCTCTTTTCGCAAAATACCTTCGATTCGTTTCAAGTCCCCGGTACCAGCGTAGGAAAAACAGCTCCAAATAAGGACAGAACTTCTTCCTTACTTAACAGTTGTCACTACACAATCCTGCAAGATTCTTTGGCCTTTCGCTCTTCTTACAGAAACGCGCCTTGACTGTCAGAACACATCAAACGTTGACTCATCAGTCCATAGCACCATTCTCCAATCATCCACTGTCCAATTTCTATGTGTTTCTGTCCACTGTAGTCGTTTTTGCCTGTTATCCCGTCGAATTAGGGTTTCTTTTTGTTGCAATGCGGTCATGAAGATTTGCAGCTTTTAATCTTCTTTTCACTGTAGTAACAGAAATATTTCTTGCACGGTCGCGTTTCTTTTCGGCGGCAATTTCTGGTGTTGTCAGTCTCGTATTTCGCTTACTCAGCAATTTTATACGCTCATCGTCGGCGTGAGTTATTCTCTTACGACCTGCAAGTTCTCTTAAACTACCCATGCGTTGACAACACGTATTTTTTGGAAATTTGACGCACTGAATAACCTTCTTGACGAAAAGCAACAATTACAGAAAGCTTTTCTAAAGTTGTCTGATTTCCTCTCGGCATTTTAATAATTTTAATCAGGTTCACACAAAAGTTACACTCTTAACACTAACGTACAAGCAGGTTTATTTAGAAACTAAAGCATTTATCAAGACATAATACACTTTCGGGTGACCCGCTCCCACCTCCAAAGAGTATTATAAATTTATTACCTGCAATATTGTCCCAAAAGTAATCCTCTGTGGCGATGAGGACTATTCTGAAAATTACTATATTGGTTCATAAAATATAATAGCTTTTTAATTATTCTCTAATCGATATTCTTGGAAGTTTCCCTGTACAATTAATGAACAATAAACTTCACAAAAGACTCTTCTATCTAACATTTTACTGGATATCCGAACTATTATGTACGGTAGTGTATCGGTGTATGCGGTCCTCATTTTCCAAGTTTTGAGCTATTTTCTGAGTAAAGTCAGCGAGAAATACCTACATGTGTTTCCTCGTTAGCTAAATGACATTACAATCTTAATAACAGCACAAAACTGACAAAAAGGACCTACTTAACGTAAGTCATCTGATTTCTTAGGGCAAACGCTAGCATTTAATTAAACAATCAAAAAATGGTACGGTAAGTTTGAACATGAACTGCAAGAGTATGCAACAGCAACAGTGGCTGACTTCAGTCAAGTTAGGGACAGACATGCTGTGGGTGTTGTTACATACTCCAGAATATAAATTGCATGCCATGTTACGTTAGACACAGCAAGTTCTTTGTTACATATTTTTAATAAATAACGCTATTAAGACATTAATAGAAATGCAAACTCTGTTTTATATCCATTCCATTATATTTAAATATTCTATTACTCTAATATTATCTTATTTCCATATTCCTAAGAAGTAATAAAACACAAAAATCATGAGAAATATCTTGTGTTCTATGTTTTTATGCTTTTAGTAAAATTATGTTTCTATATGCAATGTTTGTCATTTCTTAACTCTGAACATATGCAAATACGTTATTGGCAATTAATTTGCGTAATGTAAATATAACTTTAGTGTTCCGAATATGTATTAACATTAGCTGTCATAATAGCTACAACACCATTCTACAGAAAACATATAATGTTACTTACATGTAAACGGTATTTATTCCAAACAACATAATGTACTAAAACATTGCCTATTACACAAAACAGTCGCTCAAGTTAGACACACGTTCAATATAACGTCTTAATACTCAAATACAACAGCTAGACGCTATACATGCATATAACGGAACTACAAACAGAAGTAGCATAATACTAGCAAATGACAGATTGAGGTTAAGTTTGATTTGAAGTTGCAGCGTATAACAATAGTGAATATAGTTACTAGAGTGCAAGCAATATACAACGT
Source organism: Trypoxylus dichotomus (assembly GCA_023509865.1). Lineage (NCBI taxonomy): Eukaryota > Metazoa > Arthropoda > Insecta > Coleoptera > Scarabaeidae > Trypoxylus > Trypoxylus dichotomus. Next base: position 7,819,867 of record CM042080.1, read on the forward strand.
CAACAACATTGTTAGGTAACAGCAAAGCATTAACTTATTTCAAAACATAAAATTGAATTATATAAATATTAGTTTCTCCAGCGTGACGATGTTTCAGCAAATCTAATAGGAAGAATGTTAATATTACGTTAGTATTATCCTCGTTATGTGTATTTGTATTTAACAATTAAAATATGCATTTGTATTTAATGTTTGAACCGTCTTAACTCTAAATATAAACGATGACGCCATCGCAGTCGCCGCTACCGAAATCCGGCGCATGCGTTAACTCCGTACACACATGTCCAATCATACACGGTAGCCAACAGTAGCACAACGAAACTCCCCACTTAAGTCATGTACGTATAATACAAGCTGCTACTTGTCGTGCGCGCTGGTATTGTGTCGATCTCTTGAAAGAGACGAAAACGAAAAATCAAAGCGAAAGAAGGGAGAAGAAAGGGAGACGGTAATAAAAAGAAAGAGAGAGGGGTACGAAATATGCATTTATTAAAAAAAAAGCGTTGAAGAGAGATGAAAATCTCTCCGCTCTCCTGCTACATATATACATATACATATATTTATACAGTAGCCAGTTTTTTTTCTTCCGAATGTCTCGCGTTACGTCTGGTGCGGTGCTTAAGATTCTATGAACGGTCTACATTCTTCGATGGTAGATCGTTAGGGTTTCTAAGAAGCGGCTGCATAATGTGAAAAATTATTCAAATTAATTCAAGATATCTACGGAGGCCGTAAGAAATTTCTGTAGCTTATTAAGGGACTCATTTATACATGACGTTTTAAAATAAGCTAACGCAATCATTAAAATATGAAGAATATATGGTTTAAATACATATTTTCCCAAATCTCAAATCCTATGAGTATTGTAAAGCTATTTTATTTGGACATGGTTTATTTTCCGAGACATTTCTAAAACATTAACGTAAAAATCATAATCTTTATCTTGAAATATGTATTAGCTTTCGTGAACATTCAATGTGAAAGTGTCCTGGTTGCTGCAGAATTTTAAACTATGAACATCTATTTTTTGAGAGTTTACGAAAAAAATTAACAATAATGTCGATGAATCTTCAAAAAGATATTATAAAGAGGATTCTATTCTTGCAATTCTACATACAGAAAACGTATTAAGATTAGTGACAAAATTACAATTTTCTTGCAATTACCCAACATAATTAAATTCTGAAAAAATATCGGTCTCAGAGGGGCTCGAACCCAACATCTTTATGTTTCGAGACCAAATTTTTTTCGGAATTTAATTACTTTAGGTAATTGCAAGAAAATTGTAATTTTATCATTACCAATGCCAACGGTGGTTTAGTATTGATATTCATGTTAATATTGGTATTAATATGGATATTAGTTTAAATATTAAGATTAGGTTTACGCAATTATAGATGTCACTTTACATAATAATTGGTTGATTTCTCTAATCGATGTGTCGTGTATTGTTTTCCTATAGTGTATTTTCATCTCCAATAATTAACACATAATATCCATGTTATAATACAGTTGCACTTTTATTATTTATAATCAAATGGTTTTAATTCCAAACTAGGTGTTGCAAAACTTTACATTTCGCACTATATCTCGAAACACAGTATGTATACTTTTATTTCACAAAACAAATTTACATATAAATAATTACACAAGAAGATGTATACAAAATTACAAACACTTTATATATAGAGATGTAATACTACAAATAATTCAGGTCTTTGCTACCGTGTTGTATTAATTTTGCATGAAAAATTATTCTTATACATTACGATTAAAACGAGGTAATTCGGAAAAGTACTGAATTAACGTAATCATAGCCACGGGGAATCACATTCAGAGAAAAAAAGAGATACAACCGAATATTACTGCCATCAACTGCAAAAGAAATCGTGTTGTCAATTTATATACGACCACATTGCGTTCTATTTCTTGGTTGCGTATAATTTATAGTTTATTTAGACCAATTTGAAAATGTACATATTGTGGTGGAAAATCTCAGGCTCTTTAATTTTTTAAATGGGTTCTTTGATTTAAATTTTGTTCTATTTGTTTTCAAATTAAATGATAATCCATGTCTAGCTAATCTTTAAATATTCTAATTAGTATGCGAAACAAAATGAGAGCAATATATACAAATAATTTCGACATCTTTTGTCTTTGAAATCGTACTCACTCGCACGTGATTTCTCGCCTTTAAGATAAACTGGTCTTCGGCTTCCAAAATATGTGAACTTCCAGGATTTATTTGCAGTATCAGCTGATAAATGAAATTATATAGGCAAATCCTGCCATCCTTCCGTCGTACGAGAAATTTTGAAAATTATAAGTATAATTTTATAATAATGTATATTTATACAATGTGATTGAAATATGTGAGTACAGTATTTTAAGAATGAAATTTGGAAATATTCATTTATATAAAAAAATATATTTACGAAAAGCGATATATATATAATAAACGATAGTAAAGTTTACGTCTCCTCTGCAAGTGTTGTTGAAGGGACTCTTTTTTTTTTAACTTGAAAATTATGAATAATTATAAGTTAATAAAGAATACCCAAAGTAGATATCTGTAAAACTTTAGAAAGAAACCTGTACAGATTGAATTCATAAAGAGGGAGTAGTAACGGTACTTTGCCTCCAACTTCTAACATCAACAATAATAAAAAAAAATAACGGCGTGCACCAAACAGTGACGAGAAAATATCTGGAATAGGTAAACTAGTAAAATTTGAAGAATTCATTGATAATTAATAGACAATATTTCATATCATTACAATAGACTCAATTAAAATTGTTGAAGGTAAAGAAAGCCGATTAGTCGGAAATTACTTCCTAATATCTTTAAAGTGAAGAGATGAATAATGAGAGAGCTTTCAACATACCTGATCGCCATTATCCTTTTTAGTGTGAAAATGTTCTTTAGTCTTAGTGGTCACAATCTCTTTAAATTGGTCACAGTTTTTGCTTTGGACATAGATTTGATCAGAAAAGATATCCATAGTTGGAACATTGGTCATAAATTGCAAATTATGTTACTTTACAATATGCTGTGTGATCTTAGTGCCTAAAAGAAGCGGATTTCTATTTATGAGTTATAAATACAAATAATAAATTATTATTACCTACCCAGTTTCATAAACTATCTACACTTTTCTGGTTAGAATAATTAGTGTTTATTATGGTAACTCCAATTGTTAAACAAGAGCCATTATAAATTAAACGTAGTTCTTGCACGTAATCATATGAATTTAACGAATAATTAGTGAGGTTGTCCTTTTTCTTAGATAATGCAGAGCTAGCATGAAGGGAATACAGATACACATTTTAGCAATTACTTTGTTATCCTTAATAATCTTTAACTCAATAAATTAAATTAGCGCTCTGACGTCATAAATAAAACATGTATCATATGTGCCGAAATCATAGTATACAAAATTCTTCTTGTTTAAATAAAACAGCATTTTTAATGTAATAACCTGCTGTAAGGGTTTACATATCGCACTATATCTCGAAACACGGTATATATAACACACAGGCTGGAAAGTCCCGGGCCTAACACATAGATGACGCTAGTTTTATTGCAGTCACGTTTCTCTCAGTTAGTACTAACCTTCAAAAGACAGCTGTTAAAATTTCACAATATTCTATTCATTAGTTTGTGAGTTATTGTGCTAAGGGTCACGCTACTTTTGTTATTTTCAAAACAATGGATCAAAAACAATTTCGTGTTGTTCAAGCGAAGCAATGGCTTGAAAAGTGTTATGGGGATTCCGCTCCATCAGAAACAACAATAAAACGTTGGTTGCTGACTTCAAACGTGGTCGTAGAGACAACGATGATGCAGAACGCAGTGGACGTCCAAATGAGGCGGTAACACCAGAAAACATCAAAAAAATCCACAAAATCGTTGTGAATGATCGAAAAGTGAAGTTGCGTGAGTTAGCTGACATCGTAAAGATATCAAAAGAACGTATTGGCTTTATATTGCATGAGCATTTGATTATGAGAAAGCTCTGTTCAAAGTGGGTGCCGCGTTTGCCCACTGTTGACCAAAAACAAGAACGCGTTGATGATTCTGAGCAGTGTTTGGCCATGTTTAAACGTAACAAACTGGAATTTTTGTGTCGATATGTGACAATGGATGAAACATGGATCCATCACTTCACTCCGGAATCAAAACGATCGTAATCTGAGTGGACAGCAACTGGTGAACTTCGTCCAAAATGTCCGAAAGCACAACAATCGGCTGGAAAGGTTATGGCCTCGGTATTTTGGGATGTGCGTGGTGTAATATTCATCGAGTATCTTGAGAGAGGAAATACCATCAACAGTGAATATTATATAGCGTTATTGGAGCGTTTGAAGGCCGAAATTGCAAAGAAACGACCGCATATGGCAAAAAAAAAATTTTGTTTCATCAAGACAACGCACCGTGTCACAAGTCAATCAAAACAATGGTAAAATTACATGAATTGAACTTCGAATTGCTCCCACATCCACCGTATTCGCCAGATTTGGCTCCCAGCGACTACTGGCTGTTCGCAGACCTCAAAAAAATGCTCGCCGGTAAGAAATTTCGCACGAATGAAGAGGTTATCGCTGAAACTGAGGCCTATTTTGAAGCAAAAGATAAATCGTTCTACAAAAGTGGTATTGAAATGTTCGAGCGGCGCTGGAATGATTCCGTTGCTCTTGATGGAGATTACGTTGATGAATAAAGCTAATTTTGAACCAAAAAAACCGTGTTTTCTTCGTTAGGCCTGGAACTTTTCAGCCCATGTGTTATTTGTGACGATATCTAGAAACAGTTCTGAATAAACTTATGCTTGTACATTACGTTTTTCATTATATATTTTAATAAAGTTTTAGCAAGTGGCCCTAATAAATTGGAGAGGGATTGTAGGTATTAAAAATAACACATTAAGGTAAAATTCGACCTGGGCATCTAGGCATTAATAGTGATTTGAACTCATACGGTCCCATGGTGTAGTGGTACCACGCCAAAGGAGACAACGTTGGTTCAAATTCTACCGAGACTGATATTCTTTCAGAAATTTTAAAACGTTCGTAATTGCAAGAAAATTGTAATTTATCCTAATATTTTCTTAATTAAGTGTAAATAAAACAGAATTGATCAATCTAATCGTTCGAACAAACCATCGATTCACATATTTTTGACATCATAAAGTCCAAATAGGAATACCTATTGAATAATAATTATTCTGATACGTATTTTGACGTCTGCGATCGTAGCAAGTGATTTGTATTGGTAATTTTTTCCAGGAAGCCGTGTCTAAAGTTTATTGACATCGGCTGCGACGGTGTATAATAAGTTACCTGTGAATTATTCACCATGGTAATGACTATTATGTAAATCTCGATAGATGTATAATGTATGTATATGTGATTCCATAAGTAACATCCACGTCTAATCGTCGTAATAGCAAATAAAAACAGTTTATATCGTTCGGAGTGGAATTTTCCTATATCGATGCAACGTTTTCCGTCAGCTCTACATTCTTGCAACGTTTCTCAGGTTCGTTATCAGCTGGAAAACACAGAGGGATTTCGGACCATGGCGACGAAATATTCAGGTAGGCGAAATCTATGCAAATAAATTTTGTTTGTAGGTTGGTATTGACACGGGGCACCTGTGTGTCCGCTACGCCAAGTGGATTGGTCGTGGTGGATTATTTTAAGACAATCGCGCAAAGCAAACGTTTCGATATATTTATTGGTGACGAATATTGGGCGAACAGGTAGAAAAATGGTTATTCAGAGATTGGCGTATAGAATATTCAATGGCAATCGACTTGTTTGATTGTCTATAGACGTGTATAGTTGACTCGACAATAAGAACAATATTACAAATGTCATGGTAGACGAGATAAATGTCAATGAGAAGCAATATAATATTTATCATCTTGGAACGGACAACGATATTTAAAATTCCTTTTATTATTCTATTGTAAACGTTTCAAATGTTCGGTGTACTGTATAATTGAATGACAAGTAATATGTAATCAGAAAATTAGTTGCTGAGATTAATATCTTCAACGCGCACCCAAAGGATATCTGTGTCAAAAAATTCATTTATCACTAGAGTAATGAATTGAAACAATATGTCGGTGAAAGAGGCACTTAACACATGGGCTGAAAAGTCCCGGGCCTAACAAAGAAAACACGTTTTTTTTTGGTTCAAAATTAGCTTTATTTATCAACGTAATCTCCATCAAGAGCAACGCAATCATTCCAGCGCCGCTCTAACATTTCAATACCACTTTTGTAGAACGATTTATCTTTTGCCTCAAAATAGGCCTCAGTTTCAGCGATAACCTCTTCATTCGTGCGAAATTTCTTACCGGCGAGCATTTTTTTGAGGTCTGCGAACAGCCAGTACTCGCTGGGAGCCAAATCTGGCGAATACGGTGGATGTGGGAGCAATTCGAAGTTCAATTCATGTAGTTTTGTCATTGTTTTGATTCACTTGTGACACGGTGCGTTGTCTTGATGAAATAAATTTTTTTTCTTTGCCATATGCGGTCGTTTCTTTGCAATTTCGGTCTTCAAACGCTCCAATAACGCTATATAATATTCACTGTTGATGGTATTTCCTTTCTCAAGATAGTCGATGAATTTTACACCACGCACATCCCAAAATACCGAGGCCATAACCTTTCCAGCCGATTGTTATGCTTTCGGGCGCTTTGGACGAGGTTCACCAGTTGCTGTCCACTCAGGTGACGATCGTTTTGATTCCGGAGTGAAGTGATGGATCCATGTTTCATCCATTGTCACATATCGACGCAAAAATTCCGGTTTGTTACGTTTACACATGGCCAAACACTGCTTATAATCATCAACACGTTCTTGTTTTTGGTCAACAGTGTGCAAACGCGGCACCCACTTTGAACAGAGCTTTCTCATAGTCAAATGCTCATGCAATATAAAGCCAATACGTTCTTTTGATATCTTTACGATGTCAGCTAACTCACGCAACTTCACTTTTCGATCATTCAAAACGACTGTGGATTTTTTTGATGTTTTCGAGTGTTACCGTCTCATTTGGATGTCCACTGCGTTCTGCATTATCGGTGTCTCTACGACGACGTCTGAAGTCAGCAAACCAACGTTTTATTGTTGTTTCTGATGGAGCGGAGTCCCCATAACACTTTTCAAGCCATTGCTTCGCTTGAACGGTATTTTTTCCCATTAAGAAGCAGTGTAAAATTAAAACACGAAATTGTTTTTGATCCATTGTTTTGAAAATAACAAAAGTAGCGTGACTCTTAGCACGATAACTCACAAACTAATGAATAGAATATCATGAAATTTTAACAGCTGTCTTTTGAAGGTTAGTACTAACTGAGAGAAAGGTGACTGCAATAAAACTAGTGTCATCTATATGTTAGGCCTGGGACTTTTCAGCCCATGTGTTATATGAAAATATGATCCATCAATAAGAAAATATACAAAGGATTTTGCAAAACTCTGCAATGTGAAACCAAGAAATCAAAAACGTATTGCAATCTTGGGATAAAACAAAAGCAACATGATCACTAGTTAAACAAATAGCAGTTGCATCTATTACTACTGCAAATCACTGTAACATACAAAACATAGAAGTCGACACACTAACGTCATCAATAGAAAAAAATACCATACATACTAACCGGCACAACTTTGATCGTATCTAGTGTATTGTGTAACACTTAGAACTATTTTAAAAATATTTAGCGAAATTCATACTAGCCTTCTTAGAATGGCATTTACAATCTAAGATTGATAGTGTTCAATCACAATAAGACTTATTTAAAAAATCCATTTAAACACGAAATACCTAATTAAGTTACGTAGAAATGCACGGACTGATATTTCCATTGATTTAAGCACGGTATTCAAAAATCCTTGTACCATGTTTTTGACTCCAACTACACTTAGGGAAGTACATGTTATAATTGAAAATCTGAAACACTCAAATTCTGTAGGACACGATAATCTTATTATTAACGTGACTAAAGTTTGTGATTCGCATCTTGCAGACAATCTAATTTTTCTGAAGCATGGAGAGTTTTCTGATTAACTAAACAAAATTACTATTATCTCCATCTTTAAAAAAGAGCAGAAGTTAGATATTAGTAATTGTGGACCAATATCGGTTCTATCCATCGTACCGGAAATTTTTCAAACAGTTCTGTACGATAGGATTCATAGTTTCCTAAATAAAACAAACATGTCTACTAGACATTCTAAGAAGTTCTGACTAATATTAATAACTGAGAACATACAGCTGTTTTACTGATGGAGTTGGATAAGAGGTTTGACAGCATTCATTTCGAAAAAGATATATGAAAAGCTGACTTGTACTAGTCTACAACGGAGTGAGGCAATGCTTTTGACGTGATACAATCATATTTGACCAGTCGTTTACAGAGAGCGGAAGGACATGATTACGCCAGTCACAGGAAAACCTATTCTAATTGGCAAATAGTGAAAGAAGGTATTCCACGGGATCAATATTAACTCCTCTACTTTTCCTGATATAATAGGTGCTTCAAGAAGAACGCAAGATTTGAATTGCCCGCCATGTTTGACAATCATAATGACACGTAACAAATCGAAAGTTGACAGATGGGCATTAGTAAACATGAAGTATTAGACAATAGAACAACGCGTCCTGATTGCTAAACATTATTATCAAATTGGTGAAAGTTTGATTGCCACCATTCTTAAAGTGCGCCCAATATTCGGTCGAGAGAATGTTCCTAATGCATCTACTATGAAAAGAATAATCAAAAAATTCGAAAGTACTAGTTCGGTTAGTGACGTGAAATACACCACACGAGCTCGTAGAGGTCGTTCAGAACAAAATACCACCGCAGTCCGCAAGAGCGTGACCGAAAATCCAAAGACGTCGATACGTCATCGTGCATAAGAATTGGACATTGAAACAGCTACTCTTCAGCGTATTCTAACTAAAGATTTGCATCTCTATGCCTACAAAATTCAATTGACTCGACAATTTCTGCCAAATTCATGCACAGCGAAGAGAATTCTACAATTGGATCCTTGAGCAAACAGAAGCGAATGCCTATTTTGTGGACAAAATCATTTTCAGTGATGAGGCCCATTTCACCTCAATGCATTTGGGGTTCAGAAAATCCACGAATGATACACCAGAAAGTAATACATCCGAAACGTGTCACTGTCTGGTGTGCATTGTGGTCTGCAGGAACAATTGAACCGTATTTCTTTTAAGATGAGGAAGATAATGCAATAACAATGAATGGCGAACGTTATTGTGCTATAATAACGTAGTTGTTTGTGTCTCAATTAGAAAATATTACTTTTGACGACATGTGGTTTCAGCAGGACGGTGCCACATGCCATACCGCCCGTGACACATTGACTGTCTTGCTCCTGGTAGTGTCATTTTCCGATTTGGCTGCCACGTTCTTGCGGGCCTTCGGGCTTCTGGCTGTGAAATTACCTGAAGTCACAGGTTTATGCCACGGCCGATCGCCGAAGAGTACGCATGAGCCAGCAAAGCCATGACTGTTATTTACAAGATAGTTTATTTCATATATAATCCCCAAATGTACACATTATAAACCAAAACTACTGCAATACTTCAATACAGAGAACCATGTTTTATTGATCGTTAAAATCCTGTGCTCTTATTAAAAAATCCTTTACATCAACGACCTTTTAGAAACGTCACTGTATTAAACTACTCTGTACGCGGATGACATCAGGATTGTAATTATACGATCAAAGAATTTTTTAAATCACGAAGTGACTGAAACCTTAGATAAATTTAACACGTGGTTCAATAAACACGACTTACAATTAAATATTGAGAAAACAAATTCGCTATTGAATAACTTCAAACACTTTCAAAATTTTATATACCGTAACGAAATCTTCACTTTTATGATAAATTATTTATATGTCTGTTTGTCAGTCATGTTTTTACACTATTTACCTATTTTTATACATGCCGTTACACATTTACTAAATTTTATTTATTTTGATTATTTTAATTAAATGATCTCTCTGCCTATCTTTATCCAATGTGCACTATTACTTTTAATTGTTTATAGAATTGCGTTGTAATTTCCCTGCATTAATAATAACAAATTATTAAAAACTAAACTACAAAATAGACAAATGAAAGAGAAAATATTTACAATAATTATAATTTACACCAACAAAATTTCTATCAAGTCCATTAACATAAAAAGGATAAATAAACAAGGAATTTGCTATTCTACTTCATCTTAATGATGGATGTTAAATTCTTTAATTCAAAATAATCCGTTTCCTTGTACCATCTAATAAAATAGCACCATGTTAAAATCGTGCTTCTACTGCTTCGTTATATTCAGAAATCCAATTCTAGGTAACTTCTAACTTTTATCAGGGATATGTGCTTAGTTATAGGAGGGAACTACAACATTATACGGAACTGTAGAAATTTCGCTGAATATATAGAAAAACTTAACAAGCAACGAATGCAAAGAAAATACAAGACAACGAAGAGGATAATACATCCTATTTACCAGACAAACATATTTAAATATTTTTAGTTACACACTTTAGTCAATTATTAACCACCATTGTGAGCTCAATTCTATCTAGAAACATTTATTTCATCATAATATCAACGTTACCAACAAAAGCGATTTATGTATTTATATTCTTCCATATCGTCAAGTTGAAGGTCTCCAGTTTGTTTCTTTCTTTCTTTCGTGTACAGCAGGTACCTAGGAATCGTCAAACTAAAAATAAACGTCTACATGACGTAGCTACCAACATACCAATGTTTCGATTACCATGCATTATATCGCTTTTGGACCGATCAACATGGTTCTCCTTGGTCTTTTTTTGTTTCGGTCAATTATCGCTGAAAAATAAAGACGTAATTTTTTATGTATCGGTGGTCAAATGATGTTTTGATAATTATAGTATCGATATTTTCATGGACGGCATCTCGATTTGATGATGGGTGTGCATTATATTCGTTAACGGTCGCACCTACTTGATCAAGAGAAAGAAAAGATGAAACCGAATATTACTGTCATCAACTGCGAAAGATATCGTATTATAGATTATTGATGACCGTTGGCAATTACATTTTATTTCTTTGATATGTATAATTTATGGTTCATTTAGTCCATTTTGAGGATGTACATATTGTAGTGATATATTTCACTTCAATTGAAAAAGCAATGATTTTCTTTCTAAATTTTCTACCTTATTACAATATATCTTCTCGATACTGTTTAACCATATTGTTTTGTCCACACCCTTATTTTATTTTGTTATTGCTGAAGCCAAAGTACCCTCTTCTTTAATCTTCAATTTTGTTTTGTAAATATTCAATCCGTGTTGTTTTCTTTCTGTGTATTGGATATTACAGATATAATAATAATAATAATACAAGAACTTCAAACACCTTCTCTGAATCTGCTCTAGAAGATGTATCTGATAGATGTACATAGGTGACCAGACCAAGGACGTATACTCCAGTCTATACCGAACAAAAACGAAATAAAGAGGAAGAATGGCTGTTATAGAAGCAAATGTTCGTGTAACACGTATAATGAATCCTAACATCCTCAAGGCTGATGTACAAATACTGGATATATGCTCCATAAAGGTCAGTCTTGAGTCAAAGACGACGCCCAAGTCTCTCATAGAGGTCTCTCTAGGTAAAGAAGATCCAGCCAAGTGATAGGTATATATAATTGGAGTCGTCTTACGAGTGTAGGTGACAATTTTGCATTTGTTTACATTAACTGTTAGTTTGTTGTTGACACACCACGTGTGGAATATATCGAGTTGGCTTTGCAAATAATTGCAATCCTGAGAATTATTAATTGTTGAATACAACTTCAAGTCATCTGCGTATAACAACTTTGGACAGTTCAGTTGATAGCACAAATCATTTATATATATGAGGAACAGAAGTGGACCCAAGTTACTCCCCTGAGGAACTCCAGAGCTCGGCGTGAAGTAATCATACTCAAATCCCATTTTTGTCACAAATTGCTTTCTATTAAGAAGATACGATTGGAATAAAGACAAAAGAGAAGACGAAAATCCAATATTGTCCAATTTATTAATAAGCACGGTGTGTTCGATTCGGTCAAAAGCTTTTGTTAGGTCAGTATACTCAATATCTACCTGTCTTCCAGCTTCAATACTATCAGATAGGTATTGTGTAATTGTTCACAAGATTGGTCATTTGAAATCCAGAGTCTAACTTGAGCATAAATATACTTGTACAAACATTTCTCAAAAACTTTAGCAAAATTATTTAATAACGCTATAAGACGATAGTTGGAAATAACACACTTCTCACCATTTTTAAAAACAGGCACCAATTTGGCAATCTTCCACACAGATGGGAAGGTGGATGGTTTGAGAGCAAGACTGAACAAGTAACAAAGAGGAGAAGCAAATATATTTGCACAATCCCTAACAAAAAAGGCCGGAATGTCACCACTACCCGCCGTGCAATTATCCTTTAAGGATTTCACATCCATCTCAGTTACAAAACCTAGGTCAACCATGGTAGCGCACGGAGCAATTGGAGCAGCAGGCGTCGGAGCTAATGAAGGAAGGTATACCGATTGGAAAAACTACCGCAAGGCGCTCACTGTGGAAGGTGGATAGTTATACGTATTGCCGTAATCGTCCTTCATAGTTTTAGTTTTTAGTTTTTTATCTACTCATTACTGACATTTGACTTTAATATATATATATATATATATATATATATATATATATTTATATATATAATATATAGAGACGTATATTTTCGCGTTCACCGTATGTAAAATAATATCCCAGGGTTTCTGATGCAAGAGTGTTTGCTGTGGAGCCTATCGAACAGGTAAACAAATTCAGTAACAAGATAAACAAGCAACGGATGATTAAATAACAACAGCATCAAAGTGACTAATGTTAAAGTAGTCTCTAAAGAAAAACTTATTTCTCCTAATAAGTAGAGTTCTTACAAATCTACGCATATCTTACTGTATCAGTTCTACGGGCAAACGTCTTTACTGTAAGCAATATTTAGCGATGAATAGCTCTCTAAACACCAAAGATGAATAGATAGCAGGTCATCCTTCAAAATTTCACAATCTACAATGGACTATATTCTACGAAAAATTTTAAGGTCATCGGCGTATAGTAAGCATTTGGACATAAGCCAGTCAGGAAGGTCATTAATAAAAATGATAAATAGGAGTGGTCCAAGATCAGGGCCCTCTGACACACCTGAAAAAGGCAGATATAAACCCGACCGAAAACCACAAGGACAAAAATCAGCCGATCGTTGATTGAAGCTGAAACAGATAGCAGAGGCAACAGGCGTCTCAGAAGAACGCTTTGGCCATATCCTAGACGAAAGTTTGGGTATGAACAAGCTTTCGGCGCGATGGATATCGCGTTTGCTCACACCGGAGCAAAATCGAAATCGGGTGACCGTTTCGGAGGAATATCTGGGCAGGATTTAACGCAGTCCAAGGGATTTCGTCATGAGTTTCATAGCCGTGGATGAGACCAGGACACAACAAAATGAGAGCAAACACCGTCCCATCGACCGGAAAGGTCATGGCAACCATTTTTTAGGATTCCCTCATCGACTATCTGCGGAAGGAAAGGATGATCACAGAGACTGCATCCCATATGAAAAAGTGTATTGATCTTCGAGAAGACTACATCGAAGAATAAAAAAAAACAACACCAACATCGTCTTTTTCTTGTCGATTCCGGAAACATTTCAAGTCGTCCTAGTACTCAATCACTTAGAATTAAATTATTTTACTTATACGAATGTCAAATAAACATAACGTAACATAACATAAAGGAAGATAATTGCAAAAGAATATGAAAGGGATCGTCATCTGATCTTCATCTATTTTCTATATGAGGTCGCAGCTATATATCAGAACGATCCATGGAAGCAAAGAGAACAAGCGAAGTGCGACCCGATGTCCATTCCGTTCATAATCAACGACGACTCAATAATTAAAACCGTGTTTAAGCAGCGCTCAGCTCGGGCGCACATATCCGGACGTCTCTCCGGTAAGTGAATCGTCCTGAAGAAGGAGCATCGTCGTCGTCAGGCTAACAGGCAGCCCGGCGAACCATCAACACGATTCCGCGTCGCGTACACCGGCATGCACACAGAGGCGGCGGTGAAAGAGATGCTGCGGTTCGGTACGGCGAGGGGCGAGACGGGCCGGCCGATGCGGTCTTCTGCGGCTATGTGCAGCAACGTCTAGCCGTGTAGAACGAGAGAAGGAGCGCGGGGCGCGGACCGGTCCGGACCCCGGCAGACACTACTGTGCATTTCCCACGCGACAGGGCCTGCCGCGTCGTAGAAGCCCACGGTAAATGTTCCGACCAACTACTCGATAGGTAATGCTCGTCCGCCACAGAATTAACTAAATACCGGAGCGACTTAATAAAATAATCTTCGATGTATGATGATGCTTGATGTACAGTCCAATACAAAAGATCTGTAATATACGAGGGTTATATATTTTGAGATACAAGGCAACTACTACTTACGAAAATGATTTTGATTATGTTCAAAATAATCACCTCCTGCATCAACGCATTTTCGTAACCGAAGCTTCCACAATGTAAAAGCTTGAAGCCAGTCATCTACTGGAATTCTCTCAAAAAATGAATAAATTGCTTCACCTATCTCATCCTCCGTCGTGAAACGTCGACCACGTAAATGTTTCTTTAGGTTAAAGAACAACCAGAACTTATCTTTACGTAAAAAATCAATTGTCTACTATGGACTCTGTGACAATGCATTGTCGTGATGCAACATTAACCCGTGAACGTTAACTGACTCACGCTCCCTGATCTACATCGATTCTGTCGTGCATGTTGGCATTTCGAGACCAAGTTTTTCAGCAGCCTTTCAGCAGGACGGGTTAACTTGCCATACTGCTACCGCAATTCCTCAATTTCTTCAGGGACATTTTCAAACCAAAATCATTTCACGATTTACTGATTTCCCTTATTCTTTATATTCGCCAGACCTTACTTCTCCAGACGCATGCATTTAGGGCATAACCCAAGATACCACAAACTATCAATGACTGAATGGCCATTCGAACCTTCTTCGCACAACTGAGACAACCCTTATTCGATAATATGACGACCAACTTGAAACTTTGAAGTTACTCTTGAACGAGGGGTTGCAGATTGTAGAACGTATAATAATGTGTAAATAATATGTTTAAAAAAAATAAACGAATTATAAGTTCAGCACTGTTTATTTCAGACCATGCTGTAGTGTATTTTGCAACCATTACTCTAATTCCACAATTTTCGGAAATTTTAATGACAAGGCGGGCCCGGACACCGTGAAAATTTCGTTTTATGTTCATCCCGTTCCCAAGATATTGAAAATTAAGATGTAATGGGAAACTTTATTTCACAATCACCGCACCAATTTCAGTATTGTCCCTTATTTGATAACGACTGCTTCTTGCGCTGATTTACGTCGTGAAAAATTCGCATGATATTCATTTCAAAACTGAAATATTTCAGATTAAGCTGCAGCGGAGATTGATATTCCTCAACCGCGGCTTTAGTTTTGTGGTTAAGGTTTTCAATTTACCTTTCCTGAAAACAATATATTTTAGTTGTAAATTTAACACAGTTCATTCATTTCAATTCATCACATTATAGTGTTACGTTATATAACACATGGGCAAGTACCGGGCCTAACACATAGATGACGCTAGTTTTATTGCAGTCACCTTTCTCTCAGTTAGTACTAATCTTCAAAAGACAGCTGTTAAAATTTCATGATATTCTATTCATTAGTTTGTGAGTTATTGTGCTAAGGGTCACGCTACTTTTGTTATTTTCAAAACAATGGATCAAAAACAATTTCGTGTTTTAATTTTACACTGCTTCTTGATGGGAAAAATACCGTTCAAGCGAAGCAATGGCTTGAAAAGTGTTATGGGGACTCCGCTCCATCAGAAACAACAATAAAACGTTGGTTTGCTGACTTCAAACGTGGTCGTAGAGACACCGATGATGCAGAACGCAGTGGACGTCCAAATGAGGCGGTAACACCAGAAAACATAAAAAAAATCCACAAAATCATTTTGAATGATCGAAAAGTGAAGTTGCGTGAGTTAGCTGACATCGTAATGATATCAAAAGAACGTATTGGCTTTATATTGCATGAGCATTTGACTATGAGAAAGCTCTCTTCAAAGTGGGTGCAGCATTTGCTCACTGTTGACCAAAAACAAGAACGTGTTGATGATTATGAGCAGTGTTTGGCCATGTTTAAACGTAACAAACCGGAATTTTTGCGTCGATATGTGACAATGGATGAAACATGGATCCAACACTTCACTCCGGAATCAAAACGATCGTCATCTGAGTGGACAGCAACTGGTGAACCTCGTCCAAAACGCGCGAAAGCGCAACAATCGGCTGGAAAGGTTATGGCCTCGGTATTTTGGGATGTGCGTGGTGTAATATTCATCGACTATCTTGAGAAAGGAAATACCATCAACAGTGAATATTATATAGCGTTATTGGAGCGTTTGAAGAACGAAATTCCAAAGAAACGACCGCATATGGCAAAGAAAAGAATTTTGTTTCATCAAGACAACGAACGCACCGTGTCACAAGTCAATCAAAACAATGGCAAAACTACATGAATTGAACTTCGAATTGCTCCCACATCCACCGTATTCGCCAGATTTGGCTCCCAGCGACTACTGGCTGTTCCTCCTCAAAAAAATGCTCGCCGGTAAGAAATTTCGCACGAATGAAGAAGTTATCGCTGAAACCGAGGCCTATTTTGAGACAAAAGATAAATCGTTCTACAAAAGTGGTATTGAAATGTTAGAGCGGTGCTGGAATGATTGCGTTGGTCTTGATGGAGATTACGTTGATGAGTAAAGCTAATTTTAAACAAAAAAAACCGTGTTTTCTTTGTTAGGCCCGGGACTTTTCAGCCCATGTGTTATTATGAAGATACAAGAAAACTACAAGTCCTTTTACGAAAATGATTTTGTTCATGTAATTGTTCAAAATAATCAACCCCTGCATTAATGCACTTTTGTAACCGAAGTTTTCACAACATAAAATCTTGAAGCCAAAAGATTGTTGAATTGCTTCATCTATCTCCTACGTCGTCAAACGTCAACCACGTAAATGTTTCTATATGTCAACAGACAACCAGAAATCACATATGGCCAAATCAAGCGAATAGGGTGGATGTTAACTTTTACATTATTTTCTCGTAAAAATTCAAGTGTCTGCTGTGGTCTGTGTGACGATCCATTATCGTGATGCAACATTAACTCGGGAATGTTGACTAACTCATGAGCTGAAAGTAACCATTATGAGGTGTACCAGTTTGCTGTGACTGTACTTTGATTTTCCAGCTTGACCACTTTTACTAATTCTGTAGTAGTACGAAAGATAACTACGTACATAACTTTCTTGACACCCTTTTGCTTTTGGGCCATTGTTGGCGTTGTGGAAAATGGAATGTAAATCTTATCACCTGTTACTATTTTACGTAGAATTCGATGTTCACCATTATTTAACATTTCAACTGTTTCCCGAACGATTCCTGCTCGCCCTGGCTTTTGGAAATCGTCAAGCGTGTGTGATACCCAACGAGTAACCATTTTTTCCATCATGATCTTGTAAAATTGAATTCACTGTTGCTGATCTAACATGATGAGTTGCCTCAATTGCTTGATAGGTCCTTGGATCAAAACAGCTGCGCATAAAGAAGTTTCATCGCCAAATGCGAATTGCAATCGTTTAAGACTTTGTTGTTCACTTAAACCGATCTTAAAATCATAGTAGATCATTGCGCGCACATATTTCGAAGACAAATAGTATGTACCACATTTGTTCTATAACTGCAGTTACTCAACTGACAGTCAGAGCTTTCTACTTATGAATGGTGATATTTAGAAATATATGGTTGCCTCCCTAACTTCTCTAGTATCGTGGCATCTCAAAATATCTGACGTGACTCTCGTATTCTTACGTTCATTGCTATCAATACCATCAATAGCTTTTACATATCGTGGAAGAATATTTAGCACCAGAGTAAGGTTTTCTGTTCCAGTGACGCAACACACCACACCTCAATAAAGCTCTAAAGTGGATAGAACACAACAATATAGCAGTTATAGAAAGGGTTGTCCCCAATCGAAACTGTGTGGCACGAGATGAAAAGTGTGCTACGGAAACCTGTTAGAACGACTGTGAACTGAAATCAAAGCTTTGAGAAATATAGTATTCGTTCACATCGAAATTTTGTGTGGTGGTAAACATTAAAATAGTTGTTTGTTAATTTTACGTTTGTTCGTATCTTTTCCACCGTGTTATCATGAAGTTCATTTTAACATTGACATTGACTGTTATCAATTAATGTATTAACTGCTGAAAGCAAGTTTGAATTAAATCAAATATGGTTTACAATACAGTGCAAAAAACGTACATAATTGAAGCTTATTTTCAAGCTGGAGTGCGAATTAATGAAATTTGGATGTAAAGCCAACAATTTTTATAATTGCCTTTCCATTTGTGTTGGTGTACTTTGTGAGACTGATTCTGTGAGCTATAAATCACGTGCTGGTAGACCGGCTGTTCGTTGAGAACAAGTTACAAACGATGTTCGTGAATGGATAGAAAATGAACCCAAAAAAGCTCTGAAATCCATACAAGATACAATCACGTCAAGCTATTTGGACTACCATAAACATCTTACTTACAGCCAGTGGTTTGCAAATAATTTAATGCAAAATGATGACCTGCTGAATTTGATAATTTTCTCTGACGAAGCGTAGTTTCATCTTTCGGGATACGTCAATTCTTAAAATACTCAGGTGTGGAGTAGTGCAAATCCTCATATATTCGTTGAATCATTTCTACATACTGCGAAGCTTGGTATTTGACTAGCAGTTTCACGCCGCAGAGTTATTGGACCTATTTTTTTTAATTTTACAATTAATGCTAAGAAATATAGAAACATTTTTAATAAATTTATTGAGCAGCTACACGAAAATAAATTACAATATAATTACTTCCAGCAAGATGAAACAACACACACGACACAAGAAAATTCTGTTTTTCTTAGTGACCTTTTGACGATCGGATTACAAGCTTACAAATGGAAGACAATTATGGACTTTTCCGTTAGAAGGCGTATAAACTTGCGAATTGAAAATAATAAAGTTCAACACTTGCTTTAACTTCGCCTTTTTTATTAATAAAACCTTGAATACCAGCTGAGCTTGTTGTCTTGTTGTATCTTGAAATCAAATGACATATTCATCGATGTTACGATGACATCCTTCAAATTCCATTATTACTGAAAAATATTTTTAAAATTTTAAATTTCGGTTAAGTCACGTTCATTCCAAGGAAAAGAATCGCAATTTCGAAACGAATTTACGTCGCTTAGAAATGAAACACTTATCACAAAAGATACATCAATGTAAAAGCACTCAAGCTCTTATCATCGTACTTGACATCGTTGTAATAATTTTCCTTGTACCTGCTCTTACACACGCACATAGATGTAATTCAACAAGTTGATATATCTTTGCCAAAGCGTGCGCAAGAGAACCCGATAAATAGGTACACATTAATTAACTTATTATCGGGCAAATAACAAAGAGCTTGACTCATTTAGCTATGTCGATGCCATGTTTTCACTAATCTACCGCGCCGTATCTAATGAGTAAAACAAACACAAACACATACATCTATTGAGGTAGTTTAGCTGCTTAAGCATGTACTTACAGAGGGATATATAAGTTGTCTGTCTTGATATGAAGTTTTCCGAGGTGTTTGCGAACATACTTGAGAAAGATGATACATGTACATCGATTGTTCTGAAAAATTCGTAATCACGTAGGTTTTGGATAAAATATCGTATGTCCTAAATAAAGTGTATAATTTTTCGTTGCCTATCAATAACACCGCCCAACAAAATAATTTTTTTGTCGTGGTGCTTATAAAATATGAACTGATTTAGGATATTTCTGATGTGCTGGTTCCAAAATAACTGGCATTTCTTCCTAGCAGATGCTCTCTAACTTTTACATACTTGATATAACACAGCCATTTAGATAGTTTTCCAGAAAACTTAGGTAATGTTAGCGAAGAAGAGGGGTAAAGATTTCAATAAAGTTTAGTTTTTTAAAGGCGACAATTAAGACAAAAACATGACGAATATCAACACAACGATTTCGCACGACTCTGAGCGAAACATTTGAGCTTGTTGCGGCACCTGTAAATGGTCAGGAGTCTACTGACAAAGATGAACGTAAAGTACTTTTAATAAGGTAAAAACAAATAACTATAGCAGACAACTTTTCTCTATCTAGTTGGCGATCTATAGCAATCTGTATGTATATGTATTTAATAATACCTTAAGGCACGAGTAATAGATGATGTTCACATTTGGTAAAGATTTGCTTATGAATATATATTTTGTTTACCGCTCATACTTATTATGTACCAAATTATTTATATACCTCATATAGTTTTCCCAGGTATCAAGTGCGCAATGTCATTCCGCATATTCAATACGTTCTTATCACGATGACCATCCGTACCAACATTTCCATTATAGTATCTTTTTCCCAAGACTCAGATTGACTATCAAACGATTGAAACAACTGTTGGTGTTGGATCCGCAACAGAAAATTCAATTATTTTATGATCATCTTCGGATGAAAAACATTGTTACTCGTTGGGTGCACATGCTTAACGATTTCCAAAAGCCAGGGCGAACAAGAATTGCCTGGGAAACGTTAGAAATGTTAAATAATGGTGGACATCGTATAACATCTAAAATAGTAACAGGCGATGAGACATACATCCTATTTTACGATATTCCTATCCGCCAGGAGACCCAGGTGTGGACCCCCGAAGATGCACCAACACCAACAGTGGCCAAAAAGCAAAGGGGTATTAATAAGAAGACGTCAAGCAAGAAAATCAAAATACAGTCACACCAAACTGGTACGCCACAAAATGTTTATCTGCAGTTCTTGAGTCAGTCAATATTCACGGGCTAATGTTGCAACACGGCAATTGTCACACATTCCACAGCAGACAGTTGAATTTTTACGTGAATATAATATAAAAGTCATTGAAAATCTGTCCTATTCGCCTGATTTGGCCGTGTGTGACTTCTGGCTGTTCTTTAGCCAGAGAAACGTTTACGTGGTCGACGTTTTGCGACGAAGGATAAGATCGATGAAGCAATTCATCAATTTTTTGAAAGCAATCCAAAAGATGACCGGCTCCAAGCTTTTACATTGTGGAAGCTTCGGTTACAAAAGTGCATTGATGCAGGAGGTGATTACTTTGAACATAACTAAAACCATTTTCGTAAAAAGGCTTGCAGTTTTCTTGTATCTCAAAATATATAGCGTGACCCTCGTATAACACCTATAAATATTTCTATAAAGTGAACCTTTTTAAGCAAAAATTCAAATACACAGATATGTTTAAACATAAAGGTTATAAAAGCGGACTCCGCAGTGGGTACCTAAAACTTTACCAGTAAGGAGTTAATTTAGCAGTAAAGGTTTGGAATTTTGAATGTCGTCCGAAATGGAAACATACCATAATCTGTCAGATACCATAATCCGTCAGAATAGAAGAAGACTAAAAAATATTGCTGAAAATCTTGGAGGAAATCGAAGGGTGATTTCCAGATTTGGGAGATAGGTGAAGCAAATCATCAATTTTTTGAGGGAATTCCAAAAGATGACTTCAAGCTTCTACATTGTGGAAGCTTCGGTTACAAAAATGCATTGATGCAGAAGGTGATTATTTTGAACAGAAATAAAATCATTTTCGTAAAAAGACTCCATACCAACATTTCCACTATAGTTTCCTTTTCTCAAGATTCAGATTGACCATTACTATTGCATTAAAATAATAAGGGGTACTTCGTGACCATGCATTTGTCAACAATATTTTCAAATTTCGTTCTTCTAACAATATCTAATAATTTCTTGCTTGACCCACTTGAGAAACGTATGTTATTATTCTTTAACTAATCTGTGATAACTTGTTTCCCTAACGAAGTACTTGCAATTTTATTAGTCGCAAATTTTAATCTGTTCTTTTACTATGTAACATTTATATTTAAAAAAAAACAGTTAGTAGTCAGAATCAGTATTTGAATCAAGTTCACATGAGCTTGAATCACCATCACCAAGTGATATAATAAATTCATCCACTGCTATGTCCAATACTTTCTTTTTCATACCACTCTTTGAAGATGTTTTCGGCATAAATCATACAATTATTCCAAATTGTCTATGTACACTAGTCTAGTGCTTCTTTCCACATTGCATGGACTTGTCCGTCTGCATATCCATCCCTGCCAATATTTTTGTCGTAATAACCTTTTGTATGGGCCCATATTAATTCAATGACATCAAGTTTGACAGCGATAGGGTGGTATTCGTAATACTCTATGTCCCTTTTCTTTTAAGATTTCGTCTACTTGATATTTCTTTTCTGTTTTATGTAGTTTAGCTAACAATAGTAACTCACCTTTAAATAGTGGTTGATTAAATGGAGTGTTACATCTGGTTAGATATGCAGCAATATCAGCTTTCTTCCAAGAACATGAAAGCATTCTTTCAACTAACATAGAGTGTAATAAACGAACTGCTTCCGGAATTGGACCGTGTCATGATGAGATATACATAAAAAGAAAAGAAATAAGAGTAAGTGGTGAAAGAAAAAAGAAAATAAGAAAAGATAAAAAGAAAAAGAAAAACTGATAAAGGATGGGGAGACGTGAAATAGAAAGAAAGGTGAAAAGAATAAGAGAAGAAAATAGAGACAGAAGGGGGATACAAGAAAAAAAAAGAAAAAAGGAAAAAGAAAGAGACCAGAAGAGAAAGGTGGGATCTCGACGTTTCGCCTCCGTCGTAGGAGGCTTCTTCAGGAGAATAGGGGAAACCAAAGTGGCACGGTAACTCAACATGTAAACCACGCTAGACGCGAAACCACTTTGGCAGAAGGTTACGATGACTCGGCGTGTTGACCGCGCTAGAAGCGAATACCTTCAAAAAGTAGGAAGCGAAACGTCGAGATGCCACGACAAGAGAACTTTTGGTCTCTTTCTTTTTCCTTTTTTCTTTTTTTCTCTCGTACGTCTTTATCTTTTAAAGTATCTCGACTAATAACTTTACAAATGTGTGTCGTTACTGGACACGGCAATTTGTGACGAAGGGCTCTTCATTGACGATTCTGAGGGTAGAAGTCTGAAATTTAAAATTTGACTTATTTGCGGCTTAATCTACAAACAGTACATATGTTCGAGTTCGCACAAGAACTTGGAGCATTGTTCCAGAGAACTTAACATTTTGGCAATCCTAACATACCCCTCCTATAACTGCACTACCAAGAATGAAAGACGTAAGAAATTGATAATTTTTATCGGAGAATATCTTCTTGGAAAGGAATGCCAATCAAAAGATTAGAAAAACATCGACATATTTATTAGCAATACAATAGGTAAAACTTACTATGCGTATTATATATGTACGTAAACAGTCAAGGAACAGTAAACACATTTATTAAAGGAATAATAAAAAACGCCAACTACCTTTAAAAGATCGCTGTACACTTACAAATTCGTTATAGACGTTATAAGAAACACCCATGAAGCCGTTCAACGATAATTTATTCAGAAATAAATAACATAGATACATACATATGTATTATTACTATTATTATTGTAATTATCGATATTACTATTACATTCAATTGCATGTATACAATAACAATAACTCAATCACGATCTATTGGTATTTGCAACGATACCTAACCAATAATTAAAATATATACGCATACGAAACCATGACACCATTAGTTTCAATCTATTACGCGGTGGTTAGTTATTGGATGGGATTGCATAAACACCTCCTAATCGAACATGTAAGTCGAAGGTATCTGCCTGTTTATTTATTGCTTTTTGCTTTTCCATCTTTCAAATAAACCCGTATGATTAAACGGTTGGAAAGGTTTACATGTTTCCACAACACAAGTCACTGTGAGTAATGTGGTAATTTTTAAATACAACTGTAGATTATACTTCGGGTTATACTTGCTTATAAGTGAAGTTATTTCGAATTTGGTAAGGATAATGACAGTTAAATTGCTGTAATGATTATTATTATTATTATCATCGCCTTTAATAGTAAATTAAATGCATGCAATTAGCATTTTAATGCAATAAACAGCACGTAATGTCTTTTAAGTTGCCAGGTAAAATTTAAAACAATTCCTGAGGTGAGAATTATAAATTCTCAGAATGGTATTTTAAGTGATAAAGAAGCGCTACCAACCTTGAGACAACGATTATATTGAAACTTATAAGTTAGAGAAGTTATGGCCAACATCTATTTTCTAATTTTAACGAATGTTCTTTTTCTCTACTTATGGAACAGAAGACATCATGTGGTCTTTCCAAAGCATTGATAAAAAGATTGGTTAAGTTTTTTTGCTTCATGGATTGCGGTACATAGACAATGAACTGAAAGAATTCTACCTGCATTTCTAGACGTCCAGAACATCATGGAGACTTTGGTAATCCCATTCACTATTGCAATCTACTACAAAAAAAATATAAAGAAATTCATTAAAGCTTTTTGCGAAAAATAAAGCTGAAGATGGTGAGTTATTCATTAAATCATGCTCTAACAAATCCAAAACTGCATGGTCTGTAATTAGGAAAAATACTAATGCTATGAAATATTCAACTGTTTCTTCTAATGCATTCCACATTTTTGTTGTAACTTATAACATTCCCAAAACAATATATCTGAGAGCAAAGCATTTAACCACGATGAAATTTATTGGTTTTCATATAGTTTTGAATCCAAGAAATACAACCCATTTTTCATCGTCATTAGAACTATGAACTTGGCCCTTACACTGAATATAATCAGGTTTCAACGTATACATATTATTAAAACATTAACTTATCTCAGTAATTTCTGATTACCATTTTCTTTTAAAGAAAATAGGAATAATTTCTGCAATAATTTTTGAACACATATTAAATAAAAAACAAATCAAATATTTAAGGACTTTTAATTGCGTTTCTGTTAATCAATATGGAATTTCTCTTAATAAATCTACAAACACAGCAATTTTTAACTTTATAAAAAAATATTTACAGTAATTTAGATAACAAAGAATATTATCTTGGCATGTTTGTCGACTTATCTAAATCAAAAGATTGGATTAATTCCAGCATTCTTCTGTATCAGGTCGAAGGATGTGTTAAAAGTCTTCCGTTAAATTGCTTTTAGATTTTACCCTAAAGACATAAAGCAAAGTGTTCGAATTGATGATTTGATAGATGTAAATATTGGAATCCCTCAAGGGTCTGTTCTGGGTCCTACGTTATGTTTATTATACATCAACGATTTAACAATGAATTTAATTCAAGCGCAAGAAGTAATATTGTATGCTGATGGTAAGATTGCAAATTTCCACTGTTCTTTATACACTTCCAGCACAGCACAGATTATGTAAAAATTACAAAATTAAATTGCGATAGTGTTAAGGAAAGATTACGAAAAATATAAGGTTTCTTTCCTTAAAATAAAATTTCTTTATTAGCAGAACTTACAAATTACCACTTTACACTCACCGTGTTTACTACCAATCACCAACCACCTTTTTAATAATAAATACAATGCACGTACAGTTATTATACTTTATTTTTTAATTCGCAGGAGCGTTTTTAAATTGAAGCGCCAAAAAGTAGACTAGGTATTGGTCAGTTTTCAACGAAAATTATAATAGCGATATTCTTACAACTGATCGACGTTTAGATCGTGTACTTTCTTCTATCCCCCAAATGAAAAAAAATTGAGTATAGAGACGTTGTCAACCCGAAAATTCAAATTTCGATGAAACTCTAAAGGACTGAAAGAGTACCTTAATATAAGAACAACACAAGTTTCTTAGCGGCCGAATCACCCGACTTCAGGGTATAGCCCCCTACAAAACCTTGCACAATTCTTTAATTTTTGTAAATATCTCAGAAACAATATAACAGATATACATCTTTTTAGAACATAATTTTGGAGATATTATGTAGACTTAAGGATGATGAAAATTAATTTCGAAAAACGTACAGGGCGAAGACCGGGTGCTCCATATCCCCTATTTTTGTTGTAATTTCTTTTTTATCTATTAAAAAACGTCGATTTTACATAGAAAACGGTGCTGTATAACAAATTTATAAAATCCAACATTAAAGATATAGTAAAATACAATAAAGCTTGATTAACGTATAGTTAGCTCACACAAATCTAGTATAATAAGCAATTTTTAAACGTCACATTTTTGAAATATTATATATTCTATCTAACTTAATATATAGGAAAAATCCAGATTTGGTTTGTTAGTAAACAAATACATTATACAATTACTGTTTTATTTGCCACCATTAATATCTTAATCGGTTTGTAATCTTTTAGACATCGAAATTGCTAGATTTTTGAAATAATCCTATTGTTACAGTAATGTCTTCAAATAATCCCCATACGTTTTCTCTGTTTGAAAATCGTGCTCTTGATATACACTACCGCTCAAAAGGCACCCCTGTTTTCATGGATTATTCATATAGTACTATGTTTACCAAAAAAACATTATAATAAAATGAAATACGTATTTAAAATGTAGTTCAGTAAGATAAACACCCATTATATCGCATAAGGTTTACTATCATTTACCTGCACTTGGTCGGATTACCATAAACTGTTTATTACGGTGCAATTACAATAACAATCCCTCTGAATTTACTGGGTAAATTTAGTCATCTGTTAGATTGTAGGTAATAATGTTTAAATTACCTTCCTAGAAGATTATAGTGAAATCTGTAACCTATGGTCAGTTGCAGTGTGGTATTTACTCTATTCACGTCGTGAGCAAAATATCGTGTGACAATTTTTTAAAATGCCTCCGCGAAGAGAAATTAGTACGGAAACACGTGCGCTTATAATAGCTTACCATAAAAGTGGCACAAGTAATCGATAAATTGCCAAAAAAAATGAAAATACACCACGCTACGGTTGACTATAACGTAAAATATCGAAACTGGCAGTTTCCTTAATAAAAGACGGAGTGGAAGACCAAAAGCGACAACATCTGCAGATGATCGCAGAATAGTGGTTACCAGCAAGTTAAATAGACGCAAAGTAGCCCCGGAAATCACCGCAGAATTAAATGTTGGTCGCCAAAAAATAGTCAGTGTTTCTACGGTCAAACGTCGCTTACAGAAAGCCGGGCTCCATGGACGTATTGCGATGAAAAAGCCATTACTACGCAAACAAAACAAGCAAAAGCGACTTAAATGGGCTCGTGAACACCAACACTGGACCATAGAAGAGTGGAACAACGTCCTATGGACGGATGAGTGTTGAAGTTTGAGCTGTTCGGAACCCGAAGACGCATATTCGTAAGAAGATCTGTGGGTGAACGTGCCAGAGAAGAGTGTATTGCTGCTACCGTCAAAAATGGTGAAGGTTCTATCATCATTTGGGGCTGTTTTGCTGGCGCTAGTGTAGGGGACATTGTGAAAATTGACGGTATATTAAAAAAAGAAGGCTACCGCGAAATTTTGGAGAACCACGCAATACCTTCCGGAATTCGACTTTTGCGTCAAAATTTTATCTTCCAACAAGATAATGTCCCAAAACATTCCTCTAAATTATGAAAAGAGTAATTACGCCATTTAGAAGGGGAAGGAACTCTCCCCAGAGCCCCGACTTAAATCCAATCGAGTTACTATGGGAAGAACTATATCGGGAAGTACGGAAATCGGCTCCGACATTAACTACTGACGTGTGGAACAGATTGCAATCGAGTTGGACCTCAATAACATAAGAAACTCTGGCAAAACTTATTGCGAGAATGCCTCGATTGTGTGCTGCAATTATTAAATCAAGAGGTGGTCACATAGATGAAAACAAAATTTAAATTAAACGTTTTAATTTTCACATTTATTTAATATATTTTTATTCATGTACGTGTATCTGTACATAAAAAATTAATACTATTAACATTTTTGCTGAGTTTTTATACATTTTTGCTGTCAGTGAGTGCCTAAACACTTTTGAGCGGTAGTGTACGTTGTACCATCTCAGCCCATACATTTTCAATTGGACTTATATCCGCAATTTTTGGAACCCATGGTAGTCCTTCCACAAAGAGGAGTTCCTCGCATACGATTTCATTTCGCTTCAATTTT
Source organism: Trypoxylus dichotomus (assembly GCA_023509865.1). NCBI lineage: Eukaryota > Metazoa > Arthropoda > Insecta > Coleoptera > Scarabaeidae > Trypoxylus > Trypoxylus dichotomus. Next base: position 7,848,212 of record CM042080.1, read on the forward strand.
CTACAGCCACTTTGTAATAACTCCCTCCAGTACTCTTCTAATACTATAACCACCTTCGAGTTTTGTAATAATTTTAACTTTAGTAGCAAGAGTAAATTTTCCTGCCACAATGTATTAGTAAATACTTCGCTTAATAAATAAATATTCATTTGACAATTACGGTATGAATTACAACAAAACAAAAGAAAAACAACAATCTATAGTGTTAAATTTATGTGAACATAGTTATACATGAATAATTGGAATTTTAAATAAATTTCATAAAACAATAAAACGCAGACAACAATAGAAATTATTGAGTATTTACATTTCCAGGAAATAAGTATAACTAATCCATAATCAGAGTTATATGAATTAATTATATAAGTATTTACTGTAGATACCAACAAACTAAAAATACACGCATTGTTCTGTCACGTAGACCGTTATCGGAATGCAAATATAAGGTGGCCGTTCCAAATGATATATTAATGGTGTTTCTCGTGCAATGTAAATTTATAGCTTGGCGCAATGGCAATTACTAATATCGCTACTCTATTGAAGCTTGTGCGAACTTAACCTCCATTTTTATTCGAAAATTGAAATTCTGGTGGTTATTCCAGATTATTGTAGGTTTGTTCTAAATTTTTCCGAAGTATTAAAGGAAAAGTCAAAATTCTTCGAATAATTGTTTTGGCCAACTGAATTTTTTGAAAATCAAAACTTTTACATACCAAGTTCTTCTATATGTTCTAAACATAGGTCCAAATCAATATTGTTCAATATAGCTTCCTATATTCAGAAACCAAGAAATATTAACTTTTAATGGTGTTTTTTTTTTATATGGATTGCAAAACGCAGCGTCTACAACAGTTTAAAAGAATTACGAGTTTCAACCACCGAAAAACTACCATAAAGAAAAGTCTGTGATAAATGATGTAGCTGAAGAGATAAAAGATATGAAGAATTGTGTATTCTCCCTTTCATAAAAATGAGGCCCTAACTGTTGAAACAATCCTTACGGTAATAAATGAAAATAAAAATCATTCTCGGATTCGGTAGGCGAAAATAAATGTATTTGATTCGATTTTCGAAAAAGGAGAAACTACCAGATTTCATTTTTTGGTCTTTGGTCTTTTGATCTATAGAAGGTATGAATCTGAAATTCTAGAACGGAGTAGAAGAGACTTATGACAACCTGGAACAACCGCCAATATTCAATTTTCAAAGAAAGATGTGACTAACTTCACACAAGTTGAACAGGTTATTGTAACGTTCCAAGTAGCCAACAATAACTCCTTTGACATCTCAAGTAATTCATTTGCACGATGCCTTGAAAAATATGATTGTAAGTACTCAATAAAGCGAATATGTTCTCCTTTTAACGTGTAAAAGGATTATAGTTTTGACGATCAGAAAAATCACATGAAGTTCATTTTGTAGAATTTGTAAAAGTTGATGAAGAATAAAATTCGGAAGATATTAGGAAGCAGATCCTGAAGAAGAGAGGGGTAGAGAGAGGAATGATAGAGATGATTAAGGCATTGTATAAAAATAACAGGAATAAAATTAGAACCTCCAACGCAGAAGCAGCTGAATTCGAAACACATTGTTATTTTCCATACTAATAGATGACGCTATTAAAGCCAAACAAAAAGGAAAAAATATGAAAGTAGGAAATTGGAAAATGAATGCAGACGATATGGTATTGATAGCAGATTCAAAAAAGACAGCAAAACTGTAAGATATACCAAGAAGAACTGAAAAAGACAAACATGGAGATAAACACAATGATAATAGCGGTAGAAGAAAAGAAACATAACATCAGAATCGAAGGAAGGTCTTTGGGACAAGTTAAGAGATACAATTACTTAGGAATTACCATTGAAAACAACGAAAGAATAAAGAAAGAAATAAATGAGAGAATAGGGAAATCCGCAAAAATATATCAGACATTAAGAAACACATTTTTAGATAAAAAAGAAACACCAAAACATATAAAGACGGAAGTGCATAAAAGAGTGCTCATACCAACACTAACATATGGCAGCGAGTCATGGACAACCACGAATAGAATTAAAAGCGTAGGCACAACCATGGAAATGAAATTCTTAAGAAAAGTAGATGGAGTGACAAGGAGAGACAAAATCGGAAACACGACAATCACTTGTAGTCTAAATTTTAAGTCAATGAAAATAATCACAGAGGATAAACAACTGAGATGGCTTGAACAAGCCAAAACAAAGGGCAAAAACAGAATGTAAAAATGTATAAAACATTAGAAAAAATAAGTATGGGATGGATTGAAGCCAAACAATTGGTTCATAATAGGAAACTGCGGAAGGCAAAAATAAAAGAATGACATTCCGACGCCGCAAGGTGGAAAGAACGTAGGAATAAAAAGAAATAAGGTTGATCTTTTTATCTTCGATTGCCAGTTTCCAACTATACAAATTTATCATTCTTATGTTAATCCGTGATAAATTTCGATGGTATCGATGGTATGGTATTTTATGAAGGAAAAAACTGATTAGATGTAAAATAAGTAACACGAGAAAGAAAACATTAGAAGAAAAACAAATGGAAATATATGAAAGAATAAAACGACAAAAATACGGCGAATACCATAACAAAAAAGGATAGTATTATACAAATATTTTAGTGAAAGTGGAATGGTCGATACCCTTCTTCTCACAGCAGCGTTACGACATACAGTAATCCTGAAGAAGCTCAATGCAACTATGACGTTGTTTCAACGAGGATCTTTAAAGGGTTTGTTTCAGTTCCACTTAGGAGATGCACTGTCGTACAAACTCATTTATATTCAAACAACATTTGAAGACACCAAAACAAAAACGCTGTAAATACAGCTTTTCTCATGGTATTGGTGAAATCATTCAGGAGAAAGGCAATATGAATGATTTCACCAATACAATGAGAAAAGCTATATTTACAGCGTTCTTATCTTGGTGTTATTTTCTAGGCATTCTTTTAGATGTGCCTTAAACATTCGAAAAAGTTAATTATCGATTTCTGTCGGGAATCTTGGTTGTAAATACTAAAAATTCATTTTCCTCAAATGAATTTACGACATACACACTAAGTTATAAAGATTGAATACTATCCCGTATAAAGTTAAAGTGTACAAATGTCAATAATTGACAAATAAATAACATTCACCTTTTATAAAGAACCGCAAGCGATGTTTTGCTAAATAAGCACCAAAACCTGTCTGGCGATGTGATGCAAGCTTATAAATTTAAAAATTTTATTTGAAGAAGCGAAATATATAGAAATAAAACAAATGGGAAAAGAAACATCACTGCAGACACAACAAAATTACTAAAGTATTCAGCTATTAGTCAACGTGTGACTGTACAGTGAAAAATTGGCAGTATTGAGTCGTTTCGTTTTTTCGTTTTCGGCTATAATTATGTGCTATTAATGTCACACAAAATTACAACGTGGGATTAAGCAGTATAATCATGAGGGCGATCCTTTGTTTTTAAAACGAATTTAATGCTTTTAAAACAACATTATTAACGTTTCGTTTTTATTTTATCTAGATGTAAAGTTACTTTAGCTGTTTAGCACATTTCGACAACGTATTGAATGCCGTAAATTTCCAATACACTGAACCAGTGAGTCTCAGCCGTCTTAGCTCTGAGACCCCCCAAATAGTAAATATAAATTAAAGTAATATTTCGCGATCCCCCTCCTATAACTTTACGTCGTTGCGTTTATAGCGACCGTGATGAAGATACATGCATGACATGTACAGCAAGAGAATAAAATAACCGTGGTGCTTACGATGAAAGATAATGGATTGACGTGTATTATCTTTCATTGTTGGGATTTATTGTAAATACCGGCGTTCTCCAACATAAAGTAAGAGGATCTATTCTTGGTGAATAAATAGAAATAAACAGGTAAATAGGCCTGGTAGGCGTAATAAAGCGAAGGGGGGGAGGGTGTTTGCTGCAACCAAATATTGAATTTCTAGTTTTTAGTAATAAATATTTGCTTTTATAATATTTGTTTTATTTGTTCATTATTTATCTTAAGGATAATTGAAAAAATTGGGGGTGTCTAATAATTATGTCCCTGCCTGTATATATACAAATGCATATATATGTATAGTGTATATATACATATATATAATTTGGATGATAGAAATGGTAGTGTAGTTATGCTAAGATGCCTCGAATACTTAGTGTAGAAACTCATTCAAAAATTATTACCCTGTGGGAACAAGGACGGTCCTATTGGTAAATTACAGAAGAAATGGATTTTTTGTAGGTAGGACTAGATTGTATACCTATAACGGTAAGTAATTTAAAAAAATGGCATATAGTGCAGAGATCCGGCAAAGAAAGAAAAATTTCTACCACATCATGCCCAGCAACGATTAAATTTTGAACTAGAATACATTGCGGATGAAAAAGGTTTCTCTATCACACAGGAGACAAAAACATTTGTATGGCGTCCGAATAATACTCGATACGACAAGAAAAATATTGTTCCTATTTGGCCTACTGGTGTAGATGTCGGCTGCAGATTCAGAAGAACTCACCTCTATAAATACGAGGACGAACGCTTCAGAGTACATCCGTATTCTAGAAGATTGGTTCGACTATTATATCCTCCACCTGATCTTATTACTCTGGTGCAAGACAACTCAGCGATTCATACCTCAACAGCTGTATCCGAATGATTCAGTAATCGTCATAAGATTCAGCTTCTTCGTTGGCCCTCAAAATCACCAAATTTGAAACCAATAGAAAATTTATGTGGTTGCATGGCAACGATGTGGGGGCTACGGAATAGATACAACCTCTACGTCCACGTTACAAGGATTTGGGAGAGCCTCAGAAGGATGCCGACGTAATTTTAAATGAAGGACAAATACAACTGTCGATTTATTTTTTCTTTTCTTTACATTTGTGCTTATTGTAAGTAAAATGTTTATAATAAATAATTTTTGTCATAAAATGATTCCATTATTATTTACGCTATTTTCGCGACCCCTCTTAAACATCACCGTGACTCCAGGTTGAGAAATAATGCATTAAACAATATTTCTGTTAGACACACTTCACTCGCATTTCACATCTTCGTGACAACTGTCAAAACGTCGTTTGCTGTTTGTCACTTTCCACATTATATTACCGGCTGTTAAACCGTAAATGTTTTATCTAAATTTACAATGGCAGATGAAGATAATTCAAACAAACGAATAAAGGACACATTCGAACATGAAATAGTTGTGAATGTACTAATTTTTCTGACAGTTCTAGGTTTGCTGAGGACTGTTCCCTATATTATGAGGCACCTGTTCTAAACCGCCAAAAAAACGTTGTGAAAATGATGAGTTCTGCGATAATTTCATTGTTTGAACGAAGCTGAGTTTAAAAATGGTTTAGTACGATAGTGAAAGACTCGTATGCGCCTATATGTAAATAATGGTTTAGTATATGAAATCGCCTAATATAACGCTGATAAGAGATGTATTCGTTTTTCATTGGTGTTGCAAAATCAGATAACGCTTTACCTTATCTAAGCCAACTCCTTCTTCAATCCAAATTATGACACATACAGTGAGTATATAGACTTTTATGTTCCTACCTGCAAATATTTTAAGTAAAAGGGAATGTTAGGTCTTTTATTGGATTTATTTGAAAATTTGAGTTGAGAATTTGATGGAGTGAAATAGCGCCATCTCTCAGTGATATAATTCCAAAATGTCAAATAAAACTGACACTGGAAATTCGTAACTGAGAGTGAATTTTTTGAGAATTGGCATATTTATTTCCAAGATACTGTTCATACAGTATTTAATTTATCCCAAAAGAATCTATTTAATTCGTGCTGATAAAACTCAATGACATGTTACGCTGTTTGTCTTGGTGTTTTTGATTTCAAATCAACATATTCCTTGGATAAATTCTCTTCATGTCCATTACGTATAATAATTAAGTGGCCCAAAATGAGAACCAGGTATAAAGCAACACCCCAATTTTACAAGTGAAACTAAAAAAGTGTTTTATTGAAAATTACCTAAAAAGTGTCTGTCAAAAATTTTTATTTGGGAAAGGGGTGTGGGCCCTATGAAGCAATGATACTGATCTTCGTATACCTTTTGTACTTATTAGGTTTGTTTTGGAGAAAAGGACGATGGTCCTTGATCATATTTGACATTACATTGATAGAAGTAAAAGTTTCTGAGGTTTTTTGAACATTAGAAAATCTCTCTTCAATGAATGTGTCGGTCAGAATAAAAACATGTTTTTTCTTTATTAATGAGGAACCCAATAGGGTTATAAGCTATTTTAATTTATTATAACCGCAGGAGCCTTAAGGTGTAGAAAAGTGTGTGTAAAGTGTTGCCTGAGTTACCAAATTCAAGCGCAGGCCCTCTTACCATTAAGCCACCTAACCGTTCTCGTCCAAGATTTGTCTCTTTTGGTTGCAACTGGAAAATTTGATTTAATAGCTAATAGATTCCCTAGAAAGAGGACACCCCTTCTTACCATCGGTTAGCAAGTTTGCACTATTTGAAAAAAAAGAAAATAATCGCAACAAATAAGTTCAATTTTTTTAAGCCAAAAAAAGTAAACTTTCGGAAACCCGTCAAAATAAGCATTCATTTCCATCTCATTTAGAAACAAGAAAGATTCAGTCGGAGCCAGACCTAGTGTATATAGTACATCAGACAATGGAACGCATTCTTCTGATAGGATAAAACCCTTTTTGTTCTCCTTCCTTTCTATAGAAAATAAAGATTACTCATTTGTAATCTCAAACACATTGTAACTAGAACCTTTTCCGCTTTCGTCTTCTTTGGAGTACGGTTTTTGAGCTTATCAAAGGAATCACCGAAAGTGTTAACTTCAAGACTAAATGAAAAAAACTTGCTCAAGCAAAGTACAAAGATAACTTTTATCGTCAGAGAAGATCTTGTGCAATATTTTAAACAAGGTTGTGAGTTTGTTTATTGCAACAATATGCCAGATTTGCTAAAACTAAAATGGCCGTTGTGCTATGTGCCCCAAGTGATTGGTGTTTCTTTATCAACAGTTGCAACAGAAGCTTCAAGAGTATCCTACTACACAAAGGGAATGTTTTAGGTTCAATTCCTACTGGATATTCCATTACGTTAAAGGAAATATATGATGGCATTGAGAAGGTTATAAAGTTACTAAAAGAGAGACCATAACTACCTGAGATCTGTGTGGATCTCAAAATTGTTAACCTTTTACTTGACTTGAAGGATGTATAAAATATCCGTGCTTTTGGATGAAATACTGGATTCAGAAACATTGGCCTCCCAGAATATTTTTGCATATTGAACAAAAAATATTGTAAGTGAACAAATAAAGTAATTTTTCCACCTCCCCATATCAAATTGGATCGTAGGAAGTAATATGTTAAAGCTCTAGATTTGCAAGGGGACATATGTCAAAAGTTTTCACAACTAAGTTACGGAAAAATTAAAGCTTAGATATTTATTGGACCTCGAATTAGAACTGTAACAACAGGTTCAAATTTCATTAACTATATGAACAAAGCTGAGAAAGAAGCCTTCAGGTCTTCATTCACTAAGATCGCGAATAATTTTTTTCGAAGGAAGTAAACCTTTTGCATTTTTTTAATGATTATTAAGGTAAATACTTGTACTATGCTCCTTATTAATATCGCATTTAAATAAATAAATAAATTGTTAAAATTTTATACTTTGTTTATATCTTATCAGTTCTTAAATAACAACTTAGCCGCATTAGTGATTCTTTATAGAGCATTATAGGGCATAGAGTTAAATTTTGACGTGATACACAAGATGTAATATTATTTTCAGATTCAGCACAAACAAATTAGTAAAAAGCAAACCTCATATAGAGGTCAACAAAAATTATGTTAGGCAGTATAACGACATCTGACTATAAGAAATATATTTATTAACTTTATCTCATTTAAAACCTCACGGCATATTCCTTTAGATCTATCACTTTCTAAAATATACGTATTCATAATTAATAAATATTGTTTACAACGTTCTTTTCGTTATTGTCGTAATTCTACTACTTTCATCTTATAAATATATATTTATAACGATTTATAACTTTTAAGAATTGAGCAGGATATATGTCTGAGCCACAAATAAGACGAACTTACGATCGCCTTGTAAATCGTCGGTAAATTTCCTTTCTTCTTCCATACGTATCCAGTAATATAGATTCTTTCATTGAGAATGGAAAAAGAAGGAGGTAGGCACTCAATAAAAGATCCTACCTTGTATAGGATACCTGCAGGAGACAAGCCAAACAATACCGGCATCTCCGGCATTAAATGAACGGCGCGCTGTTGCTAACAGTTGTCAGAATGACATCTATGTCCATATATATACAATTCAACAACGGAGAACAAACGAACGACGACAACAGCGGCAGAACGGCCAACTTAGATGTCGTATATACCCATCTTATGCTTATACGTGAAAACGAAAGAAGTTAAAAAAGAAGAGCCGAAACAAACGAAAATAACAATAATAAAAAAAAGAGGAACAACAACAATATGCTATTCTATCGTCTTATATCCGCCCGTTCTTTCATCTCTTCTCTTAGACTTTTTCAAAGACGAAACAGTGCTTCTTAGCATCTCGTCTCTTCTTCTATAAACGCCTAATAATAATGACCATCGGAAAGGAACGGAACGTGAGTGACTCTCAAAAGGAGAGAGTCCGTGAACGTGTTGTATGTGAAATATTTCCCATCAACAATCGGATCAAGAATGCTTAATACCGTCGGTACCGTGCCGACCAATGGGATGCCGAGGCGTGTTTATAGCCAGCACGGCCTACCTCGACGAATTCTCTACTAAACGTAACACGGTGTGTACAAGCGAGTTTAGTTAGATAATGAACCGTATGAGGTATAGGTATATAACCGATGCATGTATGTACGTATAGGTGTATGGAAGAAAACGTCTGTTGTTCTTCTTTTTTCGCCTTATTGCTTTTTATATCCGATTGAGATCTTCTCTTTATTACCGCGATTGAAATTAAGCCGATTCGTGACGGGTAATAAACGTTGTTGAGCGTTAATCGATTGTTTACGTTAATTACGTGTAGCGTTATTGGGATTAATAAAAAATGATTTGGTCTGCACGTCTATATCTCTTCGGTTTTCATGGTGTTTTGTTATTCGGAATAGCTATTCTAACTTATAATTTCTAAGTTTTCCGCAATTTTAAATGAATGGTAATAAAAAATAAATTATTTTGAACTATTTTATTAAATTCGATCAGTTTCAACCTCAGAGAGGACCGCCCTTACTGTTCTAACAAGCGACTTTCTTGTGGCCTTAAATAATGACGATATTACTATTCTTGTTTTACTTTACTTTACCAAAGACTTTAATCCCAACACCTATTCATATTTTATGCATAATTATTTGCTATTTTGCCCTAAATAGGTGTTAATGATACTGTTATCTATTTGTTTAAAAATTACTTATATCCTCGATATCTGAAAGGGAAGTTTATCGGCAATGTATCTGAAGCGCTACGTCTAGGAAAAGGGATCGTATAGATCGGTGTTCTGAAAACGGTGTCTCCAAATTACAACTCCACGAGCGCCTCCACATTGTAAAATTTATAATATAAGTAAATAATAACCAGATGTTAGATTTAACAATCAATAAAGAAATACAACTGTCAACTTAATCAAATTAAATATTATAGTTATGATTAGAGACCGGATTATATGCAAAGAAAAACTGGAATATATGCGCATATATATGCATCGATTTTTGAGAAAATATGCATAAACCTGGAGCATATATGCAAAAAAATTGCGATAGTACGCAAAATTTTTACCTACAATAAATAAGTGCAGAAATTTAAATATTAAACATTTAACTTTATTGCACAAAATTTTTTTTACAACATATTTCTAAACCAATTTATGAATAAATGTTTTTCAAAATTGTGTAAAAGAAAGTTTTGTCTTCTATCAGAATACATATGTTTCGAAATAGAAAAGCTTCTTTCAACATCCGCAGATGTAATTGGTGCATTTTTTAACTTTGCAATACATTCTAAACTAGAATTAAAGTCGAAATCGTTTCACCTTCCAAAATTCTCTTAACTTTCTTCAATTTCAAATACCCCGCATTCTTATTTATGACTCTTTTAAATTTATCGTATATGGAATTACCTACTGTACCCTTAACCTTCTTACATAGCATATCAAATTCGTCTATTATTTCAACTGATTTCGAGAGTGACGTCCCTTGAGTTTCTAGTTTACGAATGGAACTTGAAACAAAGCTATAATTCGACTTAATATACAAAAGGTTTTGTAGCAATTCTGTTGATGTTACTATCCTTTTACAGTTATCTAGAGCAATAGAGTCGGCAGTGATTTCAAGAATTACATTTTTTATTACTTCAAAATTATCGGCGTAAAAACTTGCAGCGTCTAACCACGTACCCCATCTCGTCATAATCGGTTCAAAAGGCAACTTAACACCGGGAAGTCACTCTTTATAAAATTGGATTCTTAAAGGTGCTTTTAGAAATACTTTATTGACATTGATAATTAAATCATTAATCAAAGAAAATTGATTCCTAATATCTTCGGCTACACGTTTGAACCCACGAGCTAAACAAGTGTTACTATAAAAAAAAATTAAATTTTGCGCGGCTTTTACCATTTATGGTCCAGCGTCGAACAACATTAGTAAAATTTTTTCAGGTAAAAAGATATTTGATAAACCTTCTTGAACGAATTGGGCAATTGTCCCATTATTTGCTCTTTACAATAAATTAAATACGATTTACCTACAATATCTTCATGAAGAATTTCTATTAACAAATGGGCAATATAACGGCCACACTTATCCGTACTTTCATCTACCATTATATAAATAAAATTATTCCCTACCAATTATTGAAGTTCTGCTTGTCGCTGCATTGTTTGCTGGTAACAAGATGTAACATAATTTTCAGATGACGATTGCAAGGACTGTGTGGATGTACAATTCACAGGTATAGCAGTAAACTCCACTCACACAAATTAATTAATTATGCGAAACCAAATATTTCCCGAGAATTTGGCTTAGGTACGTAGATGATATTTTCGCTGTGTTTGATACCAACAAAGGAAACATACAAGATTTTCTAGCAGAACTGAACTCAAAATTTACCACGATCAAGTTTACTATTGAAGAAAAAGTGAACAATCGCCTTCCGTTTTTAGATACTCTAGTCATACGCAATAATAATAAATTAGAAATAGACATCTACAGAAAAGAAACTAATTCCAACAGATTCATCACGTTTGATTCGCACCAGTGCGAACAACAAAAAATATCCGCGATTAGTTTTCTGGTCAATAGACTCGTCAGATTTCCGCTAAACAAGAGGAGGTATGACAAAGAATTAAAGTATATCAAAGATGTAGCGAGGTACAATGGTTTCTCTTCTATGGATGTCGACCGTATTTTAAGGAAGGTCCAATACAAACAACACATCAGAAATTCCACGACTTTGACATCAACAAACACCGGTAATAAGAAATTTATAACTCTTCCTTTTCACCCAACAGTAAAAGGGTTAAGTAAAATTTTCTGACAACTAAACATGAACGTGTCTTTTGTGTCAAAAAACAACTTAAAGAATCTCTTAGGGAATCCCAAAGATAAACCGGAGATGATAAAAAGGTCTGGAATATACCAAATCGCATGCAATGATTGTGAGAAAGTTTATATTGGACAAACAAAAAGGAGTATCGAAACGAGGTTCAAAGAACATATTAGACACTATCGTTTCGACAAACCTGAACTATCAGCGTAGCAGAGCATATGGTAAAATCCGGACATAAGATTGATTTAAAAAATCTGACACTACTTAAAAACGTGAACTCGTATAGAGAATTAGACGCGTACGAAACGGTATATATTGTGTGAGTGGAGTTTACTGCTATACCTGTGAATTGTACTTTCGTCAGGTATATTATGTTTGCAATATTTTTGCGGAAATGATTTCAAATTAACATTATTTAATCTTCCTAATGGTATGTTAGACGAAATTAATGCGTTACACAGATCCGTATTATATTCTTCTTGTTCTGACTTTCGTGAAGTTGATGCTGCACCTACACATTGATATATAGATTGCTGCACACATGCGGATCGCTTTAGTTTTTCACATTTTCCAATATGTGATGGAGTTTTAGCGTGTTGGTCAATCAGGTATTTTCTCTCCCAAGACACCTACAACAACAATTGTCATTTTATATCAAAAGTTAAAGAATTTAAAAACAATTGTAAAGACTCTAGTAAAAGTAAACTTACCAGTTTACTGCAGGCTTTACCAGTTTAGGATACGGCTTAATCCATAAAGAAATTTTGTTCGCTATACTCATTGTATGTACGCATAGTATTTAAAAACGTAGCACAATTACATGCTGTTTCGCTCAAAGATATTCAATGAATGAATAGTTTATTTGGGAATTAATAATAATGAAACGTATTTACCACATCCCTTCTGCTAGGCGAAATGTAACCAATATAAAAGATTTATCGTTCTGAGAATTGTCCGTTGTCGATCTGCATTAGGAATTACTAGGAATTTTTACTAATAGAAAGGATAAGAAAAAGCATAAATATGCAATATATGCAAGTTTTGTAAAAATATGAATAGAAATGCCTAAATATGCAATATATACAATTAGCGCTAATTAACTTTAATTAGTGTAGTACGTCTACATATAGACTACAATTGAAAATATGCAAAAAATAAAATATATGCACTTTGCATATAATCCGGTCTCTACTTATTACAAACATTCCCTAAATTAATCCTCTCACAGCATTTTATCCCACGTCCTCCATACGATTTACGAAGCACATAATCACGTCTACCCATCTCAAAATCGGCCTAATATCATACCTCCGCATTTCATCTTCTTTATCCTTTAGATAATCACAAATTGAATGATACGAATCCCCCGATAATCGCATAACGTACGAACGCGCAGAGACATCCGCGGCGAAATGTCATAGAGTGGTGTAATCTAACCTATGATTACGGCATTTACGCAGTATGCCACCAAAACCTGAAGGAGTACCCATCACGGAGATTATCGCAGCGCCATTAGCGCATAACCTATATTTATCCGGCCCATTCTTCATCCTCGCAGCGCTTATATTCGTATCGATAGCAACGTACGAATTCAACATTGCCCTTTGTTGTATCGGTATTTAGCGACAGATCTTCTACGAACGCGTACGAAAAAGGGGGAAGAAATGGTTGGATGGAATTGAATTGCGGTGTACGTTACGTCGGGTTGCGTTGATAATGGAAGAGGATTAGATTATTATACGTTCATATATTGTAACGTATCGTTTCCCATACTGACTCTCTGCATGTTTCTGTACTCTTTTAAAAACCGATAGTTCACATGCCACCATGACCTTTTTAGATTGTGACCGGAGGGTCCTATTTAAATTATACGCTACCTACACGTAGTAGTATAGTTTTTTTTTTTTTCTAAACGAGATGATATACTAAGTGGTTATTGGAGGATGATGCAAGATTAGTGTATGTATTAATTAACAATTTCTTTCGTAGATTAGACTCACTAAGATATCAACAATTTCAAATAAGAACAAATCATCAAAATTACGTTAAGCATTCCAAATTGACGATAACTTCTCAATTTTAGTAGGCATAGTCTACGAAACGATTACACCCCCTATCCAATTTATTAGGGCCAATTGATAAACTAGCGAGTTTCTTAAAATATATAATGAAAAACGTATTGTACAAGCATAAGTTTATTCAGAACTGTTTATAGACATCGTCACAATTATATAATTAATATTTTGTAATGCCTCCTTTGGCTTTTATAATTGATCTTATTCTTTTTGCCACATCCTCAATGTTTCTTACTAATTGATCTTTTGTAGTATTTCTTCCCAATTCAATTGTGTTGAAGTCGGAAAAATTTTCCGGCGAAGGAAACACTGACAGAGCTTGCGTTCCCAAACAACTTTGGATGGATTTGGCCATGTGACACGGTGTCCTATCGTGCATGAAGGTGTAAGGGTCTTCATTCGGATCTAAATCATTGATATATCGCATCAAGACATCCTCCAATACACGCTTATGGTGTTGATTCATGGCACCTAGACAAAAATACAGTGGTCCAGGACCTTCGACTGATATACAGGACCATACCCTAACTGACAGAAGTTGTTTCACCGGTTTTAATACACCAGCTTCACAAAACCGTACAGATAGACGTCGTCTGACAAATTGAGCTCTTTCGATTATGGCTTCTAGTTTTGACTCATCGCTGAATACGATCTTTAACGAAAAGACATTGTACAAATAAAAGAATTTCGCTTGAGTGAGATATTCCTTATTTTGTCTTTCGCCAATCTTTAATAGTGTTACGTCGATAACGTTTTTCCCATTCATAACGTGCTCGCTTCATCATCGGTGTTAATTTTGCCTTTTTCAGGGGGCGCTTGCATTTTAATCCGACTTCGTACAATCGTCTACGTACTGTACGCGTGAATATTTGCACTCCTTGCTGAGACATTATGTTTCCTATTCCTTTAGCGGATAAACCTCGGTTTTCAGTTGCTAGTTGCAGGATACATAGATCATCTCGATTAGTAGTGCCGTAAAACTCTCCTCCGATACTTATAGTGGGTATCTTTTCTTTCATTAAAACGGCTATTCGCTGCACTGTTTGTTGGGATAATTCTTTTTTCTTTGCAATTGTACCCAACAATGCCACAATACGTAATTTTTTTTTCTCGTTTGGTATGTCCTTCTTTTACCTATAACGACAAAATATAAAGCGCGTACAAGCTATAACTTAAAGCGCAACACTAACACGTAACACGGAAAAAGCGTTGTTACACGAACAGATAAATATTCTTCAATCTTGCTTCTACCCATCTTCTATACAGTACAGAATGATTCATAAGAGAAGTAGTAATGGATAAAAGGTGACTAAGTGTTACTTTCTCAATTTCTTAGAGAGATATTTAGGGAACGTATTTAGGTTATTAGATTATTAGAAAAAAGGAAAAGATCCCATCTTTCCCTTTTCCTGTTTTTTTCTTTCTTTCTTTTTTTTCTTTCGTTCTTTCCCTTTTTTTCTGTCTCCCTTCTCCAATTCCGGAAGTAGTTCGCTTATTATAAGCTCTCTACCATTTATAACATTTATAAATGAAATTATCATAGAAACAAGGAGAGGAATAAGAGCTTTTTATATTGGGCTTCATAACTTAGAAAAACTAGAAGTTACAGATTGTGTATTCGCAGATGATGTAGCATTGATAGCCGAAAATGAAAAAGCTCTACGGCACAACATAGACGTTTGGAATAACACACTCGTTAGCTATGGAATGAAAATTAACACAAACAAAGTAAAAGTAATAGTTATATCAAAAGAGGAAGAAGAAATACACATACAACTTGGAGGAACAGAAACACAACAGATTAGAGATTTCCAGTACTTAGGAATTACGATACATGAGAAAAGAAGACAAAAAAAATAACTTAATACAGAATACAGAAAACCACCAAGGTATACTATGCTATGGACTCAGAACTTAACAAGAAATAACAAAACAAACAAAAATGACGGTCTACAGAACAATATTCAGACCAATTCTCACATTTGGATGTGAAACCTGGGTATTCAATCATCAAGAACAAAATAAAATCCAAGCCCTGGAAACGAAATATTTAAGAAGATTGAAAAGTGTAAGTAGAAGAGGCAAGATAAGAGAGAAGAGAACTAAAAACAGAATCAATAGAAATTTATGTCGAACAAGAATTAGCATGGTAAGGACATCTACAAAGGATGGACAATACAATTCCAGTTAAGCAGGTCTGGGAAGCGAAGATACAGAAAAGAAGAACAATAGAGAAGCGAAAAAGAAGCTGGAATAAAGAAATAGGCAAAATTTTAGATAAGAATGAAAAAACTTGGGATAAAACTCAGAAAATTGCAAAGAACAGAGAGGACTTCTGGATTTATGAAATGCTAGGAAGCAAATTCAATCTAACTCCAATGGATAAAACGGTCTTATTAGTTATATATATAACATATACTTGAAATAAAACATAATTTTATCGATTTGTTATTGGTAGAATAATAACAAATGTTTTTAAAAACCGCAGGTGTCCCTATTTCTGGTTAAGAGTAGCTAATATGAAATAATTCTTTTCACATTTTACGATGTTTCTGTTTCCATTCAAATAAAAATAATCTTAACATTACGACTATAAAAGGTAAAAACAGCATTCCCATATACCTAATCTTTGTCGAGTTCAAAAATATCTTAATACTTTGGTAATACGGCGTGAACGAACCTGAGTACATTTAAAACGTATAAAATTTATTTGCTTAAATTCCTTTTCATTTTCGCGTATCTATATACGACTAATTTAACCACCTCTGAAGGAACTTATACTTTGCTCGCTAGATGGAACCGCTTTGAAACGATTTATTTAATAAATTTAGATTTGCCAAATGAAATCCTTTCGAAAGAAAATCACCAACGCAATATATATAAGATAAAGACGTGTCGCTTCAATGCCAAATTTAAATAGACCCGACAATAAATTGAGGGGAAAGATTTTTTGTAGTCGAAACGAACTGGAGATGATAATTCGAATATTGATATCTTTATCGTTGAACCTCTGTTTTTGGCGAAACATTTCGCGTGATAACGAAAAAATTTCATCGACTATCGATGGTAATAACAATTTGAAGAGTTAGTAAAAAAATATTGCTGGTATGCAAGCAATACGATATCCCAAAAAAGGAGCCCATCATCTGAATGAATTGTTCCCTTTTTTTTTCTTGTTTTTCGTTCAAATTTTTAGACATGGACGAGGTCCGGGAGGGGGGGGGGTGCAAGGTAGAGGTTATACCGTATTTATGTAGATATTATCGCTATATCATTCCACACGTAAGCACCATACAAATAAATTAAGTTATTGACAAGTTGCCTAACTCGCACTGATCGGTCTAATTCGGGAACAACAACAACATCGACCATCGCGTCGTCGTATCGTCCCAAAGAGACGGACGATACACACGCACAACACAATTAGGGGGACTGGTTCTTATCTCTTCTGTTCACGACGGTCTGTGTGTGTGCATTGGAAGAACCGTATATACCTAGTTGTTTGGTAATTGATAAGAACCCACCCAGGTTGAAACAATCGACTCTCCTACGGTTTCTCCTTCTAAAAATTAAGAGCGGACCCCACTCGTCACGGTCTCTTTATCTACCAGGTGTAAATAAACTTATTACGGGGACGACGGAGATGACATGACATCAGGGTCTTATGGGACGAGTTTGACAGGAACTAACATCGTGCGTTCATCCTATATATTGCTCTCGCTTCGTTATTGTCTGTACCGGTCGGAATTTGTGTCTACGTAAACGATTTTCTTTTAAGTACTTATAGATAGTCAACTTATTAATCTACATCCTGTCACTATTCCAGAATATATAACCATTATATCTGTTTACATTCCTAAGAATAAATGTTTCGATTCCATAGGAATTAATTTGATTAAGACAATATCCTATAGCAAAGTTAAATTTCGTAAATAACCAGGCACCATAATAATATTTCCTATCCTGCAGTTATACGATGAGGAAATAACCTTCATAAGTGTTTTGTGTTGTGCACAATGAATATAATTTTGTATTACACGTCTTCCCTCTATTGGCGAAGGGTGCAAGTATTTTATATACAGTATTGTAACTAATTCCAAATCACAACGACAATTCGAACGTGTAATCCATTGTAATTGTACATTGGACAAGACCCAAGAAATTCATTATGTACAAACACAAAAACACAGTCCATCATTATCACACAGTTTTGTGAGTTTATTATTATTTTTGTCTCCACTAATGTGATTTACTATTTTTGTTAACTGTTGGCCGCTGGTAAACTTTCCTTAATGGTAATATCATATTTCCTTCTTTTTCTCTGTACGTGAATAATGAGGTTTACTGGGCTTATGTCTTACACACAATTTTTGTGATGTAGTGTATAATGTTATTAAATCACTTCAAAGATATGTATCTACATATTGTAATGATATGAAATATTGGCTATTAATTATCAATGATTTTTTCTAAATTTTACTAGTTTACCTATTCCAGAAATTTTTCTCGTTACTGTTTGGTGCACGCCGTTATCTTTTTATTATGGTTGACAGAAGTTGGAGCCAAAGTACCGTTAGTACTTCCTCTTTATGAATTTTAAGCACAGATATTCAATCTGTACACGTTTCCTTCTTAAGTTTTACAGATATCACTTTGATAACAACTTTAGTAACTTATTATTCACAATTTTCTTGTTAAAAAGTGTAGTGTAATGTGGTGTAATGTAGTATAAGGTAGTGTAACGTAGTGTAACGTAGTGTAACGTAGTGTAACGTAGTGTAACGTAGTGTAACGTAGTGTAACGTAGTGTAACGTAGTGTAACGTAGTGTAACGTAGTGTAACGTAGTGTAACGTAGTGTAACGTAGTGTAACGTAGTATAATGAAGTGTAATGTAATGTAGTGTCGTGTAATGTAGTGTAGTGTCGTGTAATATAGTGTTGTGTAATGTAATGTAATATAATGCAATATTGTGCAGTTGTATAATGTTTTCTATGTTTTTGAAATATTAATTTGCTATAATGTTTTGTTTCTGGCATTTCGATAGAATGAAATATTTCATAAGGAAATTTAGAGATATTCTAAGTAAAGTTATAAAATTTTAAACAATGATATCAAAATTGTGGTGATGGTAATCCACCGTGATAAGTTGGAATATAATGTGCTCAGTGCTTTGTGTGAGAAAAATGATTTAAGTAATAAAGATATCTCAAAACCTAAGTTTAGATATAGTCAACCCTAGTGTAAGTTGTTTATAAATGATACGAGAAGTCCAATAAATCGATGAAAATTGTACCATTAAACATAAAACAAGAAAGTTGATATTAACTCCTTGTTCACCGCAATACTGTTAAGCTGAAACTATGTTTTTCAAATGGGTTATAGTTTACTATGGCTACACTGCAAGTTTCAAAATTAAATTCCCACAAGAAGTTCGAAAAAGTCTAATAAGACAGTTTGGTGGGACACCCTGTATAGTTAGTTATGTAATACGAGGTTGTACACAATTCATACATATATATTAAATATGCCACAGAATAACTCAATTTACAGCAAAAAAAAAACAACATAACTAGAAGAAAACTATTGTCACTATCCTTTAGTACTTGTAAAACAGTTAAATATTTATTTTAACTTTCTCTTGATATGTCTTACAGTTTTTGAGATATTAAGGTAAATAGCGAAGGGTAGTGTTACCGATACAGCACTACCCCTGAAAACGGGCGGTTTAACAGCTAAGAAAGTTATCATTGTTCTTATATTGCATCAGTCTATAAACCCAAGAAGTTTCATTTAAATCGGTAAGATACACAAATGTATGAAAAATTGGTATTCCTAAAAGTTATGTTCATGAAGTAATATGCGAGGACTTGTGAGACCTTAAAATTTGTGCTACTAAAATATATGAGACACGACATCACTAATTAGAGTCAATATTAAAACGACAGCCCTGGTAGATTAGATTCTCTTCATGCGAAAACTGTTGCTCAGATCTTTTGTTGACGCATCACTGAAACATAAAGAATTACCCATCCCTTTTTCTTTCTTCGAGAAAGTAATATAATGACCTGAAAATGTAGTACGAGAACAGGATATTGCGTGGCAAGCCGCGGACGTAAACACCGAAAGAAATATCGCACTTCGTCATTGTTTTGTCTTACAGGTACCTGTACAAGTAAGCAAGTATTTACTTAGGTAATTGCATTGCGTCTCCATTGACACCTCTTTCCCCATTTCTCTCTCGGGCCCATTGTGTTTTCGGTCCGTTTTTATGAAATTTTACTGCGCGCAATATTTTTAACGACGTTTCACACCTATTTAAACAACTGCAGGCGCCACTACAATAATAAAACAATAACCCCGCAGTACGACGCAGTGTACTCCACAGTTTGGTCACGAAAGGAAGACTTACGTAAGGTGGATCGGTTTTATTGTCCTTTTTTTTTAGGTTTTGCCGCCGACGAGGACTTCCGGTTACATCAGTTTTACTGCCAATATTTGTACAATTCGTACCAATTTCCTTGTCATCGCGTTATTTATACGTTCACGTCTAAAAGGAAAATGGTCAAGGGAATGGACGAAGAACGTCTCATATTAAAGGTATAAGGTATATGATCAATTAAATTTACCCTCTAGCAAGCCATGAAATTTTTCTTCTTTAAACTTAAGTTGGTAGAATAACATTAAAAACGTGCAAAATTATATTCTGTGGGGTTAGTGACAGCGCTTAAGGGTAGGTGATTCAGTTTGTGTTACACCGTTATCATTTTTTAAGGATGCAATGTTCTCTCAAGAATTTCATGTAGATTTTCACTAGACCAGATACGCAATGTTTGTTTATTTGTATATCCTGATAAGTGACACCATGCTTCGCCCGAGAATATGGATTTACCAAGAACATCATTATTCATCGTATCTAGACACCATTGCCAATAATTAAGCCGGGTTGCATGGTCAATGAATAAAAGCACGCAATGGAACTTTTTCCAATCAAGTAAATCTTGTTGAGGGTTGCCTGGCATGTCCCATATGAAAGTTGTGCTTGCTGTGAAAGTTTGCGAATAGATGATTGAGTTATTCGTTCCTCAACATCTGCTATATTTTCAGTTGTCCGTTTCAATGATCTACCACTACTTGGTTTTCGGCATACAGACTCTGCTTCACTAAATTTTGCCACTGATTCTGGAACAACTTGTCGCAAACTGTCATATATTACTGGAAAATTTGGAAATTCTTCCCGAAATTCATCTATGCATAGTTGCAGAGAGTACGACTATTCTCCATTTTCTAATTTCACACCATTTCTGAAGTAGGATTCGACAATGAAAACTTTGTGATTTGTTGTAAACGTTTTTGTGTCAATAAATCAATACAGTACACATGGAGAATGTATTTTGTTTGTCACTGTTAATACACACTACTCATTACCAACAAGATATTTTAAAGAAATAATTTCATGACTTGCTAGAAAGTAAATTTGTATGAGTATGTAGTATTTATAATAAGAAGAAATTATGTATTTGCAAAATTTTTCCAATGGTAACACTAATTTGGACAACCCTTTAGGGTATTATTGTTTCTGATCCGAAAAGCGTTTCCCTGCCAAAAATTTCTTTCAAGCTCCGAATAAATGAAAACCGAACGGGATGTGGGAAGACCTCCTAATTTCGCTATCAACCAAAGTTTGGTTTGATTTCATTTGTGTAGTTTTGAATCCCCCTTCAAAAATCCTTCGCGAAATCGCCCTAGCACTTTCCTTATAATGACTTTGTATACATTTTTTAAGAATTCCTCAATATATCCCACTGTTAATGGTTGTGCGCAGTCCAAGGAATTCACATAGATGTAGGCCTTCACTCTCCCAAATTGTTGTTTTGTCTCAAAGATGAACTTATAAATTCAAGCTTAGTAAGATGAGATATAAGTGAAACTCCTAATCGACTAACTTTTTTATCGCAGAACATCTAGCTAGCCGAAACTTTGCAGAAGTTTAGACATTCTGGCATGAGTGAATCTGGTCCAACCGCATCTCACTGATAAATATAGACTCATATAGACGAAATCGCATCCCTAATAGACAGACATTCCATACTTCAGACTTTCATTGGAAAGGGTAGACGGAATATGAATTAAGATTTGTTAAAAATGGATTGCTAGTTTCTAAAAGTACAAAGACAGTCAACTCTAATGATGAAACAGCATAATTTCTGAAGAGTGGTTCGAGCTATATTGTGTTAAGTTCGAGCTGTATTCTCGATAATGGAAGGAAGTTGCAATTCAATACTGGTAGGGTTCAAAAAATATGTAACTTAATGCAGGAGTGATCCCCTCGGAAGTGCCGAATTCAGTTTATAAAAGAACAACTTCCGACAACGTTGTTTTGAGACTACCATCTCACCAGTACGAACAGAATCTTTTTAAAATGCTGTGCACATAGATAAAAGTCAAGAATGGTTCGACAAATAAGTGCCAGAATCACATAATTAAAAGTAAAATAAAATGTGGAACTTCAAGTGGATTAGGAGATGATATAGTAGAATCATTTATTGTTTTCTTTAAGTTTCTGTTTAAAATTCCAGCGAAAAATTCAGACAAGCAACACAAATAACGAATTGACGAAAACATAGATTTATTTGACCAGCATATTCCATACAATTTCACTATTTCATTGCATTTAAAATTTTTGCGTGCAGGATTTTAGAATCGTAGGTTTTACGGGCAGTTCCTTCTGTCCAGCACAAGGTGGTTTCTTCGCTTTTGCATCGGCGTATTTTCCCAGCAATTGCTTCAATTCAAGGTTCTGTTTCCTCAAACATACTACCTCATTGCTAACCTTCCGCCGATCTGGAAAATGACTGGTGTTAAAAATATATTTCAAATTAAGAAATCAAGTATAGTTTCTTCTGTTCAATTCTTAATTTTAAATATGAATAACCAGGAACTCCCAGATTTGCCTGGAAAAAAAATCCGTATCCCGAATTTGTTTTGTAACCAATAAATAAAAGAGTAATTTCTTAACGACAGGTTTAGTACAAAGTTTCTAGTTTAGGTAGAATTTATTTTTGAAAATTGACATGGATATCTAGTTAAAAATAATAAATTCGTTGTAACATTTTATGCTTCTTACCTAGCTTTTTAAACGGGATACCCAGTATGTTGTTACACTTTCGGATGAAGACTAAAAGAATTCCTTGCAGAAATATGAATGATGCTCTTTTTTGTAAGACAAAAATACCATTCAGAAAATAAAAACACTACCTAATAACGTAAAATCAAGACATCTTGGAAAGCACGTGAAATTTGAAACTCTAATAAATGTTCAAATTTTACTCCGTTTACAACGCGGTAACAATCGATCAACAAAATGTCTTGATTTAGGATTATTTTGGCGGTACCTCCGTTGGCGATTTAGTCAAACTAGATGATGAAATGAAGGTTACAAAGAGATTTTGGGAAGCAATACCATCTCATCTGGAACACAAGTAATGCGTTCCAATATGGAAATGATCCAAAACACACTGCAAAGATTGAAGTGAGTATTTGGAACAACTGGAACACAGAGACAAAATCGTTGTTATGAAGTGGCGATCCCAAAGTCTAGATCTCAATCCGACCGAGCTTTTGTGTAAGGAATTCGACCGAAAATCTGCTCCAAATTCGACAACAGAACACTGACAAAGCTGTTAGGGAGAATACCACGATTGCGTGTGGCAGTAACAAAAGAGAAACGTGGACACATTGATGAATCACAAATTTAAGTTAATTTATGAATATCTTCACATTGTTTTTATAACTTACAGTTCTTTATATAAGCACATAATAAAGGTTTATTTTGTAATTAGTTTTTGACTTGTCTTTTTAATATTTTATAGTGTATATACAAAAATTTCGTAAATACCTTTCAGTAAGCTATAATATTTCTCCAATCCAAAGAGCAACCCATCCCATAACCTCTGTTTGCCATCGTTGAAGATGTTTCGATACCTATCCCAAAACATCCTCATCTCGGTGTCTACCATCATTCGTGAGATAGTAGTATGTTTTTGCGAAAGACGTGCAGCTAAGCATTCCACTCTAAAAACAACTTTTCAATAGCCACATGTATTTTAACTTGATCAGTTTTGGATAGATACCCTGACGTATCAACGTAAAATTTCGTTATGAATTCCCGCAAAGCTCTAATCACGTACACAGGATTGATTTCCAGCGGGTGATTATTACGACATACTAGTTTAAATCCTTGCAACGATTTCGTTTTGAATGCTCTATACGAGTCCTTCTCGGCCCTGAAGATAACACGGGAAATATATTTAACGTTCAAAAACTAATTATAATTAAAATTAAGAATTTGCTGAAGTTTGAAAACTCACTGTTCAACCCTCGTTACGGCTGGCAGGCACGAAAACGAACTTATATCCGAATCAGCGCTAGTGCTGGATTCTGAGCGATCCTCAGCACTGACAATGTTACCGACGATATCGCTCATGACATCGTCAGGTTGATGGACACTTATCAACATGCGATCAAAAAGTTCTTTGTGTTGGGCAGCCATTTCGGCGCTATCTAGAAAATTAGTTTTATTTTTCCGTTTTCATCTGGTTTGAATATAAATTTATAAATATAATGTTGAGGCCAGAAAAAAAACGTTTGACATAACACATTTAATATACGTGAATGTAAAACTATGTATGTGTAAGTTTTGGCTATCCCAAAATGTAAAAGTAGTTCCAAGTTAGAATTTAATATTAGGAATGAAATGAGGAGTTTATTTCCAAAGTATAACATGTCCAAATTTTCAAATTAGTATGATTCAGAATGGACTAGACCAGGGGTCTCCAAACTACAACCTCCGCAAAGCGAAACGAAACAATGTTTTCTTGGTCAAAATTCAATATTTGCAAAGATACTAAGGAAGTAATTGCCAACGGCTTCGATGGAGACCATCCTTGGGCTTCCACCACTACAGCTAATGCTGAGGTCACAAGCAATTCTAGGAGCCTATAGAGTCAAATGTAGTGGATGCAAGGTATTCTCTGGCAAGTTCGGATACCACACCAGAATCTTCAACTACATCGAATAGACAGCTGGCGGAACATTACAACGTTACGTTAAGATGGGTGCCAAGCCACTCGGGAATCAAAGGGAATGATGCAGCTGACTTGTCAGCAAGATGGACGACCATTAGGGGAGGTTTTTCCTTTTTTGGAAATTCAGGTCTACACAAACATCTTAATCATGCACCATTCGATGCAACCATCGCACGCCCATTTCCTTGTTATTACTTAGTTACTATTTACCTAGTTATTAAAATGTACTTATTAAAATAACATCTGTTGCTATGTGACTGTGTATTTCAGCTTGTTATGCGATTCAAAAGACTGCAATATTATACACGCACTTATAGGTGTTACAGTTGCTTATAATGGGTGATACAGTACAAATTTGAGAATCTCTCAAAGTGTTCAGGCTCATTGAAAAACGACCAAACGCTGCAATGTTCTCTGCCATTACTAAATAAAAAACCCCGGAATTACTCAAGGTAAAGTAAAAGCAATAAACATATTATTAATTAAAAAGGTTTAGCAAAAAAATGAGTACGCAATATCAGCTTTGAGTAGTATTTTGACCTCCTACCTAATCACATTCAAATTGGCAACAATAATGGACACAGTGGAAGTTTGTATGTGCTTAGAAGAAGAATGCGAGTAAAGAAACCCGTATTTTTTTACAGAACGTAATATTTGTCGCATATATTTTCGTTTTTCAGCTACATATATCAACAAAAGAACTAATATTTGTAAAATCTTGTTTTTAAGACCCGTTTGGTATATACTCCTTCAAAAAAAGACAACAAAATTAGTTTAGAACAATAAAAGTTTAAATATAACTTGTTTGTGTTTGCTTTGTTATTAAATTTTGACAGTTTTAAAAATAAAATATATAAGTAAAATTGAATTAGCTATATATGTGCTGCCATCTAATACGATCGAACCTAAAAACATTAGTTTGTTAAACGTTAAGCGCCATCTATCGTAGAAAGGACAAAGTTAACTTGTGATGTATATCTAAAGAAGAAGTTTCCTATAACTATATTACTTCCGTATTTTAGTGTATTCTAGATAAATTATATAGATTTTAAATTATAAATTTAAATACCTTTAAAAAAAAACTAATAAGAACGCTAATGACAAAGGTTTAGTTATGCGCTAAAGCTAATCTCTTCAGCAACATATTTCGGCAGTACATAAAGAACTAAAATTGTTCTTAAAATTAGATATTGATATATATTCATTGTTTACCTGCATTAGTCCATTCTTCGCTTGAAGTGGTCGGGCCATCTTGAATACGTTCAGTGGAAACCCTGGTGACGCTAGTTCCTAATTTAGAACATGTAATGCATTTGGCATATGGCATAAAAAATTGAACCAAAATATCGATATCTTCTTGTTCTTTTATACCTAAAGCCTATTAGTTTAAAGGAAATCTTTTTTGTATTAATCATTCAAAAGGAAAAGTGAAATAAAAATTGTTTTGAAATTGATATACAGAGCAAAATAAGTTATTTTACTTCTAAGAAATATAATATATTATTATATTACGCGAGGCGTTAGAAAATATTTTGTCGATATATGTCGAAACGAGCTTATCCTATACTCTATTTTTCAATTCGGAGTAAAATGAAAAAGCGCGTTTACACAATGCAATTTTTCAAAGCCACTTCTCGGCGGCAATTTTAAAATTATTATATAATTTTTAGTTACATAATTATTATTACAACGCAATTTTAGTGAGAAAAATTAAATACAAACGCACCCAGAAAAATATACGATGTAAACGTGGATCAGTTGTAACAATATGGCGGCTGGCAATATCGTTGGTGTAATTTTTGCCGAAAACTGACCATCAGCTATCCTACTTTTTGGTGCTTTAATGTAAAAAAAATGTAAATCTATTAAAAATAGAGTATAGTAACTCAGAAGAACGAAAAAGAAATTGCATATCAAAAAAAGACATGTAAGAAAGTTACCAAAATTAACACCATATTTTTAGCCCTAATGAATATTTTATGCTACTTCGAATATTTGAAAATAGTGCAGAGGAATGAAAGTGCAGAAGCTATAAATATTTTAAAGCTATAGCATCTTTCCTGAATGTAGGAGTAGCAATTAGAATCTTTTTGTATGCAATGGTCATTAACTACAGTGGAGAACGCTGCTTCTCAAAATTGAGAAGAATCAAAAACTAACTTAAAAGTACAATGCTTCAAATTGTTCCAATAATGTGGTTAAAGAGGTAGACCTTGAAGAACTTATTCACGATTTTCCCCATCAAAAATTCAGGGAAGTCCCTCTTGTATCGGCACATTTTTTTTCAGTATGTTCGTATTTGTTTCTAAATTTTCAAATATTAAAATAACAAACTGTAAAATGTTTTTCGTTTCTGCTAATACTACTAAATTACTATCAAAATGCCCCCTATATATCGTAAAGTGCCTTAGGGCCTCCACTGGGCTTAAGATGACCCTGACAACAAGGAAGATTACCACGCCGTGAACGGTATTTGAGAATTTTAAAAAGAATAACTTATAACGCTCTGTATATCATCAACGTACGCTGAAGACATTATCCATAGTGACCAAGGTCTTCTCCTCGTTTAAATAAGGTTTCAAAATCGTTATCAAACGTTCTTCTACTAAAAAACCCGCCTTGCCGGATATTTGCTGTAGGATATGTCTCAATAAGTTTTTGTATTCGGGGGCATCTTTCATTAATTTGGTGTTAGAAGGGTACTTTGAATCCACGAGTAGTTCTTTGTCCTTCTTCAATTTATCTGTAAGTATCGAATCGTAACGTGCTGGTTTGGATGTCGCGTATCAACTAAGATCCGTTACGTTTAACATTATTCAGAGAAAGTACCTTTCTGTCCAGACCCTAACATTTCGATACCCATCTGATAACTGGGCAGATCTGTCTTGGCCAAAATCTGCGCGTCTGGTTTTTTCCATTCGAGACCTAATTGTTGCTCGTGTAAAATGCGATCGATGGCTAAAATCTTATTCAGGACTGCATTCGCGTTTTCGACGTTCAAATCCCAAACCTGTCTATACTTGATATCGTTGGCTTTCGATAAAGATACGGCTTTATGTTCAATTTCCACGACGCATTTTTGCATTTTCTTAACCTCTCTGGTTAACCTTTCCATCTCGTTCTTCGTCCATTCGTCATACTCCCGATTTTTCTTCCTCAAATGGTTGATAACGTCTTGCAGTTTGTTTATCCGCCTTTTCTGTTGCGAATTGATGATCAAGTTTTCGTCTTCTCTTTTTTTCAAGATTTGGTAATTATAGTCGAGTTTCTCGCTGTTCATGATCGCCAAAGTTTTAATCCTTTCGAATTCCCGTTGGAGGCCTTCTACTTCGTTCTCAAGTTTGATCTTGGAATCCCTGTACTTTCCTTCATGTTCCACCCTACGCTTGTTCATTTCTATCATGAAATCTTCTTGTTGTTCAAACTTCTTCTCGCACTGCGTTCTCTCTTCGTGGTCGCGTTTCCTATAAAGCTCTTCCCACTTCTTATCGTTAGCTTCTATCAATAATTTCCTTTCTTCCATTGTTATATGTTCAATAAATTCTCTTTCCCTTCGATAAACTTTCCTCATCAACCTGATATGTTCTTCGATCCTCTTTGCTAACGTTTTAATGTCTTCGTTTTGCTTGTATTGATCGTGGGTAAATTTTCTCTCGGCATTCTTAATCTCTTCCCTTAACATCGCTATTATACCGTCCTTCTGTCTGATTAACTCTTCGCATTTTTCCTTCTGCTGGTTCATGTCCTCGTGAATCCGCAGAGGATCGTTGTTCTTCAAGATATGGCACCATTTGTCGGCGATCTGGTTAAACATTTCCGTCGCTAAATTCGCTTCTTCTTCAAGTTGGGCGATAATTTTCTCACGACCTATACCTTCTTCTTCACGCCTATCAACCTCACGCGAATCGCTTGCCACTCTGATGTTGGTTACTTGTTCCGTACCTTCAAGTATTAATTTTTCCAAAGCTTCTGCGCTCTTCTCCAGTTGTTGTTGTAGGAGGGTTTTCTCGATGACCTTCTCTTCAACCTCCTCACCCTCGGGCATATTTTGTCTGAATTTATAAAAACAAAATTCCATTTTAACAAAATAAGGCCGAAATTCAGAAACCTCCTAGCATCCCTCTCAGGATAGTCTCTTTCCAGAGCTTCCTCGACTTGAATTAGAAAGTGGTATTCAAAAAGTCCAATTTGAATGAGAGCATGTTTACCAAAAACCGCAATCAATACGTCACCTTTTAGATGTCGTGCGAAAAGCTAATATTTCAAAATTATTGACATTACTTTTATTACAGCCACTATGGTCATCGGTTTCTTATTTTGATTTTAATACAATTTAGGCATCGATTGGAAGTTTTATATTAAAGAGAAAATTTTAGAAATACCAATGAAAATATTGTATTCAATATTGTGCCCGTGGAGTATCAATTGCACACCACCAGTTCATTATTGTTCACCTTCCAAATAGATTATATCCAAGTAATGCAGCCTCTTTTTAGAAATTAATTTTTGAAAATGATTTGGCACTCTTATGTACATACCTTGGTACCATATACTAAAGAAATCAATTAAAATCCTCATTTACATATACATACATGCTTAATTAAACAAATACAACATATTTTAAACAAAAAATCTGTTGCAAATAGCAATATAATTAAAAATAAGTGCAGATTCACATGCACAAGATTTATTCGAATTTAACGTTTAATTCAAATATTAATCGAGTATCGACTCAGATAGTTTTCGTTTTTGAATACCACTTACTTCACTTGAGTGCGACTACAATCTAGTCTCCACCTAAGTGATCTTTTATAATTTAGCCCTAAATGTTCTTAAAATATTGTTATTCACAAGCGAGGAGTATAAAATTTCATGTATAGTGTAACATTCTTTTCCATATTGCAAACATAACAACTGAAATCTCTTATTACTATTATTCAATCAATTTTATACGATTTAAAAAATACCTTCGTAAGGTTTCAACTCTTCTTTCAATCCTCAATCTTCTAGCCATTTTTCTTTCAAACGGATCCGCAGATGTAACTTGCGGTTCCTTGTACTCCGAAAATTGTGATTCCTGCGACACCAACTCAATATCTTCCAACATTTTGTATGTTATTAAATTGCAAGAAATACACTCACGATAACAACAAAAAAAATGTAGTTTAAATGCTTATCATCAATACGGTTCGATAACTTCAATAGTGACGGCCAAACTAAATTTCCCTCCCATGGCAACCGGATGTTACAACAGAGATCTGCTGCACCGGCAGTACAAGTTTTCTTCCTTCCATATAAAATCATGGCGGTGAGTACTGGAGGTTTGAGGAATAAATTTTAATTCTATAACCATCGACTTTAATTATTAATCTCTATTAGCGAAATTGTTTTTATAAAATGATGTTGTCCTTATGTAGTTATATTTGAATGTATTTTAAGTAAAAAATTGAATTTTATTTAGGATATTGAACCTTCGAAATGATTGTTGACATGTTGCATTAATGTTATGTTATTGCGAGTTTATTTTTTCAACTCTCCTATATTAGAACTAATTTTAAGTGAATTGGTTCTTGAAAGTTAATATAAGTTATTATTTAGTTCGGTATATTAATACGTACTTTTTGAGCATAACATAACCTTAATTTGTAATGTGTTTGGTTAACATATAGTAATTGCTGCATTTTGTGTATTTTAGCCGGTCGCGAAGAAAGAAAAGAAGGAGATCAAAGACAAAACGAAGAATCCCATGAGGGATTTACACATCCACAAATTATGTTTGAATATTTGTGTAGGAGAATCTGGTGATAGGCTAACGAGAGCTGCTAAGGTAAGAATCATTTGAATTTTGTTTTTTGATGTACATTCTTAAAGTGTCATATTATCATTGTTAATCTCAACTTTACAATGTTAAAAGGCATTAATTCCTTGGGAAACTAAGGAGCATGTGTACTTTATTTCTTGTATATTATGAATTGCAATTGTTATAGGTATTGGAACAATTAACAGGGCAGCAACCAGTTTTCTCTAAAGCCAGATACACTGTAAGATCATTCGGAATTCGTCGTAATGAAAAGATTGCAGTACATTGTACAGTCCGTGGCGCTAAAGCCGAAGAAATTCTTGAACGTGGTTTAAAAGTACGAGAATACGAATTACGAAGAGACAATTTCTCCGCGTCTGGCAATTTTGGTTTTGGTATCCAAGAACACATCGATCTTGGAATAAAATATGACCCAAGTATTGGTATCTATGGCCTAGATTTCTTCGTTGTCCTTGGCAGACCCGGATTCAATGTCGCTCACAGGCGAAGAAAACAAGGTAAGATCGGGTTCCCTCACCGATTAACAAAAGAGGATGCGATGAAGTGGTTCCAACAGAAATATGATGGTATTATTCTATCAAGTAAAAAATAAGTTGTTTCCGATCTATTTTTGGTATAACGTGTGTTGATGTTTTATGAACTTTTAACGTAAAATAGACGTTAAACCAATAAATTTGTACAAATTTAAGAAATGTTGTTTTATTTCTATTATTTTGATTAGTTTTGAAAAAATTTTTGAAAATTCACAGCTTTATTTTCAAATGCAAATGTAAAAATAATGTACAGGGTGACCAACTTTAAATGATATCAAATTGCAGCTAAAACAGCGATATCGAAATTTAGGCCAAGTAAAGTAAGTAATTATGAATTAAAGAGACCATATTTTATGAGATTCCTTTTGATGAAATATCTTCAATGTCGCACTCAAAGCAGGAGAACATTTTAAATCGTTTAGTTTGGTATTGTGTGTGCTACTTAAAATAAAATACTAATACTTACAACTATTTATTGCAATTAAGTATTACATATTATTTATATATGAAAGTGATTGATTTTTATACCATTTTGAAAGAAAAGTATGCGTAATTCAAAGTTGATCATAATGAAACTTTTTAATAACATTTGTTAGAAATTCTAATATTTGATTATTAGAAATTAAACAATTTTTATTATGTAAGCTGTTATTATTAATTCTTGTTATGAACAACAGCAGTTTATTGGGTGATGGAAAGATAATTGAAATACAGATTTGGAATTGCCTGGGACAATTTCTATTCTGGTACACAATAGGAGTTCGCGCGTTTATAATTTTCAAATATTAGCGGGATATTTAAAATAATGTTTATATTTCTTAACTATTCTCTGAATCATAAGAAGAACCACTGTCACGAATTTCCGCCTCTAGTTTACCTATGATTGATTTGTTGATGACGTGGGGTCTTGTCTTATGATTATAAATGTAGATCAATAATGCTTTATAGTATTATTTGTAGAAAAGTCTAGTTTATAATGAATTGAAAAATATATAGATTCCATTTAAAAAAAGAAAGTTTTCTTTCGAGTGATATAACAAATTATGAAAATAAGATTTTTACGAAAATGTGCCCCCTTTGATGAATACTTAACCTAAAGTCAGAATCAAAGAAAAAGAGCTCTACGTCAAAAATTGCCGGATTTGTAAAGTTATTAGTCAAGATACTTTAAAAGATAAAAATATAAACGTGTCATTTGTTCGTAACACATCGGTAATGTAGACGTTCTACTAACCCCGTGTATTCAATAATGTACATAACAAAAATTAATTTCCATCCCAATATGCAACCGTATTGAGTGACGTAATTTGATTCATGTTGTAAAGTGCTTGCTTTTTTACTTAATTGGCAAATATCAAGGAGATTAAGTGCCTGCATGTATTTTAATACTGCATAGAAATTAAAGTAAGTTGAAAATAACATTAACCTTATAGTGTGACACTTCGTTATATTAGCATCATAACATTTTTGAAATACTGCCAGAAGACAATGTCTAATATGACATAAGTATAGCTCGTTCAGAGTGACAAGACACATTGACGTCATTATAGTATGCGTAGAAAATTCGCCTATTGGCGTAGACAATTTAAAAACAATAGATGCCAGCGACCAAGAAAAAAATTTATACTATATTACTAATCGTTTCTATATTTAGAAATGTAGTCAGAATTTGTCATATTCGTACATTATTAATATAAATATTTATTTGTAAAATGAAACAATGCTTATTTCATTTGTATGTTGTTAAATGACCCATTATATCTCAAACATTGTATTTTTTCTTCTGATAAATAATTAATGTGGAAGAATGATTAATGAAACGATACACGTCGATAGTAAAGCAACAATTAACATAGTGATCATTAGAGACCGGATTATATGCAAAGTGTAAAAATTTTATTTATTATATTTTACGTCTATTTATAGATGTCTTACACTGATTAAACTTAATTAACGCTAATTAACTTTAATCAACACTCATGCTTAAGCTTTACCTTAAACAAATAATAAACACGAAGCAAAAATAAACAATGATGCCAACTATCACCAATTACGAATTACCACCTTCTAAACTTTTACATAATATTGCAACATCTATAAATTTCGGTCCAACACTATTTTAGCAATAATGAACACGCCCAAACATATTCTCATTATTGCACATTATTGACGTATGTCTTCTCGTTTTGAACGAGCCCCACTGATTTAATTCATACACCGAAAACCACGAAACTTTCTAGTTACGTAATAGTTGGTTATGAATATATATATATACTTCTGTTTCGCTTGACTTTCATATATAGCGCTTATCTTCACTTTATCGATGCAGCATGATTTCATCTGCACATTGGTTCGTTGGTGACATAGATCTCTTCTCTTGTGATTGTCACTGTATTCTACAATGGATAGCAGAAAATTTGAAGAATGGATAACAAAGCAGTTAATCCCAAAGTTAACTGCAAAATCCTTTTGTTATTATGGATAATGCTCCATAATATAGTGTTGTGGTTAGTAAAATTGCAAATACTTCGTCAGGAGAACAAGATATCATAGATTAGTTAAAGAGTAATAACTGAAATTCAGCCCCTTATTGTTATATATAATAATATTTTATATTACACTAAACATAAGCTAACTTCTTACGAAATTGGACCGTGTCATGTTGATATATAAAAAATGAAATAAAGAAATCACCCTCCCCCCCCCCCCTTTTTTCGTCTTACTTTTATTTCATTTTTTTATATATCGCATCATGACACACGGTCCAATTCTGGAAGTAGTACGCTTATTACTGACTCTGGGCGTGAAAGCTTACATATTCATTTCAACACTAGAGAACCCATCTACGAAAATAAAACAAGAATGTTTACTACCATAACTAGCAGTGATGTCAAAAAGTGGTATTTGTACATTACACGCACTCAAAATCGACTCCTCCCTTTCCACAATTTTCTTTTTTTATTATGTTTCAATCCTTGGAATTCAGCATGCGCATTGAAGGGATACACTCAGAGAAAAGTTTGATCGAAGAAGCATTTAAAAACACATTTAACGTCATGTAATCTGGTTTATTTTACGAAGAAACTTAATATAAACTTTTAATTATACTTTAAATAAAACAAACGAGTAAATGGTAATAATACATTTTTTATTAACAACACCAACATATTACTTCCATAACAAATGTAGTAATAAGAAAGAAGTTATAGGTCATATAAGTTTCGTTTTTATTATAATAGGTATTTGCAAGTTATTGCACATAACCGACCCATAGAAAATCGAACAATAACAAAAAATAAAAAATTATTTCGGGTTAAACAGAATATATGGACATAAGATATAAAGTGGTCTAACTTATACAACTATACGAGTATCCTATGAAATATAAAAATTCATACTCATACACATTAAAAAACTTTACATTTCTTTTTTCAGCTACTTGAGACTATCTAAGGATATTGAATAAATATCGATATCATATCATTTTCTTTAAATAAAATACAGCTTTATAAAGGAATGGTGGAACCCCATATGAAGATATACGTTTATGTTTATAATTAAAAACGAACGAAATAAGAATTTCTAAGTATTTTATATAAAAAATACAAGAATTCTATTACACAGCAGTATAAGCCTTCTATTCGATTCCAAAAACATATATATACGCATAATAAAATACAGCAACTATACGAGAACTAATCACAACGAAAAAAGGAACTTAAAAGAAGTATTGTCGGTGAGAATATGCAAATTATTCAAAACGATATTACATAGAAAAATAATACTATAAAATCTTAGCCAGCTTTGAAATCTACGATGCTAACATCTACATATTTAAACTAGGACAATAAAATAGGTGTTAGTATCGTTTCTTCAGTACGCTCACCATTTTCTTTTTATTTTTTTTTATTTTTGGTTTACAAGATCACATTATATGTATGTATACTATACTGTAAGACGTAAGTGCAAAAAATACTACATAGTAGGTACTTATTTATTTTAAAAGATGCGTTTTTTTTCTTACTTCAGTAATAATAATAGTTTTACACATTCATGACGCAAAAATAGCTGTTCGTAAAAATTAAATAACACTATTATTGTTTTTTTACCATCACGGGGTTATACAGATCGTTTTAATCATGGTGGAATTATCAAGATCGATCTATAGGGGACAACCCCTTTAAAAATGCTGATTCAACTAAGCAAAACATAAAGAAATCTCGCCAGATAAAGGTTACATTATTCTAAAAGGGCTACATTTTAATTCCAATGCGACACTTATAAAATTACACATAACCCCAAACCACAGTATAGTAGAGACAGTAATTTCACGTACAGAATTTTTTGTCTTTAATTTTGCCAGCGCATATGTTTCTTTTGGTGGAACAAATTAAGAATTTCTCGTCCCTCTCTCAAAAATATGCCGTTATACAGAAATTACTTGACACAGTAAAGTATTAAACGTTCTGTAACATTTACAATTTGTTGCTCAGAAAAGATTATCAAAATAACAAGTTTTATCGAAAAGTATATATTACACATAAGAAATATGAAGTCCAATAGTACTTCATATATCTAAAGCAACTATTGTTGTCTTCGTTAATCTGATATAGCCACTTTCATTATGCTGTTTCGTGTTGGGTATACATATACATATCATATCAAAAATATAAGAGTTATATATTATATTTATGGTTTCTTGTCAAAGTTCTCTATTTTACATAGAAGTTAATAAATCAGTTTTAATTTTTCCAGTGCAAATGAAATTATTTTTGACGGAATCAGCTATTGCAATAAACATTTTACTTATCTTGTTTAACACTTTTCGTATTTTCAAAAATGTTTCCAATTGTCACCACTATCATTTACGCTGCGAAAACTGGAATGCGCGAGGAAAACTATGGGACACGAATATCAAAGCTATCGCCAGTGACTGAAAATACTGCCTCTACTATAGTGTGCCCAAACAGATACAGATTTCTCTTTAATAGAACAGTTTAATAGAACAGTTTAATAGAAGAAGCACCTGTCACAATTGGACTTGCGTCCACCAAACCGAGTCTATGAAATTTTAATCAACTCCAAACAGCAAAAATGCTCTGATGCATGTTCTATTCTAATCTAAAGAAGCCTATAAAATAATATACGGGTGTTCCATTCGAGATTTAGAACAGACATCTCAAAAACCATAGAGAAAGAGAAACGGTTAAATAGAGAAAGAAGAATTGAGCTATTTTGCTTAGGAGAAAAAAGAAGCATACAAAGCAACCGAATACTTACTGT
Source organism: Trypoxylus dichotomus (assembly GCA_023509865.1). NCBI lineage: Eukaryota > Metazoa > Arthropoda > Insecta > Coleoptera > Scarabaeidae > Trypoxylus > Trypoxylus dichotomus. The sequence continues at coordinate 7,884,632 of CM042080.1, forward strand.
TTTTTAAACATTACTTATCTCGTTTTTATTAAATTTACAGAAATATCCATATATTGAATAGCAATCTGCTATCAATATTATTGTTTAACTTATACTGTGTTCTAGTCCAACCCAAAATTGTTCTATTTTTTTTTAATGGAAACCATAGTTGACTATAACTTTACAAATTACAATAAAACTAGTTTTATATTTTCTTTTAGTCTAAACTTTGTTGAGAAACCTTTTATTATATTTTACTTTTGTAAATCGACTTCTATTGACATATATCTTTGCTCTATAGAAATACAAGCCCCAAGTTATATGACATCCTCTACACTTCACCTGAAAAGCATCAAATTTGTCAATAACATTGTTTTCACACACGATAAAGATCTAAAAAACTGATTTAAATACTTAATGAAACAAAGTTATTTCTCAAATTTTCGTAAATAAATAAATTAATTGACAAATTTCTAATAACATCTGATATTTATCGATATGATGTATACTGTTAACGTACTGTGAGTACAACGATTTGAATTTCATCTCCAACTTGAAAACCTAAACAAATAGGACCATTGTGACCAATCTTCAAAATTAATAGCTTTTCGTTTGGTATAGTTTTTGTGTAGTGTTTGTTCTTATTTCCGATTATTAGCTAATAAACCACCGTATTTTTAATATAAAAGTAAAACGATATAAAAAGCATTATCATTAGAAGCCAATTGTGAATACTCCCATTAGTAATTTAGTATTATTTTCCAAAGTTGGTAGTGCTGAATTTCTCAACGCATTGTTTTTGTACCGGGTAAATTTGTGAAATATAATCCGAGAGCTCGTAGTGCAAGAACAAATCTAGTATCCTAACAATAGCAGAAAAGCGTGAGAAATTTTAAAATGTAATCCCAATTAAAACGCTGTCACTTTATCTGGGGCGATTTTTTAATCACTTATTTGCAGCAATGCTAATTCATTAATCTATGAGAACCAGCCAGTATTTCAAAGAAATAAATAAACCTAAAATAAACACCTTGTTACGTTAAATACAACTCAAAATAAATATTAATAATTTTCACAATAATTATAAGACATTAAAACACCCTGTATAACCAAAACAAAACTCTTAATTTGATATTTACTCTAGGATCGCAGTAGTACGATGACACTTTCTGTCCCATTTCTTTTTCCTTTTGTTTATACGTATTCTCTCATTACGAAGTTCTACATTTTTCGATATTAGTAATCTCGCTCGGAGTAAATCCTAGTATGCTCTGAATCGCCCTCAAGTGACCTTGGCTATTCTCTTTATCCGTTAAGAAATAATATATAGCCGATTTCAAGAACTGCAGTGTTATCTCGGGGTCTATCTTATTCTTGCTTTTCGCTTCAACTAGTTGCCTGTACATAGCCTGTCGATGAACAGAAAAGAAGATCAAAGGAATCAGAAGGATTATTGTCACAGAAGATAAATGTGGGTATTATTTTAAGTGTTATTGTATAGAAAAAGTAAGCAAATTGCGAATAAGTGATCAAATGGAAATTAAACGTCAATATTACTAACCTCAAACGATTTAGGCGCTTCCTTTTGATCACCCTGTATAAATATAATCTTGTTCGTAAGAATAAAACGTTGCAAAACATTTTTCTTTACTTCATATCTTTAGAAACCTATTATTTTACATTTTCATATATAATAATCATTTACCGTCTAATATTTTTGAACAAGACTATAATAGGAAAGCATTATTTATTTTACGTAGAAATATATCGAAGATCATATAGTAGATCAATAAACGCACGAAACAAATACAGTATAGAGTTATATTAATCGATATGCTTCAATATATTCTACCGTTTTTTTTGCTATTCTAATAGAAGGAAGTTGTATACAGCTTTGGACAGAAAGAAATTACCATTCTCGGTAAAGATAGTGTTTAATACATAGATTGTTCAATAGAAACACATTTAACGAATTTTTGTCCAACGAATTTAAAACGAATCTCGGTGAATCTCATTAGAGCACCGATATACAGGCTATCTCGGTCAGTAGACTCAGGAAGGAAAGCCCGTAAGCTACAAAAGATGCAAGGTTAAGGCAGAGGCGAAAATTATGTATCCCACATAAAGCCTTACTTTACTAGAAAGAGAGAAAAGAAGATTGAACATTGAGAAAAAATAGAAATCAATAGACTAAAGGTTCTTAATGCCTTACTTTGCTTAGGGAAGTAGACCTAGACATGCATATTTTGTTTTATTCGACCAACTCTTATCATTTATAAAATTCCAATACTCATATTTTCTGGGACAATTTGTATAAACTTCTGGTTGGTGAAATGGTTTTAAAAGGAATTTGCACGGGAATAAATCGAGGGTGTAAGGTTATCCTTTTAAGGCTTTTGCAGTTTTTAAGATGTCTGTATATCGTTTAGCATTGGTGTTGGTGCCAGATTTTTAAAATCAAATTATTACCCACCAAAAATACGTTCATTATAAGAATTAATGTGGTCAAACATTAGTTCCATAAAGGGAAGTTAGATGGCACCAGCAGTCAAAGTGGAAAGTCAAATCAACGATCTACTGATGGAACTAACCTTTGATCGTAATAGTACTTCTCTTATACTTGATAGTCTGCGTTTTCACTGTAAACTCTGGCTTGGATTCGTGCTTGTGACATCAAGATTCGTCACTAAGAGACGATACGCAAGCTATAAATAATACAATAATCGATTGCCCTCACCGGTACTCAACATCTAAGAAACCGGTGAAAAGTAACTTTATCTAGCATGAAACAAAATCTTCCTTAGCAAAATTCACCAAACTCGATCACTAAAAACGTTAAACATCGACCTAAACAGTAGAGTCTAAGGTTCCACAGCTCAAATGTATCTCTATTGAACAATATTCGCGCTATTATTATAAAATTGTCCAATGGCTCTATACAAATAAATAAATAAAAGTAGGAAGAAATGAACAAACGAGGCTGAAACCGACATGCATGGTTGACCCAGAAACCTAAAAAGATTCTACCAGAAATATTAGACTACCATAAAAGAAATAAACTAAGAATTTGTTAATTTCGTGTCGGTCATATTGTTTACAATTGTTTACCTTTCTTGCACCGAGAACCCATAGCGAAACAGCCTCTTTTGCACTTAATAATGGATGCTTATTGTTAGAACATGATGCATATTCTACGTCCTAAAATTAGTTCAGACATGAAACGTTTGGAGATCATAAAATTATTAAACAAAAGTCGAAAATTCGTTACAACAACACAATCGGAAAATAAAATAAAGAGATACAAAAACAAAAAATAAAAATTATTTCAACATGTGTAAAAAATGGAATACAAGAACTTACTTTTAAGTTTTCTAGTTCCGATTGGGTAGACTGAAGCTGCTGCAATAATTCCGACACCGATATCCGGCTTGGATTTTGAACCGCCAAATCCATGATCTAAAACAGATTCGAGAAACGTGATAATCACTTAATATTTTCGTAAAGAAAGAAGGAAGATTACTTTGTGTTCTTGTTCGATTCGAGCGGCCTCTTGACCTTTATTGTACATCTGTAGAAATGTCTGTTTCTGCTTTTCATCTTGCTCTTGTAGTTTCTTACAGGCTTCATCCAACTCCTTTTCTAATTCTTTTATTCTTTCTCTTGCACATTCTAATTCTGGAACTAATTGCCAATATCTGTAACAAAATAAGTTATTTCTTTTTATTAAACATGTATACAAATTCCCTTATGCACAGAATAGGCCAAAATTGGTAGCCGATAAATATATTTTGTTCTTCAAATACAGTACCTGCCCACTTTATTAGGACGATTTTATAAATTTAAGCTTTAGGATACCTATTCAAATACGTTCCACTTAATGACCTCTTGCTGACTATTATCCCCCTCATGAATCATTCTGTACTGTGTAGAAGATGAGTAGAAACAAGATTGAAAGACACAGTAGAATATTATTTGGATCGGCTACTATTGTAGAACATTTTTATCCGTTTCACTTTCTCAATCTCTTAGAAAGATATTTAGGAAACGTTATTTAGATAGGTGTTGTAAACCCCATTCGTGAATTTTATACTTGTATTTGTAAATTATTGTGTTTGAAACCCACAAAACCTTAAATTTATAAGGTCGCCCTCATAAAGTGGACAGACTGTACACAAAAATGATGCAAGCCTTTCTTATAGTTTTAACTTTCAATAGAACATTCGTGCACACTGGACGTTATACACAATTTAACAATTGAGTGCAACTTTTCATATCTGCCCAAAAGTCACCGTTAATTTTTCGTGGAAGCTACAGTTGTGAAAGTCTCAAAAATGGCTTCTGTTATTACCTGGTATTAATTTCTGTAATCCTTTGGAGTAACTCCTCAATCTTATCATTGTGCTTCTGTTTTATTTGGTGTGTTTCTTCTTCGTGAGTCCTCACCAGTTCTTGAATCCGTTTCTCGTACTCAGTAATCAAGCGTTGGTGTTCCTGATTAAAATCTCTGGGGCCTAGATCGGCACTGGTTGATCTTTCACACGTGTAGGCGCTTCTACGATGTTTATACGGCTACAATAACCGAAACGATTAAGCTTTTAAGGTGCTTTCACAGTAACTAAATACTCACGGATGGGCTATAATCTTCACTCAATACAACCGATTCCTTAGAGTGCACCGAGGAGTTGGTAAAATCGTCATAGTGGCCGGAATCGGCATAGGAACAAGATAAATCTCCGCTAAGATGATTTCCCACGACGCTAACGTCCACGACATCGCCGTCAGGTGTCGCTTGTTCGTCAGTCGTGTTCTCTCTCACCGTCACGGCGTCGCTGGAATTGGACTTATCATCCGGAGAGCTTAGGGCGGCCTTGTACAGTCTTAATTCCACTACTTCTTTGGTAAGCTTGATGATATCGTTGTCTTTTTGTTCGAGGTCCTTCTGGGCCTGCTGTAGGAGCGCCTTAAGGCGCTTAACCTGTCTGTGCGCTCTCTGTGTAGGCGTTAGGTAATCTTCCCCTGTTGCGCCGGCGTGTTGGTTGCAATGGACTACGTATCTAGAACAAAATTAATTAAAAACGTCGAACTTTTCATGTGATAAGGGTCGTGAAAGCCTTCTTACTTCATACTTCTTCCGGAAAACGTCGTACCGTTTCGGGCTACGCTCGCGTGGTCGCATGAAGAAGCCACGCTGACGTTGCTATTAACGCTGGTCACGCTTTCCGTGTCCCAATCCTTGTAATGTCGATGCCTGACGTCGGGGGACGCTGGAGGCGTTCGCGGCGACGCGGATGCGGCAGGAGATTTGGGAACGCTGAGATGGGTATTAGACAACGACAAAGACTATAAAAAAAGTGCAATTTAGGAATAGTCAACAAAACATGTCAAACAACACGACACATACAAACTGACAAAGATAAGAACAGTAAAAATAATTTGGTGCAGTGACAAAACGATTTTTGTTAATACAAAGAAATTAATTATTATGATTTTCGGAGTTAAGTTTAAATAGGCAAAAATAATTACCAGAATTAGGTACTTCTTGTTAAAATTATTTCATTTAATCATATTGCAACATTAAAGCTATATTTAAAATATTTATATAAACAACTTGCCGTTCAAATTAACCTTCTATGTGCTGGCTAAAATATATATTCCCTATCTCTGTGTGTATGAATCTGTGGCTGGAGTTTTACACCTTTCTTTGATTATTTGTTTGATGAATAAGAAAACACTACGCGCAATATATTAAGTAGATTTATATTTTCTACTGAATTACTACAGGTTCTATTAACTTAAGTTGCTGTTGAACTGGATTCAATTGATTTACAACTTGTACTACCTTACATCGTATGCTGATGTTATTTATAAGCAACTTCGGTTTTAAAATAATCAGCAACCCTAAGCTGCCTTCACTGTTCTGGGAAATGAAATGTTTAGACATTTGGTACTAATGTTATAGTAATAATTTAAGAGAATAATTGGCATAATTGTAATAAAGGTAAACCTAATTTAATAGATAAGGATAATTGCCGGGATGTCTTTACATTCGTTAATTAAAACTTAGCAGTAGTTAGTGATTACATAGATTAATATAATAGCAGATATAATAGCAAATTATAGACTAAATATATCTGTACAAATAAATGAAAGGCAGAAATTAATGTAGAGGACAAATATATATATATATATATATATATATATATATATATATATATGTATTGTTATATTATGAAAATATTAAATATGTAAAATATATATTAGAAGCTCGTTCAGATGTATCCGAACACTGTGCTGATTCGGTATGCATTCCCAGTTCAACTAATTATCCAATGTTGCAAATTTAAACAATTAGAACGCTTAGCTATTAATTTCAACTGAAGACCATGTTATCCAAAATTTTAGGAATTGGCGACAATGGTAGCGCAAATTCTCTTCGTAAACGTATTTATTTTAAGATTTTGTGGAAGTTAACTACCCCATATTTTTGCATTGTTTTATCAGCAAGTAATTATCTTCACACGCGATACTCACCAAAAATCGAATATGTCATTGCGAATTATAACATATGACGCATATAAGCAGATATTGAAAAACGCATAAAAACAATTATACAGGATGTCCATGAAATAAAATAAAAAATATGAAAAATGGAAAGATCCAATTTTATTACATATAAATCCAAAATATTTTGCGAAATTTCCTTAGCAGACGCGAGAGAAAAAATGATAAAGACATTTAAAATAAAAATTTCATTATTCACACTCGAAATATTCGTACCTAAAAGCATGTTACTGAACTCTTAGCAGGCCGTTTGAAAGGTAGACGAGGTGTTATCTTATAGTTTTTATAACATCGGCAGGGTGTTATTGCAGTGTATGCAATCTGCCTACATGTATGCGAGTTTGGTTAGATGGATGTATTATGAATATACATTCTGCATCCATAGGGGTTTTTTAATTTTTACGTTGGTGTCGTAATTGACTCAATTTTTTTTCTTTGGATTTACGTTCTACATAATTACACCTTTTCATTTTCCGTGCTTTTTTATCTTCTTTCAAAGACACCCTGTATATTTCGCTGATTGATTTATTTACTTTCTAATGACATTTAAAAACATGTCTTTTTCTTTAGCTGAAAAATAAGTTAAAATGGGACAAATAGAGAAACCTGAAGCTTTTTTGTGAAAGGCAATCTATAGAACAATTATTAACGAGTAGCTTTTTGGGTATTACTCGTTTTGCACTTTACCTATCGCAAATCCATAAAGTTCGCTTTAAATCTGAATTTTTTGTTAAATTTTTTTCACTAATAAACACGGTGGTGATATGCAGGTATACTTCTTTTTTGTAATTTTTGCAAATTGCTATTTCATACATGTATTTCATATGAATATCTTCATTTATAAGAGAATGTATCCGTTATTTTTTTATTTCATTAACTGTACTCCTTCTACGTTCAACTGACATTTTGTGAAAAACCTCTATCAATTATTGGAACAATGCCTTGCTTTTATAATACTTGTTGAGTAAATCGCTTTTTTCTTTTATTTCAAAGACATCCTGTATAGCGAAAAGAAAAGTAGGAAGAAAATAATTAATAGGAACTTGGCATTATTGATATTGTGTCTGCTGGGATACAATATATCTACAAATATTACGACATCTAGGTATTACAGGCGAATTATTTCTACGGATCTCCGTAGTCTAGTAATTAATTTGGTCGCCCGGAGAACGAGGGACGCGGGTTCAAATTTTATCGGAAACAATTTTTTTTTATCTAATTTAACGTTGGAAATTACAAGAAAAATTATAATTTAAAGTAACAATGTCAGTATAATACCCTAATAATTGCAGAAAAAATATATGCTTTAAGCACTGCGCCATACATATTTGAACTGTTTAAATTTTCGGATTATAACAGTTACAATGTAGGCATTGTTTATATATATTTCATATTTAGGCTTTAGCTTTGTATCTTATTTTTTTCATACAATAAACGATTTCAATCTACACCAGGCGTTATAATAGTTATTTTCTATGGAATTCAAGTAAATAGTTTCGTTTTTAAATAATAATAATAATGTTAATAATGTTTATTATCCAACTGTACGTGTACTAAATTAAGAATAATATTTCACGATCATTTTAAATATGTACATAAATACGATATACAATTGCAAAATACAAACAAAAATTACACATGCAAATACACGTAACAATAACACTATATAAATATCGTGGGCACCAACATCAGACAACCACGTGTACATTAACTAAAGCTGTTGATGTTAATATCCAATAATCGCCTCAGAGAAGTATAGAATATATTACAATTGAGACATATACGTATTATAACCTAATTTGTATTATATTATTTGTGCATATCTAAATGGGATCGCTAACCATTTTATATTCTATTGCAACTGTATTTGAATTTTTCGATACTCTAAGCATATTAAAACCCATTTATCGCATATTGTATACAATGTCAATACCAACTTTAACATTACCACTATTCTTGTTACTTACATTTGCAAGTTGCACCATTTTTCTACCTAGGTCAAGCAACAAATCTGCTAGTCAAGATCATCATTGTACTGTATATATAACATGAATTCTAATGTAACGAGGACAAAGACATAAAATACGGGAAAAATGAGGTTTTTGTGAATATATTTGTATCAACACCAATCTCAAATAAAAAATATTATTCTAGAAATTCCAACTATATTGTATATTCTCCAAACGTTACGTAACATTTGCATATTCGCTAGTATTGCAAGCACGCAAGCCCAAATGGACGACTTCTTTGAATATTTAACTTGAACACAAAGGTATTGGAGACCTGGTAATCGTTCCAAAGCGCTGGTTATATTGAATAAAGTTTGAATCGATAAAGCTGATGAATAACTAGTGAGAACTATTTGTTTGGCCGGGGTTTCATTGGTTTGATTAAATCAGAAAATAAGCAAAATTTCGCGTGCAAAAACACGGTAATATAAAACGCGTTTAAATAAATTTTACCCTCTAGTAGTCTATTCCAATACAAAACTTCTGTTGTAACCTGTACTACTTTCAGTTGTAATTAGTTTTCAATTTGACATGCCATTCAAATAGCTTATACCAAACAAAATTCGTATTAGACATGATTATAATTTCAAAGGCTACTTTGAGGCAAAATTTATTTGAACGTATGTTAGAATGCCCGCCGTGAGTATGGAAACGGCTGAGTTAAATATGAAAACGTTACAAAGGATAGGGTAAATCTAGGAATGCTACAAACTAAATGAATTAATTGAATTATTTTCACTAATATTTTGCGCCCAAAAAAATCATCCATGCCTCTTTGATAACACAATAAGTGTGATGTCAACAGATAAAAAATTTTTAAAACGAAAGTTTTATCTTCGAAAAACATTACTGTTTCGCAGTGTTCCCAAATTTAAATAAAATTCATAGCCTACTCTAAATGAAAATTTAATTTAAGGCATGGTATTTCATTTTATTATTATATTATCTATACTAATAGTATTTGACTAGTTTTTTATTTTTACTACTCGTTTTATTATTTATGGCGCATACGGTATATAAGTTTTACAGTTGTTTTTTTTCCGAATTTACCAAAGAATATGTTCCAACTATTTGCACATGCATCTAGGAATATCTATGTTACGTTATAAAACTCTTCACGTTTCAGTAACCAACTTCATTAACACGCTATTGTTATTGAAGTTGCTGGCATGTTAAGATTTCGTATTTCTTTACTTTCATATTTTTTGCGATTTTCTTTTCAACTGGAACGTAAAAATATGAAAGTTCTTAAGTATTTCTAAATGTCTATTTCAGGTATTAAAAACAAAACATCGCCGTTTCAGCATTGAAAAGGATTTATATACAGTACGTTTCACTAAGGGAGTAACTTCCTTATATCTTTCCTTGATTTAAAGAAAAATTGTTCAAAAATTGAACATATTATTTGGTCTACTTATAGCCAAAAAACTATTCACTCCCTTCTTCAAATAATACACTAAAATAATTTGAAAAAGTCATAAGTCTATTTGATAACTTGTCCGAAGTTGTTGAAGGTTTATCAACATTTATAAATACATTATGACGATGGCTTTTCCTAAAATAAATGTAGAAAAATAATAAGAGTTGTGTTTTGAAATTTTTCAGGTAATAGTTTTGGGACCCACAAATTTTTATAATTGATATGGATTTCTTTTTGGATGAAATTTTGCCCCTGAACGTACCGTTTTATTATCACATTTAAAACTGTATTCATGTACAATTTATAACTTGATAAATGATTATTTCAGGAATTATGCTGTACTAAATACGTAATGTTAAACTTTATAAAACAATACAGGGTATTCAGAAAAAAATACCACACTTTTTATCCGGAAAATGACAATTTATCCATATTTTTAAATAGCAACCTAATTTCTTTCCGATTTCATCGAAATCTCTATTTAAAATTAGAGACAGTAAACATTTACTTTCCCACAAATAGACCTCATAGTTTAGAAGCTACTTTAAAAAACGTATTCCTTCTCTAAAATTTTAGTTTTTGAAACCGATTGTATCATGAACGGCTGGCTTAAGAAAGAAATCAAATAACTTGTCATTAAAAAATATTTATTGTTGTTAATTTCTATCCTCTTTACATTATTATTAAAAACATAAAATTGTCACGCTCCAATTAAGCAACAAAGATTTTTTTTGAATAGTCGAAAGAACATGCGAAGTATATGAAAATTATCCAAATCTCCTAAAGCATACTGGATGCATCTTAAATACTTAAAAACAATGAATTTCCTTTGAATCAATGTTGCTCATTGTAGATAATGAACATACGCAGATAACTAACAACATTTGCGTTTGTTAATACGTAATCTCTTCCAAAACTACTAACTACCAAATTTCAAAACACAACTCTTATTATTATCTTTTATTCCAATCAAAGGTCATCGTAATACATCCTGTATATTCCAATTAATAGTTTAATAAAAACTATGAACAAAAATGCGATAATCTTCAAAATATTTCCTCCAAAGAAAACACTTTTTCGAAGATTTTAGAGGGAAAAAAGAATCATAAATATTTTACAGAAAGTATTGAAATGACGAAATTATTTTCAAATATCCTTTTACAAATATTATTGTGATTTACGTTCGAAATATAATGCGCATTTTTTTTTATCAAATTGCTTTAAAAAATACAAAACTAAATTTTAAACAACTGAAAAACAGTCGCATATAAGATACGAAAAAAAGAATGTTAATCTAAAACTTTGCGAGAAATCCAAAAATAGTACAGGATGTTAAATTCTAAATATTTTAAATGACAATTGTATTTTGAGTAAAAAGGTCATTACGGTCGAAGTATATTCTCTTTATACTCCTTATAATTACTCAAATATTTTATCATTTAGAGAAACGATAAATGTAATTTCTTCGTAGCCATTGAAAATTAAATACATGCTTACATAAACACTTTTACTTAAAGTAACTACTAATATCATCTCTTAAGATATTTACAATTCATCCCAAAACATTACTTTGCACATTTTTTTTAGATCAATTGTAATCATCCTTTCCAAAAACCTCATCTTTCTACTACCGTCCATAAGTCTAGAAACATGGTGAAATTGCGTTAAAATAATACAACTGGTAGGCATATCGTGAAATCGTTAATCCCTATTGTAAATTACTGTACGGAATTAGATTTTTGAAATCAGTGCGCACTTGTAACAATTTGGTAAATTACTGAGCGTCAAAATGACAGGACGCAGACTGTAGAACAACATAGTAATATTTGTACTCTTCGAGACGAAGGATATACCGAAAGGAAAATTGCTCTACGGTTAGGGATTTCACCGAAAGTTGTCATTACAAATTGGCCCGGTGAAGAGAAACAGGATAAAATCTTGATAGAAGACAAAGTGGGCGGCCATGAGTGACTTCTGGACCTGAAGATAGATTTATACTAACGACTTGGAAACTAGATCGACGTTTAACGGCACCGGATATCGTAACGCGCGTTAATGCACAACAACAAACAAATGTTTCAGTTTCCACCGTCAAAAGACGATTATTGGCGGTGGGTTTAAGGGGATACATCGGACGCAAAAAACCGTTTTTAAAACGCGCCAATAAAGAGAAGCAATTAACATGGGCAAGGGAGCATGCAAACTGATCACTGGATGATTGTAACGCAGTCTTACGGACCGACGAGTCCAAATTTCAGTTATTTGGTATGCAACGGAGATTTTTTGTTCGTCGACGACCTAGTGAGGCCAGCTCAATGCCGTCCGTCAAACACGGAGGTGGTAGTGTTATGGTTCGGGGTTATTTTGTTGGAACAACTAGGGGTGGTTTAGTGAAAATTAGTGGTACAATACGGAAAGAAGAGTTTTTTCATAGTCATGTTATTCCACGTGGAAGCCGTTGGCGAAGCGTTTATGTTCCAGCAAGATAATGACCCCAAACATGCGGCTCGAATCTGTAAAACCTTTTTAGAGGAGAAACCAGCAAAAAATGAACTAAAATTGATGGTTTAGCCTCCTCAAAGTCAGTGTTTATTCCCCATAAAGCTCTTATGGGTTGAGCTTGTTCGAAAGGCTAGACAGCCAATGCCCATGGAAACATTTACAGAACGCATGGTAACAAATTGACGCGGACTGTCTCGAAAGAATGCTTCGAAAAATTCCCAAACTTTGCACGCCGGTTATCAAAGCCAAAGAAGGCCATATCATCACAATAAAGTTTTACTGTATCCCTGACATTTTGCAAAATCGGTTGCTGCTTCCAAACTTTTGGACGATATTGTATAAGCTCCAACAATTACAGATTTTTCCAGAATATTTGCCGCATATCAAGCTAACTTAGCAAAGCAAATGTGAAACATGTAAATTCCCAGGAAGTATAATTACTAATTAGCGTAAAAGCATTTAATCAAGCAAATCACATTCTGAAAGCAAGGTCATAAAAATGTCATTAGGAACCTCTATATTTACGAAAAGTGAAGAAATTATTTTTCTCTCAGGATGGCAGTTTAATTATTTCGATGATGATGAAATTAATAAATTAATCATATACAATAATTACGAATAATATAGTTTCTTTCTCTTCAATCGCAAGTATAATAAATCTTTTAGAGACAAGAGATTGAATAACTTACCACGCAAACTTTTCACCAACACATTTATTTCTAGTTACATCGATAACAATTTGTTACAATTACAGCCAATTAAAAAGCAATACACCGATCAGATCACAGCTAATAGATCAAAAACAGAAACACACGTCCCACTTCGCGAACTCGATAAATTGTACTAATTTAGAAAAGCTCGGCCGGAAAGGTGAGAGAGAACAGAAAACATATCGTCAATTAATTCCAAATATACTGCTAGTTTTCGCTTTTTAAATGACTGCTTATTTATTGTTACTTGAAGAATTTTAATTGTTGCACGGGTTACTTTCATTTTTTAATTTAATTCCTTGTAGTTTTATAATATACAAACGAAATAAAGAATTATATATGTAACATAGTACGAGAGGGAAAATATCAAATTTCAAAGTGAGAAATTAAGTTGACGTTTCGGAAGTGAAAAAAAATCGATATACGTACCCCCTCAGATGTTTTTCTTTAGTAGCAATTTTTTTTTTTCTGGAGGAATTAATAATTTAAATTCCTTTGCGAAAATTCTTGAAGCGATATATTCATAGATCTTCTACAGTTCCAATATACGATTGGTGTGGAAAATATTCTCGGCCTAATCTAGGTTATGTTTAAAGCGCCATAGGTAGGGGGGGAAACGCAATGCACCAACACAAACTATCCTACTACTCCCGAGGAAAATATCCAATTCAAAACAGATGAAAATCGCAATTACCGCGCTTCTATAGTACGTCAAAACATTGGCAAACTGCAAGCGGTCACGCTACCTATACAAGCTTTTGCCGGATGAATCGATACCTTGCGCGCTCGGCAAAGACACGGAAACACCGAGCACAGCACGGCAATTTTTTCCCCCCGTTTTTTACAGCAAAAAAGACAACTCACCAGGCTTCTCGTCCTGTTTTCGTCGGGGCCGGGAGCCCCCGTCGGGGAAGACCCCTTGCTCTTGGAATCCGTGGTTAGGTCCCTGCTTCGATTCGCGGTCTGCGACATGTATCTCGTTCCATTTCCCCCCCTCTCCACGAAAGAGTTACCCCTACGCAAAGAGGGTCCGCCGCCCGCGGAGGGTGGCCGATCCGACCGAATGTTGTTTTGGTTGACGTCTATGCTACGACGCTTGGTCGGTAAGGAAGTGAATTGATGATGGTGGTGGCCGCCGAAACTCAGAGCCGCCTCCCCTTTCATCCGCAAGCTGCTGGATCGGCGCAGTGGCAAGGGGGATTGCGGTACGGGGATCTTTGTGGGGTGGTAATCGACGTGGTTGTCCTTAGTTGTTGTTGTCTTGAACATGTTAGCACTCATTGTTTGGACGACTTGACCTGCAAACGTGAAACTGGAATTATATCAGTTTTAATTTCAAGAAAACAATCGATAAATGTGCGAATGGGTTCGTTGAACCGTTATGAAAACTAAAAACAAAGCGATGGATTTACTCACTGTCTACCTATTTTATATAACTTTCTTTTAAGTTACTACCACTTAAAATGTTAGACTTCAATGCCTACACTATTATGAAATCAATTTTAATTTCGAATTGTAATTAAGGGGATTTTCATTTAGATATAGAAAAAAATCCTCAGACACATTTAGCTTAAATTATTAGGCCCACTAAACACCATCAATTTTAACGTATGTACGTTCAAACGTATTTACATGGTATAATGCCCTGGTTCTTAAAATGGGCGAATAGCACCTTGGCGGCGCTGTAACAATTTGAGGGGGAGGATGTTAGTAGTCTATTATGCCATTGGGGAGGTGTGTAATAAATTTGAAGACCTCTAGCAGAGTTTCGAATCGATTAGACTAATTGATAGACTAGAGCTATTATAGTTTGCAGCTTCGTTTTTACAGCAATTTATAATGGTGGAAAGCATAAGGAAAGTGCGATATTTAAAAAAATTGTATCAGCAAAAAAAGATCATGATTGTTGGGAATTACCTCGTGTTGTATGAGGCCGTACAGTTTCTTTGGTAATTTGATTGGTGGTCAATTTATAAAAACCAGGACTAATGTAACATATTTATTACCCTAGCATACGATAGCTTAAAACACTCAAACACAAATTATATTGTTTCACACAGTAGTGATGTCCGATTATTGTCCGGAACTGTCTGTTTGTAGAATGTAGATGGATGTTTTTGTATTTTCTTATTACAATATGTTTTACTTAATCTCCGCTTTAAAGACCTAAAATTTCCACCAAAGTCAGCAATAAAAGTTTGAATATGCGAAAGGTAAGGATTAATAAGGGACATCTGTACTAAGATATAATCGGGTTTTGACTACTTCGAAATAAACTACTTAAGATTTCCTGAATTCTAAAAGAGAATAAAAGTTTATAATAGGGTAATTGTTCAGGTAGAAAAGGTACGTTCAATATTTAGAAAAATTTACATGAATTACGGAAATATTTAAAGTAACTTAAATAGTTTTGATGATGTACTGTTAACAGAAATTGTTTATAAGGAAGGAAGTTGTTGTAGAGATTTTGAGAAAATATGCATAACATTTCCTTGAATGTTAAGAGACCCTCTTACTTCGATTATAAGGGAAATATACCAACCGAGGAAAAGGAGATAATTTAAAAGATGCAAACAGTACTTCGAAGAACTCACAAAAATAAAGCGAGATAGATATATAAGATGAAAAGACCAAACAGTAAAATAACGACGAAGAACGTATCACACCAATAAGTGACGACGAAGTCAGAGAAGCAGTTAGCAAGCTAAAACTAGGAACGGCGGCCTGGGAGGATGGAATCATGGCTGAAATGATAAAATATGAGAGAGACAAAAATAACAACCCAACAACATAATTAAAAATAAGAAATACCAATGAAATGGAATATGGGAATAATTGTGCCCATATATAAAAAAGGAGACACAAAAGAATGCTCAAATTGCAGAAGAGTAATCAAAACATCTCAGGAAAAGTATTGATAAAAATATTAAAGAAAAGACTCTAGGGAGAAACTGAGAACAACATTAGAAGATACACAATTGGATTTAGAAAAGGAAAAAGCACTTAAGACTTAATATTTGGAATCAGACAACAAGGAGAAAAACTAACAGAAAAAGGAAAGGAAATACATATATGTTTTATAGATCTTAAAAAAGCTTTTAATATGGTAAGAAGAGAAGATGTATGGCAGAGCCTGGATAGGAGAGGAATGATAGAGATGATTAAGGTATTGCATAAAACTAACAAGAATAAAGTCAAAACCTCCAACGCAGAATCAGCTGAATTCAAAACACAATTTAGATTAAGGCATTGTTATTCTCTATTCTAATAAACGACGCTATTAGAAAAGCGAAATAAAAATGAAAAAATATGTAGGAGACTGGAAAATAAATACAATTAATGTACAGGGAATAATGTAAGCAGATGGTACAGTATTGATAGCAAATTCAGAAAAGACATTACAGCAAAACCTGAAGATATACCAAGAAGAACTAAAAAAGATAAACACGATGAAAACAAACACAATAATAGCGTAGAAGAAAAAAAAATAACATGAGAATCGCAAGAACAACCTTGGAACAAGTTAAAAGATACAATTGCTTAGGAATAATCATTGAAGACAACGGGAGAATAGAGAAAGAAATAAATGGGAAAATAGGTAAATCCGCAAAAATATATAATACATTAAGAAATACATTTTTAGATAAAAAAGAACTACGAAAACAAATAAAGACAGAGGTGTATAGAAGAGTGGTCAGACCAAGACTAACATATGATAGCGAATCACAACCACAAATAAAACCAAAAGCAAATTCACAGCCATGGAAATGAGATTCTTAAGAAGAATAGAAGGAGTAACGAGGAGAGACAAAATGAGACACGACAATCACTAGTAGTATAAATATCAAGCCAATAGAAATAATCATAGAGGAGAGGCAATTGGGGTGGCTTGGACATACACGCAAAATGGAAGAAGATCGAATAGCAAAGAAAATTTTCGAAACCAACGGGTAGAAGACAGAATAGGTAGACCCCGAAATACCTGGGAAAGACAAATGTGTATAACATCAGAAAAGGGAAGTATGGGGTGGATTCAAACCAAACAAGTGACTGAAGAGAAAGGAGAATGTGTACCAAGCAATTCTGGAAAATTTTGCCCCATGTTTAGAAGAGTGAAATAACGGAACACATTTAGAAAAGATAATTTTTAAGAAATAAATTCCCGCAACCTATATTTTAATAAAAGGAAAACATTTATTCATCGAACCTTCTTGAACATTCTTTTCATTTGGCAAAGGGGGATACCTTGTACTTTATTCTTTGGGAATCGATTGGTAGACGATCTAAATTATTGCTAATTCATTTCATTATTCATTATACAGTATTGAAAATATCCTCAGAATTACATTATGACATTGCCACGGCAACACTTATAAATTGACCCATTGACGGTATCTTTTCTTCATGTATTAATCTCTCACGGATAATTTACATATAAGGCAAAATATAAGTCAATCAAAATTATAAAAGAACATTTTACGACAGGTACAAATTATAAAATTTTAAATATCATACAATATCGTATTGTATAATCTTTAATACTTCAACATCATAAAAGTTCCGTAAATCCAAGTATATGCCATATAAGCAACAACAAAGCATCAATTATCCACATCACAATAAAGACCAGTGATGGTTTCACATCTTAATTAAAACCTGTCGATGATAATTTATATATTCATCATCATTACAACGAACAATGCATAGAAAGGTGTTCCTGTGTCTTTCCGCAAAATTGGAACGTATTACCGATACCTTAGAGATCTATATGCAAGTACAATACACTACATAAGTACATCCGACATGCTATATCCGTATACGCATCAAAGGTATGCACGGAACAATTTCGCGAAAGTGCATTCGATGTGAATACATTTCACCGAGGAAACGGACTTCTTCGGTCGCAACTGGCGAATATGGATTCGCCGTTAACGTTTATTGGAGGTTGTAAAACGAAACGCAGTGAAGTCATTGTTTCTTCTTCGTTTAGAACGGAAGTATTATTGTTCGGGATAACAGTTAAAAGAAAAAAGAAGGAACGTAAATAATCGTTTGAAGTTCTCCGCATGTAAAACGACTGTACAGTAATTACGGGCTTTTAAAATGTTGCTATTTGCGATTTGCATATTGTTTCGGATGCGTCTCGTTTATCTTGCATCTTTTCAATTGAAAACTCGTATGCAAAAATTCAATTCAGTACCATGATAAAAGTAATTTAAATACAGTTTACATCTGTAATAAGGTTGTCATTACGCAAACGTCAATGTCAATTCCAATATGTAAACTAGGCAACGTTGCCATTTAAGGTATCTGTTCTGTCGGTAAATCTAGTGTTTGAAGTGCGCAACGAGGTATGTCTACGCCAGCTTTAAAATTATCAACCTGGAAAACGAGATATGACATCGATTGCATTTCGCACTTTAATCCAATTAATTTATTTGCATTTCGAACAGCAGCGATACATTCTAGTATACAACCAACCCCCAGGTTGTCGTCTGGAAAGTTTATCATCATCAACTAATATTCGGCAAATTTTAAAACGTTTACTTTTACATTTTTACCAATAGCCTTAAGGAGTTCAACACATAACTGACCTGTGGCTATAATTTCTTTTTTTGCGAAGGTTTTTGAAGTCTTAACTTAGAAACGTCTTTCTTATGGTATTATCATATCTCTCTGAATCTTAGCATGGTTTCTTGGCAAATAGATCTACTGTAACTAACTTGGCGCGGATATTTCCCAAACAATAGCTAAAACCGTGGATGGGGGTGGTCAACTGGATGTTATTTATACCGATTTTTCCCGTGCTTTTGATCTGATTGATCATCATAAGTTGTTGGAGAAGCTGAGTTTTTTCGGTGTCAGCAGGAATTTCCTAAGATTAATTCGATCATATCTTCTAAACAGACTTAATTACGTTTATTTTAATGGATTTAAAACCCGGACTTTTTACTCCACCTCTGGAGTACCTCAAGGATCGAACATTGACCCGCTCCTCTTTAATATATACACCGACAATCTTTTAAAGTCTTTTTCAATTATAACGTTGCTAGTAGGCAAAGACAACACTCTGATGGCGTAATTAGATTTTCAAATGTCTGAGAAAAGAAAACGGATAGGAAAGGTTTAATAATTTTTAAACGTAAAATATTCATTATTACCCAACATGCTACGTAAACCTCGTGTTGTATAACATTCCTAAAATTAATTTCCCAAATTAAAATGTGTTTTTAGTTCTATGCAGCTTCCTAACGTAGTTATAAATGGATAATCATTGAACGAGTTATGGACTCAACAATGTGAATTTGAACCATTTCCATACTTAAAATACCAAGAGACGTTAGCCAGTTGCTCCTTTTTATTAGAGCCAGATTTAAACCAATTCAAAGTTATTTCAATTAAGATCACTAAAGTATGAACTAGAAACTAGAAAACTATTTGTGGGTGTAATTGCAGTTCTATAGAATTAGATCTTTCCATTTGTCACATTTTTTTATTTAACTTTATGGACATCCTGTATATTGCGATACTTTTTCAAAATTCTAGCAAATACTGAAGACGCCGACGGGTTGATATACAAGACGGGCTATAATATCATACCTATTATTCAAATAGTAATTTAAGAGATAGTTCACTTATATAAATGAATTTATTTTCAATATAATAATATATAATATATATAATAATTAGCAAAGGATACAGTTATGTCAATAAAATTCAGAATTATTACATAAAGAAAATAGTACGTGACTATCGAACATTCCACGAGTCAGAAGCAAACAAACAATGAGTTGCAGATTGCTTATGTAATTCATAAGTAAAATACCTGCTCTATCATCTTATTTTTGTATTTAAATTTGTCTATTGCCACTTAAGGACTTTTGCTGTTTAGAAATTTTATTCTAACATACTTGTAAAACAGGACGATCCCTGTTCATTGAAACGAATCTCCTTCGATGGAATATTTAAATATACAGGGTTTCTTAAGTATGAAGTTAGTTATAAATGCTTTAACACAAAGAAATCGTGTTTTAAATTGACCTCATAAAGCTGCAAATATTTTCCTGTTTAATCGTCTCTGAATCTCCTCCAGTTTTCAAAATTCCTATACTAAATATCGAAGGAACATCCCATATTTACAACTATGTACATTACCCTCCATATTAGTAGTATAAAAGTAAAAAATAAGTCATTATAACGGGATCGATGTCCTCCATCAATAGAAAATTGTCGCCGATTAGACGTTGCCCCGATGGTATCGCATTTTGTTGCAGTATTTCTAAATAACCCTCTTTTCGCAAAGTACCTTCGATTCGCTTCAAGTCTTCTGTACCGGGATAGGAAAAACAACCCAAAACAAGCACACAACTACTTCCTTGCTCGACAGTTGGTACTACACAATCCTGCAACATTCTTTAGCATTTCGCTCTTCTTACAAAAATGCGCTTTGATTGTCCGAACACCTCAAACTTTGACTCATCAGTTCATAGCACCCTTTTCCAATCGTCCACTGTCCGATTTCTGTCCACTGTAGCCGTTTTTGCCTCTTTCCCCGTCGAAGTAAGGTTGTTCTTTTGTTACAATGCGGCCGTAACAGAAATTTGTCTTGCACGGTCACGATTTATTTCAACTACTGCTAAATCCTTCTTTAATTTTAGAATATTAAGTATTTCGCCCTGAAGGATAATTTTCCTACGATATAATCATCAAAATTTTCAGTTGCATATGCATTTAGACATATCTTAGATGACCTCGATTTTTCGCAAAAAAACGTAAGGAAAAGTGAAAATTCGTCAAAATTTTGCCCATCTCAGATTTGCTATCTCCAATCATACAGCATACGATTCTAAAACCAAAATTGGCACAACAGGTCCAATCTAGACGGTATTCGTTTCTAAAGATTTGAAAACACGTGAAAAGTGTAATGACTATTGCTAATCCTCCTCTAATTTTAGAATATTAAGTATTTCGCCATGATGGATAATTTTATGTATAATAGCAATTATACAGGGTGGCGCAGGGGAACGGGAAATTTTGAAATAACGTCATTTCCACGAATAAATTCATAAAACTAGTAATTTATTAACGAAAGTGCATGTATGCAGCATGCCATTCATGTTTTTACAATCAAAATGTCCAAAAGTGTCACTTTACTTTTTAAAGATGACATCGGAAAGATCTCCTCCCATTCGGCGTTCACACTCTAACAACCTGTTATCAAAACTCTGGAATACGCGGTGTAGCAAATCTTGGGGAATGGCAGTGATTTCTTGTTGAATGTTCTCCTTCAGTTCATGGATTGTTGCAGGTCGTGTACGTCCTGATGAAACCACATGTTTTCCATGTTAAGATTAAGCTCGTAGTCTCGGTGTAAAAAATGTTTGAAGCATTTCAACATATCGGGCGGATGTTACTGTCGCTGCACTACCATCCTCACGTGCAAAAAAATAAGGGCCGATAACACCATGACATGATACAGCACGCCATATTGTGACCTTGTCGCTATGTAGTGGTCGCTGGTGTAACTCACAAGGATTGTCCTGGGCCCAATAACGAAAATTCTGTTTGTTTACGAAACCGTTCAGGTGGAAATGGGCGTCTGACATCCATATGTTACCAACGAAATTCGCGTCCTCGTTAATTTTAGCCAATACCTGCCTACTAAACTACATACGTGACGCTGGTTCTCGTTCATGTAATTGTTGCACAATCTGCAACTTATAGGGATGGAAATGTAATTCGTGCAGTATTCTTTGTAAGCTTCGTCGCTTAATCCCTAGCGTAGGTGCATGCTGTCGAACGGAGCGGCAAGGAATTCTCTTGATTGCAGCTCTAACAACCTCAATGTTCTCTGGGGTACGTACCGTTCGAATGCCACCTGGAGCTTTCTTTTCCAAGACAGATCCAGTTTCTTCAAAATTACGCACCCACGTTGTAATCACATGCGCAGATGAGACACGTCCATGACGTCCAAGCTGGTAATGCTGTCGAAATATTCTCTGCGCGGCAGTCGCACTATCACCATTTTTATAAAACGCTCTCACAGCTACTGCACGTTCCGCACCAATCCAACGATCCATGATTACTAAATGGCAATGCGTTCACAATTGTGCAACTTTAGAACAACTGCCGACTCTACAGTGCTGACAACTGTAACGTTCAAAATTTCCCGTTCCCCTGCGCCACCCTGTATTATCTTTTAGTAGAGTTTACAACACTTTACTGGTGTCCGACCTAATATGAACGGTAGCGCACATATATTGCAGCGCAGTCAAAACTTTATTTTTCCTGCTATATAGTAGTTTCTGTTTTATTGTGATTTGCGTTTAAAGGACTAATTAAATTGCACCACGCAGACAATATTTTATACTAACTGATAAGCACAATCTTACATCTCCTTAAAGAACCTGCCATCTTTGGGAGTAACTCAATTAGATTCCTGAATTAGAAAATTAGCTGTTAACCCCGTTGCTATCTTAAAATACATAATTTAACGGCAATTATTTTGACCTTTCAACCTCGCGAAGCAAAATTAGATGAATTTGTATGTCATTTTAGTGCACGTCTACGTATGTATGTACGTGAATAGACAATTTATTCTCTATTGTATGCGGGCATATTCTTGTGCAACAAAAGCGAAGAATAACTTCTCTATTGAAAGCACGACATAGCTTATGTAACTGTGCCATGAAATTTGTACGTTCTGCATTAATAAGCAATTATTACATAAATCATACGGTGCAGTTATTTACAAACAATTTTTCGATGTCCCAACGAGAATGTGTGGCAAAAATTTAGTATTGCCGATCTCGGACGAAATAAATTACGGAGACGGCGTGTGCGTGTTGTGTGTATTTTCCCAGCTTTGAGGAATAGTCAAATACTGCTTAATACGATGAAATAAAGCTACTTAATTATATCGCAATGTTAGATCCTACTCCTTAGCAATACATCTTTTTAAGAATACGCGATTATATATCTCTAGAGGCGAGAATTGACAATCCACATATTTCATCACCTGAATTATCTGCAAATGATGTTTTCAAAAAAGTTTGTATTTAAAGTAAATAAGTATTGTTATATTAAAATAATTTAAAAAAAAACGCAATATAAACAAAACACTGCCAGTTATGAAAGTTTGCACACTATTGTGACGAAAAATTGATCTACGTTAGCAACCCAAACATGTCAAATCGGTGGTTAACTCATGGTCACTCTGGAAAACCTGTGCCCAAGCACAAACACTTTGGAGTGACGTTGATGCTGGAATAATGTTAGAAGATAAGACACGTTAAACCCTGTACCATACTGCGAGCAACTGGATTGAATACATCCAGATTCGTTAGAAGGATACCCTGTGTAATAGAAATCGTGTGTTATTTACAAGAGAATGCTAGGCCACATACTGCGCAAGAATCTAGAAGAATTGGAAGGCGTGGTGTTGCTATCACATGAAATATACAGCCCAGAATTAGGACCATCCGATGACTACCTTCTTTGGATCAGTGGCGCGCCCTCCTCCTAAGCGTGTTTTGACAATGTTATGGGGATAAAATAATAATGCTGCGTATTCTTCACCTCTAAACCAACTGAATAGTACAAGCATAAAATGGAAACCATTATCAGACAATGGAAGAAAAATATCAGTCATAAAGGATTACATTTTAAATATAAACTTTGCATTTTATTGTTAAATTTAGTTCGAAAAAAGAAACAAAAATGCCGTCCCATTAATCCAAACAAAACAAGAAAAATATGCAAGGAATCTGTAGATCTAAAACACCATATATTTGTTTTTAGAAAAATCTAAATCTTTGTCAAATACACTGTCAAATAACATTATTATTTTTGCGTCACTTACAACACGTACCAGCGTATGTCATTTTATCATTTTCCATTTGCAGTGATTCCAGCAATGGCTACGCAATGTCACGATTGCCTCGCTTGATTTTGATTGACAGCAGTTGCCTCTTTAGGATAAAATTCTTACATGACATACATTATTTTGTGGAAATATTCAGAAGAACAAAATGCTTTAACCCCATACCCTAGCGAGTAAGAACCAGTTGTGGTGGTTTAAGAGCGTTAGGACACTGTTTCTGAGTAGTAATTTTCACATAATATGCAAGAAATTACCACACTCTTATTTAAGACAACCGCTTACAAAACGCGACCTTGCAAAATGAAAAACAAAAATATTGTATTTAGCTTTGACCTAAAACCTCGACGTTAAACCACCAGAGATGTCATTGTTACTGATAAAATGGAGTAAGTTCTCAAAAAAAAAATAAAATAAAAAAAATTAAAAAAAGATAAACTTTAAACTTAATTCTTTAGCGCTGAAAATCTGTTAATATTTATATAGTTTAATAAGAAACATCATATTTTCAACTTAAAAAATAATAAATTCCTAGATATCTTCAATATCTTGCACTATGTATAAGCTATTTAAATATATATATGCAATATATACATGGTAAGTCTTACAACTAATGAGAATAATTAGTTTTAAAATGTTTAATCGAATGTATCTACAATTTAATATTGTACCCTTCAAAATATGCTCATTTGGAATGTATACAGAGTCTCCAGCGAGTTTCCCATTCCTGCTAACAATTCTGTTAGTCTTGTTTAGTTAGGCTGTTTAGAAGCCGCATCGTGACTTTTTGAATGTTGTTTGTTGTTCCGTAACGGGGACCTTTTTTCATTTCTGCTTAAGCGTTAGAAAAAGAAAATAATTACACGGGGCCATGTCTAGGATGCAGGAGTGTGGGAGTACTAGAATGGTTTCCTCTGCCAAAAATTCTCGCTCCGAGAACGAGTTGTGACTGGGTGCATTATCGTCACGTCAGATCTACGAGTAGGCAATGTCAGCTAGCACAGGCAAAACTCCTCTCCGCAAAAGTTCAAGGATCTCGCGAGAAAAGGTTTGATTCACTATTTGACCTTGGGGAACGAATTCTTTGGGCACAATTGCACGATAATGCATCAAGATAATGTCCCCAATCGTAGCTGATTGTCGGTTAGAGAATTTATGGCAGGGAAAATCATTCCACTAGACATGGCCTCATGTGATTATTTTATTTATCACAGTAATGTGCGAAATAACTGCAAAAAGATTAGAAGCATCAAATATATTACAACTTGAACTAGTCAGTCACCTTCACGATCAAACAAAAGCTTAAGCAAATAAAATCACCTAGCGAACACATGCTTAGGCAATTACCAACCTTCGCAAAACCTTGTTTTGTCACTTTATCTTCTTCATAACTATTAACAACATGAAAAGACGATCTTATTTTATCTTCCTTATGGTCTTGCTTATAATTCATTTTAGCTATTAGACTTTATAAGTAGTTCGAAAGGTGGAGCCTAACTGGAGATGTGTTTTAGAAAATGTTGTCAAATGACCAATCTTCTATCGCTCAAATGTATATATATATATATATATATATATATATATATATATATAAACAACCTTTAATGAAACAAGTCCATAAACGAGTTACCGTATACATAAAGGAAGAAGCAATTCACTGCCTAGTTATAAAATCAGAATTTAACACCACTTCAATTTCCTCCCAATCATCTTAAAGATAAAACAGGAATAAAGAGAGAGATAATATAAATCGTTTCCTTTATTTTAATTAAGCCAACTCGAAAATACGCATTCACTTTATTACTGTTATTGTACTCTACAAAACGTAATTGCATAATTTATCATCGAGACGGCCATGCTTCCTAGCGTATTGTCGACAAACAGCTGATTGAATAATCGATGTTCAATTTATTAGAAGGTCTAATACAGCCAACCTTTCACGTCCACCTAAATAAGTTGAAAGTATATCCAGACGGCTGCGGTTACGCAATTCCCACAGCACGAACGAACCGTTTTCCTCGTGGATACAACAAAAGGTTTTTGAACCGTTTCTGCCAACTACAATTATAAATTATGTGATTTCTAGAAATTAATGCTATTCCTAGAACGACTTGCGTTTTAAGTGGCATGGTTGTAAATTGCCTATTAATAAAAAAAAAATGAGTTATTAAAAACGATTCGATTTCATTTGACGATGAAGAAACATAACTATCATACAGCTAGTCGCAATGAAAATCGCCTATCTATCTTCTAGTTTTGTACCACAGTACACACACTACATAAACACATATAAAAATACTTTCTTATTCATTCAATTCATCGTATTCAAGGGAAGTACGAGGGCGACCTGAAATCTTCGCGGAATCCAGAAGAAAAATACGGTATTGGTGTGGTTTTTTATTTTTCGATGTAGTCTCTTCGAAGATCAATACACTTTTCCAAACGGTCCCCCAGTCTCTTCAAGCCGTCTGAAATGTAAGATATCTCGAGGTCTGCAAAATAGCCATCTGTAGCTCATTCGAGGTAAATCTCTTTTTTCCCAGTGATTTTTTTCAGATTAGGATATAGGAATCGTCGCTGAGTGCTAGATGCGGTGGATGTAGAGGATGACAGATTAATTCGTAGCACAGCTCATTCAATTTGGATACGGCGATGCGGGATGAATGAGTCGATGCATTGTCGTGGTGGAAAAGCACTTTTTGTTTCTCCTTCAATACTGCATCGAATCGGGTCAGTAAATCGCTGTAGTATTACCCCGTGATCATCCTTCCGTTCTGCAGATAGTCGATGAGGATCACACTTTGGGAATCCCAAAAAAAAATGGTCACCATTACCTTTCCGGCAGATGGAACGGTCTTTGCCTTCTTCGGAGCCGATTCGCCAGGAAAAGTCCACTGCTTCAACTGTTCTTTGGTCTCAGGTATATAGTCCAAGTCTCATCCACGGCTACGAAGCGCATGAAGAAATCCCTTGGATTCCGTTGGATCCTGGCCAGACGCTCCTCCGAAGCGGTCACCCGATTTCGTTTTTGCTCCGATGTCAGAAAAGGCGGTACCCATCACGTCGAAAGCTCTTTCATACCCAAAATTTCGTGAAGAGTACATCCGCCATGATCCTCTAGGAAAATATTTCGAATTTCCGTGGCGGTTTTCCCAGCCATCCGTAAGTGTTTTATCACCGCACGAAATTCAGGTCGCATTTCAGGTCGCCCCCGTACGTTATACGAATAAAAATGTTTGTATTTATGTATTTTTATGTAACATAGACTCTCGGACACTTGTTTACTCTCAGTTTTAGTAGGAATTTCTAAAATAGTGATTGTTCGAACTCTTCCTGGTTTGAGAAGTTGTTTCTTTTGTACCACGTTCTTAATAAATTTCTTCATTGTCTATCTCTGATATATCTATGCTAGCAATAGTTTCTGAACTTCTAGGATATTTATCATCTGCAAGTCTACTGTGTACAGTCTGAAATCTTGCAAAAAAAACCTTCGACATAATTACGCCTTGACTTCAGTGGTTTTAGCTCTTCACTTGACATTATGGATATAATTGTAAACTTATGAAAGGAATAAAACTGAGACAGGTGATGCAAAATAATTGGAAACTGGCCTGCTTCTTCAATGTTGCTGCAATCACCGTAGAGGATACTAATCTTCCTGAATGAATTTTTTTCTTAATCCAGCTCGAAGGACCAATGTGTGAAATTTTCCTGGTTTGCAGAAATTATGTTTCTCTTGTAAGACATTCTTAAAAAAACCGTAAATACAATATTTGTACTGAATAGCGAGTTAACCCGCTCACTGGCGTATTGGAACTCACCAGTTAATAATAATAATAATAATAATAATAATAATAATAATAATAATAATAATAATAATAATAATAATAATAATAATAATAATCTTTATTACCCAACAGAAAATAATTCCATTTACAGGATAATGTGACAATAACATAAAATAGTATAATACAGCATAATGTAGTAATGATATAATATATACAGTGCAGTAATAAACTTAAATTACAAAAATGATACAACTGAATCATGAACATAAAAATAGCTCGGTGACACCAGAATGCAAGAACAAAGCAGGACGACATTGTAAATCCATGTAGACACTTCAACAAAAAGGATCATCGAGTAATTCATTGGCATTCCTAATCATATGCGTAATGGGTGCTTTAATAATAATAATAATAATAATAATATCATTATTGCCCAACAGAAAATAATTCCGTTTACAGGACAATGCGAGAATAATGTAACCTAGCATATATATGTAGTAACAATATACAGCGCAGTAATAAATTAAAATTAGTCGAAAAAGATACAACTGAATCATAAATATAATAATGGCTCGGTGACATCAGAATGCAAGAACAAAATAGGGCGACAATGTAAATCCATGTAGACTCTTCAACAAAAAGGATCGTGAAGTAATTCATTGGCATTTCTAATCATATGCGTAAAGGGTGCTTTAAGCAAAACATTAGTTTTGCATGACGGGACCTTAAAATTAGGGAAGGACCTGGTATCGTACTGAGGTACCACAAAATTAATTTTGGAGAGAAGGGATGGAGCGTCAATAGCGTGATTAATTAGTTTAAGTAGAAATTGACTGCTAAATTCCTTCCTTCGATCCGATAACGATACAAAGCCGTGTCTCCTCAGCAGACCAGCATAATCAACATCGCGTCCAGGGTAAGTGCCATCAATTTTGAAGGACAGGTATTTCAAAAATCGTTTTTGCACTCTTTCAAGTAGTACTTGCAGATGGAGATAGTGAGGATACCAAATTATGGAGGCATACTCCAACCCAGTGCGGACAAGGATTTCATCGCAGAATTTCGTATGGATAATATGTGGTCTGCAAACGACAAATTTGCATCAAACTGCACGCCCAGGTCCATCACAGACGAGTGCCTAGGAACAATAGCCTGACTTACAGCATAGTGAAAATTGTATAGTCTATGACATCTGGAGTAGCTTACAACAGCACACTTATCCAGATTCAAATGAATTCCATTCTGTGTACACCATCTAACAATTGTATCCAGACTGTTCTGGAGAAACAGACAATCTGCCGGGGAGGTTATGGTATTGTAGATCTTAAGATCGTCCGCGTAAGCCAGTACATTGCAGTCCAGCCCCTGTCGGAGATCATCCAAATAAATATTAAACAAAAGGGGACCCAAATTGGATCCCTGGCACACACCAGAGGAAGCAGAGAATGTTAAGGATGTATATCCATTGTAGTGAACATAGCATGAACGATCAGTTAAATACGAGCGGATCAATTCTGTTACACTTGGCGGAAAACCAAAACTACTCAGCATAGATACCATAAGGGAATGATTGATAGTGTCAAATGCTTTACTAAAATCGGTGTATAATACATCTACTTGTTGACGTCGTTCCATGGATTCGGCAATATGCTGTGCTAACTCAGCAAGCTTGGTTGTAGTAGACCTTCCTGGAATGAAACCATGTTGTCGCGAAGATAAGTAAGGCTTGACACTAACGTAAATTCTGTGAGACAGAAGATATTCAAAAATTTTTGCAAAGTTGGATAAAATATTTATTGGTCTATAATTTTGGAAGTCAGAACGATTATCTTTCTTAAACACGGGTGTAATTCTGCTAATCTTCCAAGCGTCAGGAAAGGTAGAAGAACTTATGGCCAAGTTAAATATTCTAGCTAGAGGTTCGCATAGTACTACACAACAATCACGTGCAAAAAATGCGGGGAGGCCGTCATGACCAGCAGTAAAATTAGATTTTAACTTCTTAGATGCTTTTAAGATATCGTGTGCTGTAAAAGATCCAATCAAAGAACTACCACTAATGAGATCCCTATCAAGAGGCCGGGGCCCCAGTAATGCTTGTGAACCAGACACAAACACTCTAGAGAATTCATCTGCGAAGGTCTGAACAATGTTGCTGGGATCATCAACAGTGGAGCCGTTCAAAGTGAGACATCCTAGACTCTACTCTACTAGTTACTTTTAATAAGCGAATATAAGTTAACTTGCTCTGGACAAATTGAAACTCTATATCTATGATGTTGTATGGATGGTGGTACGTCTTGTTCTTTATGAAAATTGTGGTCAAAAGAAACCTGGATTTGTCTTAACAGTAATTACAGAATTAAAATATACATGAATGTAAAATACAATAAACTAGAAATACAACAATCGTTCGGTTGCCACCGAACAGTGATTCTAAATATGAGATAAAGAGAATAATTACCATAATGAATGGGTAATAAATAAAACCTTTATTTAGCAAATTGGGGTACAAACATTAAAATTTACCTGTACAACGAAATGCAAAGTAAAATTAAACAATTACAACATTGAAAATGTAAATTCAAAACAGAAATTTGCTCGGCTGTACCGAACACCAGATTTTACAACAAATTAACCTGCAATAGTAGGTGGACAATTTTCACTGTGTGTAATTTATATGCGGTTATCTTTCTCCAGTACTTTCCAAAAAAGAACTTAATCTACAGCAGACTACTCAATCACTTTTAATTTCTATGTCAACTCCACCCATTACGACGCCTATGTATTGGTCTTTACAGACTAATTATCACATTACAAGGTAATTGGCGAACGTTACTTGCAACATATTTACACAGAAATGTCACAGCACTTAATTCGATTTTTTAAAAATATAACACCATTAGTTAAACATTCGCAAAAAAAAAATGGTCGACAACATTCTACAGAGAAAGTAAATGTTTAATTGCACTTGGAAAACGTAAATAAATAAACACACAGATAAATGTGGAGATAACATTAATTATACTCTAAATTGAATTAAATTGACACAATGCAAAAAGTAAATAAGTTATATATACTTGCATACAATCATAGCTGGGGCAAAGGCGATGAGTAAAAGTTTAAAATTCTGCTAATAATTTCGGCTTTATGACGCAAGTTTTTGTTTCATTACTGTAACTAACATACGGAGTAATTACAGAAAAAAAAAGGAGTTGTGTTTATCGCAAACAGCAGCACATAATCTTCAAGGTCGGATTTTAACGAGCTATACGCGATATTTCTTGAGTTTATTGTAAAAGAATGCGAAATATACGAAGGAATATCGCGAAATTTTTAAAAGTAGAACGTAAAAAAGCTTACCTTAACATTTAAAACATTGCGTTGCACAAATCGCTTCATCAATCTACACCGTAAGAATAAACAATGAACGGCAACTAATATAGATGAAGTTTTATTACTTCGGATATCTACAAACCATTTGTAGTTATTGAAGCTTCAATTTCTGTTACGACCAGTCTCTTTCACGCTTTAATTTCTTGCCTTTTTACAGTTAAATCAACGCGAATCATCTTAAACCGTGCTTTGTGCTTAATTCAAATCATTCACACGAAAATTTCGCTGTAATATGTGATATGGCACATTTATGCTTAAAGTTATTTCTTTACAATTGCTTTCTTTTGCCGGTGAACTGTGAAACACGTATTTTAAACTCCATGTCACAAACTTACTGCGCAAATAAACTAAAGAAAACACAAAAGTATTTTAATTGGCACCAGACACAATAATCAGAGGGGATATCAAAACAATTTGGCAGTGTAAATCGAGACTGTCACTGTGTACCGATATTCACCAACAAGAGGTGGTTAACAGAGAAAATTTCTATAACTTACCATACTAGTTAGAGTAGAAACTTTCCTATGCCATTTTCGTAAGTTTTATTACTTGAAACTTTACACCATGCTATTTAAATTAATTGACCAAGTTTTTCACAGTTTGATATTATAATTACTATCTACATGGTGCGTGCACATAATCTACAAAGTTAGTCAAAATTATTGTAACACTTTCTTGAAATGTATTTTACAATTAAATTGTTGCACAGCTGATCATTGTATCAATGAATAACAGCTTATATTGCTGTTTTCTTTCATTTTTAGTTGACACCATGGCTAAACAATTTACACTGGAGCAAAGAAAATGGCGAGTCTGATGGAAGTGTATAATTCGCAGACGTTTCAACAGCGATTTGCACGTAACCCAAGCCGTTTAATAGCTTAGCGGATCTACAACAATGGACCGATAGCTAACAATTACCGAGGCAATGCAGATCGTCCACGATCTGGAAGATGGGAACCAAACGTCACTGTTGTACAACAAGTCGTGTTGCAGAATCTTTCCCAATCAAGCCTATTCCTCAAAAAAAAAATACTGTGATGTATTTTGAAACACAAACTTTGGATGAAAGCATACCACATCCAAGTCGCCCAAGCTTGGCAAGATTGGCGAAGAAATGTAAGCGGATGGAATGCTGACACATTTTAGCTAAAATGACGAATTTCCAGCAAGATATCCCGAAGTACACCATTGATAAATCAATGGTTTGGCCTCCTTAAAGTCCAGATTTATCCCCAAGAGAGCTCTTATGGGATGAGCTTGATCGAAGGCCCAGGCAGCGATAAGCTCAGAACCCCCAACACCTAAATATGGGAATATTTACAGAACTAATGGCAACAAATTGACGAGGACTGTCTTGAAAAATTGCTTCGAAAAATGCCTAAAATTTTCGCAGCCGCCATCGACGAAAATAAACTAAATGATGCATAAATATTATTATCTTTGAATTAATTTACTTTTATTTGATGACAGTCACTTATGTTGTATAAATTCATTAGTAATTACAATAAAATGTTACTGTATTTGTGCCCTTTTTTAAAATCCGCTGCTGTTTCCAAACTTTTGGGCGGTAGGGTATGTAAAGTTAATAATAATAATTGTTTCTGCCATTTGAGTATTAACATAATTTTGGCAAACCCTGTATAATCCTTTTTCTCGACACAACACTTCATTCTATTGTCAACCTCTTACTATCAGTGCTTAACAATACATCGTTATATTTTATGCTTTCGAATTTACAATAAAAAAAACGCACAACTTTCTTTTAAATCAAAGAAGAAAATCTTACTCTATGATTGTTTAAGGTTAGAAACATATGCTTCGTTATTTAACCTCATACTCCTTAATTAGCTGCCCCGTTACTTCAATGAGTGCACTCTCAAACATGATACGAACGCATATTCCGATAGCTACGAGTAGTATTATTAGTAATAATTCTGCATGTAGTGGCTACTTCCTCAATTAGTCAAGTCGCCCGTTCAACATTGGCGAGCAGGATATGAATCCGTTTGGTGCGGGGGAACAAGAAGCGAAAAACATTGCATCAACTTCGCCGTCAGGCAAAACAAATCCGGCTAGCGCAACGGAGCGTGGATTTCGAAATAGAAGAATATTCGAGAAAAAAAAAGAAAGAAACAAAAATCCAGCGTAAAAAATATGACCGTATTCAAAGTGCAACAAATTGATTTCGAACATTAAACAATGCGAGTTCGAAGATATAAAATTGTTTCTTTTTTTTGAGAATTTTTATGAACGCAGAACGAAATGGCGATAAATCAACGATTTTTCTAACGACCAAAAACAGGAGAACTAATTTCGCAAGAGTGCTATGCATTTACAGTACCGGACAAAATAATAGTAATGTTAGTAATGTCCGGGTGTTTCAAGTACAACCTGTGCTCCTGCTACTATTTTCATAATTTCGTCAAGTGAATTTCGTGGCTACCTACGAGGGCGACCTGAATTGCTTCCGGAATCGACAAGAAAAATACGGTATTGATGTGGAATATGGATGATGAAAGACTAATTCGTAGCGCAACTCATGTTGCGACACAGCTACGCTGGATGAATGAGTCGGTGCATTGTCGTGGTGGAAAAGCACTTTTTCCGCTGCTGAGGACGATCACGGGGCAATATTACAGCAATTTATTGACCCGATTCGATGCAGTATTGATGAAGAAACGACCTCGTTTGCAGCGGAAAGAAGTGCTTTTCCACTTCGACAATGCACCTGCTCATTCATCCGGCATCGTCGTGTCCAAATTGAATGAGTTGCGCTACGAATTAATCTCTTCACCGGGCCTAGCCCCCAGCGAGTTTCTCCTAATCCCAAACCTGAAAAAATCACAGATGGCTATTTTGTAGACCTCTAAACATCCTCATCCTACTTTTCCGACGGCTTGAAGAGACTGGAGCACCGTTTGAAAAAGTGTATTGTTCTTCGAGGAGACTACATCGAAAAATAAAAATAAAAAACCACACCAATACCGTGTTTTTCTTGTCGAATCGGGAAACATTTCAGGTCGCCCTGGTATATATACATATTTTTACATATACTTCCATTAGTGGTCAATAAATTAAATAACTTAAATAATTACCTGTTATATAAATACGCCAGTGAAAAAAACAAAGTAGCCATAAATTTGATAAGGTTCATAATACCTGTAAAAACAATATTTTTTCATCTGGTTTAATGTAGGTAATAAGCATGCTAAAGTTATAGTAAACCAAATGCGGATATTTTTCAACGACCACTAACGTTAACACATGGGCTGAAAAGTCCCGGGCCTAACACATAGATGACGCTAGTTTTATTGCAGTCACCTTTCTCTCAGTTAGTACTAACCTTCAAAAGACAGCTATTAAAATTTCATGATATTCTATTCATTAGTTTGTGAGTTATTGTGCTAAGAGTCACGCTACTTTTGTTATTTTCAAAACAATGGATCAAAAACAATTTCGTGTTTTAATTTTACACTGCTTCTTGATGGGAAAAAATACCGTTCAAGCGAAGCAATGGCTTGAAAAGTGTTATGGGGACTCCGCTCCATCAGAAACAACAATAAAACGTTGGTTTGCTGTCTTCAAACGTGGTCGTAGAGACACCGATGATGCAGAACGCAGTGGATGTCCAAATGAGGCGGTAACACCAGAAAACATCAAGAAAATCCAAAAAATCGTTTTAAATGATCGAAAAGTGAAGTTGCGTGAGTTAGCTGACATCGTAAAGATATCAAAAGAACGTACTGGCTTTATATTGCATGAGCATTTGACTATGAGAAAGCTCTGTCCAAAGTGGGTGCCGCGTTTGCACACTGTTGACCAAAAACAAGAACGTGTTGATGATTCTGAGCAGTGTTTGACCATGTGTAAACGTAACAAACCGGAATTTTTGCGTCGATATGTGACAATGGATGAAACATGGATCCATCACTTCACTCCGGAATCAAAACGATCGTCATCAGAGTGGACAGCAACTGGTGAGCCTCATCCAAAGAGCCCGAAAGCACAACAATCGGCTGGAAAGGTTACGGCCTCGGTATTTTGGGATGTGCGTGGTGTAATATTCATCCACTATCTTGAGGGAAATACCATCAACAGTGAATATTATATAGCGTTATTGGAGCGTTTGAAGGCCGAAATTGCAAAGAAACGACCGCATATGGCAAAGAAAAAAAATTTTGTTTCATCAAGACAACGCACCGTGTCACACGTCAATCAAAACAATGGCAAAACTACATGAATTGAACTTCGAATTGCTCCCACATCCACCGTATTCGCCAGATTTGGCTCCCAGTAACTACCGGCTGTTCGCAGACCACAAAAAAATGCTCGCCGGTAAGAAATTTCGCACGAATGAAGAGGTTATCGCTGAAACTGAGGCCTATTTTGAGGCAAAAGATAAATCGTTCTACAAAAGTGGTATTGAAATGTTAGAGCGGCGTTGGAATGATTGCGTTACTCTTGATGGAGATTACGTTGATGAATAAAGCTAATTTTGAACCAAAAAAACCGTGTTTTCTTTGTTAGGCCCGGGACTTTTCAGCCCATGTGTTAAGACTTCAACTTAACATAGATTAAAATAATATTTACCACTTACATAAATATCCCATCTCGGTATAATGTATATTTGAACGTACAAAATAAACGTATAAAAACAGAAAACACTAGATATTGTGCAAGTGTAAAAATATTTTAAATTCTTTTTTTATAATTGATATCGATATCAGTATGAAGAAAACATGTTGGTCATTGACTTCTGTTTATACTAGAAACAGCTGTTGTCCGCTTCGTTAATTTGAGCAAATCGGTAGAGAGCTGGTAATATCTATTTTATTTTATTTTTGTTTTATTTTCAATCAAAATTATCTAAATCACAGATGCATTCAAAATATTGAGACACGCCATAAAGGTGAATCCTGGATTGCGTTATACAAAAGGGACCAATTTACTGCAAACTCCAGATTTACCCTTGTTACCTATTCCAAGGTTTGTTTCTCATACGCACGCCTATGTAAATCTAACTATGCTCGAAGAAATATTTTGCAATATGTGTACGTGCACGTCGAATGTATTCTTTCTTGCTTACAAAAGAAGATGAAGCAAGAAATGTTGAAAGGATTAAAAAATAATTAATATTTTTTAAATTATTTATTCTATATTTCGAATATAGAATTCGTTTAATTAGGAGGCATTCTTCTGTTTATATAATATGATGATTCACATCAACTAGCAATTAAACTGTAAAATAAGTTAGGTAATAAAAATTTAATGTTTTACGATTGATAGGGATATACAGTAGCGGACAAAATAATCGCAGTGGGAAACTAAGAATATCTTAAATCAATGTTTTTCGTCATTAACTGAAAATAAAAATCGGGACTATACTTGAAATAAGACTAACTTAACACTGGATCAAAGAGATTTTAACTCAAGATCGGTATGTAGAAATTAGAAATTCTAGAGAGCGTTATGCTGTTCTATACCGAAGAAAAAATGCCTTTAAGATGGGTCTTGATGCACTAGAATAACACCAATCACACTAGTCGACGAGGTACTGGTTAATCTAACATAGGATGAGGTCCTGGAGTGGTCGGCGCAGTTCCCAAGCCTTAATCCTATCGAAAACTTATGGAGCGATCTTGAACGAGCCGCGTGCTATTCAAGCAGTCCAGAACACTGTCAACATTCGCCCGATAGCATACTTCGATATTTTGCGGCAGTGTTATGAAAAACGGCTATGCAACCAAATACGAGGGCAACCTGAAATGTTTCCGGAATCGGCAGGAGATGGCGCACGAAGGTTGAAGTGAATCCATTGGTTGGCAAGGGCAACCTTTTTTAAGGAAATTGTCGAAATTTCAGCCGTCTACTGTCAATAGTTATTGTTTAAGAGTGCATTTTGTGTAGCAAGTCAGGCGGTTTCGTGTGATGAAATGGTCGACAAGACTCATGATGGACTACATCCACCATGAACCCCTAGCAAAATATTTCGAATTTCAGTGGCCGTTTTGGCAGGCATCCAGAAAGGTATTATCACTGCATGAAATTCGATTTTATCAACTTTTGCGAAACCGCCTGACTTCCTACACAAAACACACTCTTAAACAACAACTATTGACGGTAGACGTTTGAAAATGTGAATTTGCCGATTTTGGAAACATATCAAGTCACCCTGGATCGTTCTTTTAAAAAACCGTGTATTAACTTAACACATATATTATGTAACTTTGTATCTTGTAGCAGAAACTATTATTAAATGTTTTCCAGAAGTAAATGAATTCAGAAAACTATTCCCTTGCAATTATTGTGAATTGTTTATAAATTTGTAAAAACTTGGGTATCCTGAAATTTTAACTGGCTTTCTTTAATAACTGCTGCTTCTTTAGGACTACATTATAAAATTTGGGTCTTTACACAGGTATAGCGGTAAACTCCACTCACACAAATTAATTAACCGACTAAGTAGTCAGTCGGTAACACGGTTGACAATGAGAGCCCACGCGCTCTCGAAACGCTGCGTTCCGCATAATTAATTAATTTATGTGAGTGGAGTTTACTGACATACCTGTGAATTGTACATCCATACAGTCCTTGCAATCGTCATTTGGGTCTTTACTTTTTTAAACTATTCAAAGTAATAAAATACTATCTATATCTTCACAACGTTTAAAAATTGATTATGATGACGATGGGATGCCAATGCCAATATTTCGATTTATACTATATCTGCATTATGCAGATTTCACTGTATCACCGTAACGTTTGCTGTAGCGTGGGAATTGTAACGTCACATCATGCTACAGTCATTTTGCTTGAAATAGAGTATTAAAAATGTTTTATTGGACGACAGTTCACTTTACACTCGAATAGATATCAATGTCTTCAACAAAGGTCTTCTAAAGTTTTAACAAAAAAAAGGGAAGAAAGGAAACTTGTTCTCAATAGTCGGCTTGCTATTGATTTAATTAATAATAGACGGAAGGAAAACTGGCCGAGTTTATTGTGTCACACGTTATAAATATGTAAATTATATCTGTATATCGAACCTTGAAACAGTTACGTTATAATTAGAATATGAGAGAAGTGGTATAATTTTATTAATTATTATCTAAGTGATGCTTTATAAACAGCAGCTAACGTTCGATGTCGTAAAATAAATAGAATGCCTGTAAAGCATATGTTTTTTTACATTCACATCCGCTGTTGTAATTTTTTTTATCTCTTACTGAGTAATGATTTTAACGGATTGTTTTTTTTTCGAACATTGAGATTTATTTGGCTAATTGTTGCAGATGTTTAGATATACAGTAATCGGCGTCTTTTTTAATGAATATTATGTACATGCCGCACACAAAGACCGCACATTACAGTATATTTATACTACACAAAGTTCTGTTATACGTATCACATTGAAGATAGCAGCATTGTACAAAAGTATGATGATTGTAAATAGTCATATTTATTGATTTCTATCAGATCCACATACACTACCGTCCATAAATTAAAATAATACAACTGGCAGGCATATCGTAAAATCGTTAATCCCTATTATAAATTATTGTATGCAAATATAAAATTATTACACTAATCGGCAAAGTCCAAACGTTTAGTTTCACCCGAATACATTTTATTGTCTTTTTCCAAGAATACGACTATTTTTTCACGGAGATGGGGTAGGATACCTTTCGGTCAAAGTCGGTAATAGTTCAGTGCATGTGAAGGTATTAATTCTTAGTGTCCTGTGCGGAATTATTGTAACAAGGTAATAAAGTACTGAACGTAAAAATGCCAAAACGCAGACAGTTTACTATATACTACTAATTTGTACTCTTCGCGACGAAGGATATACCGAGAAAGAAATTGCTCTACCGCTGGGTATTTCACCCAAAGGTCTGCATTGCATATTCGCCCAGAGAAGAGACAGGACAAGATCTTAATAGAAGACGAACTGGGCGGCCATGGATGACTTCTGAAGCTGAAGATAGATTTATCGTAATGATTTCGAAACGAGATCGACGTCTAACGGTATCGGATATCGCACCACGCGTTAATGCACAACGACCAACAAATGTTTCTGTTACCACCTTCAAAAGGCGATTATTGGCAGCAGGTTTAAAAAGATGCATCGGTCGCAAAGAAAAACAGTTTTTAAAACGCGTGCATAAGGAGAACCGATTAATATGTGCAAGAGAATACGCTAACCGGTCACTGGATGATTGGAACGCAGTCTCAAGAGCTAGTGAGGCCTCCTAGTCCCGTCCGTCAAACACGGAGGTGGTAGTGTTATGGTTTAGTATTGTTTTGCTGGAACAACTCCGGGTAATTTAGTCAAAATTAGTGGTACAATGCGCGAATAAGAGTATTTTGAAATTTTGCAAAATCATGCTATTCCGTGTGGAAGTGCGTCTTGTTGGTGAGCAGTTTGTGTGCCAGCAAGACAATGACCTCAAACATACGATGCATAAAACGTTTATATAGAACTCTTATGTGATGAGCTTGATCGAAGGGTCAGAAAGTAACAACCTGAGAACACTTAACACCTATGGGAATATTTAGAGAACGCATGGCAAGAAATTGACGTGGACCGTCTCGAAAAATTGCTTCGAAGAATGCCTAAAATTTATGCAGCGGTTATATCAAAGCCAAAGAAGGTCGTATCGACGAAAATAAATTTATGAGCTAAATAATGCATAAATATTATTATGTTTGAATTAATCTACTTTTATTTGACGACAGTCACTTATGTTGTATAAATCCATTAATAATTAATAACATTTACTGCTTCCAAACTCTTGGACGATAGTGTATAAATGTGATATTTGATATTTTTAAATGTTCAAGAAGAAAAAAACAGAAAATAAAGCATATTCTTTTTATAAAATATAACTGTACATACGCAGTTACGCAATAAAAAGATACGTGTCGTAAAAAATATTAATAAATGAACACCAAGACATAATAATTCTTCTCAATAAGAAAATAATACTAATATTTTGAATAAATATTTTTCTAAAAAAAACTCTAACGTATGCAAGTTACGTAAGATAATATAGCAGATATAATCATGTCTCCACCGTAATGAAAAGTAACCTTTACTTATAAGCATAGTGGCATTACTCCCTCAAATGTTTGCACATATTTAGAATTACAATGGTGAGTTTCTTTATTATAGTGTATGATCTTCTTTGTACTGTAATACACAGTTAGTCAAAGAAAATTATCCACTTAGTAGCAGACGAACATTTTCTGCTATGCTTCATTACACAACCAATGGAAACAAGTATATTTTCTAATTTTGTAGCACAGTATATATACTACACAAGTACATAAAAACATTGTAGTATGAGTTTATACTAAGTTAAAAAAAAAACTCGTATTCAAGGAAAGTACCGTATAACCGCATACACTCAAAGTCATCCAGCTGGAGAAATACGGTTATTTTCCTGCGTATGTAAATATTTCAAAAATATTTATGTAATGGAAGTGAGAAAGAGGCAAATTAGTTGTGATATTCGACGTTTAATAGAGAAACTGCAGAAAGATAGGAAATAGCTAAAATTGAAGACAAAAATTGTACAACAGTTCAGTAGACATTAAAAAGATGGACTGATGATAAAAGAATATCCAACAAACGCAGAACTTATTCCAAAAAAATTCTTTCCGAAGGGGAGGAACGATGAATTTTAAAATAAAAAAGAATCCGAAAAAAGCTGACCAAAATTAGGGAACCAAGTAGAATTAACTTGGATAAAAAAATTCATCCCGAAAATATTAGAAGTGTGTGGAAAAATTGATTGCATGAACGTATCGCTATAAAGAAGCAGTACATCAGCAACAAAAATGGTTAAGCAAGAGTCGAGTTTTTACGAAGTACCAGGATTTAACCTTTACCTTCTTTATCGGATTGTAGCGCTCGAGCTTCCAGCTACTCGATCCACCTTCGGCCCGAGCCACTTCTTTTTCGACGGAATTGGTTGTCGAAAGAAACCTCGCCTAGACCGTACCCTTCCGTGCTTCCGGCTACTCAATCCACCTTCCGCACGCAAGAGTCGTATCCAGACGACGGTATGATGGTGGCGTCCGAGCTTCCAGCTACTCAATCCACCTTCCGCTCGGACGCATTTTCCCCTCCGACGCGGGTGCAATGTCAGGGTAGAAAAATATTCTCCGCCTAGACCGTGCCCGAACGAACTTCCGGCTACTCAATCCACCTTCCGTTCGAACGAGTCGTATCTAGACGAAGGATGAAGTGATTCGCCCTAGGTCGTTAGCAGGGA
This sequence comes from Trypoxylus dichotomus, assembly GCA_023509865.1. Lineage (NCBI taxonomy): Eukaryota > Metazoa > Arthropoda > Insecta > Coleoptera > Scarabaeidae > Trypoxylus > Trypoxylus dichotomus. Next base: position 7,926,156 of record CM042080.1, read on the forward strand.
CCTAGGACGCGGGTATTTCCAGGGGAGTCTGGAGTCGTAATCCTGGGAATTCGACACGAGTGGGTTTTGGTGTTCCCTTGCTGCGTCGAATGTTCGGGTTGCGGTCTTCCGGATGTAGTCTAATAACGGTTCTACTCCGGCATCTTCGTGAATGGTCGTATTTCTTACGAACCAGGGTGCGTCGAGGGCCCATCGAAGCATCCGGTTCTGGAAGTTTTGCAATTTGATTCGGTGACATTGCGCCGCGGTCGCCCATACGGCCGATGCGTATGTCACCGTGGGACGTAGGACGGTCTTGTAGAGCTGGATTTTTTCAAGCAAGATCCAGCTTGCTACGGCCGTTCAGTAACGGAGCTAGTGTACCGGCCATCTGCTTTCCACGGTCGATAATTTTGTGAATGTGGGCTCCCCAGTTTAGTCGGGAGTCCAGCGTGATTCCCAGATATTTCGCTTGGGAATGCCAGGGAACTATGCCTCCTAGGATGGTTAGTTCGGTCGGGTTGCCATGTTTCTTGAGTCGGCATCCGTTTCCCGAGAAAAGTATCGCCGTACTTTTCCCTGGATGGATTGCTGAATGTGTAACAAAGTGTGGAAAAACACATTTTGGATACATTTATTTTTTATCCGGATAATGATCCTAAGCATAACTCCGGTATTGTAAGAGAATGATCACTTTACACCTCTCCAAAAGTTCATCAAACTTCACCACAATCACCGGATTTTGACGTAATACAGCACATGGCAAAAATTAAAATTAAGACTAAAAAAGTATACCATTTCAAATAAATATATGTAATTGAATAAGAATGAAGAATGGCCAAAAATATTATACAAAGTAACTAATAAGTTAGTGCCTAGTAATTAAAAAAATAATAATGTTTTATTTGTCTATTTGTGAGGTGTTGTGGAATGGACGATTTTCATTATTATGTATAATATTGTGCTTATTTTCAATAGATGTTATATATTTTACGAATGAAAATATTATCTATTTCTGTATTTTTATGTAACAAATAGGCTATTTTATAAAATAATATATTACACATAATACAGAATTGTTAATCCAGATTTCAAAACAGATTTACCCGCAATAGTAGGTGAACGATTTTCACTCTCTTCTAACTGTATATGACATCATAAAAGCACACCCAAAGCGGCAATATTTGATTACACAGAAAGTTTACTGAATAGGAAAGCTTTGATACAAGCATAAAATCACATTGTTCCACTGAGGGAAATGTAGCTGGAAATAGACCCAAGAAGTTATTCGGCCAAAATGCTCTTTCAAAGCGATATTGATATCGCTTAGATGTCGATATCATTCACAGAGAATAAAGGACTGTGAATAGAGTAGTCGTATTGTATAGATTCTTAAGCCGACTTGGAAGAGAAAAATATTTAAACAAGGAATCAATATCAACGCACTAATATCCTGAAAATTAAAAAACAAAACAAAAGCAACGATAAAAAAAAATGGAAATTTACCAGCATATGACCAGATTTTAATAGGATTTCATATAAATGTATGAATAGTTATATAGCATTGCTACTATTTATTAATTAAACACATACAGTTACTTACAAAAGTATCAGGTCATTACCCATTTGTCACTTTTCTTAAAATCTGATGATCGTCGCGTTACGTTAAAATCTTTCTGTTCAGATTTCTTAATTTGTTATGAATTATATTTTCGGTTTTAAACCTTATATACTGAATTGTGGACGAACTTCTCTATTGACAAGTTGACCAATTTCACTTAAACTTTTACCTTTCTCGTAATGAGAAATAATGAATTTTCGAATTTCGATCGATGTTTGCGTACCGCCGGATGACTGGATTAATACTACTGCATTTTATTCCCCTATTTAATTACTATTCGACTTAAGAAAAATGGATTTATGCTCTACAATTATTAACGAAGCATTAGCTGTACGAATACGAGTATGCGATGATTGTGTACATTTTGCTATCTTTTATCCATTTTATTAGGAAACTATGAAATAAAGGACTGTATCTATACTTCATTCGAGAATGCAGTAGGTAGCGCTACGGTCGGCGGCTGTATTACACTGGAGAAATTTAACCGATGAAACTGTCAAATGTCAACATCGTAAACACCAAAGTTTGGTTATCAAAATCTTGTATAGTAAATAGCAGAGTTAATCATATTTTATGTGCAATACATTATGGTTATATGACCCGATAAAATAATACCACAATAATAAAGCGAAAGACATCAATTGCAATATAAATATATCCTTCGGTTGTTTCACTTACCGAAATAGTTGGAGCTTATTTAATTATGTTAAAGAGTAACTGAGATTGCATTTGGGGTTAATCGAAGAGAACATAAATGCCATAAGACAACCTTTAAAATAACAATATTGCCATGGATAAACTTGGATTGAAAATTTGAAAGTATAACTTCGACATATACCAACTTATTTGTCATGAAGTAATTCTCTCCGTTGGTAATCTCCATCAATTTTAAAAAGGAAAGTTTCAATGGTTTTATGGTTGAAGGTCAACAATTCAATATATACAAGACAACGCCAAACAAGGAGGAACGTTGCTGATTATGATAATGGGCTCAACGGGGCTGTATCCAAAACACATTGAATGCCTTCAAAGTACATGCCAACATACAACAAGATCCTTAAATCGTGTATAGAATCTGGTTATTGCCAATGATGAAGTTAAACGTACTATACTCGATGACAAAGAAAACAGCACTGCAAGTATACTTGTCTACTGTACTCCGTCTGTAGTGAAACCTACGTGCACATTTTTTCAACGACAGTACAGTCAATAAATAATTGCATGCGTATTAATGACTACAATAAAATATCAAATATACTGATTAATTATCGCAATGTCTTAATTACACACATTACAAATTTATATAATTTCCTCTTAATATCTGAATTAAACTTAATAAGAAAAGGTTGCTTATTGCTAGCATTTTATTTATAAAATAAAAAAATAAAATAAACATGAATTTGATTTATAAATCAAACGGTAGCGTGGAAATTGTGAACAAATAATTTCATTATGCAAATGATAGTAACGGACATTTGAATCAAATTCTGATAACGAAGATGATATATTTGCTGTTGTGATAAATTCTTTAAGTGTATTTTCAACGATATTATCCAGTTAATACATCTTATTCTCTTCTTCAATAGTGTGTTTGACACAGTTTTCCCAAGCTTGAGGTGTTACACCACCTAGCCCTATTTTTGCCGCAACTTGTTTATAAGTATAAAAGATACAATGAAAAACTGCAGTAAACAACGACACCAAAATGATAAGTAAATTTGACAACCGACAGATATGTGATATGAAGAAATTGCATCCGTTTCTCCTGTGTGAATATGCTTCGTCGAAGAACCAATCGCAAGCCCGTACTTTATGGCCTCTATATTCTTTCTGCTTTCTTAACGTAGATGGACTATAGTACGTAGGATACCTAATGCTGTTCACATTGGTTACCTTGCAGTGGGAATTAATAAATATTACCGTAACATGACGTGTTTTTCAATATTTCCATCTATTAATTATTAGTGCACGAATACGGGTGAGACTGACTGTATTTCAATATGGCTAAATAGATTGGACATTAGCTGTATACAATACGTGAGGTAGCAATAATAATAAAGTCGATACACTATTTATAAAAAAAAAAGATGATACTAGAAAGGATATGGAGATGTGCCAAAACGTCTGATTCAATTTTCTAATATTGCATTATGTTTACATTTTAGCAGTACGAATTGGAAATAAAGGAGATTTAGAAAGTAAATGATAAAAACCTTAAAATAACCTTTGCAAAAGTGTTTCCATTGATAAAGAGAGATAATTAACTATTTTTATGGCTTCGTAAATATAAATAAGTCAAATATTGAAAATTTAGCGGAATTTCTAAGATAACAATGTACTTGATTAATTGTGTATAATAAAATACTATAAGATCTGTTTCCTTTTTCACTAAACCTCTTGGTAATTACTTTTAAATGTAATTGTAATTCCCCAAGTTCTCCAAAAATACAAAAAGTCATTATAGGCCAGACACGTAAGCAAATTATTTCTCATTTGGAGATAATTATCTAAATCGGTTAACAAAAAAAAATACATATATTTCCTCTGTCAAAAAGCCACGTTGCTAGATCATTATCATTCACGTAGGTAATCAAAACTTTTTGACACAAACAATAGTACATACAGGCGAAATCACTTGAGATAAGATAAAAACGTTCATTAAAATCGCGTTGAGCATATGTACCTTTTACAAGTTTAGCATAGTTACATCGCGTTTAAAATGCAGTTCAAATTATGCCTGCATGTAAAACGAAACATACCGGCTGCATAGTAAAAAAAAATTCGTTAAAAAAGCTCGTCGCGATTCCAAAATTCAACTTTCACTTACCCGCAATGTATTATCTAACCGGCCTGTGTGTCACGCCGTACGTTGTTTCGCCGCAGAATACGTAAAAACTAATTATTGTTTAAGACTTTGCCAGGTTCACGTTGCACGCAATTTCTGACCACTAAAACACTCGATGTTTACGCTACGTTTTGGACGTCGCGGCACTTTCGCAACAGCGTAAATAAGCCACCGAATACGAACGTTTCAGCGTCGACGATTGGTCATCTTCAATGACATCTTTGGCGGCCGGTGCAGCGGGATACTTTCGTGACGCCGCGTATCAAGTATGCCTAGAACCTATCCGATGATGATGATGATGGCATTTCTAACATTTTTCCGCCTTTCGCGTTGGAGAAGAAAACTTTACTTCGCGCTGCTCTAATTGTTTGCTTGAACGAGCCGCGCTGAGCTATATAACACGAACGAATGTTGTTTTTTTTTCACGTATTATACGTCGGCATACGGATACGCAATCGTTAAAGCGGGGTCTATGCTTGTCTGTTACCAAATATACCGTCGATTCCACGACGTTGCGTTCGTGTCTAATTTGCCGCGTTTTGGTGTTAATTTGGTTGCCTACATTATAAACGGTGTACATTTAATTTTCTTATCTGTTTAATTATTAATCAGAATGGGATCGAGATAACAAATTGCAATAAAGTTCAATGAAATGAGGAGGAGATTATACCCAGAATTTAATCAGTGAGATTTAATTTACAGTTTCATGAAATAATTTTTGGGCTGTAGTTCCGTAGAAGGGACTTCGAGTTAGCGATTTGATTGTATTATAAGGGAAAGCTCACGTTTTGCTGTGTTTAAAACGGTCCTTCTTTTTTTTAGGAATTCAGTTTCAACGTACCTAAAAATCGATTTGATAAGGGCTATTTTTAGGTTATGTTTAGTGGTATATTAGTCATAGTTTACGAAATTTAAATTGGTACTTATTGTATTTGGACTAAATGTTACCAAAACAGACAGAAAATACTGATGAGCGATAAAATTTGATTTGGTTATAGTTCGGTACACTTTTTGTATAATCTTAATGTGTAATCATGCTATAATAAATAATAACATCGTTTTTATTGTTCCCTGTTAATTGTTTTCTATGATGGGAACCATAGAATAAAGACTTGAAGACTTCACAATAATGTAATCCAGTTTCAAAACAACACTAATCTATATACCTATATTGTACACAAAAATAAACAATATTGAATAGTAAATGTTATACAAGAGATTATTCCCCAATATTTTAAATCAAATTTTACCGCTCAGCAGTATTTTCTATCTGGTTTGATAAGTTTTAGTTCAAACAGAATAAGTACCAACCTAAATTTCGTAAACTAGGTTTCCTTAATATTCATCGTACAATGATTTACAAGTCGTTCATATTTGTTAGGTGACACCGCTTCGTAAATGAGTGAAACACTCGGGTAATTTCTGTCGGGATAATCGGTCAACAATTTGCCTAAAATCTGACCACAGCCCAGTGCTAAATTAGTTAAATGCATTTATAGTGGCGCCGTTATTCATTTTTCACCCTAACTAAAAGAAAGACTAGAGCAATTTAAATCAGTGCATTAGGTGACTGTTTAATATTACCTATTTGAAATTAAATTATTTATTTTGCAGTATTTTCTTCAGTTGCATAAAAATACTACAAAACAAAAAGCTTGTTTTATGTTGTGGTCTGATTAAGATTCTATTGACTATGCTTGCAAGCAGGGAAACATATACAATGCATTAAAAACTATGCTCAACAGATAAAGTATACACGTTCAGAACGTCAATCTTTTTAATGTAGTAGAAGTATAGACTCCAACAAATCTATTATTAGCTATATCTTTAATATATATATATATATATATTCAATTAGTTATTCAACTAAAGTTAGCGCACCGCACCAGTGATAAATCTCATTTATGCTGTATGCCATCTAGGAGACACCCAATGGTACTTCGAAATGCTTGAATAATTAAAACAAAAATAGAATATATTCCAAAAATAGAACGATGAATTTCTGTACACACCATTTTTATTGTAAATTCCCATTGATCAGAAACAAGTTCAAATGACGCTGTACCATTTTTACTTCGATTTTGTCAAATATTAGCTTTATATAGTCAAATTCTGAAGTATACTATATTCCAAAAGGTGAAAGACAAAATTCTAAACACACCCTAGCCCAAATTACAACCCACAAATTTCTAAAGTTAATTTTACTCGGTAAATACAAATTTGAATATCTGTCTGAAATATAAAATCTGTACCAAATAAAACTGTATATGGACTCTTCAGAGATAGTTCTACAATTAAAACAACAGAATGGTAAATGTGGTAGCTACATTTGCTTTCTCTCGTTTCTTTGGACGAGAATATATACCTATACTTTAAGCAGTACTGGTGCTAGGTTCTGTATCCATAATTGAAAGCAACTGCTACAGAATTCTTCAATGCAACTAAAGTTCTCTGTATTTGCATATCACTCATAATCTATTTATTTTCAAGTCAAAACTCTAAGAAGAACTAATCTATACCCTAAAATAGCTAGGGTAATATAATAATAAAACTACCTAAACGCAAAAATGATATAATCTATATTAAGGATGTCAAAATCTTCGACAATTTATAGCAAATAGTTAATGTTGTTCGGTGTGATTTCGCCTTGCTTTTAACCAATTAGAAATAATGTTACTTGGGTCTGTTCAGAAATTTGTCTCTTTTTGGAATATATTACAGTAAATTCACTTTGTTGCATAGCAATATCTTATAAAATATACATATTGAAATTTCAAGAGCAACAATCTATCGTGTGATTGAAAATGTGGAAGATGTGCAGACCCTAAAAGGATCGTTCACATATCTTCATTAATAGAATCATATGCGGAAGACTGAAAATGCTATATTTCAAATAGTTCGCAGTATCTATAGGTAGAATACACCACCTTCGTAATAAAAATTTACCAAATATAGGTAGAATAACATTCGGTCAACTAACGAAATAAACGAAATTGTGTAACGCATATTTTCAATTCTGACAGTTAGTCAATAAATTCAACTGTAGGAAATAAACTTTCATCTAAGCACTGGTTTCATAGACATACCACAAACATAAAAATAGTTCGAATTTTCAAAATTTGAAAGTTTTTGTATAATTTGGGTTAGGATTGCGTTCAGAAATTCATCCCTATATTTTTGAAATATACTATAATTATGGATTGAGTTAGAAATTTGTTTATTTGTATATATATATATATATATATATATATATATATCACATTATAAAAATCCATACATTTTGAAGCGGTATTATTTGTTGATAATATAGCCCGAGATTTTTTTAAACAAAAGGATACACATCTGCACTGACATCTAGAGCTATTAAAACCAATTTAAATATGAGAATGCACACTACAAACAAAGCTACTTATAAGAGTTAAAAGCAATTCTAAGTATAAAGAAACCTATTTGTTCTTTATTTTTAACAATTTTTTATGAGCTGTAAATAATTGCGCCATCTATCTTGCATTAAGCATATTCTACTTCCCATGGTTGTCATTGCCACAAGATGTCGCTGTAAATTCTAGGTATAAGCATCTATTGTTATCTTTTTTATGAACTATGCAGGTTTTGTATTATAACAAACAGTATACAACAATATTTCTATAGATCAAATTGTCTTTGTTAGATAATCTTACAGATTTCTGTAATATCTACAAAAGCATACTGGTGGATAAGATATAAGTTACATACAATTTTCTTTCATTGTTCGCGTTGTAAATAGTACTGCATACAATTAGTCATAAATACTTTCTAAGTAATTCATTTAATTAGTTTACGAATCATATCTTCGACAAATAAAATATAATACTTCCAAAAATTATACTAATCCAAAAGCAAATTAAACATAGAATTTCTTAAAATAATATTTAACGTTCTATGTTATAAGCAGGAAATTTTGTCGTCATGGGATATGTTTGAATACCGATTATTTTTTTAAGCATTTATATCAATATTTTTCCATCCGTACTTAAATTTGACCCGATATTACATGATGACGGCGATGTCTTTAAACAGGTTGAAAGATACAATTAAATTAGGCATTTATTATTTCATTTAGAAAATTTCTTTATTAAATAATTTAATTCATACACATACAACACACGCAAAGACTTAAAAATATATATGCAATGTATAAGATACATATCTTACTTTACAAAAATACTTTTTACATTTCACATTTTATTTGTTTACTTAGCTACTTAGGAATGTGCCTTGGTGGTCTGTAAACCGTATTTTTCTTCACGAAGTAATCTTTACTTCTTAATCAGCATGAAGATTAAAAGCTACCGCATCTGAAGCAGGCTAATCGAAACGGAATGATAAGAGAAAATGATTCTTAAATGAAGGGGAATTTGAAGAAGGATGAATGCTACATAAGAGAGATGAAAATAGTACGTGAATTCTAAAGCTATTCACACAAGAAAACTCACACGCTATACATATCAAGGTAATAATATAATACGATTTCTGGACGAATTAGTTAGTTTGTTGGTCGAGGATTTTCTAGTTTTCGGAAGACTTAATCCTTTGTTAAATACATATTTTTTTGTATTATCGTTCGTTTATGCAAAAAATTTCGTGTATACAAAATATATCACAGTTATTATACATTCTTAATATGTTCTTAATTTGCTTTTTAGGAGGTTAAGTGGAGTAAGTGTTCATGACATGTACGTACGCCACCTTACGGTAGATTATAGCAACTCCGTGACAGTTTTACAACTTGTTTACGTTGTTATACTCTATTCTCTATTTCGGAGGAGTCTTTTTAAATTGAATCGCTAAAAGGTAGACTAGTTGTTGGTCAGTTTTCGGCAAAAATTACACTAGCGATATTTGATATATTGCCAACCGCCATATTGTTGCAACAACTGTTTGACGTATGAATCGTGTTATTTATATCGTGAATTACGATTTAAGGTCATCCTATTGTCTAATATGTGCTTGTAAATAATCATATAAAAATAAGAATTATATTAGAATAGAGAAACATTGAAAAACTTCCATTAAAAGAAGTACGATCTATAAGTTGAAATCTAGTATGATGTGTATTTAATCAATAAAAATATTCTGTACTGTTTTCTATATTTTATTAATTATTTATTTTTGTATTGAATATGTAATTAATTACGTAATTACAACTTATATAAAATCGTCACGCCAAAAAGTAGCTTTGAAAAATTCCATTGTGTAAACGCGTCTTTTCATTTTTTATGTAACAACAGAGTTGATCTGAAACTTATGTTACATGTTTGATAGCGAAAATTTGATTTCCCCAAACATCTGAAACATAACCTCTACACATCATCCACTAAACCTCCATTTATTTATTACTCTAAAATATATACTTCCACGATTGTTTTTTTTTTTTGTTTCCTAATATTTCTAGTATTGTCTTGAATCTATTTTGGCCGTTTAACATACGAATATATTTGAGATTCGTAAAAAAAATTAAGCTTCTCCCTAAGCCTTATCACTTTGCATAATCTGTTTCAGCCAAACTTCCGGGTTATAACTGGCCTGTTCGCCGCCCATTTCCGCCGGAAGTACATCTACGTGAACGTAATTGTGCAAGGTACTCAAATTATTTCCGTGAACGTATATCCTTTCTTTAGTTTTATCTTTCAAGAAGGGTTTAATAACGGTAAGGGCAGCTTCGACGTACCACGGTTGACCTATGAAGTGGATACCTTTAAACCTGGCCGGGAAACAATCCTGCAATCCTTCTATCATCGTTTTCAAAACGCTCGGCTTCAAATTGGTGCTTTGTCGAAACGAAAATTCGGTCCAATCAACTAAGACGACGAAACCATTAGCTTGATTGTGAATATTTTGTATCAGAAATTCCAAGGTGTAAAGTAGAGCTCTGTATATCGACAGTAAACTGTACGAACAATCCCAATTGATACCGTTTACGATCAAAATGCATCTTCCTTTCCTATCGCGACTCTCCAAAACACCAGGCAGTCCATTCTCTAGGGATTTTCGTATATCTTCGGATTGTATCGTAAAATTCCGGAAGATTTCTGGATTCTTCCGTCTGTACCAGTAGTAATTCCTAATCAGCTCGTAGGTGTCGTTTATGTCAAATTTTCTGGCGTAAAGGAACTTTAGCAGGGTTTTATCGTCTTGTTGCATATTATCTTTGAGTTCCCTATCGTCGCTACTCTGGATCAGGTTTCTTAAGGACTGGACGGATATGGCCTTGTCTTTCGGCTCAGAATTCTTCCAGTCGCGCATTATGTCCCTACTGATCATCTGGGCTTTCCAGTCTAGTTCGAGGAATTCCGCCATTTTGATTGCCTGTAAAGAAAAAAAAGAGTGTGAAAAATGTTGGAATTATACAAAAAATTATATTAGGGTGTGCCACAGGAATCAGTTTTGGAACCAATTTCATTTTTATTATACACGTTCGATTTGTTTTCGATTTCAATTAAACATTGTCGCTCGCGTATCTGTACAGATGATACTCAACTCTATCTCTTTTCGGTCTGCTAATTGAAACATGATTGTGAATAAAATTAATGGACACATCTAAAATGCAAAGAAAACAATACCTAACATAATAATGCTGCAGCAGCATTGTATTGTTTTCTAGCCATTGTAGATGTGTTTTTAATACGTCACAAGCCTGAGGAATCATTCACCTGTGCAGTTACCCTATACACTACTTGTACGCGCCCTCTTTGGTTTAGCAATCCATATGTTGCTCGGGAAAAGGATTGGGAAACTGCGCCCGCTTGTTTTCGCTGTGTTTGAACCGGCAGACGAGTATTTCATTCTTTTGGCACTAGTTAGCGTCAAAAATTCGAATATGATGATAGTAGCAGAGATGAAATTGCAACAAAAAATTGCTCGAAACCATGCCGATGACGCTTTTTGTCTCCTCACATTGTGTTTCTCGCGAATGATTTCACCAATACCATGAGTAGCTGTATTTAGCAGCGTTATTGTGTTTGGTAAGATTAGTGGAGATATAAAACAGTATTTTGTGGTATTTCGTCAACATAATTTATCAATTAATCCTAGCAAATCTAAACTAATATTGTTTCGTACCTTTCGCGTTTGTAATAACTTGTATTTCAATTAAAAATTAATAATATACTATTGCCTATAGCTAATAATGCTAAAAGTCTGTCTAATTTTGGATAACACTCATAGATGCCGCTACCATAATTGCGTAAATAATGATTATGGTAATTTTAACTGAAAATTCTTAAGAAGAATTTGCATTTATATTGCTACAGTTTATATATTGCACTGCTATTTTATCACTCTACTACTCATAATCTTACTAAGATCAAGCATCGGATACAACGGGTTTAAAATTCAGAATGGTATACGTGTAAACATGTATCATATAAGCTGCTAGGTGCTGAGTGGTTGAACATGAAAGGTAGAAAAAAACTTCGGTGTCTAATTTTTTATCATCGAATCATTTCATCTAAAAAAATCCCATCATATCCCTATTATAAGATTCAAAGAACTTCAAGAATATATCCATAAATTTTACAACAGGATCTGAATCTTCCTTGCAACATAGAACCAAACTTTCTGAGAGATTGTTTTGCTATTAAATTTATTTTAACTTGAACAATGTGTCTTCAATGTCCATTATATATGGTATATGGTATCAAACGGGATATTAAAAAATGAATTGATACCAGGATTAATACAAAGTACAGAAACGGTCGAATAACTTTGTTGTTTAAGAAGTATGTTTTGAAAGTTTGATGTGGATGTATAGTTAGAAATAACGTATTTATTACATTTTCACCTCGCTTCTGATTAAACAGAAAATCTTTCCTGCTTATTATTTTCTTTTGCAATAAATAAATAAATATATATGTATATATAGATTTATTACAGGCCCAGGTGGCCCACGGCCTACTTTTCTTACCCCGACATTTTTCTTTCCCTCACTTTTAGAGCGTTTCTTTCCCTTTGATTTAGTATCCAGGTCTCGCTTACGTATATTACTGTCGGTCACACCAACACATCTAGATTCTGCGGCTATTCTTGAATAGATCTCTTCCTTTTCGAATATACGAAACTATATTCTGTACCTATCCTTTATGCTTGAATCTCCGATCGTTTTTTGATCGATTTATCGCTTCTTAGTTCCATATACTTTATATTACGTTCATTGATGTCGCTTGCTACGTATCCCAATTCTCTAAGTGCAGCTAACAGATTATCTTTTGTTCTCGCTAATAATGCAATATCGTCAGCGTAGGCTGAGCACTGATTCGTGTGGCTGAGTATAGTTCCGTTTCTTCCAATTCCGCTCTCCTTAATTTGCCACTTTTAACACGACATTATACACTACGGTAGAAACTGGATCGCTCTGTTTGATTCCTCTGTTTACCTGGAAACCTTCCGGGACATTGCCATCTATGACTACCTTAAATATTGTTTCTTTCAAACTCATTTTCACTAATATTGTTAATTTATCCTGGGTATTGAGCTTTCATAACGTTTCGTAGAGTTTAATGGTGTCGTACGCTTGACGAAATACCTCATATTTTTAAACTGTCCAATACACCGTACTTTTACTGATTTGGTGATCCATAACAGTTAAAGTTAAATAAAGTGCGAACCTCTTCAAAAACAAATGGTGACAACAGTCATTCTATCCACGTATTATCAACTTGCTTAGATTTTGTAAGATTTATTGTCGTGGTAATTAATCACCAAACCCACCAATAACTTGTGAGAATGATCTGACAAGTTACAGTAAAATGACAGCGTTTTCAAAGATATCTTGATTGTACGTTATAAGGTAGTTTTCTTATTTTTTTGTACTACGTTTCTATCAATAAGTAGAAATAATTTTATTCCTGTTTAAAAATGCCTCGCGGAAAACAGATTAATTCTGAAACTCGATCAGCAATATTAACGCTACTTCAAGAAGAATATTCTATACGGAATATTTCCGGGTGGCTTAATGCGAAAAAATCCATAGTAAATTTAACTGTTTGCCGCTTCGAGCAAACTGGTACACTTGCTAGCAAAGATCGTCCAAGATGTTCTCGAACAATATCTAGGAGTGACGATAAACGCATAAAATTGCTTAATAGGAGAAATAGACGGTTAACGGTTTACTGAAATTAGGGCGAAAATGGACTAGAAACAAGAAGATATCCGTTAACACAGTGAAACGTCGTTTAAAAGAAGCAAACCGGCCGTATTGCTACACGAAAACCATTACAACGTCGTGGGAATAAAGAAAAACGTCTCACAAAAGACTGGACAATAGAACAATGGGGAAATGTACTATAGAGTGAGGAGTCCAAATATGAACTGTTTGGTCAAAACCGCAGAACACTTGTTATGCGCTGAAAACACGAGGAAATGCTTCTTGACTGAATTACACCAATAATAAAGAAAAGTGGTGGTTCCATTCTTGTACGGGGTTGTCTTTCATTAAGTGGAACAGGGGAATTTGGGAATAAAAGGGGAATTATCGGCAGATTTCAGAAGAAAATACTCTACCATCCAGATTGCGCTTAATAAGCAACAATTAAGAATTGTAAACGATCCGACGCACACTTCGTTATTATGGAAAAACTACCTCGCTGACGCAGAGAATGAAGGAATATTAAAAATAATGACTTGGCCTCCCCAGAGATCTGATCTTATTCCGATAGAGCTTCTGTGGGACGAACTAGATAGACGAATAAAGAAGAGAATGTCCAACGTCCAAATTCCATCTCTGGACGGTATCGCAGAGAGAGTGAAACAAGATGCACTGAGAAAATTGGTAAAAAGAATGCCACGAATTATGCGAGCAGTTATGAAATCAAGAGGTGAAGGAGAAAGTATAACTTATTTTATGTTTTCTAATGTTTATTATTTTCATTTGTGTACGCATATGCAATAAGTCGCAGATGAATAAATATTTTCCTTATTATTGCTTTGTTTAAAGTTTTGAAGCAAGCGACAAACGGTAGTGTGTTTCATACTAATTAAACCTAAGTATTCTTTTATATTCCTTTAACGTACTTTTCTATTCACAATTAACACAACTAAGCGAAGACATAATTCTGTTCTATCTTGCAGTTTCAACAAATACCTGAATAAACATACCGTGTTTTACATATTTTACGATCGTTCTTTTGCATCTCTATTTCTAACAGTGTTGTGCGTGAGTCATATAGACACAATATAAATAAATCTTAAGTTGACAATACAATCGCAAATAAACAGTAAATTTGAATTTTACCACCGCAACCATATTGAATAACAAATTAGACTTTGAAAATTACAAAATGAGTAATACAAATGCAAGTTTTCAACTACCAAAAACCCAATTAGGTTATTCAAATTTACATAGACTCCTTTTAGACCTTATAAACAATAAAAAATCTATAAAAAAACTTGTTTTCTTAGCAGACCATTATCATATTGACCGCATGGTGTATATTTCATTTATTATTTAACCTCGAACATATACAGCTACTGATCAACTGAATTAATTAGAGGGCTTCAAGAATCGCTAACATTCATCATTGTGAAACCTCTCAAACGACACTGATAACTGTACAAAGAAATAACATCAACTTACAGATGCATGCACTCCAACAGTTCGTAGACCTTGTCAACTACTTATGTCGGAGCAAGCACATTCAATATGTACAGCTAGCTTCTGGTAATTAATTTTTAGTGTAGATCTTTGTTAACAGTACCTGTAGACATTTACGTTACATGGCTTTGGAACTAACAAAAAAATAGTTGGAACTAGAATCACCACTTTACGTTCGACGTATACACGATTTCACGTGCAAAATCAAACTAAGCAATATTGGGATCATTTCGGGAGATAAAATTGTCTGGCTTATACAACGATAATGATAAGGTCTCTAAAGAAAGGCGTATACCAAAAAAAAAATGCAGTCATTCAAGCTCTGGATTACATCAGATTTTAAGACGTGCTTAAATTTAGATATCGGGATTATGAATGTTTTTCTTGATGCTGGTTGGAATAAAAAAATCGCTAACTGTATATTTACAGCATTTAATGAAAAGTGTTTTCATAATTTAAATTATTTTATGCAATTAATAGTACAGTGAATACCAATACTTATGTGCACAACACAGACTATATACAAGATGTGTTTAAATTGATGCAACATCCTGAAACGAAAGTCTGAACGTTAAAATGTTGCATTATGCATCGTTTTCACGAACTACTTAAAACAAACGAACATTTGACAACACTGCATTCGCATGCTACAGGAATAGCAGGTACCGTAATATCTCCTGAATTTCAATCTTAATCTAAATATTTAGTAATAGCAGACTGGCATAGCTGTCTTAGATTTGCTTTGTGAGGTAGTCAGCTTTAGATACATACATTAGGGTGACAGAATAAAGTAGACACCAGATAAAGCGGTCTAAATATGTAAACAGCTAAATTCTAAGAACGAATTAAGAACTTTCTCTTGTCATTAGGGTAGGAGTAGATGTATCGGAAGGAATTCGTCATAAGTTTAGTATCGTTACAACTATGCCTCGCTTACAAGGTCCGAGTGATATTAGCGACTTCACCCGGGGTCGCATCGTTGGCCAGAGTGAGCGCGGCGCTTCGCAACGTGAAATAAGTAAATTTTTAAATATTCCGTTGTCCACAGTTAACCGTGTGATTACACAATTTAAAAACAAGGAAAAAACAACAGTGGAGCCGAGACCAGGTCATGCCGGACCTTCTGAAATAAGTAAAAGGGTGCTTGTGCGCGAAGTGTTAAGAGAACCGCGAAAAAGTACAGCTGAGCTTGCGGCAACTTCACAGAAAAGTCAGCGTACCGTTCTGCGATATCTCCACAGTGTGGGGATGTGTAAAAGGGTGGCAAAGAAAAGACCTCTCCTTACGGCGTTTCAAAATCGGCGCCGAATGGCTTGGGCAATCGAAATGCGAACGAAGCCCGAAGAGTTTTGGCGGTCTGTCATTTTTTCAGACGAAAGGAGATACTGCCAATTCACTTATAGTTGTCGTACGTGGGTATGGGGACGTTCGTCACAGCAACTGGACGACAAATTTTTGCATCAGACGGTGAAATACGGCGGTGTGAACATCATGGTGTGGGGCGCGATATGGTATGGTGGAAGATCGCAATTAGTAATCTGCGACGAAAATATAAATGCTGCAAAATATATACAAATATTAACAGCAGGACTACTACCGATATTCGACAACGCCATTTTATCTAAAGAAGACGCCACTTTTATGGAGGATGGAGCACGCTGGTACAAAGCAAGAACAACAATCACATGGAAAGAGGAACAGGGGATTCGGATTTTACCATGGCCAGGCCAATCACCAGACATGAATCCGATAGAGAATGTTTGGCACATAATCCAGCCAAATATGGCGAAACGACCCCGAAAATCCAGCAATAAGGAAGAACTCGTGGCAGCTGTTACAGAAGAGTGGTTAAATATTCCAGAAGACACCATTAATCATAATAATCATTTAATTGATTCTATGCCACGACGACTCGCAGCACTTCACGCAAGTAAAGGTGGATCGACAAAATATTAGTCTAATTTAAAAATTTTAAAATATTTTGTATATATAATGAGAATAGAATCTTTTTTTTTAATTAGTAGGTGTCTATTTTATTCTGTCATGCTAGTGTATATATTCCATTTTTTTCCGTAAAAATACGTGAAAATTGTCTTGAATATATTTTTCCCTTATCACTACAGGACTGGGTTCAGATTTGAGATGAATTGTCAACCGATTACCTGTACTAAAATAGTTTTTGTGTCTGGTTGATAATACGCCTACATTACCCCACAAATGTAAACGGCTTGGTGTAAAAGATTGTGCGCCGGACGTTGAATCTGAACGCAGCCCAGCTGTCACATACCAAAAGAAAATAAGGTTATTTAAGATACACCTTGCATACAGTACTTCACTATCATATCTATGATGAATAAATTAGTGGAATAGTAAAATTTCTGAGTAAACTGAAATAACACAAACAAATTGAATTTCCATATATTTTTATATTTTCTTAATCGAATACACTTAATCCATTTTAAAGGAAAACAAGGTTCCCTATGTATGTAATATTGCAAAAATATATCTGTTTAAGATAAATACTTTAACGCACATTAATTTGAGAAAAGAATTGAGTATTATTTTCTTTTTATAACTCTTTACAATCCATAAAATTTTGAGGATGTTTTTTGAGTCGACCTAAACAAGTTTATACTATTTTATTGATTGGTGTTAAAAATGAAAGGTTGTTCTTAGTTATTAAAATTGTAACATTATAGTATGCGTGTATATCGAATTATATTACTTGTACAAAACAGGAAATTGTAGGTGTTACTTGTTACAAATAGGGAAAACTGAAGGTATTGACAGATATCAAATATGGCGTCCTTACGTAGGCTGAATAACGGAAGAGTATACTTTATATTCCTAAATCGTGCCCACATTAACAACGTAAAGCGTTGAATAGCTTCGAAAAGAAACAGTTGCTAAAAAGTAGGATACCATCTTTTAAATATCAACAATACATTATTAAGTCAGTCCACTACGTTAGGTGTACAATTACACTTGGTTCTATTTGTTTGGTCTCGATTTTTTAGTCTTTTTATACAGAGAAAAAAATATTGTTTATATATAAATTAAAAAACGAAAGTAAAATTGATAATAGAACTAAACCTTGTCATCAGTACACTTACTGTATATATTAAAGTGGTTATGGACGAAAATGAAAGCGTAATAGAATATACACCATATTAAAAAAAGAATATCTTTCCATTTTTGCATACAAATGTGTGCATGGGAATGTACGAAGTAGGTATATAAAATTTAGTATGCCTATTGGCATCACTGGAACTGGAAAACCTGTGTTTCTTATTTTATAGGTTATGTTGTATGTTAATGTTCAATATTTGACCCTGTAAATGCTTTACGATAATAACTGTAAACGCCAAATTCAATGGCAGGTGGTGGGGATATACCCTAGTCGTTTTTAAAACCCGCATACTCACTTGCTGAAGTAATAGAATATATTTTTCAGTGGCGCATCGTTATGTCTTTGCTAGGGGATCGTAAAGTGATACATGCTCAAACGCGAGAAGTAGTTTTTAATATTTACAATTATTTTTATAAGCATAGAAGTACATTAATTATATTGATAGAGCGGTTAGATATACGAGCATTGAGGATTGATTACTTGCAAAAGATTAAACATTTCCTTAAGAGAAATCGACCCATTGGAACTTACATTCACAGTACTACATACGTCTTTAAAAGTGTGATGTGATGAAAGTACAATAGGTCTTTTGAAGAACACAGCTAAAGGACTCGGACTAATAATACTCCTCGCATATGCAACATGGGCTTTATCCCTAAAGCCCTATTGATTTTTAAGTCCGACGTAAGAACTGGTGATTCCCAACGCAGAAAATTATGGCAGATGGATAGAACAGAAGCTTATACCAAACTTCCCCACAAGCCCCGTTGTTGTAATTCATAATGCGCCGTATCACAATACACAAACAAATCATGCTTCTCCAAGAAGTGATGGTAAGAAAAATGAAATGATTGAATGGTTAGCCTTAAATAATATTCCTTTTGACGCTAGAATATTAAAGCCACCAGTAATCCAATAAGTTAACCGAACGCTACAATGGTCAATATATATATTGACACTTGATATCTGCTTTGTATTGTTTGTTTTTCATTAATTCCACTATTTCTTTTGCACGTAATTTAATTATTTCAATGAATCATTAGACTAAACACTTTTGCTTCTTGTTTTTTCACATTTTGAGTTAAAAATAGGTTTTTTCATATGGGATCCATGTTCTTAGGGTGATAAAGACAAGAAAAGATTTAATAATTAGTTTAGCCCATACAGTTCCTTTCCGTAAGACCACGTGTATTCATATACTATTATGAAAGCATTGTCAATAGTTCCCTATTTATAATGCTGTTGCTTGCAATCACATCATTGATTAAAATGTTATATAACCAAGAAAATGTATCAAAGATGATAACCTCAAAATTTGACAATTGTTTTCATACAATTCATTGCAAAGATGGTTGATGTACCTAAATTTGTTTCAGACGCTGCATGCGTCATAACCAACCATGACGTAACTACAAACATTCACGGTTTTCAGTGTATATGCATATATCTAATACATATAATCAAATGACGTCATAAATATGCAATGCGACCACACAAATAAATTAAAAGTATTTTATATTAGTATAACATTATAACATAATACTTAATAATTAAAGCAAATTTCAATGGATAACGCAACACACTGTTTTTTTATACAAACACTCGTTTTATCACAGTTAAAAATGTAAAAGAAATAGTTATTTACTTAATTATTATATTTTCCATATCGCAGTATTTTTACGTTGCTGTTTGTTCCGACCATTATGAACATAATATAACAAAAATGTTGACAGTTTGTAGGTTACATTAGCAAGTTAGGTTAGGTTTGATAGCGACTTTATGTGTGTGTATTCGTCAACGGCGTAAATCCTGACGTCACTATTTATTGATGACGTGCATCGGAACTTAGCGTGCTTCTAGTATACATACGTTTAATTGTTTTTCAATCGATTTCACAATAATTCTATACACTTAAAAAAGTAAGTTTGTATATATTTTACTCTAAATCTATCACTAAATAAATTATTAATTTATTTACTCATAGATGTGTACTTTGCGCCGCCTCTGGATTCTTGTAACTTTATATAAAACCAATTACAAAGCTTCTCAGCCATCTAATTTGGCGTTTACAGTACCCTTGTAATTTCTTAATGATTATTAAAATAAATAAGTTCTACACTGGAGACTAATTATTGTAAATAAATAAATGAATTATTAGAATTTTATACTTCATATCTTATCAGTTCTTAAGGAACGACTTAGCTCGCATTAGTGATTCTTCAAAGAGTACAGATGGCATAGAGTTCAATTTTGACATGATACCCAAAAACTTATATGAATTTCGGATTCAACACACCCAAATTAATAAAAAATAAACAAAAATTGTGTTGGGCAGTGTAACTGAATATGACTATCTAACTTGATTTGTACAAAGATATTACAATTCCTTACAAAGGTACTCTTACATTGTTTAATATACCACATATTTTCTAGATTATACATTTAAAATAAAAAATAATATAAATATTTATCAATTTTAATTCGCCGATATGTATATTGTAAATTTAGTTAATGCTTAGTTATACTGTTATTTATTGGCCTACTTTACTTTACTTTACATTCTTTAAATACATTATTGTTCACATGTTTTATTTATTTTCATATTGTAAGAGTACTGCGTTGTATTAAGTGTCAAGTTATATCTCTGTATTTTCTGTCCCGTTATTGGATATACACTAGGGTGACAGAATAAAATAGACACCAGGTAAAGCGGTATAAATATGTAAACAGCTAAATTCTAAGAACGAATTAAGAACTTTCGCTTGTCATTAGGGTAGGGGTAGATGTATCGGAAGGAATTCGTCATAGTTTAGTATCGTTACAACTATGCCTCGCTTACAAGGTTCGAGTGATATTAGCGACTTTACCGGGGATCGCATCGTTGGCCAGAGTGTACGCGGCGTTTCGCAACGTGAAATAAGTAAATTTTTAAATATTCCGTTGTCCACAGTTAACCGTGTGATTACACCATTTAAACGCAAGGAAAAAACAACAGTGGAGCCGCGACCAGATCGTACCGGACCTTCTGAAAGAAGTAAAAAGGCGCTTGTGCGCGAAGTGATAAGAGAACCGCGAAAAAGTACAGCTGAGCTTGCGGCAACTTCACAGAAAAGGCAGCGCACCGTTCTGCGATACCTCCACAGTATGGGGATGTATAAAAGGGTGGCAAAGAAAAAACTTCTCCTTACGGCGTTTCAAAAACGGCGCCGAATGGTTTGGGCAATCGAAATGCGATCGAAGCCCGAAGAGTTTTGACGGACTGTCATTGTTTCAGACGAAAGTAGATACTGCCAATTCAGTGATAGTGGTCGTATGTGGGTATGGAGACGTTCGTCACAGCAACTGGACGACAAATTTTTGCATCAGACGCTGAAATACGGCGTGGGTGTGGGGCGCGATTTGGTATGGTGGAAGATTGCAATTAGTAATCTGCGACGGAAATATAAATGCGGCAAAATATATCAAAATATTAACGGAAGGACTACTACCGATATTCGACGACGCCATCTATCTAAAGAAGACGCCACTTTTATGGAGGATGGAGCACCCTGCCACAAAGCAAGAACAACCACATGGAAAGAGGAACAGGGGATTCGGATTTTACCATGGCCAGGCCAATCACCAGACATGAATCCTATAGAGAATGTTTGGCAAATAAGCCAGACAAATATGGCGAAACGACCCCGAAAACCCAGCAATAAGGAAGAACTCGTGGCAGCCGTTACAGAAGAGTGGTTAAATATTCCAGAAGACACCATTAATCATTTAATAGATTCTATGCCACGATCACTCGCAGCACTTCACGCAAGTAAAGGTGGATCGACAAAATATTAGTTTCATTTAAAAATTTTAAAATATTTTGTATATATAACGAGAATAGAATCTTTTTTTTAATTAGTAGGTGTCTATTTTATTCTGTCACCCTAGTGTATGTAGATCATCTGTTTGGCAGATTATGAATATTATTATTATTTTATATTATTTTTCTATTGTCCTGCAAATGGAATTTTTTCTCTGTTGGGCAATGAGGGATATTATTATAATTTATTTAAGTAACAAACACATATTAACATTACAGCAAAATCTAAACATATACTTGGCGATTAAGGATTTTTATTTCAAAAAAGGAGCACTTTTTTATAGAGGGATTTATCCTTTACAACAATTGATTGTGATACATTTCACACATTTTCCTCTTATCAAAGATTACTGAAATAAACATCCTTAAGCCTTTCATAGCTTTCTTAAACAATTTATGAAAAGAAAAACATGTTTTCAGTCTGTAGCTCAAGCGATATATTAGGAACATCTTCCTAATATATCTTTCATAAAGTGACCTATCTTAAAAACTCAAGATTCACATCAGAAAATTTGTTTTGAAACGTCCGAACAGGATGCGTCAGAGAAAGAAGCAGAATGGTATCTTATCTTACATTTATGTATTTTATTAGATAACAGGTTAAAGCAGTTATCGAAAATAGATAAATGTCTTATCAAATAAATCTTATCACAAATATAGTTAGTTAATCTCCGATTACACGCAGTATTTGGCAACCAACCTCACATTATTATTATTATTTTAAACTAATAGAAAACTAAAACAATGCTTTTAATAAATCATAAATAAAAATTGCATACCCGCGCCATGGCTGCACAAATTTATCAACACTTCCAGTTAAAATAGAGAAAACACACGAGACCAACTAATTCTTCAAAAAATAAAACAACCAAAATTGCACCGGTAACACAGATCACTCACACGCGATCCAGATTGCACTGGACTTAATTCGCAGGTCTCTCATCGCCGATCACCTATTATCGCCAGGCAAGACGTAAGATATCGTTTACTTTATGCGTATATATAGCTTCCATATCGGGTAATACACAGGACCAGTAGCTGATAATTTCGACGTATTGGTAGGTAACTTACGCATAACCTGCCGCACATATCGAGAATTTCAAGAAATACTTGCTCGAGATCTCGAGAAAGTTCAACATTTCAAAACGACCTCCATACAAACTACAACCGGATAAAGGGTAGCAATTTGCGGCGATTATGAAGTTTTCGTAATAATACATTTAAGTTGCGTTCCATACAGTACACGATTAAATATTCAGTATATACACGAGAGACTAAACTATTATGCCGTTTAATTAAGGTACGAAAAGATATTTTATTCTTCAATTAATGATGGAAAATTACATGCATATCGTCCTTGGGCAAATTCTAAAGTCACTAGGGAAATATTTCAGAAGAAAAGATAGTTGGCAATAATTGTAACAAATATTTTTCCAATTTGCACTAGTGGCATTTATGTTAGTTGATATAATAAATTATCCGTTGAGTGATACGAGGGGTGGTCCAGATGTTCGTGGAATGGAGTGGAGATAGAGGCACTCACAAGGTATCATTCTGATTGACGACTCACCATTAGTATAGAAGTTAAGTTGAAGCCCTATAGTGTTGGTCGTTTACGAATAATTGCCTACTAAACAAGTCATTCCGGAAGAAAACTGAAACTATGGAGGAAATTGAACAACGTGTTGTGAAAAAGTTCCTTACAAAGCAAGGAAAGAACGCTCAAACCATATTGAATGAAATGCAAACCGTTTATGGGGAACAGTGCCCTAGTAAATCAATGATTTATAAGTGGCATGGTCTTTTTAAACATGGTCGGGAGTCGATTGAAGATGACCCCCGCTCAGGACGGCCAGTTGAGGCCACCACATCAGACATCGTCGAAAAAGTGCAAACATTTCTACTGCAAGATGCCCGTTTCAAGAAAAAACTATTATCTGCATTAGTTGGAGTATCAGATACCACCATTTTGCGTATCCTACATGACCACCTTGGTTATGACAAAAGTCAGTGCAAGATGGGTACCGAGAATGCTCACGCCGCTGCAAAAACAGCAGCGCGTCTGTGCGTCCAAACAATTTTTGGAGCTGGGTGGAGACAAACCTGCACAGATTTTGGAGCGGATTGTTACCGGTGATGAAACATGGGTTCATCACTTTGAGCCTGAGTCCAAACAGGAGTCCATGCAATGGCATAAAAAGGGGACACCGGCGCCAAAGGAATTCAAAGTGTCAGAATCGGCTGGAAAGTTGATGGCTATTGTTTTTTGGGATTGTGAGGGGATATAATTAATTGATTACAAAAAAAAAGGTAGGAGCATAACTGGAGAATATTACGCAGCGATATTAGAAAAATTAAAGGGGGCCATCAAGGAAAAACGTCGAGGAAAATTGACCAAGGGTGTGTTGTTCTTGCAAGACAATGCGCCGGTTCACAAGAGCAAAGTTGCAATGGCTGCTCTGCACAAGCATGGCTTTCAATCAATAGTCCATCCACCCTACAGTCCAGGTGCCAAGTGAATTTTATTTGTTCCCCAATTTAAAAAAAGACTTACCTGGAAGAAAGTTTTCCGACGACAATGAGGTAAAGGAGGCAATTTTGGCCCATTTTGAGGCGAAAGATAAAAAATATTTTTATGATGGTTTAGAAAAATTAATTCATAGATCTAATAAATGTATTGTGCTTGAGGGTGATTATATTGAAAAGGAAAAATAGAGTTATTGTTTTATTTTATTTAAAACCCTTTCATTCCAGGAACTTCTGGACCTCCCCTCGTAAGTTCAATCTACGATTATCGTTCATTACCAATTATGGTTGAATTTGAGAAATCTATCTGTATTTATTTGAGCAATACTACTGTCATTCTCGGACATTTATGTATATTTTGCTGTCTCATTAAATTACTTTTGCAGAAAAAGGAGTTCTAGGCGTGAAAAGTATACTTTTGAGACCTTGTGTTACACCTTTCAAATGTCTTCCGCACTAAGCTCTACTAGCTCTTTCGTCTGGTCGTCGACGAACAAAAACTCTTCTTTGCGTACCAAATAGCTGAAATTTGGACTCGTCAGACCATGTGTGCCAATCATCCAGTGACTAGTTTGCATGTTCTCCTGCCCACGTTAATCGTATCTCTTTATACACGCGTTTCAAAAACGCTTTCTTGCGGCAAATGTATTCCCTTAAATCTGCTGTTAGTAATTGTCTCTTGACGGTGGTAACAGAAACATTTGCTCGTCGTTGTATATCAACGTGCGTTACGATATCCGGTAACGTTAGAAGCTTCAGCAGTCACCCGTGGTGACCGTCCATTTCGTCTCCCATCAAGATTTTGTCCTGTCTCTCTTCTCAGAGCCAATATGTAATACACACCTTTCGGTGAAATCTCTAAGCGTTGTTCTATAGTCAACTGTCTGCGTTTTGGCATTTTTACGCTCAGTACTTTACCAAATTGTTACAAGTATACAATGATTTCAATAAAACTAATTCCTCCGATAGAAAAGTGATTAGACACTACCTTTATCGCATGCACTAAACAATTACAGAGTCTAACCGAAAGAACAATAATTGCATTTTTAGAAAAGAACAATAAAATGTATTCAGGTGAAATTTGTACCTAAGTGTTTGAACTTTACGAATTATGTGCAACAATTTTATATTCGCATACAATAATTTCTAATAGGGATTAACGACTTCACGATATGTCTATCAGTTGTAGTATTTTAAAGGAATTTCGCCTTGCTTCCAAACTTATGGACGATAGTGTATAGTTGTTTTGGTAATCTCTACAATACATTGCTTGAAGTAAATTATTCGTAAAATAAAATCTGAGCTTGGCTTTTCCAGGCTTTATCAGGACCCGCACTCGTTTTTGTTAGAAGAACAAATTTTACTCAGAAAATGAAAAATTATAGTAGATTGACAGAACAAAATACAGATTATGATGAATGCATATTTGGGTCGCTTTTCTTTTGTCTCGGTGGACATTTTCCTCGCTTAAAGCCAATGAAAACTGGGGACTTTTTCGCATAATATTTTAATGAGAGAAGCGTAGATAAAAAGCACTATACAGAAATTCAAGAGAACTAATGAATGTTAAACATAATCTTTGACCGCTTTGGAAAAAGCACTAAATTCTGAAAGAAACAGATAGAGTCCTAACTATATCAAAACTACGAATAAATGATAAGAAAAACAATGGATTAGGTTTACAAACTTTTAAATTTTATCTAAATGAAATTTATAAAACAATTGTGGTCGTGGATATATACGTAGCTTACTTATTTATATTTGATCTTTGGTTAGTTTTTAATGAAAGATAATGAAGATGGACATATTCATTTAACACAATATTTTTAGCTTGTTAGTTTTAAAACACTTTCTATTAACAAGATTTTTCTATCACGCTATCCCTGCATTGGCGTAATGGTGTTTTGTGATATATAGTCCATTCGCGCCTTAAAATTTAGTATTGCGTGTAATGAAATGTTATTCTCTCTTTCTGTTGGCAGAGTGTTTATGTATATATATTTCTTTTCAACCTGGGAAGAGTTACGCGAGTTTGTACTAGCAACTTTTTTGACAGGTGAATTTGCATAATTCCCATGATGTTTACATTCTCTATTAATTTAAGAATTTTTTTGTTTCACCCGTAATTTCTATGTGTTTTGTGTGCTCTGTTTCTTAATATACACTAGGGAGACAGAATAAAATAGACACCTACTAATTAAAAAAAAGATTCTATTCTCATTATATATACAAAATATTTTAAAATTTTTAAATTAGACTAATATTTTGTCGATCCACCTTGACTTGCGTGAAGCGCTGCGAGTCGTCGTGGCATAGAATCTATTAAATGATTATTATGATTAATGGTGTCTTCTGGAATATTTAACCACTCTTCTGTGACAGCTACCACGAGTTCTTCCTTATTGCTGGGTTTTCGGAGCCGTTTCGCCATATTTGTCTGGATTATGTGCCAAACATTCTCTATCGGATTCACGTCTGGTAATTGGCCTGGCCATGGTAAAATCCGAATCACCTGTTCCTCTTTCCATGTGGTTCTTGTTCTTGCTTTGTGGCAGGGTGCTCCATCCTCCATAAAAGTGGCGTCTTCTTTAGATAAAATGGCGTTGTCGAATATCGGTAGTAGTCCTTCTGTTAATATTTCGATATATTTTGGCGCATTTATATTTCCGTCGCAGATTACTAATTGCGATCTTCCACCATACCATATCGCGCCCCACACCATGATGTTCACACCGCCGTATTTCACCGTCTGACACGAAAATTTGTCGTCCAGTTGCTGTGACGAACGTCTCCATACCCACGTACGACCACTATCACTGAATTGGCAATATCTGCTTTCTGTCTGAAAAAATGACAGACCGCCAAAACTCTTCGGGCTTCGTTCGCATTTCGATTACCCAAGCCATTCGGCGCCGTTTTTGAAACGCCGAAAGGAGAGGTTTTTTCTTTGCCACCCTTTTATACATCCCCACACTGTGGAGGTATCGCAGAACGGTGCCCTGACTTTTCTGTGAAGTTGCCGCAAGCTCAGCTGTACGTTTTCGCGGTTCTCTTAACACTTCGAGTACAAGCACCCTTTTACTTCTTTCACAAGGTCCGGCACGACCTGGTCTCGGCTCCACTGTTGTTTTTTCCTTGCGTTTAAATTGTGTAATCACATGGTTAACTGTGGGGACAACGGAATATTTAAAAATTTACTTATTCCACGTTGCGAAACGCCGCGTTCACTCTGGCCAACGATGAGACCCCGGGTGAAGTCGCTAATATCACTCGAACCTTGTAAGTGAGGCATAGTTGTAACGACACTAAACTATTTATTAACATATTTATACCGCTTTACCTGGTGTCTATTTTATTCTGTCACCCTAGTGTATATAGAAGACCACTATTTATATTATATTATTGCAGCACTATTCTCAATGAATAGTCTTATTATAGTCAATTGTAGAATCAATTGTAAAAGAAAAAGAAATGTCACATTCGCAATTTATATTTTAATAAAAGCCGTGTCGTATAATTTGGAAAATAATAATTAATAATTCACCGAAAAACGCAGACACAGCACAGCGGTTTAAACGAATATTCAAAACAAGTATAAAAAACTAACAACATATAAAACGGTGAATTTCAAAAGTAACGAGTTGGGAACTGGAGTAGATATATGTAAGGGTTAAATAACAGGACCAAAACCAAATACGCGAAAACGAAAACCGAGGAAGGAAGATATTAAAATTGGTACATGGAATGTAAGAACATTATTGGAAACTGGTGAGTTGGAGGAATTCGTGCTTGAAGTGAAAGAACATAGGATTAACCTGGTGGCAATACAAAAATCCGTTGGAAAGGACACTGAATAATAGATAAAACAAGGTACACAATGCATTATTCAGGAAATAAAAACAGAGGCAATATGGTGTCACTTATATTGTTATGGGTAAACTTAAAGACAAAGTAACAGAATTTAAACCAATAAATATAAGAATGGGATATACAAGATTAGATATGAAACCGTGTAATTTAACAATTTTGAATATATATGCGCCTACACAAAACGCCGAAGAAGAAGATAAGGATAGCTTTTATGATTGATAAACTTGAAATGGAATATGACAAAATGCAAAAGAGGATGCTATTGTAATCTTAGCAGATTCCAACGCGCAAATAAAAAAGGAGAAATACTTGAGGCATATACCGGGTAAACAAATAATACATGAGAAGACGAATAACAACGGTTTACGGTTGTTGAATCTAGCAGGAAGAACAGACATAGTAATAAGTAGTACCATGTCCAGACATCCAGCATGGCATAAAGTTACTTGGATGGCGCCTAACCAAAAAACATATATACAGAGAGACCACGTCCTAATATCAAGAAGAACAAATATAAAGGACGTCAGACCATGCAGACTCGCTTGCGCTAATTCAGACCACTTTCTGGTAGTTTCAACGATGATACAAAAAGTAAGAAGAAGCATAAAAAAAATCATTAGCAAAGGGATATCAAAAAATTAGAAAACCCCAATGTAAAAAGAAAGTATAGAGAACGTATAAATGAATTGTTAGAAAGACAACCTATGAAAACGCAAACCATACAAGAAGAATGGGGAAAAATAAAGAATAGTATAAACATTCCGGCAGAAGAAGTAACAGGGACGGTAAAAAAAAAGAATAACAAATATTGGTTCAACGATGACTGCCAGGTGTTAACTAAACATAAAAAGGAAACCAGATTAAAATGGATAAATACCAACAAAGAAGGGAGGAATGCACGTAGTCAGAAAAATAATGCAACAGAGAGCAGGATGGTTGGGACATGTGTGGGAGTTAGGAGGAAAACTGCAATCTACAATATCCTGGAGAGGCAGCATGGGAGGAAGAAAAAGACGAGGGCGAACCAGAACTACTTAGCTGCAGGAGGTGGTAGAGCTGGCATTGGCAGATGGCAAAAGAAGACCAGAGACAGAAAGAAATGGAGAGACATATAAGGAAGGATATACATTATTATTTTGACACAATGTGGCAAACGCGTTCGCATTTCCCATAAGAGCCATACTGAATCTTAAGGTGCAAACGGACTATAGGTTATGGTATAATAATAAATAAAATGTTAAAAATAGTTGTTCCATTTCATGACTATAATACAGTCATGCCATATTTCAATTAATATACTCAGTAGATGATATAAATTAAATAATTCCCATTAGAAAATACGTTACTAAAAGAAACAAAACAGTTGTAAACCTCGTCAATGTTTGAGGTGTACCACCAACACACTCAATTTGATCATACTGTATAATTTATGCGCGAAGTAGAGTTAAAACTTTTGTTACTTTTCTGTAATAACTTTCAGAAAAATGTTTGGAATCACAAACAGATTTGTAATATGACGTATTCGTCTAAACTATCTAGCATCTCAATAATT
Source organism: Trypoxylus dichotomus (assembly GCA_023509865.1). Taxonomy (NCBI): domain Eukaryota; kingdom Metazoa; phylum Arthropoda; class Insecta; order Coleoptera; family Scarabaeidae; genus Trypoxylus; species Trypoxylus dichotomus. Next base: position 7,956,168 of record CM042080.1, read on the forward strand.
GAAACACCATTTTGGTATGTTAGCATATTGCATCAAAATATACATAACTCGTACAAACTCATTCATCATCAGACACATCTTTCATTACGTACACAAAAGATAAAAGTAGCAAACTAAACCTAGATCCATGTTAGGACATCAAATACAAGCATGTGAAATGCTTCTCAATTAATTTATTTGATGACTGAGGCGACCTTGTTCTATAAATAATGACGTGTTGTAATTAAAAGCTGCTACAGTGGTTTAGTTGCTACACTTTTTTTTCTATAAAGCATATTGAGTTTCAGTTGTGCTAACGCTTCTCGTGAAGCGATTAAAACGATATTAATTTCGTTTGGTTTTGCACAAACTCAATGTTCTAGGATTGCAAATCGATATCTTAAAGTTATTTCCCTTTCACGTCTGTTAAAGTCAAGTATAATTTAATCACGATCGATATTACCTAATAGTTCTTCACGGGGAAGGAATCTATTTTCAAGATGTTACAAAAAAAATTCAAAATATCTGGACTTTGTTTAATTTTGTTTTTGAAAAATAACAGTATGGACATCGTTTCACTCCTCAGAACGAGGCGTACGTGGTACGCGACCAAATATAGGTTATGTTAATCTCACGTGAAACATATGCGACGCTAAACCGCAGGTGTTTATTAAAAACAAACGTCTGCACCAAACAGATGAATGTCGAAGTGGACCAATCATCGAAAAGAAAATCGTCGAACGTGTGCCGGTGGTCGTTATTGGTACAGATTGGAAAACATCTGCCCGTCAAATAAATTTAGGAGACCTGTTATGACGCGTTTACGTCGTTACATAACCTACCCGATCTCGTTTCCTTTTTTTTTTTCTTCTTGTTTTCGGTAAGCGTCGAATAATTCAACAAACGAGAACAAAAGGTGTTAATAACCCGTTGCTCGCTTTTTCCTGTGCGTTTTTTTTTGTTTGTATTGCGATTGTATTGAGATTACTGCGTAATACAAAATAGAAATTTCGTATGCTATTCGAGTAAAGTTAACTTCCTATTTGTATGAGTCATCCGGTAAGCGGTCGACATATAATTTTACAGCGTATTTAATCCTATATAAGGTTACCGAAGCCCGATAGATTTCAAAAGCGCCTCCTAGACGAACGAGCTATCTACTACATTTCAACCGTTTCGTAAACAAAATACAATCGTCGAAAAATCAATATTAACACGATATCTATCGGCAATCTGCAGCGGACGAAAAAATCTATGGTAAGAGGCCAATAAACGTCCTTGAGGTACGGTAGAAACTGAATAGAACATACCTTAGAACTTATCGGTGTTCCAAGCGGTTGTTTAAAGCGGATTTTTCTCCTCTACACGTTCGAAACTATCCTATTTTCTACGTTTTAATTATCACAGATACACGAAATTAGCACTTCGTTGAACACTAGACGGGCATAAAGAGCCTCGCATGCTCTCGTTTTACCACCGTGTTGTGTTGTGGTACTTGGACGGAGCTGGGCTCTTAGAACACCTGGATGATTCACAGGTAGCCGTGTTTGTGTAGTAAAAGAAGTATGTTGTTGCGCCTTCGCTCGCTCGATTTGCATTGGAAGGACGTAGGTGGATTATTGGACCGTTGGTACGCCGGTACTGCTACGTTTGGCGGGGATAGGTTCTGATGTTTTGGTACGTAACAATAAGGTATATGAATTATCTACAAAGAAGTGCAAAATATGCTACCAATGAGCAATAAAATCATAATAATAGTATTAATTAGCCTACAATAACAATTACCAATTGTTATCGTAACAACACATAAAACGTATTAGAAATTTGCGCACGTGCATTGCCACTTTGAATATACCTTTACAGAAGTGACTTCCATCAAATGCTTCTAAATATGTTTGATAGAAAAATACATTCGTTTTAGTCATTCCAGACACTTTTGCTTAATTGTTAATTCTTTAACGGGGTTGCAAACATATTAGACCGACCAACAGCCGATAAAGAGAGAAATAACAGAAAGAAAAAAAAGAACTGCAAATACTTTCAGATAACTGAAAAATACCATATGATCTAGTTAGTCAAGTTTAAATTGGTAGAATAACTTTAAAAACATGTAAATTGACTTATTCTATGGCGTTAGTGACAGCGCTTAAGTGTAGGTGGTTCAGTTTACCAGCTGTATGCATAAGTTCTTTCCGGTTTTTTGCTAAAAAGAACCACGCAATTTTCAAGGGAAATTATTTTTTTTATTTTTCAAAATATTGCCTATCGGCTTCTACACATTTCACCTATCTTTCGGGTAATTTATCCAACATGCCAGAAAAACTGCCCACTTTTTATGGCGAACCATTCCTCGAGTCATTTTCCAATTTCCTCGACATTGCTACAGTGTGTGGCTCTGCGAGCGTCCCATTGATGCGAAGAGATGATAGATAGCGCAAGATCTGGCGAGTACGGCAAGTGCTGTCCCATCCAAGCGATTTCAAGGTGTCTTTCACTGGTTTTGCTGTGTAACACTGTCATGTACCAAAATCACTTTGCCATGTTTTCTGGCCCATTCCGGTCGTCTTTCGACTAACACGTGGTTTAAATTAATCATTTCTTGTCGATAGCGTTGTCGTTATCAGTTTCGCCAGGTTATTCAATACAAAAATGATTCCTTTGGTGGGACTGAAGCAGCATTTCACAGGTGACTGCAATTTTCTATTTGAAGTCCATACAAATCATGTGGAACCCATTTACCGAGTTTATTGATCTTCCCCATTAACGTAAACGTCTGCTGATTGTTTCTTGTGGCACATGTAATTCTTCTACTAATTGCCGTCAAGTTTGAGTTGGGTCGTCATCAAATAACCCCTGCAATTGCCCGTCTTCTCATTTTTGTGTTTTACCAAAGCGCTCACTGTCTTTCACATCGAAATCACCACTTTTAAATTGTCGAAACCATGTCTCACATGTTCTAATCGATGGCACGTGTTCACCATATGTTTCTACCAGCAAGCGATGACTTCCAAAAGCCTCTTTCCTTTGATTAAATAAGAAAAGCAATGCCGCAAATGTTCTTTTTCAGGCACAAAACTCGATATGATCACTGGACGATAAATCAAAGACGCTAGGCTTTGGCGGACTCGACTTGTGTATGTTTGTAGTTTAAATATCAAACCGAATAAACGATTTTTTATAATTAGTTTTGACTTGTTTTTGTAATATTTTAAGGGTGGGCAAACACTTATGGCCGGTAGTGTATAAATACCCAATTCGTTTGCATATCGTTTACAAAATCTTATGTGTTTCTTTACATTGTTTTTAAAAGTATTTTCAACAACCCTGATACTCGGATATTACTTCTAATTCTTAGTGTTACAGGAGTATCACTCGAACACGTCATTGGTGAAGATGGAAAATAATTGACTTTCACTGTTAGAAGAAGAATCTATGCAGTTTATAATTGGCGTATTTTCCGGATGATACGACGTCTTAAATTTATCTTATTAATCAATTGTTAAAAGCTTTTTAAACAAGCTTTAGGCCTAGTAAATAATAACCGTTTATAGTGCGTAATAAAAAAATAATTTCTAAACATTCAAAAGCTAGAGATTCCCCAAAATAACAGTGACAAACTCAATGAATCATCTCAGCAATATTATAATCACTTAATCACACTACTTCCCACACACATTCATGCATATCTTTATAAGTTTTTTTGGCCCATTAGGTAAAGACATGGTTATAGCTTCATGGCTAACGTACAAAATAAAAATCTTTCCCGTAATTGTTATATCGAACTTGTAAATTCCCTTTTCTACAACGAGTTAGTAATAAACGTTAAGATAAGCTGCGCATATATTGAAAAGCAAACAGTCTTATCGGAGATCTAAATACGGTGTAAACTCTCACGTTTCTTTGTTAATCAGTGTAATACATTCTTTAGCCTGTATCATTTTTTACATATGTTTATATATTGCAAATAAATTGTGGTTAACAAGTTATAATTAGAGCTGCCAAGTTAGTTGATGTTCGCTGTGGTGAAAAAATGGTCTTATAGGAAGAAAACACTCATGCCATATCTAGTGACGTAACATTTGTATACTTAAAATGATCTTTGAAGGGACCCGAAAAAGGATTATCATGAACACATGAATTTTACTTAATCTGATAAAAATGATGTCATTATTTAAAGCATTATTACATTTTTCTATAATAACTTGAATTTTTCTATAATAACTTGAATTTTTTGAAGCCTAAGGCAATGAAGGGTGTTTACTAATAACAATGACAATCTAAAAGAATGCCTACAAAATAACACCAAGATAAGAAAACGCTGTAAATACAGCTTTCTCATGGTATTAGTGAAATCAATTCACGAGAGAGACATGTCAGACATAAAACGCTAACAGCGTTTTCTTATCTTGGTGAACAATGATAATGGCTTTCACGGTCAGAGATTGAGTTTGTACCATTAGTCAGACGACCAGCCAACCATCAATATCAGCCTAAAGATGCCAGCCACACAGTTTGGCGAAACGTCGACATATACCAACTCAAGACAGCGACCTACAAGTCCGGAAGTACAGACTGCCAGTACAAACTCAAACTCAATGAAAATGACTGTTGAAAAGTTTCATATGTTCGTACTACAATATTAACAATAAAACTCTTTTTAGAATCTATAGCCTCATCCACACACAAACGTGTCCAGCTGTATGTCACTTAAATCGGATTTAATATAGTTTTTAATTTTATCGCATACAAAGGCTTTACGATTTCGGAATGTTGGTTGAGACGATAATTTCAAAATAAAGCAAATAGTAAACTACAAGCGGTTAATAGAAAGAGAAACGTTTTCATAAACTTCTTTGGGTCTATCGCACAATACATACTTTGAATGTTAATGTGAGTCGGTTTTCCATTTCTCAAAAGTATGAAAAGAAAATATTCTACACATCGATTTTTGTTACAAAATACTTCGTACATTTTTTTAAATAGTTGTAGGCAAAAAAAACTTACATATCAAAAGAAAGTCACCACTTATATGAGGAGTTAAAATAAGTAAACATCTTTAAATTTTTAATATAAACTAATATTTAGTTGAACACCCCTTTGTCTTTCGTTCACATTCTAGCTTAGATGATATAGATTGAATCAGCTTAGTTATAAAATCTAGAGGGACATTTCTCCATTTTTCTAAAAGTTCTGCTTTTAAAGTCTCCTTGCTAGTTATATTCTTTTTACGTATTTATCAGTCTAAATATCCGCAATTGGATTGAGGTCTGAGGACTGTGAGAGTGATTCAATGCTTTTGGTGTCCTAAACAACAGCCATTACTTCGCTATACATGATGCATCCTTGGGGTCACTATCTTACTTAAAGGTCCAATTACTTGGCAAGCATAATTTAGCGATATTGGGGGCGACATCCTTCTGCAAAACTTTCACTCATCTTTGTGCATTCATTAGGGTTTCAATAAAATCAAGTTCTCCAACACCTGACGCTGCAAAACATCCCCACACCATAATGGGCCCACCACCATGCCTAACTCTGCGTTGAAGATGTTGGACATGACATTCCTCATTTTGCTTCCTCCAAATTTTTCTGTGTTTTTCCCCTCCCAATATCTCAAATTTGCTTCCGTCGGTAAAAAGAACTGTTTCCCAAAAAGAAATATACTTGCTTTTATATTTCTGAGCGTAGTCTAGTCGCATTGTCTTATTTACTTTCGAAATAAAAAGCTTTTTTCTCGGAAGTCAGCCGTGAAATTCACATTTATTCGAAGCTTCTCTAATTGTGCTGGCATTTACGTTTTTCTCGGATTCCGTAGTAATGTCTTTAGCAATTTGTACTTCCAGGATTTTTCTGTACTGTGGATACTATTTCCCTCACATTAAAATGTTAAAACCTATTTCATGACTATTTTTTATTCGATTTAATCAATTTTCAAAACATGAAGTATCTAATTGAGCATAAATTTTACAATTTGCCTGAATATGAATTAACCAGAGGATCGATTTGCGTTTTCCATTCTTCATTTTTGTTCCTTAACCAATTATTATTTTTTTGTTGCAGTTATTAGATATCTGAGGTATCCCATTTGTTTTTTTAAACAGCTAAAGGGTCAATAATCTTTCTACCAATGTATTTGGCTTTGTTTCGAATCAATAAGGCTACCAACCTATCCAATGACATTGATACTTTTATGTTATAACCTTTACGTTGTTTATCTTTAATGTTTTGAAGACGCCATGTATTGGCAATTTCGTGTAAGCAAAATGACTGGTTTACAAATATCTAGTGTGTTTCATTATTATCGCCATGCTACTTTTACTGGACCAACGTGTATGGATAAATCTTCTTAAAGCTTGCAATATAATTTTTTGAATGGATTTCGAATTATAAATAATCTTATAATATTCACTGGTCCAAATAAAGCGTTCAAATAAATTTTATCTCTAGTAGTCCATTCCAATAAAAATTTTTGTCGTAACTTGTATTATTTTTAGTTGAATTAGTTATCAATTCAAGAGAATATTCATTCAGATGCATAGTTGACAGAATTACTGAAAGAATTAACGACATTGGTGATATGATCCTATAAAACTGTCTTTCCTCTATTAGAAGGAAATGTGAGCAAAAACCTCGAAAAGATGGAGGCGACTTACAATAATTTTAATAAAATCTTACTTATTTATTACGGATAAACATATTTCATTCAGTTAAAAATTTTCGTTTTATGATTTTGACATTGGCCATGTCATTTAAACAGCTTATACCAAACAAAATTCGTATTAAAAGTAACAAGTTAAGACATAATTATAATTTCAAAGGCTACATTGAGGTAAAAGTTTATCTAAATACATGTTATAATATAACTATATATACATCTTTTCCGAAAAAATGTCGATCTCTCGGCAGAATTTGAATCTATACCCTCTCGCTATTCAGGTGAGTCTAGTCCAGTGGTCTAGTAGACATGATGCTCGCCCAGATAATATATAAGTAATAAATAAGCATCAATATAGTATATTAAACCATTGTCTATACAACGTTAATATTACGAAATGCACCCTAACAATTGATTCAGTTTATAATATAAAATTCGAAGGTAATTATTAAAAATAAACGTTAAAAATAAATTTGCACATCTAATTGACTACGTTACTCACTTACCATTACAATTCTTTCTGCCTCGCTATTCTTTATCGTATATTATAATGTCACCAACACAGTATACAAAACAACTACATATAATTAAGAAATCCGAAAACAAACTAATTCTCAAAGCTTCATTCGTCGAAGTTGTGCGACAGATAATGTTAAAATAAGTAGAACACAGCTTCGTCGGCAGTGTTAGTAATTATTTTTTATTGCTAAATGAGATTTCGAGAAGAAACTGGTATCCTGATTCAGTTTCTCGATCTTACTACGCTAAACGTCAATAATAAGATAATAGCGTAGGTTTATGCCGTACACATAAGTATATACTGCACATTATATTAATTACAAATAAACTGCTGCAGTTGCTAAACAGTTGTCATTAATTTTATCCATGGGGTGACGTTGTTAAGCTGTAAATTTCTTTTAATTTTTTAAAAAAGAAAATTGAAAAAGGGTGTATGTTAACGACAATTATTTAATGTGTGGTTTTAAGCAATTGGTTACGGGTTTCTGTTCCTTTTTGAAGCAAAAAGAAAGACAACGTAAAGATTGAAAAATTCAATGTAAAAATTATGCGTAAAAGCCAGTATATTCTACTACGTCCGTACGTTTATTTATTTACATTGTGAATAAAGTTATTATGATTAAAATTAAAATGGAATTATAAAGATTTGAGGCATGAACATATTTGCTTTACGTATAATAATTAACGAGAATTTTACTTCTACCTTATTAAAATTGCTTTCAAAGCATGTAGCACATGCTATTTGTCAAGCCTGAAGATTAGGCAACCCATATTAAAGCAATGTAAATGATGTAGAATGTATACACTAACAAAAATAAGTATTATACTTCCTCAACACTTTTAGAAGTTCTTTCAATGTGATCGCTGTATTTCACTAAATATTTTATCAACTTCTCCGTTATATGCAAATTCTTTAATACTGTTTTCAATATTCCAACGAAAACAGTTTTCATTCAGATATATGCGTCAACGTTCTATTCATGGGTAACCTAGAATTGTCACAAATAGGACACAAATATAGTATATTTCGCAACACAGCCGGCTTTCCTCAGTATGTGGTTTACTTTCTTTAGGATATCAATTCGGAATGTAGAGCATATAAAATCAATAAACAAATGAATACATACAAAATTGCTATCGTTAGAAACACGACTATATTCCGGAAAGGGTAGATACGGTCTGCAGCACGCTGCAATAGTTTATGTACACTGCAGTTCAAAAGTGTTTGGGCACCTATAGATTTAGAAGAAAAGATTAAAAGCACTTGTGAAGAAATGGACTTATATTTATTATTTACATATACACAGCTAATTACTCTGTCTGACCTCCTTTATTTTTGATAACGGCATCATATAATCACGGAATTCTTGCTATTAGTTTTGTCAAGGTATCTGGTGTTACCCGGACTCATGCTTTTTGCAGTTTCTTTCACAAATCAGCTTTCGATGTTGATACTGCTCTCCAAATTTCCCGATCAAGTTCCTCCCACAAATACTCTATCGGGTTTAGATCGTGATTTTGGGAAGGCCACTTCATAACTGGTGGATTCGTCTGCTTCAAAGTGTTGTAAATAGTCTTTGCACAGTTTAGATGCGTGCTTCGGGTCATTATCTCGTTGGAGTACAAAATTCGGACCCAAACGTCTTAATCCTGAAGAAATAGCATTGTTCTCTAAAATGTTTCGATACTGTTCTTTCTTTAATACTCCCTGTTGAACGGAAAATCTTGAACTCTCAAGACTCATCAGTCCACAAGAGTTTACTCCACACTATTCAATTGTCCAATGCTGGTGTTCGCGGGCCCTATTTATGTGTTTCCATTTATTCTATACGCGCAGTAACGGTTTTATAAAATATGCATGCCCAAATACTTTTGAACGCTAGTGTATATATTTCTTCATATTAATATCACTGTCATACAGTTAATACTAACGTGTCTAATCGCCTTTGTTATTAAATATAAACTAACATCTTCTTCTCGTACTTCCTACCAACTTTTGGGCGTTAAAGAAGTTCGATTGGATTCTGGTACCTTGATACCACTCTGCTTTCCAATTTCTACACAGGCAACGGCTTCAATGTTATCTTTTCATGGTATCGAATCCGATGCAAGTTCACCAGAAACAACGTTTAATAAATTTTTATAAGCATTTTCGATACATTTCAACTATCTTTTGCGCATTTAGATTTTTTCTAAACAAGTATAACGATCCAAAGTTCTGAATAGTGAAGCAACGTCAGACATGAATCCTTGGGGGATGCATAATGGTCGTTCACAGCATCGTAGATCCACGAGACGTCTTAAGTTTTCTTTCTAGGAGGCCAGACTCAAACTGAAGTTTCATCCGCAAACACTGACTTGTTCAAATCTCGCTTTTAGTCGCTGTTAAATTAATTGAAGAAGCTTGTATTTGTTTTCTAACCAATTTTGCCTGGCACCGTTAAATTTGGATTTTCACCAAGTAACCATTCAATGATTTTATCCCGCCCTTCCGTAGTGATTTGCGAAATGACAAAAGCACTATTGTTCGCTCATTCCAGATCCGTGATTGCTTTTAATATACACTTTTGAAGTAAACACTCCCACGCTGTGATGCTTCAGACTGTGCTTTCATACAGAATTTGATACACTGCTACTAACAAAAGCAGGACATATATAAGCATTTTTTTTACAAAAATAATCATAGTCTAAATTTGTGAGAAATAAAAGAAAAACTTTTATCATTTTTATATTTCTATATATATATATTTCAGTTGTATTGAAAACATCTAAATTCATATTAAACTAAAATATTAGTAAATAGTTTAATTTTCTAATTCGATTGCCCAATTTAGTCTTTTCCATTTGTGTATAGAACTTAACTATGGTTTACCCACTGTTATACTAAATTTCAGACCGGGTTTTATTAGCTTTCATTCTACTGTCGATAGACTTATTGGCTGACGGCGTTGTAAATTGAACTCTGCCGTAATTCACAGTGCGGTAAGGCGGTGATATCTTAAGAAAGTCACTCATATGGGATGTATTGGTCGTCTCGTTCCGTCATTAATCTGGGCTTTACATTTCGCTTTCTATTCTGAAGCCAACCGGTCTCTTCCTTTCTTTGAATTGTCCTACGCATTTGAAACATTTGTTTCGTATAAAACGGATATTCTGGCCCGCGTTCCAACATCCAATTTTGATTTTGTAAATAAGTCTTATTATTATTATTAATAAATACAAACTATCAACATGAGAGTGTAAATACCATTCTAAAAAGATTAATAGTCTCGGCAAAGAAGAGCAACCTTCAGTGCCGTGCGGAGAGCAACGTGAAGGGGTGAAGCGCGCGGCTCGAAGAATCGAGTAAAGCACACTTGTTCAGTATTATTCGACTGGTCGTTGTAAACACTTGACAGTACACACATACTCAATGTCGTCTTTAATTTGCTTTAATAGCTCATATGAAGGCAGTATTTCTAAAGTCACCTAAACGTACAAAAAGATTTCACGAGCTGGGTCCCAAAGTGCCTAAACCACCACAGTCGATTACTATGCTTTAGGGAATATAGTTAAAGGCTGCGTTTTACGACTGCGACCATTTTGATGGTGTAAAGAAGGTCATTTTACAATTCGATTCGAGACACGCCAAAACTATCTGGGAAAGCCAGAAAATGTTTCAAGATGGTCAGGTAAAATATGATTTAGGAAGTATTCGCAAGAACTAGCGGAGGGAATTGAAAAATTACAAAATGATTCGATGTCGTTTGTGGATGGTGTTCACTCATACCTATGTACGGCGAAAGGTGAAAATTTGAAAGTGTTATTGACAATGATTCAGATTTTCTGATACTAAGACAAATTTGTGAAGGTGCGTCGAAAGATTCATAAAGTTGTCACAAGGATTACTTTAAATTTGCAAGTATAATATCACTCGATGTGGAACGGTAGTTTTCATCATTAAAAAATATTTATTCCGCACGCCGTACTCATTTGACAGAAACAAGTGTGGAAACATGTTTAATGATTCAATATTTAATAGATGCCACCCAGTGCGTGATTTCTTCTTCTTAAAACAGTAAGTGCTTCAGCATATTATATATTTTTAGCATTATATTATGCGTAAACATTCCTGCGTCCGTATCGCCTATGCTCACTCATGAAGGTTCACGATCATAAATTATGCGAGTAGTTAAACGTTACTAAACACTCGCCTTGATACGGCCATCCGGCCCCTCCATGTTGTTCTCCGCACTCCATTGTAACTTGCCCCACTTTGCCGAGACTAAAGATAAGTATGAAAATACTTAATAGTTCTAAGCGTAACACGATATATTAGCTGCGATAGTGTACATAAGGTGCTTTATTGTTATTTTATTAAATGCCTGTTCTTTTCCATATACAAAATACTTTTAAAGTCAATTAAGTGCATTTTAAAATGATAATTACATCTATAAATATTCTCGGAACAAATTAGTGTGTTTACAAATTTAGCTTTCGACAAACAAACTTAATCTTGCTATTTATTACTTGGCGTGTACAACACACGAATTATTTTTCCAGTATGCTGTACTTAAAGCATTACCATAAGCGTTCTACTCCATCCAAAAAGTCAATCAAATAATTTTTAGCTTCTAGGTAGGGACGTACATCGTCGACGAACAGAGTTCATCGTGATTTTCACAGTTTTTTTTCTCTCTCGATTACTTATCAACTTAACGGTTATCAAACTCAAAGTACAGACACCTACCGGAATACATAAAAGTGTTGTCATATGTTCGCAATTCGTCTACGCACACAGGCATCAATTTTAAGGTGACGTTATTACTTATTAATGTGTTGTGTTGGTGTGATACTGATGCGTTAACGTATCACTACATTATAGTGTTCTGTGCATACTACCTAAAAAAGTGCGTACGTTCAATAGCAATGGTACAAAAGTTATTATATTACGGTTTAATAGTTTGTTATTATGTCTTCGTGCTGTGGTACGATCAAACTTACATCGATCTGTCGACGATTTCGAAATTTCACGAGAAAGTCGATTTCAAATTCTTCAAGGGACGCCTTAAGTTTCTAACGCAGTGGAATATGGTGAGTATATGTATGTATGTACATATGTACATATATACAGAAGCAGTACCATGTATACCGTTATTCATCTCTGCGTATCGTAGACCTAAACTACACGCCATATAAATACTATATTTCGGTTAAATCTCCTTAGATTCTATCAATACGATTTATCGCTAAAAAATACGTGGGCATCTGCATTATACTTGTTTCTTTTTTTAATTTCGTTGCACAATAATGTTGATAATAGCAAATCAGAACAGTTTATTAGTTCCTTTACAAGAACATTCTTTGGAAAATCTCTGGAAATGTTGCAAGGCGGACTAGAGAAACGTTTTGAGTTGGCAAATTATTAGTATTTGGTTGGAAAAGTTTTGAAAAAGTTTATTGGACACAAAATGAATAGTTAGCTGTGGAATAAAACCGAGTCAGTGTAATGAAATTTTAATCTAGGAAATGACAATTTAGAAGCTGTAGCAATCTAAAAGTGTGTATATGATATCCAGCACATTTTGAGATATTTCCATAATCAACTTGCAAATAGAATTTCATTAATGGACGACTTAACAAGAACTTCATTATTCAATAAGACCGGACAATAGAAACATGCATTATTAATGCATTAAATTTACATGTCAATGTTATTGATGCTTTCTAGAAAATCGTCCTCTACTTTATTTCCTTCGTACGTTAAATGGTGTTGATTTATTATCTGACCTGGCATTGCCACCTCGTAGATCTTGCATTACGATAATGCCTCCAGTGAGAGCTTATAATCGGTTAGAGAATTTTTGGCAGAGATAGATACTCCAGTGCTCCCACACCCGCCCTACGGTACAGATATGGCTACATGCGATTGTTTTCTTTTCTCCAACGCTTAAGTGGAAATTGGAGGGTTCCCATTATGGAACAATAAATATCCAAAAAGTCACAACGCAGATTTTAAACGGCCTAACGGAACAAGACTTCCAGAATTGTTAACAGGAATGGGAAACTCGCTGGAAACGCTTTGAAGGAGATAATATTAAATTGTAAATACATTCAATTAAACACTTTACAGCTAACCATTCTCTTTAATTCTGAAGCATACCTCGTATATCCTTTAAGTTTCTTTCGAATAGGTAGTAGTTTTGGCTTGAACTTAAGTGATAAATACAGTAATGAAAGTATTTGTTCTTTCCCGAAATAAACTTGCTTTCAGATAGGCTGGAGTTAAATTTTTTCCTCACTTTTTAACTTAACCAAACCTTTACTTTTTGTGAATACAAACCATTTCTTCGTCATTGAGTTGGGCTTTTTGTAAGATACTTGGGTTCTTCCAATATGCTAGGATTTGTTTAACGGTTCAATAGTTTTTCATACCGTCCTCGTGTTCTTCTTTGCTTGTAATCGTGTTTTACAAGTCTAAAAACTCTGTTAAAAGGTAGAAAAGAATATTTAACTATTGGGAAGAAGATTTGACGTGTGTAGGTGCTTTTTTAGGTAGAGTATACCCTAGTATGAAAATACACTGTCTGCAGTAAGTTTAGTTTATGAGTTTTCTTTGCCTACTGTTACATTATTGTGGCTGATTTATTAATTTCAACAGTTCGAACGACTGAAAGAAAAACATTGTATCGGGTCGTCATTACTTCTCAGTAAGTTATAAAAAATATTAGCTTTACACCAATGATGTTTCCGCTCTGTTAGGATTTGAAATCGTTGTTTTTATGTACTTGTTCTCTCAATCAATTCTTTTGTCCTAAGACATTGGTATCCCAAAATCAATGTACTGCAGGTAGTAATGGTTTTACGATGCCGCAATCTCATAAAAAGTTTTAAACTACAAGTACGGAAAACTTTATAAAATTATTATTATTATAAGGTTAATATTAATAATCTCGTTTAAAGGATTTATGTTACCGGATTGAAACCGTATTGGAGTTCCATGAGTTTGCTGACGTTTCACTTTTAGTTGCATGGAACTTCTTCTGGGCTGCTGTATGTCGCAGCTGTGTGACTACTCACAGGGTCGTAGATTTTAAACCGGAAGCTTAAATTCTTTAAAAGAAAACAAATACCGCGTGACTCTACAACAACATACAGTGACTCACAATGAAAATGATGGAGTCTGCTAACTTGGACGTATAATCTGGGGAAATAGTGTTACATTGTTGTAACAAAGCATGTTTTAGATTATTCTTATTGGACACTTTTGGTTCAAGAATACGTCAGAAATTTTCGATAATATTTATGTCAAGTGATTGGGCTGAGGTTTTCACTGTACTACAACAGTTATATAACAACCATTCTTGGACCACACGCGAGGAATGTTTCGGATTGTTGTCCAGATAAAATCGAAAATCATCTTCTATGTCAAGTTCTGTTTAAAAATGATTAAGTACATAAACCTATCCATAGTATCTTCAATAAAATGAAGGATTCCAACACCAGCTGCAGAAACACAGCGCCAGACCATTACATGTCCATGTTTAACACTTTTCTTTTCCCCTTACATATTACCCTTCCCATCTGAGATGAAAAGATTAAATTTATTCTCATCGGATAATCAAAAAGTTTTCCAAAAGTCGAAATTTTCATTTTGATGCCCGAACTGTATGCGACTTTTCTTATTCTGGCTTATAAGAGGTTTTCCTCCTGGCTATTCGTCCGTGCAAATTGGTATGCCTCAAAATTTTTCCAACAGTTTCTGCATTCATGGTATCTTCCAGAGCACGTTTCATATAATATAGTTACATACACTTATAATAATGATGTTTGATATAGCATTAATAACTACACAACTATATTACTTTAACAGTTCTATAAATTCAAAGATCACCGATCCAAAAAAAAAAAAAAAACTAAAAGTGACCCCAAAAGTATTGCCAGTAGGTATATTGAATATTGCTATTTTTCGATAGATATCTTAAACCTACGATTACAATTATAGAAAAAAAATCTTGCGAAATATGATAGATTGCCGTTAAAAAGAAAAGACATCAATTTCTATCCACTTCGCTATTTTCAAAATCATAGTCAAACTGCTAAATTACGCCATTTCCATTAAAATCACACCATATTAATAATATTGCACAATTATTCTAATGCTCATTGTAAATGTTCACGGATCCATGAAGGAGTTTTTAAGAACGACGTATCATTGTTAATTTCAATTAATAACATACCGATGTGTCTGACGTGTTTGGTAGCTTTTCTGCTGTATCAGTTCTTGATAAAGGAAAAGTATTCGTTAAAAAAAATGAAATTTCTCTTCTACTATGGCGCTATTATTGCATACTATATTTGCGTTTGGTACAACGATATGTGCATCGATCGCACTCAAATTTCAAATTTGTTTCCGGCAGATAATGGAACTTTCAGTGGTCAGTTCAAGTTTTTAACACGCTGGAATTTGGTGAGTTCTTTTTATGAGTATTTGGAAGGTTGAAACAAACTTATTTTTGCTTATACTGTCATCTTTTATTTATTTTTTTTACAGTGCTTCTTAAATAGATTACTTAGTATTTTGCCAATTTATAATAGAGTGATTTGATTCTTACTAGTATAGAAAAAGGAAACTTGACAACATTGTTACAATTACTTGCAATGAATTAAAATGATGTACAAGGTATTCCAAAGGTCCTTTTCAAAATAAAAAGAATATAATAAAATAATAGCGAGGTTTAATGAATAAATGGGTATTTTTCGGATACTTTTTTCTTCTAACCGTATTCCGTTATGTGGCTGGCATTCTTCTAAACGTGAGGCAAAACTTCTCAGTACATATTCTCCGTGATAGCCGCCATTTCTCGTCGAATATTCTCTTTTAATTCATTCAGAGAGTGAGAAGTGTTGCTGTACACTTTTTATTTAAGGTAGCCCCGTAGGAAAAAAATCCATTGATGTCAAGTCAGGGCCACGTACCGGCCAACTTGATTCGCCGCATATGAATAGCAATTTTCCAAGGAAAATTTTACGAACTACTGGAAAGGACACGTTAGACGTGTGAGCTGTCGCTCCATTTTGTTGGAACTGAGTATTTCGATTAAAAGTATTAAAAAAACATGTTAATCATCTCCACATATCGTTTGGAATTTATGGTTATTGTATGACCTCTGCCATTTTCAATAAGGTACGGGCCAATAATTCCTTGCGCCGAATTTGGAGCCCGAACAGTAACTCTCATGTATCTGTTTTGGATTTGTTGAACTCGAATGACGGCAATTCTCCCCACTCAGCAAAGACTTTTGAGACACCCAGTATAACTAATATAATAATAAAATAACGCCAGACATGAACTTGTGACAGGTTCTCCAGAACCTATCCATTTTTATTATCAATATCACCAATATAATCTCGAACCTGAATCAAACGGTACCGAAAATCATAGAAATTTTTTGCATTCAATCTTCCGCATAGGCCTTAGTTTCAGCGATAACCTCTTCATTCGTGCGAAATTTCTTACTGGCGAGCATTTTTTGAGGTCTGCGAACAGCCAGTAGTCGCTGGGAGCCAAATATGGTGAATGCGATGGATGTGGGAGCAATTCGAAGTTCAATTCATGTAGTTTTGCCATTGTTTTGATTGATTTGTGACACGGTGCGTTGTCTTGATGAAACAACATTTTTTTTCTTTGCCATATGCGGTCGTTTTTTGCAATTTCGGCCTTCAAGCGCTCCAATAACGCTATATAATATTCACTGTGGATGGTATTTCCTTTCTCAAGATAGTCGATGAATATTACACCACGCACATCCCAAAATACTTAGGCCATAACCTTTCCAGCCGATTGTTGTGCTTTCGGGCGCTTTGGTTCACCAGTTGCACTCAGATGACGATCGTTTTGATTCCGGAGTGAAGTGATGGATCCATGTTTCATCCATTGTCACATATCGACGCAAAAATTCCGGTTTGTTACGTTTAAACATGGCCAAACACTGCTCAGAATCATCAACACGTTTCTGTTCTTGACCAGTGAGCAAACGCGGTACCCATTTTGAACAGAGCTTTCTCATAGTCAAATGCTCATGCAAAATAAAGCCAATACGTTCTTTTGATATCTTTACGATGTCAGCTAACTCACGCAACTTCACTTTTCGATCATTCAAAACGATTTTGTGGATTTTTTTGATGTTTTCTGGTGTTACCGCCTCATTTGGACGTCCACTGCGTTCTGCATCATCGGTGTCTCTACGACCACGTTTGAAGTCGGCAAACCAACGTTCTATTGTTGTTTCTGATGGAGCGGAGTCCCCATAACACTTTTCAAGCCATTGTTTCGCTTGAACGGCATTTTTTCCCATCAAGAAGCAGTGTAAAATTAAAAGACGAAATTGTTTTTGATCCATTGTTTTGAAAATAACAAAAGTAGCGTGACTCTTAGCACAATAACTCACAAACTAATGAATAGAATATCATGAAATTTTAACAGCTCTCTTTTGAAGGTTAGTACTAACTGAGAGAAAGGTGACTGCAATAAAACTAGCGTCATTTATGTGTTAGGCCCGGGACTTTTCAGCCCATGTGTTACATGCATCTAACCAAACTCGCATATATACAGGCAGATTGCATACAATGCAATAACACAACTGTCAATGTTATAAAAACTACAAGACAGCACTGTTTACCTTTTAAACGGTATGTTTAAGAGTTCAATAACATGCTCACGTACGAATTTCGGCTGTGAATAATAAAGAAATTTTTATTTTAAGTATCTTTATTTTTTTCTCACGTCTGCGAAAGAATTTTCGCTAAATATTTTGGATTTAAGTCTAATAAAATTAGAAAATGCTTTGTTTTATTTCAGGAACATCCTGTATAACAAATAAAAAACACTATATATAAAGAAAAAAAATGAACAGAAAAAAACATTTGTAATCCAAAGCTCACATCCAAAAAAGCATCCACATGCTATAAGCCAACATGCCTGATATCCGCACTTACACTCGATAATTGCTTCAGAGCTAAACTAAGCACATGTAGTACCATCTTTCAAAATTCTCTACATGGAAAACAAAATATCGTAAGGCTTCTGACAAATTAAAATATTATTACTTAGATCGTCACTTACTAGAAAATTCCAGAAAGTTTTCTTCTTAGTTAGTCAATCTGCATTAAAATGACTTGGATTAACATTTTCACTTTCACCAATTCATTAGATTGCGTTAAGAAAAGAGTGGACATAAATCATTGCGGCTTCATTAAAATTCCTATAATGTTTGCTAAGCGACAAAATCGTAAATTAATGTATGTAGTTGTCAGACTTTCTGTTTTACATATTTCTGACTGAATTGTAACTGAAAAGCTGTAAGGTAAATAAGAATATCGATATTAGTACTCTTCTCCATACACTTTTGTCTCTAAGTTCAACTACAAAAAAACTTAAAGACTGAAGGAATGAGTGATTTACAGACTTTTTTTATGAAAACTGTCAAAGTTTCAGAGTCTACTGTCAATAGTTGTTGTTTAAGAGTGTGCTTTGTGTAGAAAGAAGAATTTCGTGTAGTAATAAAACGCTTCTGGATGGCTGGGAAACATCCACAGAAATTCGAAATATTTTGCTAGAGGTTCATGGCGGATGTAGTCCATCATTTTCGACCATCAGGTTCTGGGTGAGCGAGTTCAAACGTGGCCACACAAGCACAAGTGACGAACCACGCAGTCGACGCCCGAAAACCGATGCCAACGATGAAATGGTCGACAAGATTCATGATTTCGTGTTAGTCGATCGCCGATTGAAGCTGAAAGAAGTAGCAGAGACAGCAGGCATCTCAGAAGAACGCGTTGGCCATATCCTACACGAAACTTTGGCCACGAAAATGCTTTCGGTGCTCACACCGGAGCAAAAACGAAATCGGGTGACTGTTTCGGCTAGGATTTAACGCAATCCAAGCGATTTCTTCATGCGTTTCGTAACCGTGGATGAGACTTGAATCCAGCACTACATACCGGAGATCAAAAAACAGTCGAAGCTGTGGAATTTTCCCGGGCGAATGGGCTCCGAAGAAAGCAAAGACCGTTCGATCGGCTGAAAAGGCCATGGCAACCATTTTTTGGGATTCCCAAGGAAGGACGATCATGGGGCAATACTGCAGCGATTTATTGATCTGACTCGATGCAGTATTGAACGAGAAAAATTTGCAGCGGAAAAAAGTCCTTTTCCACCACGACAATGCACCGGCTCATTCATCCCGAATCGTCGTGTCCAAATTGAATGAGTTGCGCTACGAATTAGTCTCTCATCCTCCACATTCACCGGACCTAACCCCCAGCGACTTTTACCTATTCCCAAACTTGAAAAAATCCCTGGAAAGAAAGAGATTGGCCTCAAATGAAGAGGCCATCGCCGCTGCAGATGGCTATTTTACAGACTTCGAAATCCTACTTTCCCGACGCCTTGAAGAGACTTGGGCACCGTTTAAAAAAGTGTATTGATCTTAGAGGAGACTATATCGAAAAATAAAAATAAAAACCACACCACGTGTTTTTCTTGTCGATACCGGAAACATTTCAGGTCGACCTCGTATTTTGTTTGTAAGATTTTTTTGTACAAAAAACGTAGTACACTTAATGCTGCCAGAAGGTTTGTTTGTCGCACTCAACATACGGAAAGATATATCATAATCTTTTTTTTTTTAATGAATATTCTAATGGAACCATTAATTCAAATTATTGATCGACGTAGCAATAACGAACTAGTTCTTCAAGCTTAATTTCCATTTTTTACATTTATATGGTTAAATGTTTTTCTCTCCTTAGAAATTGTTGTTTTATATCACCTTGAGTGTGTTTATAATAATTGCTGTTTCATGTGTCAAAGTTCCTTATTAATAATTTGTAAGCGTAATCGCGTATTCTACATGCAACTGATATTACGATTAAATTAACAGAGAGAAGTAAATATAAGGAAACGTCTGTTAAAACGATATCATTACGTATTTCGTCTATCTGCATGGTGTTCGGTCATAACGAGGAATATTTTGTGGAAACGTTAGTTTCAAACGTGAATCCATAGAGTCGAAATGATTTCCCAGTTCGTTGGTACATCATAAATAATAATCTGCGCAGGCAGCGAGTTTGGAAACATGAAACTGCTGTATTATAGTGCTGTTGTTTCGTATTATACCTTTATTCTCTGGTATGACCAGACTTACGTCGACGTGTCCTCTGTTTCGAATTTTACACCAGAAAATGACATCCCTTGGTTTAAAGGACGTGTCAAATATTTGACAATGTGGAATATGGTGAGTCTTCTTTTTTATGAAGCACACTTCAATTTTTCGATTTTGTTGGAACAAAAAAAAATTAAGAAATACTGTGCTGTCAATCTTGCAAATCCAATTACAGCCAAAATAGATAAACCATCAATATTTGGGTCAAGTAAAAAATTATGAATTACATTAATTTTGTATCATTTACTATTACGCCTCACGAAATGTATAACATATAGTATTTTTAATAGATCGTCTTATGTCTATAACGCTCGCAAAAGAGCTAAAAAATTTTAATACACTGTATACATATTTACCTTTTTAATTTCATGTTATAACTTTTGGTACAATTAAAAACAGTGACCGAAATAGTTTTGTTTCCAGTCATTGTTCACCCAAAATATGCGTTACTTATGTGTGTAAAATGCCAACACTACCAACTGTTTGCTATCACTCATTAGTTTGATTAAATTGTCAAATGGCTGCTTTTATTTTATTAGTATATTAAAGTGGCCGATTTTCATACCAATTTAGAAAGATTTAAAGTTATTTAATAAAAGATAATTGAGTAATGGTTGCTAGATTAGTTGTTATTGTGTGGTGTACAGTTAGTTGATTGTCAATTAACATTTTACGATGCTCTCATTTATGTATGTCTTAAAGATCTATAATAGAGACGTAATGGGCCCAAAGCGTGCCAGTAAGAAGTAAGAAGATGAAATTGTATAACTACAAAAACAATTACGATAACATAAAATGCTTAGATAGAAAAATATCTCGAGTAGAAAAATTAACAGATGCAGATTGTAGAATTTTCAAATAACAACGCTGTTTGCAACAAATGGATTATATGAAATTGTAAAAGATGTCATCAAGATAAAGTTAACGAAAATCGAAAAGGAAAAAAGTATATGGGGAAACACGCAAAAACACGCAATAATTATCGTTATACAGTATAATACATGTGGGCAACAACCCAATTAAAAAAAATCACGATTTAATTATAATGTACTTATTTTTTTCATTTCATTTTCTTATTTTAATAAATTGCATAATAATAACATTGTCCTATTATTTCACGTGTGATATCTAACTCTTAAAAATTACGAACACTACTGTGAAATGCACTACTTTTAAACGCGGCCCGCGAACGTATTTGCACACTAAAGTATGGCCCACAACATGTCAAAATTTGCCCATGAGACGTACAGAGAGAAACGTATAAAACGTCATGTCAAATGTATAATAAATTAAATGAGATGCACTAAGTGAATTTTTCCGATGTTTAATGTGGGGATCTTGGAAACTAGAGGAAACTCCCGGACATAAGTGCTTGCCCACCTTTAAAACATTATAAAAACAAGTCAAACATTAATTATAAAATAAATTCTGTGCTTATACGAAGAACAGTAACAGTTATAAAATCAATTTGCTAACAAAGATAATCATCAAATAACTTAAATTTGCGACTCGTCAATATGTTTAGCTTTCGTTTTTATTACTGCCGCCTACTATCTTGGTATTCTCTCTAGCAGCTTTATCACTGTTAGCGGCTCTATTTTCCTCCATGTATCCTGTTGTTGCGCTCAAAGTACTGCTGTCGAATTTGGAGCAGATTTTTGAATTTGTCTGTCGAGTTCCTTTCACAAAAACTATATCGGATTGAGATCTGGCCTTTATAACAATTTTCTCACTGCGCTCCAGTTGTTCCAAATACTCACGGCATATCTCTGCAGTGTACTTTGGATCATTATCGCGCTGGAACACGAAGTTTTCATAAATTAATCGTGTCGCAGATGAGAAGAGGCATTCCTCTCCAAAATCTCTAACTTTCTTTTCTAGGGATACCATCTATTTTGACCAAATCGCCAACAGAGCTACTGCCAAACAACCCCAAATCATGGCTGATCCTCCTCAACGTTTTATTGTTGGTGTAAGGATTCAAGAGCTCGTTCCTCTTTTGATCTACGAACAAATGTTCTATTTGAGATATTTAGATTCATACGTCCAGAACGCTTTCTTCCAATCTTCCAACATCCAGTTTTTGTATTCTCTCGCTCTTGCTAACCGTTCAGCTTTGGGTAGTAACGGTTTTCCCGTACCAATTCTTAGACCCGCTTGGCACAAACGCCTTTTTACCGTGATGACTTGACGTGATGGTTTTGGGCGCGAAATATTCACTTCGGCGGCAATAGCTGGCGCGACTCTTTGTCTATCTCGTTTGTTCGATTATAATTGCGCGATCTTTCGCTGGTGTTGTTATTTTTGGCCGTCCAGGTCGCTGCTTATTCGATATACTGCCAATTCTTTGATACTTTTTGATATTATAATCCACGGTTCGATGGTTTAATTTCAGTTTCTTTTACGAAAAAACTGGAATTTATAATAATTCCAGTTTTGTTCCAAAAATCTAGAATACCACATTCAAAAAGATAGACAAAACTAGTAGCAGCCTTCGCAAAGAAACTATGTAATAAATTTGTTAACTTCGCTTGGTTATTTTATTGATACTATCAGGGGTAAGGCTCAGAAGCTCACGTATAACACACTTCGATGATTTTGCGTCATCTGCACAGCTAACTATACAAAGAAAAATTCAAACTTGAAACTTCCAAGTTTAATTTTAAATGCTATCTATATCATTTTCATTTCAATTACGTTCGATATTTGCTATCCTATATCTTGCAATGCACTCTACTATCTGCGATCAACAATTACCTCTTATCATACCACTACAAAATCGTTCTATCAATAAACGTCAGCGTGCTGATGACATCCGCGCCTAATATGCGGGTTCACGCTTTTTAACAGATTGAAGGAAATTAAAATATCGATCCGAAGTACTCGCTTATCGGATTCAATCGCGCCTATATATACGGCACGAAACGATCGATACCTCATTATGTCTAATGACTGAAGCGATTGGATGTGGTGTGGCATGCGAGCATGTCAAATGGTGAAAATTGTTCGAGGCGAAAATTACCATTACATCGGGACGTTTCAGATATTCTCTTTCGTATTAAACGGAAAATTGGACTTAATTGAGTAGTATAATTAAAATTACATCGCGTCAGTTATACACTAACAAAATTATTCACATCCCAGTCTCGTGTTTACAGTTTGAAGAAAAAAAAGTCAAATAAAAAGAGAATATATAGATGTATAATAAAACAAACTACTTCCGGAGTAGTGACCGTGTCATGATGAGATATATATAAAAAGAAAAGAAATAAAAAGAAAACGAGATAAAAAGAAAAATGAAAGCGGGGTAGAGGGGTGAAAAAGAAAGGAAAGGTGAAAAAAGTAAGGGAAGGAAAGAGAGACAGAAAAAAGAGGAAGAAAAGAAAGAAAAAGAAAGAGAAGAAAAGAGAAAGGTGAACACAAAATATAATTATATATATATATGTAATACAGAGTAACAAGAAACTAATAATTCATTCTCTTACGGATGATAATTTTTTTTTTATAAAAGCAGAAACAAAATAGTTCATATTCATGGCTTGAGCACAACATAAATAATCACACCCCACTTTAATATTTATTATGGCTGCCTTTTGTCTCTATTACAGCCTGGGATCACCTGGGCATTGATTCCACCAACTTTTTGATATACTCAAGTAAAATTTTGTTCCAGTTATTATCAACAATTTGGTTCAAATGTGAAATACTAGTTACGGTGACTGAGCAGGCCAATCCAGAAATCGTATATGATTTTCTTGAAGCCAGTTTGTGTCATATCAACACTAGGGGCAACGTTGGTTTGTAATATATTAACATACATTTCTTTATTCATTATACTGTTAATGAAGTTTAACTTTGCAACTCCGTTCCAAATCAAAAAACTTAGCTAATTAGAATATTAAATGGATATATTTTTTATTTTTAATTAGGTACCACGTCCACCATATTTTCCTGTAGGACGCAAAACATTCCACCTTATATCGTTCACTCGGCTTTCTCCAAGTTCTCATAACACTATCAGAATCGAATAACAAAATGTAGATTTTATCAGATCACATTACTTGCTTCCACTGTTCTAATGCCATGTCGCTTTTTCTCGCACCGACTCGTATCCTTTTTTCTGGTTCTTTTTTTATATAAAAGGCTTTCTGAGCGCAATACTTCCTCTAAATCCAGTGGATTTTATACAACGGTGTACGTTTCTCGTATAATTCCACAACTTCCTTCCTTATTTCAATGCCCAACGATGCGGTGACGACTTCACTATGAATGAGTTGTTTTTATAATATTAAATCATTATAAAGCGAGATATCTTAATACTATTACAACACGGTTCTCTACACAGGTGTGAATATTTATGTTGCGTTTACATCATACCTTTCTCTCTTTGCATTTATAAACACATTTGCTGTAGCAAAATGAATAGTTACTATTTTGTTAAGGTTTATTCGAATGAAATCAATATATGGTATACTTCGCTTTATTCATACTTGCCTTTGTTCAACATTTGTTCTTGATATTACAAGCAGAGACCTGGAATCTGAATAATTTTATTAGATAGCGTATGTTACGCATAATATCTTTTTATATTTACGAAGTAAAGAAAAAAGAAAACACTTTGTATGCGTCAATGAAATTGAAACGAAGTTGTTAACCATTTATTTTATTGCATTAATTAAACATGATTCCGTTTAAAGTGCATGACGTGCAAATTATTCGTTGCGGTAAATGCAGAATAACTTTTTTTACTTCGAGTTTTTGAAAAAAAGTCATTCTTTGTAAATCCCGCCCATAAAAAGGATTAAATATAGATGAATAAGTACTTTAACCAACGCTGTAAATATTGTAAATTTTTCAAATCGCATGCTATAACTCGCATCTATTCCGTTGTGACAAGTTTGGGCGCCTCTATAACACATGGGCTGAAAAGTTCCGGGCCTAACAAAGAAAACACCGTTCTTTTGGTTCAAAATTAGCTTCATTCGTCAACGTAATCTCCATCAAGAGCAACGCAATCATTCCAGCGCCGCTCTAACATTTCAATACCACTTTTGTAGAACGATTTATCTTTTGCCTCAAAATAGGCCTTAGTTTCAACGATAACCTCTTCATTCGTGCGAAATTTCTTACCGGCGAGCATTTTTTTGAGATCTGCGAACAGCCAGTAGTCGCTGGGAGCCAAATCTGGCGAATACGGTGGATGTGGGAGCAATTCGAAGTTCAATCCATGTAGTTTTGCCATTGTTTTGATTGACATGTGACACGGTGCATTGTCTTGATGAAACAATTTTTTTTCCTTTGCCATATGCGGTCGTTTCTCTGCAATTTCGGCCTTCAAACGCTCCAATAACGCTATATAATATTCACTGTTGATGGTATTTCCTTTCTCAAGATAGTCGATGAATATTACACCACGCACATCCCAAAATACCGAGGCCATAACCTTTCCAGCCGATTGTTGAGCTTTCAGGCGCTTTGGACGAGGTTCACCAGCTGCTGTCCACTCAGATGACGATCGTTTTGAATTCGGAGTGAAGTAATGGATCCATGTTTCATCCATTGTCACATATCGACGCAAAAATTCCGGTTTGTTACGTTTAAACATGGCCAAACACTGCTCAGAATCATCAGCACGTTCTTGTTTTTGGTCAACAGTGAGCAAACGCGGCACCCACTTTGAACAGAGCTTTCTCATAGTCAAATGCTCATGCAATATAAAGCCAATACGTTCTTTTGATATCTTTACGATGTCAGCTAACTCACGCAACTTCACTTTTCGATCATTCAAAACGATTTTGTGGATTTTTTTGATGTTTTCTGGTGTTACCGCCTCATTTGGACGTCCACTGCGTTCTGCATCATCGGTGTCTCTACGACCACGTTTGAAGTCAGCAAACCAACGTTTTATTGTTGTTTCTGATGGAGCGGAGTCCCCATAACACTTTTCAAGCCATTGCTTCGCTTGAACGCTATTTTTTCCCATGAAGAAGCAGTGTAAAATTAAAACACGAAATTGTTTTTGATCCATTGTTTTGAAAATAAGAAAAGTAGCGTGACTCTTAGCACCATAACTCACAAACTAATGAATAGAATATCATGAAATTTTAACAGCTGACTTTTGAAGGTTAGTATTAACTGAGAGAAAGGTGACTGCAATAAAACTAGCGTCATCTTTGTGTTAGGCCCGGGACTTTTCAGCCCATGTGTTAGTACTTCATAGTTGGATAACTCTCCTGTAGCAAAATTTTGACTTGTTTGCGTAAATTGAAGTCCAAAGTACGAAGTACATTTTTTCTTGACCATCCATTTAGCCACAAGCTTTCTTTTTAAATTGATTGGTAGCAGTTTGTAATGAAACTCTTAAACCCGCGCACACAATACAGAGGTAAGAGACCCAAACTAACTATTTAAACTAAAAGTACAATGAATGCTTCAGTCTTGAAATTATATTGTCGCTTACTGACTTCTAGTTACTCAACTAACTACTACTTAACTACTCCTTTACGGTACGATAGATTATGAAGAGACATTTGCCCCAGTGGCAAGATATGATTCAATCAGATATTTATTAACCTTAACAGCCAAATATGATCTTTACATTGAACAAATGAACGCAGTTACTGCATTCTTACAAAGTGAATTGACGGAAGAAATATATATGACTCCACCGGAAAGATTCACTTCAGAAAATAATGTATGCAAACTAAATAAAGCTATTTATTGTTTGAAACAAAGAAGTAGAAGTTGGAATCAAAAGTTACAGAAAGCTCTTATAGATATTGGTTTAAAATGTAGTAATGCAGATAAATGTGTTTATTACAAAAGAATCTTTCTCGTTATTTGTAGTAGTATATGTAGATGACTTACTTATTTTCTCAAATGATACAGAATTGAAGACGAAGTTAAAAAATAAGTTAAATGCTAGATTTAATATGAAGGATTTAGGTAGTCCAGACTATGTATTAGGTTTTCACATAACAATAGATGTAAAACAAGGTGAGCTATGGATTGATCAGGAACAATATATAGAGGGAGTATTGAAGAAATTTGGCATCTTAGATTGCAACCCTTGTTCCACACCTACACATAACAATCAGAAATTATCTGAGATTCCTCAAACTGATCTGGAGAATTCGGATATGAAAAATATTCCATATCAATCGGCTATTGGAAGTCTCCTATATGCGGCTCAAGGTACAACACCCGACATAGCGTTTGCGATAAGTTTACTTAGTCGTTTATATCTATAATCCCAGCAAAATTCATTGGACGGCTGTTAAAAGAGTAATGGAGTAAGGTACGCAAAGTTTGAAATTATAATATTCAAGGGATACAAATGTAAATGGAATTTTGGATACTGTGACGCGGATTGAGGAAATAACATAGAGAGGTGGACCAATCGCTTGGCGTTCGAAAAGGCAACCTACAGTTGCGCAGTCAACAACTGAGGCTGAATATATAGCCTTATCCGCTCCTGCACAACAAGCAACTTGGTTAACACATATTAATGAAAAACTTGGGGAAGTAAGTGCGTCTGATATGATAATTTACTGTGACAACAAAAGTGCCGTAGACCTCACCAATACTAATATGCATCATTCACGTACGGAACATAGAGACTTACGACATCATTTTGTGCGCGAAAAGTTTGAGAAGGGTGAACTAAAAGTAAAAGGTAATTGGCGAAGAAATGTTAGCAAACTTTTAAGCAAGACTCGCTTGTAAATTTTCTAGTAGGAGTGTTGTAGAAAGAAAATTTAAATTTGGCGCTTGTATTGTCTGTAATGTG
The DNA here is from genome assembly GCA_023509865.1 of Trypoxylus dichotomus. Taxonomy (NCBI): domain Eukaryota; kingdom Metazoa; phylum Arthropoda; class Insecta; order Coleoptera; family Scarabaeidae; genus Trypoxylus; species Trypoxylus dichotomus. Next base: position 7,984,315 of record CM042080.1, read on the forward strand.
GTAGAACTGTTTTTATCTAGTTATATTCCATTTTTTAATTTGGAGAAGTAACATGAAAAGACCCGTTTATACAATGGAATTTTTGAAAGCTACTTTTTGACAGCAGTTTTCAAACTAGCTAGGATCTTATATAAGTTGCAGTTACGTAATTATTATTACAACGCAAATTTTGGGGAGAAAAATTAAATACAAACGCACCCAGCCAAATATACGATCTAGACGTCAATCAGTAGTTGCCACAATATGGCGGTCGGCAACATATTAAATATCGCTAGTGTAATTTTTACCGAAAACTGACGAACAGTTAGCCTACTTTTTGGCGCTTCAATTCAAAAACACTTCTCCGAATTAAAGAATAGAGTGTAGTAAGTTAATAATGTAGATGTACACGTATCATGTTCGCTATGTTAATAAAATAGGTGTTTCTTAAGCAGAACATAATGAAATAATTTGTATACTCCTACTTTGTATACTCCTACTTTATATGTATTTGTCATACTTTAAAGATTACAATAGCTTAAATAAAAAGTTTGGTTAGACGATCTTATTAAGCACATAATTGCGTAGAATTTTCTCCTTCATACTTCCTTTCTAAAGTCAATAATGACAGAGTTATACACTACTAAACATAAGTGTTTACCCACCTGGATAATCGCAGAATATTCAAAGAAACTACTTTTTATTCCTATTAAAATATTTGTTGTAGGTATGAGATAGATTATAATTTCTCTGTAGTGTTGTATGTGTACGTAAAAAAACGTCTGGGATTAAGATATCGAAAATGACCTTTTTGCGGATTTTGCGACACATTCACGTAGATGGATTAAATAAACAGCAGTTTTTCGCAAATGTTTATCACGGCCGTTTTAATACAATGAAAAATTTAGTTCGCGCAACTATTGCAACTCAGGCAGACCGTCTGGTTGCAGAGGGACTTTTAGAACTTTTCTTCCGGCTAAATATTCTGTTAATTTATTTCACTGATGGGTAGAACCCGAAAAGAGATTGTACAGTCTCTGATCCATTGGAAAAAAGTTTATTGTCTCTTATACATACTCAGCAGTATCAAAACTTATCAACTTTAAGAGAATATTAGTAAATAGTTACTTTTCCTGAATGTTTTGAGTTTGAAATTCCAGGATATACAGTGGTTCTTTTGATCAATAGAACATTTTGTAAATAATTTAGATGAAAATATAAATCTAAAATATTGTTTTTAATACCAAACAAGGAGTAATGGCATTTCTTTTGTATACAAATTCATATTTTATAGTTTTCTACAATGTGCTTGATGAAACAACTATTTCGAAATATCGCAACAAAATAATGAGTTATGTAAGCGCGAATCGTTGTGTCTGTATTATCACGTGTTGCGGCCAAAGATTTACAACCAACAAACTCATTTGGATAACATAAAATTATTGTCATAAACCACATTTCCCAACCTTACTATAGAAGTATGTTTGTATATTCCACTTCAAAACACTTCGATAAAATTCGTGAAATAGAAGCTTCTCTGTTTTGTAAATGTACAATAGATAAGACAAATCTTTAATGTAACAAAGTTTCATAACAGGCATATATTAGATATAGCTACGAATATTGTGGATAATAAATGTTGTAATATTTGCTGTAGATTTAGATATTTAAAAATTGCAAGGTTTCTGATAGTTGAAATGTCAACAATGTAAAGGTAATATTACGATCAGACTTATTCGGTAATTTTCGTAAAATCGCGTCTAGGCTCCCATCGGTCGTCATTGTTCGTGACAAAAACGGCGCATTCGCGAAGGGCGCAGTACCTCGAGTCACGCAAAACCAACGAATTTTTTGATAACCTCTCGTTGCGTGCATGAGATTATATTAGAACGGTATGAGGTTTTACCGTAATAGACGCGAAGCCAACGCTCAAAGTCCAGTTCACCATTCACTACGAACTCGAATACATGGAAATGTGCAGTCGGCAGGAATAAAGGCCCGCCGTAACAAGTGCAGTACGCGTTATATTACCGGTCGAAATGACGGCTAGAGCGGTCCTGTACTTCGGGGTAGCAGCGCATTTCTGGTACGCCTGCTATTACGACTGGAATTATGTGAAAATACCTCCGACAGTCCATCCTATGGGAATTACGTACGGTAGAACGAACAAGTTGAAATTTTTGACCTATTGGGATGCGGTTAGTATCTCCTTTTTTTTTCTGGCTAACATACGGATGGTTGTTTATTTTTAAACTGTCACATTTCGAATGACATAACCTCAAAAATTGCACTGAACTGCATATGAAATTATTACACGGGTATTAATTAATATTTTGGTTTTCTAACTTGAATTCGATTGCAGTGTTTGGAATATTCTTTCATGTATACGTTGTAGATCTAGTAGCATAATTAAATACTTGATTAAATGATAATGATTTAAACGACACGTGATATTATCTCTACCTAATTTACAATCAGTGTAGGTATCTATTTAATTGCTAATAAACTTATAATCCTTGTTTAATGTAGTCACGTTAGATTGCTCTATTGTTCAAATGCGATCATTATTCTAGATTAATTAGTATTAAGTTTTTTTTTGGATAAGAATTCTTAGATATAGAGACAGCTCTACAAATTCTGTGCTTTTCCCGCACAGTTCGTCAATGCTTAATTCAAGTATAGCATCGGTATGTTTGAGATAAAAATAGTATATTAGTTAACGAGTCCTCAATTGCCTGCCTTTTCTTTTTTGCAAAGTCATTGTTTATTTCCACATATCTATTCTCACATATTTTCTAATATTACTGGTTAAATTCCTACCTAAGTACTTTGAAATTAATCCAAAACGCAGCAAAAATGCCATTATAATTTCTAATTTCTAAAAATAAATATTTTATACGCCAACAAACTAATACACAGATCCAAGGCTACTGTTTGTTTTGAAAAAAAAGTGTCATTAACATTGTAATTAGTTTTATCAATATCCTTTTCATTGCGTGATAAGTACAGAGATGTAATTACTGGTTATGTAAGACTGTATTTATTTCATGTTACATTACTAATATAAACAAAATTGATTAAGTACCTAATGTTGAGCCATTTCATTTATTACCATATCTGCGTTACGTAATAAATCGAAAGAAAAGAGGATAGACAGAACAGATCATAGCCTATTATGATTAATTCGAAGATATAAGGTTATTTATATTCCCAATAAATTATTTCAAAGCATAAATGTTATGAAGATAATATGAAAGTATTGATAAAACATCGTTGTGAGTTATTTGCTTTCTGTAGTAGGATTCTTAAAAAGAAATCTGACAATTTTGAAAGTAACATTAAAATATTGATTTCAACTTTCACGTTTTACAAAAAAGTACTGATACGAAATTATATAACAAGGTTGAATTAATTAACGTAATTAATAGGGTATTAGTGGTTCGCTGTATTTACACAGCAAAGATTACAAATTAAATATTTCAATAATATTATATTGCTTTTCCTATTAGGTTCATTTCATATTCTATTTTTTATTTAGCTTTTTAGTAACATGTGCCTCAAGCAAGCAAAAAATTTATCATGTCATGATAATGCGTATTACATGTATAATTAAAAATGCAATAGAAAACTAATTATTAAAGGATGCAGATAAATTATCAAATCCAAGGACATCTTTCATTGTTTGTGGTAATTACGTATGACATAATAACAACATTGTTATTACTTGTGAAAGAGGAAGTGCTAATGTGCGTTGTATTTTAATGTCACATACTTCTGAATACGTTTAATTATTATCCAATATTAATTAAAATTGTAGGATTCATTCTGCATACGTAATTGAGTAACTTTATTAGTTTTCTTGGTGATTCATAAAGATATAAAAAAAGAAAGGCGACGCCCAAGAAATAAGATTCGGTTCAACTTACAGAGTAGAGTCATAAGCAAACCTGTACCACCTGGTGATCTTTTTTTTTTGATGATTCCGATGTAATTTCCGGTGGCCCGTCGTTTATTCTTATCTTGGAGGACCAGTACACTATTGGGTACACCGTTAGGAGTGGCAAATTAAACTGACATACTTAAAACATTTAACCACCTTTATTCACTTGCAGAATGTTTGCTTTTTACAATTCGTGATTGTTTTTTAGTTGCTTCCGAACTCCATATTACTAGGGAATACTGTGTTCTAGATGGTTTATAACTTACTTTGTTGAAGTTACGTTCAGTTCTGTTGAACTTGTACTTGAATTGAGTGACTTTGTATACTGAATGTTCTGATAAATTTGTGTGTTGACTTGAGTTAACTTATGCACTTGAATGTTCTAATGAACTTGTATATTGATTTAAGTCAACTTATTTACTGACTAATGTTCTGGTGAATTTGTGTATTGACCTGAGTAAACTTATGCACTACTTGGATTGAACTTGCGTACTGAATCGGCTCTAGGCCTATTGATTTTGAACGAGAATCGGAGAAATACTCAATTTCCTCTTCATCTTGTTTGGTAGATCGGTGACTCTTATTTTATTTGTGGGTCCAGTATATTTCCTATGCTTTCTTTCTTTTTGTCTTGTGCAACGTTATACCTTTTTCCTCAGTTCTTTGTTTAATTTGTACAACTCCTTCTTTCCTTATTCGTCGTGTTGGTTATTATTTCTGACTGTTGAGTTATCATGCGTGTCCATTCTGTGTAATGTGTTTTGTGTTCTTCTGTATATTATGGTCTCAAGTGTTTCCAGGTTAAGTTCTTGGTCCAGTGTTGCATTTGGGTGTAACGCGGTGGACTTGATGCGAATCACGTTAGTTTGTTGAGTTTTCCCTGTATTTTCTTCTTTTGCGCTTCGGCTGACTGATGCCAGCGTAGGTGGCGATCGGTATTACTATTGTTTTAATCTTGTTGCCCAGTCACAGCTTACTTTTTTCGTTTAATAGTGGGTACACGACGTTGAAGGCTCCCGCTATCTTGTGATGTTAAACAGGGACGGTCCCAGCACCGAACCCCGGGGAACTCCTGCTTGCGTTGTTCTGGTAGTGGAGATGCCTTTCTCTGTTTTGACAGAAAAGGTTCTGTCGCGGAGGTAGTGTTGGATGAGATTGGTAAGCGTGGTTGGAATCCGGTGCAATCTCATTTTATGTATGAGACCGTCATACCAGGACCTTGTCGAACGCCTTCTCGATGTATAATGGCAGCAGTCTGAATTACATCGTCTACAGTGGTTATTTTATAAGCAACTTCGGCGTTGCATTAATGAGCAACCTTAAGCTACGTGATTGTTCTTGCAGGTAAAATGTCTAGACATTTGGTCATGATTTCATAGTCATAATTAGCACAGCAATACTACCCGAAATGTGTTTCCCTAAGAAATCTTCGCCTTACCGCACCGCAAATTACAGCTGAGTTCAATTTACAATCCCGTCAGCCAGTAAGTGTGTCGTTAGTAGTACAGGGGCGATCTGAAGGGTCATACGCCAGTAAGAAAACAACCGTTAAGTTTTATACACAAACAAAATTCGAAAGTAAACGTTGCACGTTTGTTCGTCGCCTCCCTGGAGAAAGAATGTTAGGTGTGCGTATAGCAAACATTAGATGTCTATACTTCATTCACGTTAAGAATGCAGTAGGTAGCGCTACGATCGGCGGCTGTATTACACTGGTGAAATTTAACCGATGGAACTGTCAAGTGACAACATCGTAAACATCCAAGTTTGGTTATTGAAATCTTGTATAATATAGGAAGTTTTTCATATTTTATGTGCAAAACATTCTGGTTATATGACCTGGTAAAATAATACCGCAACAATAAAGTAAAAGTAACATCAATTGCAATATAAATGTATCCTTCGGTTGTTTCATTTACCGAAATGGTTGGAGCTTACTTAATTATGTTAAAAAGTAAATGAGAATGCATTTGGTGTTAATTGAAGACAACATAAATGTCATATGACAAGATTTAAAATGACAATATTGCCATGGATAAACTTGAAGCGAAAATATAACTTTGACATGAGTGTTATACCGTCATTTGTTAAGAAGTAAGTCTCTCCGTTGGTAATCTCCATCAACTTTAAAAGAGAAAGTTTCAATGGTATGATTGAAACTAAGCAATTCAATACATACAAGATAAAGACAAACAAGGAGGAATGTTGCTGATTATGAACAATACATTATGGGCTCAACGGGACTGTATCCAAGTCCATTGAATGGCTTCAAGGTATATGCCAACACACAACATCCTCAAATCTTGCATAGAATTTGGTTATTGTCAATGCTGAAGTTGAGCTGTTCAGTGAAAAAGAAAACAGCAGTGCAAATATCTTTGTCTACTGTAGCCCGACTGCGGTAAAACCAATGTACATTTTCAACGACAGTACAATCAATAACTAATTGCATGCATATTAATGACTACAATAAAATATCAAATATATTACTTAATTATAAAAATCTCTGCACATATTACAAATTTATATAGTTGTCTTCTCTTTATATCTGCAATAAATTTAATAAAGAAAGATTTCTTTACTGTTAGCATTTTATTTATAAAATAACAAATGAAATAAACATATGAATTTGATTTATAAACAAATAATTTCAACTTATTTAATTTTTTAATGCTAGTTAAATACCGACGTCTCCATAGCACAATGTCTTGTTGTTACATTAGCACACTGTTTCGATTCCTTTTTAACCACTTAAATCCTAACAGGACAAATTGTCATATACAGTAATAACCTGCAAAGGATTAATAAGTTAGTTTAAATCGTAAGTCAAAATGCATTATATTTACATTTAATATTTTTGCACATGTCGGCAAGTCATTTCTTAAAAAGATTGAATGGACATGTCGCCTAATTATAGATTTTTGAGCTTCGTCTAAGTGATTGTATATTGTTTCTCGAAGCCGTTTCTTAGGGGGCAAGCTGGGAATTTATCTTGTATTAATCTCTTTGGCATTGTTCTCATGTTGCAGTCAACAGACGTTGACTTGCAATTGTCTTGCTTTAATTGCACATATAAATTGTACGTCATTAGCCTCTGCCTACTGCCAATATGTTTCCCTTGAGGGTTTTTCAATGGTCCTACAACTGGATGTACTATTGCTTCCTCGGACATACCACAATCAAAGCTGTATTTTTATAATAGTAGAGTAAAAATTATTTTGTTTGTATAATTAATTATGTAGTACCTTGAATTATTAAATGATGCGATAAAAGAACTAAGAGAGAACTAAAAGAATTATTTTTGCCACAACTTGTTTATAAAGATGAAATTCAATGAAAAACTGCAGAAAACAACGGCAACAAAATCGTAAGTGAATTTGACAACTGAAATTTCATATAAAGAAATTGCATGAATTTCTCCTGTGTGAACATGCCTCGCCCATTGGCCAATAGCAAGCCCGTATTTTAAGGCCTATCTATTGCAAGCCTGCATTCTTAACGTGAATGGAGTATAGTTTATTTTGTTATTTTATATAGTGCAATCAAACTTATGAATGGTAGTATATATACTTTGAAATCCAATATGAATGAAATATTGGAATATTGCGAGGAAGAACAGATCATTTGCGTCTGCATTAAATAAAACGTTACATGTATACATTAATGAACATTCACAAATAAACTATATATTTATTTATTTATTTTATAAGGAACATGCAAATTGTTACACACTATGCTCTATGGAAAGATTAACTCTTCGTTTCATATTTTCATTCTCATTGTGAAGGATATGAATATTGTTGTACATGAAGTTACTCGAGAATGTGTAAAGAATCAATTAAGAATATTCTTTAAATAGCCAAATAAAAAGGCATCACGCTTGATAAGACTAGGAGATCTGGATGACCATAGGACCCTAAGTAATTATTTTCCTGGAAAGGGATTGCTCCAAGTATTCCCGTGTTCTTTGTGATGTATTATTGAATATGTTTATAAGTAAATTGAAACGTATTATTATATTACAGTACAGTAGTAAAATGTCAAATGTAGTAGTTGGCAATAACACATGTAATACATAGTAGTTGTAGAATCCATTGTCATATGTGTCATTCTATATAATTCAGCTTATTTATCTTTTTGAAATATACGTTTCTGTTTTCTCAAGTAACTTGCATAATCTAAGTGCCAACACAAAAATTAACTGCAACATGTATGTGCTGTTGTAATGTCATCCATCTAATTTCTAAAACGATCCAGGATTAATGTTCTATAACGCTCTGACGTTACTGTTTTGCTGTAAAAACATTGGTCCAATAATATTAGCTCCGGATATTACAATGCAAATACCAGCTTTCACTGTTTGTAACCCATACCCCAACTGCGGATTTATTCATAAGGCAGTAAAATAATTTGGACTGCCAACTGTTTAGATAAAACAAACCTTTATTCGAAAAACGGTTTAAGCCGATACAGCACTATCATTTAAATGCTCCAGAAACTAGTGATAATACTGCAGCCTAACATTGAAATCTTGCGGAAATAGTTCTTGAACTACGTAAAATTTGTACGGTTGCATATGAAGATAGTTGTATGACTCAGTAGCAACTTCTGTATGAAACCAAAATACGTCTAACCTTATAACATAACAGATTTTTGAGAGTTTCGATTAACGCGTTGTCGAATGTCTTCAATAACTTCGGGTGTTCTAATTCTACGCCTGTCTGGAGATTTGCCTTTGTGTACACTTCCGCTTTAAAGAAAGCGATTTCCGATGAAATCTTGTTGAGCGAACAGAAGCATTGCATAACCAATAAATAGATTGTAACATGTTTCTATAGAATATGCCACCACCATGTGTTTTCCTTATCATTTCAAATATATGAAACCAAATCTGGTTAAAAACGAAGCAATAATAGAACGAATACAACGAAAACGATAATTGAAAACTAACACACTTGAAAAAATCTCCAATAACACTGAAAACAGCTGACAACTCGTCTTTTTGTCTCTTGTATTACTTCTTTGGTTACGCCAACATGATATCGTTCAAGAACTAACGTGTTAACAATCAAAAAAATTAATAAACAATTTTGCGTTCTAAACACGTCCAATGTCTACCTAAGGCGAAATAGTTTTCAAGCAATTGTCGGAATTTGAATAACATTCCGAGTATTTATTAACCTTACTCTTTTCAGCTGTTACAATCATTTTTCTTCACAATTGCCTTCTTAAACGAACTCCTGGGAAGTACGGAGCAGTCACCCGCACCGAAGAACACATCAATAATACGAAAATTCAAAGACCTGGTAAGTTTAACCGGAAAATACCACAAGCTAATATATTTTATACGTTTATCCCTTTATTTCCTTGCAGTTATTACCATGTCTTGCCTTTCCCTTATCAATGTTCGTTGGCCTAACGTTTTGGGGACTCTACGTCGTCGACAGGGAGCTCGTGTTCCCGAAGGCGATCGATCCTTACTTCCCCACGTGGTTGAACCACGTCATGCATACCAACATCATGATCTTCGTCCTCTTGGAGATGTACATGTCCTTCCGGAGGTACCCGTCGCGGAGCGTAGGATTGACGATCCTCTCGGTATTCATGGCGTGCTACTTAGTGTGGTTACATGTGATATTCTTCAAAACCGGCATCTGGGTGTATCCGGTGTTGGAAAAGTTGGACTTTGTAGCTCGTATGGTGTTCTTTATCGGTCTTCTAGGTTTATCCGTTATACTCTATTTGATAGGGGAAAAAATCAACCAAAGGATTTGGTTGTACCGGGTTAGATTTGAAGAGCCTGACGGTAAAAATGAATAAGATAAAGTCAAATTGATTATCTTATTAATTTGTAGTCGTTTTTTATACGATTTTATTAGAAATTTTGGTACTTCTAGTTCTTTAATAATTTCTGTTTTATAGGAAATATATTTTTTTACGTTTTTTTCTCTGAACGCTATGAAGTTTATTTCAAACGAGTTATTTCTTATTATTCCGTTTTTAGGGCGTACTTAATATGTGATATTTTAAAAGATAAAATACATGTTAATGAAATAGTACAATTTAGATTTTAGAAGTGCGCTGATGAACCGTTTTTTCTTAGAATTTTTATAATAGGAAATATGAGAACAGTATAGCTTCCTAACAAAGCGTTTTTGGTAACTTAATGGTTTTTATATTCTGTATGCAAGAATGCGTACATTACATCTTTATACGAAACTTAAAACTGTATAGCAACAAATAATCAAATGACAAGAAAGATCTAATATAATCTACTACTTAGAATCCTTATAGATTAACTGAAGTATAGAATTTTTAAGCGAATATCTAAATAAATAGCTTTAATAATGTTCTCTCCTAGAGACAGGTCGTCCTACTTAAATTTGGAATAATGTAGGGGTATTCCATAGATCCATAGTAGATGGAGATTCTATTAAATTAATATGGTTTATTACTTGTTACCAAAATAAGTGTTTGTTTTGCAATGTTGTACTTACTCGAATTCTTTTTTTTTTTCGAAAATTTAGTAGACTTTTGGAGATGATGATTTAAAAGGATTTATTTTCATTTTTTAAGACTTTAAAAATACTTAAAGAATATGATAACATGTTGAAAACATTGTTATAGAAAATACTTTTAATATGGCGTCCAAAATTCTGATTAAGGCAATCCTAATGTGCTAATTCTCCTATAAAAAGGTAAAAGCTACAAATAGCAGTGTAGTTATAGCGTATAACGTTATATAAGATGATCATAAAGATAATCCAGTGTCGGTGCCTCAACTTCTGGCAATAATATTCTGTATATCGCTGTTGTATTTGTGTACATTTCAGACATTAATAAAAAGAAAATAGGCAACTTTAATAAATGAAATAAAAGTTACAAACAACAAATTCGAGTTTTATTGTCCTAACTAAATCGCTCTAAGAATAGATCTGTTTATAAAGTTTCGTAGGATAAAATGTTTTTGGGTGAATGAAGTAAACCTTGGCTAAAATTATACTTGTTTCGCTCGACAGATGCAGTACTAACATCAAGTTGGCATAAACTTATACATATATATACAGGGTGGGGTATAAAGATCTCCCACACTTTGAAGAGATATGAACATGAAATTTAACTACAAAAAAAATATATTTTATAAAAGTGTTTTATATCCTGCAAATGGCGATCGTCATTGTGAATACATTGCTGGAGACGTTTCCGGAAATTTACCATTACTCTACGCATTAGTTGAGGCGAAATAGCGTCGATTTCCTGTCGAATTCTTCCTTTCATTTTCTCAAAAGATGGAAGCTCGATGTTGAAAAATCTTTTTCTTTAGGCATTCTCAAAGGGAGTTTAAATCGATTGACCGTCCAGCCCACCTTAAACTGATCAAATGCCCAGAAAACATTTCCATCACCACTCCGCGCTGTGTTAGTTGTGACTCCGTTGCTTTCAAACCACAAACTTTATCCACATCGTTTAATTTGATGCATAGCAACCACAGTTGCCTGTTATAATTTTTAAAACATCAAGAAAACTATTTTATGGGTCATTTTCAAAAATATATTCAGTTTTTCTAATCTAATTTCTTCATTTTTTTTATACCCATTCAAATCTTTATGCCCCATCCTGTATATTTTGTGGTGGAAAATATATCTACATATTTAAACAAAAATTTCCAATTTTAATTAGCAAAATTAAAAGTAATTTGATCAGAAGGCAAAAAGTAGGAATACAATACTTTAGAAATGTTAACCAACATATTAAGAAATAAATACTAATATACAATGTGATCGTAAAAAAAGAATTGATATACCCAAAGGAAAGAACAAACGATGTATAACCTACAATACGAATATTTTCATAACGATTTATTTCCGTGTTCTATAAAAACGACATACAATGGAAACTAGAACGGAATGTATGCAAATTCATTATACTCTGCTTTATAAAACGTTGAAAACCAATTAGCATTAAAGTTAATAAAATTGCAACAATAATCACTTTCACCAATATGCAAGCAGCTTTACCATCTTATAAAAGAAAAGAATGGATGGAACGTCTATTTTTTTAACTGCCATCTGAGCACGAATAAGTAAACTATATGTGGCAATGGCCGCGAGATTTGAAAGTAACCATTTATTGCAAATAATTAGAGACCCGAGAGTTAATTAACCCTAATTAACTTTAATCAGTGTAATACATCTAAATATAGACGTAAAATCTAATAAATAAATTAAGTTAAATTTTTCCACTTTGCATATAATCTGGTTTCTACTAATAATGTGAGGAAAATATTGTTTTCGTAATTAATTCTTCCAAATCTTAACATCTTGAATTTGATAATGATATTCTTATGCTTAGACTTGTTATTTATACCATTCCTATCGTTTGTGGGACTTTCATATGAAAGTTACATATAAAGCTAACTCCATCAGCATCTAAAATATTAGAGGTGAAATGTATCCAGCTAAATAGAAGGCATGAAACTTAAAACATTTTCCTTTTTTTTTAATGTAATACTGATGACGACATCTATATTCAAAAAGTCTGAATTTTCATCACTAAACGTTTTATTTTGCATTGTTCTTATTAATAGGTAACGCTGCTCCTCTAGATAAGAGAATTAGTATTTAACTTGAAGGTTTCTACATTCCATTTTAACGATAACATAATTATATTTTTTAAACACTCCGATAAAATATATTTTGTCTTCAATGAAAGGCATTGGCAGAATAGTATTTAAATGTTTTCTTTGGTTATAGAATTATTTACCAATAAATGATTACACGACGAACCAATTCAAGGTGCCATCTAGATGTTCGTGAGTGAACAACGTAAAGTATAATGTGGTAGTAGGACCACTAGATGGCAATTAAAATCAAAATTCAAGATTTTTATCCAATGTTTAAATCATATTTATATATTTCTTATATAACCTTATGCATTTATATATCGTTAATACCTTTATTTTTAATCTTAAATTGTATCTTGGCCATAACACAAAATTCATAATTTTTATATTATACTGTCGTAATTCGCACAAATCTGAGAAATTAACAACCCAATTCACCACTATTATTTTTTCCATGACTTCCTACAAAATGCTCTACAAAATCTACAAAATTAGAATTAATTTATACCAGAATAAATAAAGAAGAAGAGTTAAGCAACGACGATTGCAAGGACTGTGTGGATGTACAATTCACAGGTATAGCCGTAGCGAGTTAAGCAACATTTGATATTTGTCACAAATCATTACTTATGGGATTAATGTCGTAGCATAAATAGTTAAAAGTTTGAATTAGTATTAAATCTCCTGACGTTTACCGCAATATCTAACCCCACGCCTACCAGCCGAGCGTGTACGGGGTACAGCTTTTTAATTTTTGCAAAAAGAAACTTTTGTGATAAATAGTTTTTGCAATAGAATTTAATACCTTCATTATGTGCTGATTTCCTGGTAGACTGAGGATTAACGTAAGGTTGCTAAAATTACAATATCAATTTAATTTCTAAAATAGCATTAATTTTGTAAGTTTATTCTAATGTTTTCATTATTTACGGATTAAATGTTTACATAATACAATTGACCCATCTAGCTCTTCAAATCACTTGATACTTCCGTAGATGTAGTTGCCTAACCTTTAGGAGTTAATACGAGAATTATTTAAGCAAAGTGTATAATGAGTTGCATACTATAAAGGAACTAAAGGAATATTTTTCTGTATTGGGCGCAATGCTTATTTTCGCCGTTCTAATGCCACTTGCTTTAATTTAAAATATAGCAGCTTAATAGATCGACTGTTTTTAATTTATCGTGAATGTTTCATTTCCCCAAAAATTACTGTTTACATCAGCCAGATTAGTCAGTAATTACGAACAAGTTTAAGCAATTGACTGCAGTACATGATACATGACTGTATATCTTACAGACTGTAACTTCCGGTAGAAACGTGAATGACCGTTTTGTTCGATGAGGAGGATATGTTTAATGTAATATAATTCAAATCTTGTATAGTACAGTTTCTATCTATAGACGTGTTACAATTGCAGATAGGTATATGTGTGTATGTTATACCAAAATCTAAATCAAAATTCTCCTTAACCGATTTTAAGATGTCTGTTACGGAAAATGATTGAAAAATTATTTTTAATTTAATTTCTAGAAAAAATGAGGATCCTAAGTATGAATTGAATAGATTTATTTTGCTTCGTTTTAATTGGGAGGGTCTTAAATGTAAAAAATGATTTTGAAAGTAAAAACTGTAAAATAAATAAGAATGAGATAATTGTGGTTCAATCCGATTTGTGTAGACACTTCCAGTCTTAATATCTTTGCACATTCACTAGAGTTCCTTTAGTATTTGTACTTTTGATAAATTTGAACGAACTTATAAATCCTGGATATACATTACTCATCTGATTGTTTATTGTTTATGAATTTTCATAAAGGAAACCATTGTTTTCCCTACATCTATGCCTTAAGTGAATATTTAACGGAGTAACCAAGCAACTACAATCACGTAAATGTTTTTCAATTGACATTACAATCCAAAATAATAAATTTAAAGCACACACTTAATAATAGCGTGTAATCTATTTGAAGTTAAAAATACTGGATTACCTAAACTTTGACTTCTTTTTACAGTGGCAAGAAGATATACCAGAATTATATCTTTTTTTAATTTTGTATTTGCAACTTGGTTTTGTAAACAATCCCTTGTCAATGATTGTCAAAGTAATGTCTTATTTCTTATTTTCATTAAAACTATTCTTCCCATTTACAAATTTAGCCAAGATATGTTAACATGTTCCTTATTTCTTCAAAGAATTTACACTGTCCTAATACCCTTCTTTCTCGAAAGATTCATTAAAAAATTACCGTTGTAAAGCATGAAACAAACGCTAATTCACAGTTAGCACGTACGCATTAATAATGTTTTATTGTTGCCATCAAGTCTACAAATAACACACCAATATTTGCTTAACTTTTACAGAGACAACATTGGCATAAATATAAACAGCGCACATATGTCAACATATACAACATCACTATATGATGTCGGCGAAACATCACAAAAAAATAAAAGTTTAATAATAAAGCGATACAATTGTGGATGGATATAGAGTAATAAATACAATATACACTACCGTCCAAAAGTTTGGAAACCGCAACGGATTTTACAAAAAGTCACAGATACAGTAAAATTTTAGTGTGATTATTAATGAATTTACACAACATAAGTGACTGTCATCAAATAAAGGTAAATTAGTTCAAACATAACAATATTTATGTATTATTTAGATCGTAAGTTTATTTTCATCAATATGATCTCCTTTAGCTCTGATAGCCGCTGTACAAATTTTAGGCATCCTTCGAAGCAATTTTTCGAGACAGTCCGCGTCAATTTGTTGCCGTGCGTTCTGTAAATATTCCCATAGGTGTTGGATGTTTTGAGGTTTACAATCGATCAAGCTCATCCCATAAGAGCTTTATGGGGGATAACTCCGGACTTTGAGGAGTATAAACCATTAATTTTAGTTCAATTCTTGCTGCTGCTCTTCTAAAACGCTTTATAGATTCGAGTCGTATATTTAGAATCATTGACTACTACTTTTCTTTCCTCATTGTACCATTAATTGTTTCAGCAAAACAACCCTAAACCATAACACTACCACCTCCGTGTTTGACGGACGGCACTAAGGAGGTCTCAGAAGATTTTTCCCCTGGTCGTCGACGATAACAATAACTTTCTCTTGCGTTTCAAATAACTGAAATTTGGACTCGTCGGTCCACAAGACTTCCAGTGACCAGTTTGCACGCTCTCTTGCTTGTTAACCGTGTCTTTTTATACACGCATTTAAAAACGATTTTTTGCGACCGCTGCATTCCCTTAAACCTGCTGCCAATAATCGCCTTGTCCGTCGTGTATTAACGCGCGTCGCGATATCCGGTACTGTTAGACATCAATCTCGTTTCGAAGTCGTTACAATAAATCTATCTTCAGCTACAGAAGTCACCCGTGGCCGCCCACTTCTCTTTTTATCAAGATTTTGCCCTCTCTATCTTCTCGGGGCCAATGTATAATGCACACCTTTCAATGAAATCGGGCAATTTCTCTCTCGGTATATTCTTCGTCGCTAAGAGTGCAAATACTTTCCCAAATTTTTACAATTGCGTACTGGTTTTATAAAACTAATTCCGCAAAGGAAAACGATAAGACACTATGGATTTAATACCCTTATCACATGCACTAAGCCGTAGTAGTACTAAACCGTTTAACCGAAAGTAATTACTATAGGTATCCTACCCCAACACCGTCAAACAATAGTCGAATTCTTGGAAATGAGCAATAAAATGTATTCGGATCAAATTTGTACCTAAATCTTTGGACTTTAAGGTTTGTATGTAATAATAATTTATAATAGTGATTAACGATTTCACGATATACCTATCAGTTGTATTATTTTAAAGGAATTTCACCTTGCTTCAAAACTTATGGACGGTATTGTATGTACTATCAAAGTATGTACATATATATATATATATTTTAGGTATATTCATGTGTGGAAGAATGGCGGCTTATATGTTTTCATATCGGCCCCAAAAGCGACATAAGGCGTAAATACGTTGTTATAATAAGGATTTCATTTATAAAAGTTCGTGTATAGTAATAACCTCTTTATCTACATTTTATAGACAGTAGATAAATTATAATCTTAATGTTTATACACCTAATATAATCTGTACATATTAAATGCATACTTTACGTACATATACGTATTTTATGCGTGTTGTATACACTATAATTTTTATTTCCGTGTAATGTTACATTTATGGCTACTAATGTAATATCAATAAACTGTAATAAAATAAAAATAGATAATTATTAAGCTTGCAGAAACGTATGCGACCTCATTGCGAAGGTGGCCAGATATACCCGAAGTCGGGATTCGCATGCGTATGGTTAGGTTAGTATACGTATGAATGCCGGATTAGATTGATGATGGTGAATTGACTACGTTCTTTGTTATGTTCGGCGAGTATTAATAGATTCCTTAACCGATTTCTAACATTAGAATACTCTGGCACTATTATTAAATGTATTGTTTACAATATTATCATTTTACCGTACAGTATTTCTGTGTGTAAAAGACATATTAACAGCAAGCAATACCGGCTAAATGCGCAACGTGATGTACCGTATTATACATTTGTATATGACTTTATTTATATGTTAAGTGTGTGCAATATTCTACAAAATATTGTAGGTAAGGAAGAATTTTGAAAGTTTTGGGGGAAATTCGTTCCGGAATGGAGATTACCAACAATTATATATAATCTTCATCGGGCGAAACAAACGATTACGGGTCAAATAAAGGCAGAGTTAAAAGACCAAAAAAAATATAGCTGACGGTAAATGAAACAAGGGGTGCAAGAAAGAATTGTATTTTAACTGTGTTATTCCAGAACACAAACGCAGAAAGGATAGCAGAGACTACACCGGGTGAAAAGCTGCGGGCTGTTGATTGCATTCTGGGCGACTGGAAAATGAATCGAACACCGGCTTCACTTGAAACGGGTACCGCATGCTAACGATATACCCCCTCCCCAACCCTCCGGCGGTAATGCGGAATGAGGGCTTCATTAAAGCGATTCAAATTGAAAAAAAAAGCGATCTGAGGATAGAATTTTGTGGTAGTAGTTAAACAAGGGTAGAGAATACCGTAAGGCAAAGCTAGCATACTAACACACAATCGCCCTGCAGAATATCATGCGTATTTCTCGACTTTGTTAACTTATAGAAAGCTTATTTCATCCTCCTTTTACTCACAATTACGCCCAACGACACGTCGAAAGTGCCCTCATGGTAGAGAAAACCTTTGGGAACTTTGATATATTGACAACAACGGTTCGAACATGGTTAAAGCTAGAAAGTTATTAAAACAATCTTATCCTCAACTGCTTCATGTAACCTATTTGTTCTATGCATGTCATTTTGTAGCTGAATTTATTAGATACAGATATTCAAAAATAGATCAATTTATAGTTTCTACCGAAAAAGTTTTTATCAAACCTTCCAAATGCATTCGTGAGTTTAAACAGGCTTGTCCAGGCATTCGAGAACACCGCTATCACAAGCGAGCCAAAACAGAAATGCTGGTATTGATACATTAGCGATATTTTTGTTTTATGGCCGCATATAATTAAAACATTACTGAAATTACCAGAAAATCTTAACAAACCGCACTACAAAATTTATAATGGAACTTGAAGAAAATGGCTTCTGGATATGCAATGCAAGAGGAAAGACAACAAAATACTAGGACACTAGATTTACGAAAACTAACCAACACAGATCGTTACTACTTAACGCAAATTTCCACTATTATCCTTATCACAAAAACGAGGAATTCTCAACATATTGCTGCACAGAGCTAAAATGATATCAGACAAAGAACACGTTGGAATTAAATCGCAACATCTCAAGAATATCCTGCGACAAAACAACTGCAGAATTAAAGACATTACGGATACCATCAACAGACAACCTAAACAACAATAAGAACCAATAAATAAATTGGAGCCACTTGCCTGTCATATATAAAAGGATGTACGGACAAAATTGGAAGAAAGGTAGATAAACACTATATTAAACTAATCTTTAATGTTCCTGAAAGCATAGGTCATTTACAAGATATTTTGTTTCGTATACAGTGCCCAAATGTATACATTATAAATCAATAAATATTCCAATACTTCACTACAGAAAACCATGTTATATTGAACCTTAAAATCTTGCGATCCTTTTAGTTCTTGAGCGACAAGTATTGGGGGGTATTTTGTAACAGCTCTAAGTAGTTTTGGGTATTCAAATTACCCTCGAGAAAGAAGGCGACATGTATATGATTGTTCACCAATACAGCCCATACGTTTAGCTTTTGTGAATATCGAGTATGAGTATCGTATGTCAGATGTTCGTTTCTTCGTGACCAATAACGAATAACAGATGAATTACGATGCCTAAACAACGGAAACGTTGGCTCGTCTGTAAATATGTAATATATTCTTTTCCATTATAATTGCGCAAAATGCAATTGAAAATGATCTTTAGAATGAATTTCATTTGTTTTTTTGTGTTATGCACGATCCGTAATTGTACCTCTTCAAAATTTTGCATATCGCAGTATCCAAAATATCTTAACTATTTGTTTTATGTTTTTCTAATAATAACCAACGCTAAGTTTCAAATTTTTTTATTACATTTCGGATAGAATTATCTCAATTGTGTATACTCGAAGTAAAAGAAAACCACGATACCAACAAAAATTGAAAGAAAAACAAATAGGTGGAGTAAAAGTATAGTAATAATATAACAATGCTATGAAATGGTCAATTACTACTACTCTTATGCATCGAGACCACTTCATACGATTTATATCTATACAAGAGTAGTCCGATAGTATTTGCATCAAAATTTACATCGCGTTTGCATCGAAAAACAATTGTAAATCGAAACAAAAGCAACCCGCGCGCGTTGATGAACACGAAATAACGGAAAGATAGAAGACGATCGTCGTTCTTTCACTCCGTCAAGACAACAACGGTCGACCAACTCGATCTTCGCCCATTGCGTCGGTACAAGATGAAAAGGATTGATTTTTTGCCACGAATGTACGAGGTAATCCGCCGAGTGTACCTACAGCGTATTATGTACGATATTTCATCTTTTTTTTGTACGGTCCGCTTGATACGGGAGATGATTAGTCGACGGAAAGAAGGAGAGGCGGCTAGGTATTAGAGCGGGACGGCGCTATTCAGCGGGGTAATTATGAACTATTAAAGTTTTACACATCTCACCGGCCGATGCCGACAGATCGATCTTCGGTGGAACGGACTTTACGAACTGGTCCGGTCTCGGTAGATACGTTTAAGTGCGGTACGGTGGCTTCGGGACGGCGAGAATCCGAAGAATTTTTCACGACCGCTGGGATGGAATTGGTTATGGACGGAGAACGAAATTCATGGTTCTTTGTGCGTCTTTCAGGGGCTATCCTCTTTTTTTTTGATTTTTGCGTTGCTCCTCATATTTTCAATTAAGGTTCTCGGTACACTCAAATGCAAAAAGCTTAAATCGAGTAATTTAGAAGAACCAACAGTCTTTGGAAGGGAGAAAGTAAATGATGTAGGACAAATTATCGGAAATATCAAGATAAAAGACCTTTGACAAATATATTTATATTATACAGTTGCGGTCGGATAATTAAAGACATAGGACATATACATGATAAATTTCAAATAAATCTGAACCTCGTATATTTACATAATCGAATTTTATTCACGATTTTTGAAATTTTATTAAGCTGTCCTTAATTATCTGACTGCAATTGTATAGTGCGAGAACGTTCATCATATTTATTTATAATCTGCATTTTGTTTTGTCAAAGTTCTATTATAATTTAATTTTTTATCGTACATCGCTACATTAGCAACTAAAAAATACTGCAATAGAATCTCTTGATGAAACACGAACCAATTTTTCTCAACGCAGACGATAATCTTGTTTTTCTGTAACATGACCAGCAATTTTGCGGACTGCATTAATATTTCTCTTTACTTTTTCAAGCTTTTGGAATACACCATGAACCTAGTTCGCGAAGATTGTTCCTAGATGTATCAAAGACCAGCCTGAATGCGGTTTTGCTACATAATAGAAACCTCCACCCTTTCACAACTCTAGGTTATCAAGCTTCCATGAATTAACATTATTAAAATATGAACATTTTGTTGGAGAAGATAAAGTATGAAGATCATTCTTGGAATATTTGTGCAGTTTTTAAAGTTACTGCACAAATTTTAGGCATGCAATTGGGTTACACCAAAAACTGTTGCTTTTTGTCTCTACAACAGCCGTGATCATTATATTAAGCAGAACCAGCCCCAGACCACTCAAAGCAATAACGATTAGAAGCAAATCATGAATTAATCATCTGCAAAACTAATATTCCAATAATAATGTCCCAAGTAGTGTCATAATTTTGTTGATAGATGTACAGTAGCAGCCATACAAATAGTACATGCAAAATATATTCTTTGAATTACGTGTTTCATTTTTTCTCGCTTAAGATGCTATTAAGTTTATATAAGAATCCCTTAACGTTGGATCTGTTTTCCCTTTACGATCGCTAACAAAAGAGTGTTATTCTAATTGTTTGCAGAGGCACATAAATAGCACAGTTACTGATTTAGTGCAGAAGTATTCGTTGGTTCATATTGATATTAATTTCAACTCGAGGTGAATGTAAAAGTTAAAAATAAGTAATGTGTTATTAATAACAAGAAATTAGGTATTGCTATAATGGAACGAGTTCAGCATTGTACACCAAGTAAAAGGAAAGTAATTTTTACAATGAAAGAAAAAGCCCCCTACATTTCAGAGATTTCGCGAGCATTAAACTGTACTAGAAAATTAGTACAAAATGCATTAAGACATATTAGGACACAAATACCCTAGAAAATAAGAGACGAAAAAGGAAACCTCATAAAACCACCTCAGGCAAGATAAAATTATTCGGCTATTAAGTCAAACGGATCCATTTCTTGCAACTAGTCAGATAAAAATATAATTTAACAATCAATTTCATGCAAACATATCAGCAAGAACAATCCGTCGTCGCCTCAATGGATTTGGCTTACGTGGGTGCATTCCTGTGCGGAAGCCACTTGTTTTAAAACAAAACCGCCTCAAAAGATTGCGATTTACTGGGATGCACAAGGATAAGCCGCTTTCGTTCTGGGAATCTGATCTATGGACAGGCGAAAGTAAGTATAGACTTGGACCTGACGGAGAATCGTATGTACGACATCCCATTAACCCTAGTTAAAACACTAAAACACGGCGGAGGAAATATTATGGTATGGGTTTCTATGACATGGCATGGTATATGCCTTATATTTAGAATCCACAAAAGATCAGTTTGTTTGTTGTAATATTTGTGAGGCTGCTATAAAGTCTAATTCGACGACAAGTTTAGATGATTTGAAGGGCCTTTGTCGAAGAAGCATGGCCATAGTGCTCTGGTAGAGAGATGTCAAGATTTAATGGAAAGTTTGCCCAGAAGATGTGTTGCAGTCCCAGCATCTAAAGGCTATTCTAGAAAATATTAACTTTAAAAACAGAGAAGCATCTTTAACACATGGGCTGAAAAGTCCCGGGCCTAACACATAGATGACGCTAGTTTTATTGCAGTCATCTTTCTTTCAGTTAGTACTAACCTTCAAAAGACAGCTGTTAAAATTTCATGATATTCTATTCATTGATTTGTGAGTTATTGTGCTAAGAGTCATGCTACTTTTGTTATTTTCAAAACAATGGATCAAAAACAATTTCGTGTTTTAATTTTACACTGCTTCTTGATGGGAAAAAAATACCGTTCAATCGAAGCAATGGCTTGAAAAGTGTTATGGGGACTTCGCTCCATCAGAAACAACAATAAACCGTTGGTTTGCTGACTTCAAACGTGGTCGTAGAGACACCGATGATGCAGAACGCAGTGGACGTCCAAATGAGGCGGTGACATCAGAAAATATCAAAAAAATCCACAAAATCGTTTTGAATGATCGAAAAGTGAAGTCGCGTGAGTTAGCTGACATCGCAAAGACATTGAAAGAACGTATTGGCTTTATATTGCATGAGCATTTGACTATGAGAAAGCTCTGTTCAAAGTGGGTGCCGCGTTTGCTCGCTGTTGACCAAAGACAAGAACGTGTGATGATTCTGAGCAGTGTTTGGCCATGTTTAAACGTAACATACCGGAATTTTTGCGTCGATATGTGACAATGGATGAAACATGGATCCATCACTTCACTCCGGAATCAAAACGATCGTCATCTGAGTGGACAGCAACTGGTGAACCTCGTCCAAAGCGCCCGAAAGCACAACAATCGGCTGGAAAGGTTATGGCCTCGGTATTTTGGGATGTGCGTGGTGTAATATTCATCGACTATCTTGAGAAAGGAAATACCATCAACAGTGAATATTATATAGCGTTATTGGAGCGTTTGAAGGCCGAAATTGCAAAGAAACGACCGCATATGGCAAAGAAAAAAATGTTGTTTCATCAAGACAACGCACCGTGTCACAAGTCAATCAAAACAATGGCAAAACTACATGAATTGAACTTCGAATTGCTCCCACATCCACCGTATTCGCCAGATTTGGCTCCCAGCAACTACTGGCTGTTCGCAGACCTCAAAAAATGCTCGCCGGTAAGAAATTTCGCACGAATGAAGAGGTTATCGCTGAAACTGAGGCCTATTTTGAGGCAAAAGATAAATCGTTCTACAAAGGTGGTATTGAAATGTTAGAGCGGCGCTGGAATGATTGCGTTGCTCTTGATGGAGATTACGTTGATGAATAAAGCTAATTTTGAACCAAAAAAAACGGTGTTTTCTTTGTTAGGCCCGGGACTTTTCAGCCCATGTGTTATATCAACAAATCTTATTTTGCTGTTATGTATGCTATTTGTATGGTCATCGAAAAAATTGGATTTGATGGAATTTATTTATTATGTTCGAGCTTTTATAAATTATTTTGTATTTATTCTATAAATTATCTAATGTAGTAAGTACATACTTTTGAAATCAACCATTTACCTGTGTTATTTTTCTGTCTGCCCATGTACATAGTTGTGGAAAGTCTTATTTAACGAAATTAAATAATTACAGAGTGTACGCAAGGGGAACAACGTTGAAAAATCGTTTAAAGTCGACGTAAATGATGGCAACATATTATCTTTAAATAAAAGCTTAACCATGCATTTGCGTTAACGTCGAAAAATCATGTACAGTTAGTTATAAGATGAAAAATATGTATACTTCTTGTTGTTCTTGATAATGTTTAATAAACATACGAAACACCAGGTAAAAACAACGACTTCCATGTATCAACGTTGTATTGTACATACACAAAAGAATCGGAAACACCTTTCACTAAGATTGATTTCACACATAAATTTTGGGTACATATATAAAATCGATTACCTTTATTGTAACAACCGGACCATAATCAAACAATATAAATTCGATTTTCGTCAATATGCGAGATCTTTAAACTGTGTTGCCATGTGCGAGATGAAAAAAAAAATGTTGTGTGTCGATATCTCTTCCTATATTAACGACGTCTCGAGAACATTAACACCTAAATGACGTTATTTTAACATTTAAGGATGAAATTTTAACGGTAATACAATATTAAGATTCTATTAAGTCCATGAAATAAATACAAAATATAATTCTTATTTCACTAAGATATAGAAAGTAAAAAAATATCAAATTTGTATTGTGTCGATTTGCAATAAAATTCACTATTTTTAACATTTATCCTAAAGTAATGGAACTATGAGTCATCTTGCATTTTACAAGCCTTGTCGAACATATTTTGCTGGGTATTTAAAGAAGAAAAGAAGAAACGGGCTTCATCTTGCACAAACATTCGAATTGGTGTAATTAAGTTTCGGAAAGGGAGAGGTTTATTTACGCTTAAATAGCATCCTTTCCAGTTAACTTGCCTCTCCAGATACAATTCGGGCGGTTTCTATTTTCGGCAAAGCGGCGGATTACAACCGCCCTACTGGTATAACACCCTCGCCGGTACGAGATGAGATTGGTTTATTGCTATTTACACCAATACTTTGTACAGCTGTTTTACAACCATCACATTCTATACGGATGAAGTTAGACAGTGGAGAATACCAATTAAATTTTGGAAAAGAAAGTAAATTAAATATACAGAGTGTTAAAAATACATAAGGTTTCGATTTATCATTGTAAAAAAGGAATAAGAATCCGTTCTCTTAAAAGCGATACATCTCAGATACTTATAGCTAAGTGATTGGTAAATCCTTCTCAAAATAAGATACCTTACCTTCTATATGTAATTCTTCGTTTTCTGTGAATTATTATTAAAAAAAAATATTTCATTTGAAAATCATTGTTCTTTTATCCCAAGGTATCTCAAAAATTTATATATATGAGGCTTCAATATTAAGACCAAGCCATTTGTGGTCGTGCTCTTTCTCTATCTACCAGATGTTTTTTTTAACATAAGAAACAGTGATAATGAGATATTTATGGCAATTTCAGGAATAAACAGCTGTTTTTCTTTGAAATTTTATCTGATATACGAGCGTAACATGTAAACGTACACTGTTTATATCGCTATGCTTTGATGTGGTAATATTTTGTGGTTGTATCGAATTCTTTTGTTCAAAATCGATTTTATCAACTTTTATCACTTGCTCCAATTTTCAATTTGTTTAATTTTACAAGTTTTAGTAAACATACACTACCGTTCATAAATTTGATCGCACTATATAATATAACAAAAGAAACTAGACAGATAATATTTGCGATAAATGCATTAAAGAAATAAACTTTACTCATTAACTTAAAACGGTTTAGTGACAAAATAGTATATTCTAATAAAATATATCTGTTATAATGTTTTTTCAAAGTAACCTCCTTTGCTTTAATAATCGCCTGATAGATGCCTGGCATCCTGCATCGTTGTCTAGAATTCTCAAACACACATCTTTTGCCATTCTTTCATTTATTTCAACTAATTCTCCAATCCTTCCGCCACCAAAGCAACCCTATACTATGACGCTTCCTCCTCAGTGTTTCACTGTTTTTGAAATACACTCATCTAACATTCTTTCTCCAGGAAGGCAACGATGAAACTCTCTTTGTACTGTCTAGTTTGCGTGAGCTTTTGCCTAATTTAGTGTGTATGTAGAACTGAACCGTGATTGTTTTACTGCTATACGACCCCTCGGACTCCCTCTGTCGTAATTTGTGGTGCGGTAAGGCGACGATTTCTTAGGGAAATCACTCAGATGAATTGGTCGTCTCATTCCATCGATAATCTAGATCTTTCAGTTCCCTTTCTGAAGCCTATTCGTCTCTTCCTTCTTCTTAACTCTTAACTCTTAACCACCGTAGTGCAAATACTGTAACGTCTTCACCGTTGTGCGGTCTTAATGACCGCATATAATAAACAAACTTTAATTACCAAAATATATTTTTTACCCATTGGGAACATTCTTATTGAATTGAGTGCACCTTAAAATAAACCACAAGACGCCTTTTACCATAATTCGTTCTTTAGTTAACATAATAACTACAGCTGTTGTATTATTCCCATAATATATATCCATATATATCCATCGTCAACAATATTACGTCAAGAGTTAGTTAACATAAACCAAACAAAAGACCCGTAAATATCATATTTTGCTCTGTTTTTAACAAACGCTAGAATTTTTCTTTAGTAATATTCTATACGAAAATAAGAACAGATTCTTAACAATAAGTGATCATGCGATTAAAAAAAAATAATATAAAAATAACCTAAAACAAATAAAACATTGTAGAGGGTCAAATATCCAAAGATTGTGTTTACAAACATGTAGGCATATGGCAAATTTTACACACATAAAAGGTTTTTCTTTTAATTCTAAAAGAACAAGTGTTTTTCGTTTTTCCAGTTTTTCTTCTAGAATTTCCGCTCAATCATACTAACACAATCATATTTAAATTCTGCAATTCAGGTGTTTGAGTACTTTTATATGTATATTTCGTTCTGATGGTATATAATATTACATTTGTCCACTGCAATACAACTTGTAGCAGATCTGCCGTAAATATGAGATTCCAGCAAGTAATTGCATCAGCTATATATCGTCGCAACCCCGGAAGCTGTATAGCAATATTGTGCTTCTGGGGTCTCGCGCGAGAAACAAAACTTCGCGATGACCATTTATAGCAATTTTTCCCATAAAAGAATTTTACATTGTTTTGAAAAGTACCGCCGCTAGTTTCAGTTTTGTCCGACGGTTCATTAGTTTCTTCTGTTTCTTCTCCCTCACTAAGTTAAATTTCTTCATAACTATCCTCATTTACACTGTCAGGATCGCCTCACCATATCGTTTTGGATGTGGTAGGATTTTTACTCATTATTTTGTGCGAAAAGCGTAACTCAAATATTAGCGTTAGCACCGTAGACCGGCCCCTGTGACCGTTTCATAACTTTAGCCGTGTTTTTATTGCGCACCGAAACAAATATCGATTTCAAGTTTTTGCAGCGTACTGGCAATGCACTCACTTGCAGGTAACGAGAAAACGGATCCGTGATATTAAAGTGAGGATAAGATAAACAAAAACAAAAATCCGCTGCGGTCACTGAGACTGCACTACGGTGGCTAAGGATTAATTGCACAACACTCACAAATATTTAATTGTCATGTAATTTTTATATTTTAAACATTTGTTTCGTGTAAAATGCATATTCTGGCGCTAGTTTCAATACCCAATTCCCGCTTTTTGGCATATCTTCAATCAAATAAACTAACAATATGAAATAGGGTCTTCCTAACGCAATCACATACGTCTCCAGTATCTCAGCAATTTGTTGGATGCATACTGAATGTATAATATATTAAAGCGGGTGGATGATTCAGTAACCCTCCCAAATCCTATCTCATAACCCTTCAAGATTTGATACAGAAATACAGTGCTTTCGATTTTGAATAGTTCTATGTGTAACACAATACATTAGGAGCAATCAAACTTATGAACGGTAGTGTACTTCTTTAAAAATTCACAGAAAGACTAAAACTACGCTTAAAAACGACAGCGTTACTTCAGTACCAAAAAAAATTTTTCATTGTAATCTGCTGTAGGATAAATTGATTATTCATAGAAGTGATAATATAATAAACTCCCATAAACAATGGAAATTCTTAAATTAATCGATTTATAAGTAGTTTTTCTTCGTAACGAATTTATACCGAGATGATCCGTCGACCTGGTACTATACATGCATAATCCAAGCAAAAGATAAACAGATAGCAGGTAGCGCGGTGTGTTAACCGATATGGAACCGAGATGCGAGGAAAATAAAGAAACTCTACGCTTTTCGTGCATGGAACCGAGAAGAATGGAAGAATGAAAGCAAAGAGCCACCGTTGTTCACGGAAGAATAGATTTGTCGTAAATGTTATTGATCTGTTACGGTTAAAAGCAACGATAATTGGTGGAATGCTCGCGTTGTATGAATAACAGTAAACACAATGGATCGGCATACAAAACGTCGATGTTTGCGCTTGCAATTTCAGCACTTAGCGGACCGTTTCTAAGATGTTAGAACAAGGAATTTCGTTCTTCATTCTCTCCTTTATACCTATATTTTTTCGTTTTGTTTTCAATACCAGATGAATTTAAATTTATTCAGGATGTTTTCCCTTGTTTTATGAGTTAAAAAAAGGAATAAGTAGCTATAAATGACATATTCTTTTTTTAATATCCGAAATTACTCCATTTTATTTTTACATACTTTCTTATTTGTTAAATTTAGTAATCTCGTTTAGAAATAATTTTAATTTATCTTTTCGTCATGTTCTAAAATAATTTCCAGTAATTAGTCACAGTGAAAATCGACCACCTACTATTACAAGTTCATTTATTGTAAAATCTGGCTTCATTAATTTCACATTAATATGTGTTATACACTAGGGTGACAGAATAAAATAGACACCAGGTAAAGCGGTATAAATATGTAAACAGCTAAATTCTAAGAATGAATTAAGAACTTTCTCTTGTCATTGGGGTAGGGGTAGACGGATCGGAAGGAATTCGTTATACCTCAGTTTCGTTACAACTATGCCTCGTTTACAAGGTTCGAGTGATATTAGCGACTTCACCCGGGGTCGTAAATTTTTTAATATTCCGTTGTCCACAGTTAACCGTGTGATTGCACAATTTAAACGCAAGGAAAAAACAACAGTGGAGCCGAAACCAGGTCGTGCCGGATCTTCTGAAAGAAGTAAAAGGGCGCTTGTGCGCGAAGTGTTAAGAGAACCGCGAAAAAGTACAGCTGAGCTTGAGGCAACTTCACAGAAAAGTCAGCGCACCGTTCCGCGATACCTCCACAGTGTGGGCATGTATAAAAGGGTGGCAAAGAAAAAACCTCTCCTTACGGCGTTGCAAAAGCGGCGCCGAATGGCTTGGGCAATCGAAATGCGAACGAAGCCCGAAGAGTTTTGGCGGTCTGTCATCTTTTCACACGAAAGCAGATCCTGCCAATTCAGTGATAGTGGTCGTACGTGGGTATAGTGACGTTCGTCATAGCAACTGGACGACAAATTTTTGCATCAGACGGTGAAATACGGCGGTGTGAACATCATGGTGTGGGGCGCGATATGGTATGGTGGAAGATTGCAATTAGTAATCTGCAACGGAAATATAAATGCGGCAAAATATATCCAAATATTAACAGAAGGACTACTACCGATATTCGACAACTCCATTTTATCTAAAGAAGACGCCACTTTTATGGAGGATGGAGCACCCTGCCACAAAGCAAGAACAACAACC
Source organism: Trypoxylus dichotomus (assembly GCA_023509865.1). NCBI lineage: Eukaryota > Metazoa > Arthropoda > Insecta > Coleoptera > Scarabaeidae > Trypoxylus > Trypoxylus dichotomus. The sequence goes on from CM042080.1 coordinate 8,013,660, forward strand.
ACATGGAAAGAGAAACAGGGGATTCGGATTTTACCATGGCCAGGCCAATCACCAGACATGAATCCGATAGAGAATGTTTGGCACACAATCCAGACAAATATGGCGAAATGACACCGAAACCCAGCAATAAGGAAGAACTCGTGGCAGCTGTTACAGAAGAGTGGTTAAATATTCCACAAGACACCATTAATCATTTAATAGATTCTATGCCACGATGACTCGCAGCACTTCACGCAAGTAAAGGTGGATTGACAAAATATTAGTCTAATTTAAAAATTTTAAAATATTTTGTATATATAACGAGAATAGAATCTTTTTTTTAATTAGTAAGTGTCTATTTTATTCTGTCACCCTAGTGTATTATTAATTAATTAATTAACATATACAATATGTATACAATATGTTCTATATTACTTGTATTGTTCTATACTGTTCATCCTTTTCCATTAGTACTTCTCTTATCCTATCCTCCTAATCCCAGTTTTCTTTTAGGATTTGACATATTTTAGATGACTTCGATTTTTCACAAAAAAACATACCCCTTTAAATTTTCGCTCATCTTAGATTCAAGGTTCAAGGCTCGCCGAATGCTATCTCCAATCATACAGAATACGATTCTAAAACCAAAATTAGCACGAGAGGACTAATCTAGACGGTATTCGCTTGTAAAGATTTGAAAACATGTAAAAAGTGTGAAAACTATTGCTACCTCCTGCAATCTAATCATCAAAATCTTCAGTTGCAAACGCATCTTGACATATTTTACGTTATAAGGTGGCCTACGGAGGTCGGACATATTTTTCGAATCCTCCTGTCCAATTCATCCCAACAGCTCGATGGGGTCTAGATCGGGGTTTTGCGGCGGCCATGTCATTATTTGTAAAATGCCATTATCTCGTTCTTCATTTAAGAAATTTTTACATATCATTGCTGAGTATTTGAGGTCGTTATTCATGAATACAAAATTTTCGCGGATTTGACGTTGTCCTGATGGTATTTCATTATCTTGCAGTATTTCTAAATAACCTTTTTTTCGCAAAATACCTTCGATTCGCTTCAAGTCTCCTATACCAGCGTAGGAAAAAACAGCCCCAAATAAGCTCAGCACTTTTTCCTTGTTTCATGGTGACACTACACAATCCTGCAGCATTCTTTGGCCTTTCGCTCTTCTTACAAAAACGCGCCTTGATTGTCCGAACACCTCAAACTTTAACTCATCAGTCCATAGCACTCTTTTCCACTCATTCACTGCCCAATTTCTATATGTTTCTGCCCACTAACGTTCGATTTATTAACATGTATTTTTTCGGAAATTTGACGCACTGAATAACCTTCTTGATGAAAGACAACAATTACAGAGCATCTTTTCTAAATTTATCGGATTTCCTCTGGACATTTAAATACCTTTAATCAGGTTCACACAAAAAGATCGCACTCTTAACACTAACGTACGTATAAGAAGGTTTATTTAGAAACTAAAGCATTTTGCAGTACACAATAGGGATATTTCGAAGACCCGCACCATAGTGAGAAAATCTACCGCATGGCTCTACTCATCATCCTAATCAAAAGTCGTGTTATAGATTATGTAAAATCTTTATTTAAAGTCGTTTCGTGCTGCAATTAAAGAAGCACGAATTGATTAAAATAAAAAATTATTTATAACAGAGTATTAAAAAAAAATAGAAAAAAAAATGCACAGACAAAAAATAAGAAACGATTTAACCTCGACATAAACCAAAAGAAAAAAAATCAAACTCAAACAAAAGAAATCAAAGAAAACAATTTTTTTCGAACAAAATTAAACAGTCCGAAATAAAAATGATGTAATGAGAACATCAATTTAATCGAATCGGTAACATAACAATTGTACTTAATTATTAACATCTTTTCTTTCTTTCGTTTCTATTTTCGACGTCGTAATTCGAAACATCACAAAGGAGAAACATCTGACAGTTTCGCCGCCCGTAACGACCGACTTCTCGCACAAAAAAAAAGAAGAAACAGAAAAACGTCCTCTCATAAACTCGCCAAATCCTTTTAATATCTGCAAAGCAAATAAATATGCGAGGAGCAATTAAATTTTAGACTCCGCATTAAAGTTCGCCAAATACATCGGAGGCGGAAAGAAAAAATACACAATCGAAATCATCGGCGGCTAAGATCCGACGAAAATAACGCATAGATTACGGATATTACGCGTACATATATATACTCGTATATCCGTATGTTCGCATGCGTCGTATAGACGCGAATACGTTATGTATGTAAGCGTGCATGTATAGGATTCGCGCAGATGTAAAAGAACAAAGGCGGCCGTGATCAAAAAAGGACGACGTCAACCGATGGAATAATTGCTTTCCGTTTAATTCGCTTGGCATAACCGCGATCCCGGAGTCTGATGATGATATGTTGCGCGCCGTGTGTGTCTGTATGCGAGTAATTAACGTAATAAAAGTCAGGGACGTACTTAGGAATATTTATCAAACGATAAGAACGTAGAGCAATTCTAAATACGAGTCCAGCACGTTACACAGCGAAGTTATACAGGGCGTATATAGATAATTGTAATGTATTATATATTATTATATTTTTTTGTGTTAAATTGGTGCTAAGTACTAGTCAAGGCCTCAGAAGCTGTAAACACTATACCATAAGCGCACTTTCGACGTGTTGATGGTTGTAATTTTGAGTAGGAGAAGGATGAAATAAGATTTCTATAAGTTAACAAAATTGAGAGATACTATTCTGCAGGGCGATTGTGTCTCAGTATGCTAGCCCTGTCTTACGGTATTCTCTACCCTTATTTAACCATTATTACGAAATCCTATCTTCATATCAATCTCTTCAATTTGTATTACTGCGAGATGTGGTGGTATATCTCTAGACATGCGTTATTCGTTTCAAATGAAGCCGGGGTTAGATTCATTTTCCAGTCGTCCAGAAAGCAATCAACAGCTCGCAGCTTTACACCCGGTATATTATTTTTTTTTTTGTATAACCATGGGCGGTGTTTTTAACCCCGAAGAGCAACTCGGCCAGTACCTCCCCAATTGTGCACCCATGTGGTTTTAGTTCACTCGACCGGGTTGTACCTGAGCAACAAAGTCCATAATCCGCTAGAGCGGTAATTTTTCTAACTTAGGTTCGTCAAGCTGAGCATTCCCAAGATGAACCTGTCTTTTCCTGCAGACCGCAGGGCACTCGACAAGAAGGTGCACAGGAGTTTCCTCTGCTCTCCCGCACTTTCTACATGAAGGAGAGTTTACTAGACCCATGCGATGCATGTGTTTGTTCAATGCGCAGTGTTCAGTTAAGATCGCAGTTTGGTCTTGCTCATTAGGACTGCCTTACACAGTCTTCCCTCACCTGGATAAATCCCGAGAAATTTGCAGTATCTCAAACCGTCTACACCGTTCAAGTAGGGCCGGTGATTGGCACTATAGGTCTTAATATTACCATAGGTACTCCCACACGTCGGTTCAGGACCTGAGAATGGTCGTCCACTGGCATTTTTTCCTAGCAAGTCAGCTACTCCGTTCCCTTTGATCCTTGAGTGGTTTGGTACCCATCTTAGCGTAACGCTGTAATGTTCCGCCAGTTGTTGCAGCGTCCTATAGCATCCCAACACCACTTCTATGTACGTAGTACATAGAGTTCTCCGCATATGTCTGGAAGGCAATTACTTCTGCTCGAAAGATGGAGGGAGAAACCCCTAGACTGTACCCCGGTATATCAAAAGCGTAACATAAAAATATGAGAAAGGAACCAATTTTAGTGATCTATACTTATTTATTCAGAGATAATTACGATGAAATTGCACTCTAACTTAATTTCAGATTAGTTAATGAAAATTGAGTTGGTAGTTTGGTTAGAAAGTTGCTGTTGGTGACGTGGCTACCTACGTTTTGTAGTCCATATTTGGCATCATCTCTGAAGGCAGAAATTAAGGCTGGTAAATGAAATTACGCAGCTGTTGGGGCCATTTTATAAAGAAACGAATTAATAATGTTACGGAAAAATACAATTTCGTTCTCACTCTAGCCTTTTGTTTTCATGCCAAACCTGATAGTAGAGTCAAATTCATAACTAGAATTGTCAAAGTATGTACCAACAGAAAGACGGTGTGAATAAAGATGACAAATGTTTATTTAATTTTTGACAAGAAAATCGAGTACATCGATATAAGTGGATAACGTATAAAAAGTCGTGCTTTGCGCGAAGTAAACACATTAAAAATGTAAATATTTGAGATAAAACAACTTATTCTAATTGCCCATAAATTACTGGCGCTAAACAGTGTTTAAATTCTTCATTTGAAAGCTATCGTGAGTGGAATGTTGGGCGCATTTTTTAGTCCTTTGTTTATCAGCATTGTTACGTCTTTTCATTTTTAGAAATATAACGAAATTTAACTGGAATAAGTACAAGTATAATCAGTTTGTTTGACTTGACAGTTTAAGAAGTAAAGTCAACTGAAGAAACAAACATTTAACAGTTGACAATCAACAAGCTAAATTTTCTTTCTTGTGAATAAGTTTTCTACTTAAGACGATTATTTCATTTCATAGAAAAATGTCTAACATGAGAAAATAAAATAATGTAAGGTGTGAAATTGGAGGAACAGCCACATCTTTCGGAAAAATGGGATTGGGCGGAGATTCATAGGCGTTGCAATATTATTTATCAATTTAGAAGATGGTGGTTGGTAGCGATAGTTGGCATTATTATTTATTTTTGCTTCATATTTGTTTAAGGCAATTTAAAGGTTTATTTTTCCACAGATTTTACTTGTCTTTCTCAAGACAAATTTGCCAATTTTGTCACCACCAACGGTAAATACCAAACATGAATTTTGTTACTGAAACAATCATTTTTGATTCGTTGGTTGTACAATGGCGCCGATTGCGATAAAATTATGTGTAAAGGGGAAAGTTATACATAGCCAGGACCGAGAAATGATTGCAACTATTTTATGATTTATGAAGAAAGAAGCAGAAAATAATTCTCCTATCATTCAACTAAAACATTTCAGAGGAAGATAATTGCAGCCACTGGTATATCAGCAAGCACCTGTGCACGGATTGCAAAAGAAGCAGAAGATGTTAAGACAGGAAATAATAAATTCCTGCGTTCGCATCTTCCAACAGCTTTCGCCAATTGCAGGGGGTTATGGCCGCCTATCAGTTATTATTACACCTGCACCCATGATGCGTTTTAGAATATTCTTTCTCGTCATTCGCTATGGAGTGAGGAAAACCAGAGAAAACCTCATCTCTGAATCCGGGACCTCGAGACTAATAGTCAAGCAAGGTACTGAGGCACCAGCTCCTAAGTTATCTCCATTTTCAACCCCACACAATATAAGAACTCGTGCAAATCCCAAAATTCGTGACGTGAAACCATCCAATCCTTGATATCGCACATCTGAAATCTGAAAAACTGTTTCCAATAATTTTTATCTCATTGAGGGTGCTATAGCGAAAAAGACCTCTTTTACGTCTGTCCATAAATTTCCATGGGGTTTAAGGTCTGATGATTACGCAGGCCACACCGGAACTTTAACCGAAGCCCCTAGTAACCAGTCCCTAACCATACGACTTTCGGATGACTATCATGCATGTACACCCAGCGAAGCGGCATTTTATCCTCGGCGTAGGGCGGCATGACTGTTTCAAATACATTTAGATACAAAAATTGGTCCATAGTCTTCTGGGCCAACACCATTGCATGGGAAACATGCCCATACCATAGTAGAGGTTCCTCTATGTTTGACAGTCTTTATTGTGTAGTTTGGATTGTATTCTGTTCCTATAAGTCTGCTAACATACTGCCTTAATCCTTTTGGTTCAAATAGTACGATCTTACTCTCATCTGACCACAATATATTTCTCAATCTAACAGCTGGTCAATTTAAGTATTCTTTAGAAAAACGTGATCGCTGTTAAACATGTTGCTTCATCACCAAAGGGACTTTTCTTGGAGTTCTAGCAACCAATTTATCCTTTATCAAATGTTTTAAAATAGAGGATACTTTGTAGATGTGCAGTGCTTCGCTCGACCCATGTTATTACGCAAAACTAAGTAGAATACAGAATGAATCTACTACCATCAATAAAACCGAACCTTGCACCCGATATATTCGATTTTCTACACAGCATAGCAGTGCTGTGTGTTTTGCAAAGTAACAGAAATCTAGTGTGCTAAGGAAACAACTACTTCCTCCGATTTTAGAACAAATTTAATAAAGAATACTTCTTTCCGTCAATTCGTTCTCTATTATATGGATGTCTATGATCTCGGATGTAATTAAATACCTAGATTCGGTATTTTTACATGCACTACTATTATTTTGCACACAGCTGTGTATATTTTCCTAGACCCTAGTACCCATTACTTTTAAACGCGCATACTATAATGACGTCAATGTGTCTTCTTATTTTGGATAAATTACTCAAAATCTACGGAATATCGGTAAACGTGGCAGCACTGCCTTTATGGATAATATTCGATCGATAGATCTTTGTAACATCAAATGATTGAGTACAATTACATCTTTACAGCTGAAAATTTCGTATTGCTCTTGAAAACAATTGAGTATTTATCTTTAATATTGAGTGAATAGTGATCTCCTTGGTACTTTTATTTCGTTCATATTTTGTAATTCCCAGCATGTGAATTAATTAAATTTAATTATAGTAAATAGCCACGTTTAACAACAATTAATGGAAAATTATTAACATTTATAATTGTTAGAGTAATACTGAATAATGTATGGATGTATTAAAAAAATAAATCGGTAACAACCGTCAAGGTTCCATTCCACACTAATCTAAAATATGCGTAATATATATTTAGATCAGAGAAATATCGATGGGAGTTTTCCTAGAACATAAATCTAGGAAAATACTTCAAACATTTTCCACATTGCATCACGTCATCCTTCCTGATTCTTTTTTCTATCTGGTTGCTTTTTTTACTAAAATTTGTCCCGTATAAACAAATTCAATTCCGCGTAATCGCAATCACCATACACACTTTATTGACATCCCAAAGTACAAATAAATAAACACGAACGTGTTTATATACATAAATACCGCGCACACACACTCCTTTTTACCCTTGCCTGGGTATATTCACACGTATTATCTATTCGAAAAGTACACAGAGAATGCCGACAAAACCGGCGTTCTATGGATACATCTATGTACACTTCTCTAATAGGTACAATATGCAAGTAAAGTTCGCAAACACCTCATTTAAAATAGATCAGTTTATTAATGTTGATAAATGGTAAATGTTATGCTTGCCAAGGAATCGATGTAGATATTTGCAAATGTGGAAAAATATAAAATAATATCTTTCTATTTTGACTTTCCATTTCTATATGGCTTAATTAATCATTCATCATCATTTTTATGGACATAATTTCCTGTAAATCCTATAAAATATTTGTCCACAACCAAGGTTAACTCTAAATCTGATAAATAAAAAGAATATGGCAGCAATTCATCCAGTTTCTGTGTCACAATAGCCATTTAAATAGACAGTTGTAGTAACACATGGGCTGAAAAGTCCCGGGCCTAACACATAGATGACGCTAGATTTATTGCAGTCACCTTTCTCTCAGTTAGTACTATGATATTCTATTCATTAGTTTGTGAGTTATTGTGCTAAGAGTCACGCTACTTTTGTTATATTCAAAACAATGGATCAAAAACAATTTCGTGTTTTAATTTTACACTGCTTCTTGATGGGAAAAAATACCGTTCTAGCGAAGCAATGGCTCGATCAGAAACAACAATAAAACGCTGGTTTCCTGACTTCAAACGTGGTCGTAGAGACACCGATGATGCAGAACGCGGTGGACGTCCAAATGAGGCGGTAACACCAGAAAACATCAAAAAAATCCACAAAATCGTTTCGAATGATCGAAAAGTGAAGTTGCGTGAGTTAGCTGACATCGTAAAGATATCAAAAGAACGTATTGGCTTTATACTGCATGAGCATTTGACTATGAGAAAGCTCTGTTCAAAGTGGGTGCTGCGTTTGCTCACTGTTGACCAAAAACAAGAACGTGTTGATGATTCTGAGCAGTGTTTGGCCATGTTTAAACGTAACAAACCGGAATTTTTGCGTCGATATGTGACAATGGATGAAACATGGATCCATCACTCCACTCCGGAATCAAAACGATCGTCATCTGAGTGGACAGCAACTGGTGAACCTCGTCCAAAGCGCCCGAAAGCATAACAATCGGCTGGAAAGGTTATGGCCTCGGTATTTTGGGATGTGCGTGGTGTAATATTCATCGACTATCTTGAGAAAGGATATACCATCAACAGTGAATATTATATAGCGTTATAGGAGCGTTTGAAGGCCGAAATTGCAAAGAAACGACCGCATATGGCAAAGAAAAAAATGTTGTTTCATCAAGACAACGCACCGTGTCACAAGTCAATCAAAACTACATGAATTGAACTTCGAATTGCTCCCACATCCACCGTACTCCCAGCGACTACAGGCTGTTCGCAGACCTCAAAAAAATGCTCGCCGGTAAGAAATTTCGCACGAATGAAGAGGTTATCGCTGAAACTGAGGCCTATTTTGAGGCAAAAGATAAATCGTTCTACAAAAGTGGTATTGAAATGTTAGAGCGGCGCTGGAAAGATTGCGTTGCTCTTGATGGAGATTACGTTGATGAATAAAGCTAATTTTGAACCAAAAAAAAACCGTGTTTTCTTTGTTAGGGCCGGGACTTTTCAGCCCATGTGTTACTATGGTTGAAAAGTACCGTAGTATAAAGTTTCTAGGACGAAGATGGCATTAAATGAAGGCATTTGAAGCAAACCTCTTTCCTCCCAGTGATTTTTTCAGGTTCGGGAATAGGAAAAAGTCACTGGGGGCTACATCCGGTGAATGTGGAGGCTAAGAGACTAATTCGTAGCGCAACTCATTCAATTTGGACACGACGATGCTACACAAAACACACTCTTAAACAGCTACTATTGATAGTAGACGTCTGAAATTTTGACAGTTGCCGATGGATCCGGATCAACTCAGAGTCCTACACCACTTCTAAGTATTTGATCTCTCTTAATAGATTTGTACAATTTCATTATAACGAGTTGATAATTTCAATTCTCCAGGTTTGGTCTTTTGGTAAAAAGGACTAGTGTAGCTTTTACAGGATTAACTTTAAGCTTTTCCTTTTTACACCATCCTTCTACGACTTACGAACTCTCCTTTCTGTGAGCTCTGAAATTGCATACTGTTTTTCCTCAGTATGAGTATCACAAGGGTATAAATACTTCTCTATTCATTACTTGTCCCTTTTGACTTTTTCGTATGAGTATTCTGTTATTTAAGAAGCTCCTATTCAGGTCAAATCTATCTTCTGGCCTCTACTAGCGTACCAGATTCCCCTTCGACTATCATAAAACCTATAATTTTATATCCCAATTAGAATAGCGACGTAAGTTGGAACAATACTATACTTCATTCCTGTTTACCAGAAGATTGCAATTAGTACTTACAAATGTATACAGATGGTGCCAAAAATATTAGCTCAGCTGGTGCTGCCGTTTAGATTCCAAGAAACAACTATTTTGATTCTTACAATCGAAAGCTTTGCAATTTTGTTTACAAAATTCAACCTTGAATCTGCCCTGAAGTCAATACAAAACTCATGGGAATTTTAATAAAAATCATGTCATTGTCAATAAGATTTTTGACTTAGTATATATATATGGGTTACAAGAAATTAATGTGCATGTGAAGTTCATTCGGTGTAAAGCCCATTCTAACGTGATTAACAACGACATAGCTGATATGCATTGTCAAAATTGGCAAAATCCGGTTATGGCTATACGCTCTCCACCGGTTCCTGTTTCGGATATTATTAGTTTTTTTTGGGGCCCAGAAGAAGGTACGTTGGGCTACTGACCGGCACGAGTTTACCCAGAAATCTAAAACGCGGTATGCGTTACCCCATCTTGAATTACTCTGACATTGATTACATTCATAAGTGTAATGTTACCAGATACTTTAGTTCTACGATATCCTGTTTTAAATTCAGTCACGTATGGTACCCTGCACATCTCAATAGGATTGGTGTTCTAGATAGTCCTGCTGCTGATGTGATAATGAGACATTAGGTGATATTAACCATATTCTATTTGGATGTCCTAATTTCGCTAGATACCGAGATGAAGTTTTTCAAGATTTATGCAAATTCTTTTTTTACCTCCCCTAATACCTCTTTCATTCTGGCACAAAATAATATAGACATTTATAATATTATTATAGAATTTATAATTCGGTTTTCTTTCTTTTTTAGATCTGTAATTCAGCTTTATTTTCTTTGTTTACCATTCCTTTTGTGGGTTTCCTCTCTTTCCCCGGTCCTGTATATGTTGTCTTGATTCAATTTGGCACGATCGGCCCCGTGTCGTGAAGCGTGTATCCTTGTGCTGTTCATTTCGTATCGATTCTTCTTTTTGAGGTTGTATTTTAGAATTTTTACGTGGCTAAATGACGACAAGGTCAAAAAAAAAAGAAATTCCACATCCACTTTTATAAATACAAAATTTTGTACCTATCGAATGCACGTACATACGTCCGGATTACTTTTGTCTAGTTAATAAAGTTAATTTTCGCGGTATTTTATCGCATTTCGTACGCAAACTTTAATCCGACAGCGCACTTTATTCATCTGTCAGTCTTTCGCAACGGTCTAAAACGAATCAATCAATTAAAAAAAAAAACTAATTTCCGCGATTCGTCGATGTGTGTGCATGAATGCGCGTATGTACACACATACATACGTTCCTACCTACGGTGATGTTCGTGTGTGCGTACGTGTGTCAATATAGAACGTGCTAATTCACTTTCGTTGTACGTCGGTAATGTAATATCGCTGTTACATTCTCCGGGTACTGTGTTGTGTGTGAGAGCCTTTTTTAAGATGACGATAAACAAATAACGTGAATGGTGTGCGGCGGACGGCGATCTTATCGTCGGTTCGGATCTGTGCGATGCGACGACCGTTCGAACAGGCGCGAGATCGGTCAACGCCGCGTCGCCCGTTCGGACTTTCAACGTTTGCCTGTCCGTAAACTTTAACCGAGTCGGGTACGGATTGGTATTAGCGTGATCGCGTTGTACAACGTTTGGTTGTCGCGTTGTAAACGCGGCTGCCTTTGATCTCGCGGTTACATTCCTCATGATCCTGCCACTTATATAGCCGTTCCATTGCGATAAAGTCGTGTATGTTACTGTGTTTAATTCAAGATTTATTAATTTTTTTTTATTTTCATAAAAGAAGTGTAAAACAAAAGAATGTTATTATAATTTAAACTTCATTCAAATAAAAATATTTGTAGATGTAAATAGAAGCGACAATGCAACTATTGTTCTACAATGTTGCCAAATGTTTTTCTTTCTTTGTAAAACAGGCTGAAGCTTACGAAAAAATAGTGTAAAAAATTCTTCTTTGTATTAAATTTCAGTTGTCTCCATCGATAGATATCGAACAACAAAGCTTATTTATCGACCAAAAGCCTAAACATGGAGAATGTCATGGAGACACACGAAGCATTGTACTACCCGTTTCAATTTATAGTGCGCAACTATAAACAAATTCATTACTGATTTACTGCAATAATTTTCTAATTTAATTACGAGAGCTGGTTACTGGTCATCTGTTCAGGCTTTTCTGTTTGGGTTGTCTCCGTTAGCCGAAATGATTTGGTTTTAAGGGGCCGGAGACTGGCCTTTTGTCCGCTTCCGTTAGCTACATGACATACACCTATTGCAAGCTGTGCATTGCCCAGGGATTACGCGCCTCGTGCCTTCGTGGACGTGGAAGTCGGGCTTGCTGGACGAGTTGGTCATGTTCAGGAGGCATTTCCTAGGATTTTATAGAGTGTGCTTATTCTAAATTTTCTTCTATATTTGATATTTTCTCGTTAGTAGTATCTTTAACGCTCTTATTTTGTTGTTGTTGTTACTGGAGGCAAACCACCGTTAGGACTCCTTCTTCTTTAATTTATTCCGTACAGTTTTCTCTCTGTGTATTAAATATTATAGATGTCTACTTTAGTTGTTCATTATTTCACTTGTAAATAATTTCTTTCCATCAAGAGTGTCTTTACTGTGTGACCTATCATATGGGTAAACAAGCTGAATATAGAGAGTGTATACCCGGAAACGCTCTAATATAAAATAACGACTGTGTCAAAGTCAAGATGTCGGAGTTGAAATTCTTCAAAAAAAGTTATTTGAAGTTAAAAGTGTCCCAGATGAAATTTTCACAATAATTAGGAGTTCCAGATACATTGGTGGAAGCCGATTTCGAAATTAAAGACTTAAAATTGTAATAAATTATCAAAATTCATTGTTCCTTTGCTCTGATTTTGTATGTCGTTTATAATTTACATATTTAGCTGGACAGGGATTGTTTTAGATATCTGTTAAAAAAGAAATTTTGTTAAAAACATATACGTTATATGACATTTTGGTTTGGCAATATATATTTATAGAATCTTACATTTGGCTATTTAAATTTAAAGAAAAGAACCCATTCGGCAAGTAAAGAAGCCTGAGATTTTTCACCACAATATATATATATAGATATGTTGATGCTACTATAAACGACTGGTAAAAGAAATGCCCTAAAGGAATTCGTTTAAACCAGAACACCATCCCAACCTCTATCTTATATGCCGACGATTTACTCCTAACAGAAACAGAGGATGATATACAGAAAGGGATATATACATTACAAAAAAATTGGCAAAACTATGAAATGAAAATATCGCCAATAAAACCAAAAGTATGGCTTTCCTTGGTAAATATCAAACAAAAATAGTCGTGATGCTGTACTGGAACAGGTGAAACGTCTTAAGTATTTAGGCTGGGATATACAAGGATACACAAATAAAACTTTACAAGACGATAGCGAAGTGCCAACCGTCTTATACGGTACTAAAACATGGATAACAACAAAAAAAAACAAGAAAGCAGGATACAGACAGAAAAGAGATGAAATTTTTGAGAAGAATGAAAGGTTGCACGAGATCTGATAGAATAAGAAATGGAGATATAAGAACAGAACTAAACACATTGACACCTCCACTACGTTCCAAGGGCCAGGCTCATCGTACCACACATGTAACTTTGAAGTATGCGCAAATCTCAATGACGTTACAGTAGTGTAGCGCCATCTTTTCGGAAGCCATGGACCGGATTGGCGGTTCTCGTACGGGGGTGTTGGCCCGCGGGCTGCAGGTTGGAGACCCCTGCTCTAGATGATTGAGACGATTTGGTCGATAAGTCTGCTACCACAATCTTATCGCAGGCACGGACGCTTGAGGTTAACAGTTCTCATATCCTACGGAAAGATGCAGTTGCTGTTGGACAGCGATTCCACCGTTTGCATCATTAGTGCATACATCACACAAAACCTGGTTGTCTTAGTGGTCATCTTCGCATCTTTAAGAAGTAGTAAGAAGATCCAATTTAGACTAAGGCGGTTTGGTAAAAACGCTTGGGCAGTCTTAAATTGCATACTACTATTTGCTACTGTCGTCCTTATCAAACCTTTAGAGTTACATAAACAGGGTTTATTTACTTTGAAGTGTGTTTAAGAAACTTCTTCGGAGGTAATTATAAATATGAATGTACAGTAGGGTGACAGAATAAAATGGACACCAGGTAAAGCGGTATAAATATGTAAACAGCTAAATTCTAAGAACGGATTAAGAACTTTCTCTTGTCATTAGGGTAGGGGTAGATGTATCGGAAGGAATTCGTCATGGTTTAGTATCGTTACAACTATGCCTCGCTTACGAGATTCGAGTGATATTAGCGACTTCACCGGGGGTCGCATCGTTGGCCAGAGTGAACGCGGCGCTTCGCAACGTGGAATAAGTAAATTTTTAAATATTCCGTTGTCCACAGTTAAATTGTGATTACACAATTTAAACGCAAGGAAAAAACAACAGTGGAGACGAGACCAGGTCGTGCCAGACCTTCTGAAAGAAGTAAAAGCGTGCTTGTGCGCGAAGTGTTAAGAGAACCGCGAAAAAGTACAGCTGAGCTTGCGGCAACTTTACAGAAAAGTCAGCGCACCGTTCTGCGATACCTCCACAGTGTGGGGATGTATAAAAGGGTGGCAAAGAAAAAACCTCTCCTTACGGCGTTTCAAAAACGGCGCCGAATGGCTTGGGCAATCGAAACGGGAACGAAGCCCGAAGAGTTTTGGCGGTCTGTCATTTTTTCAGACGAAAGCAGATACTGCCAATTCAGTGATAGTGGTCGTACGTGGGTATGGAGACGTTCGTCACAGCAACTGGACGACAAATTTTTGGATCAGACGGTGAAATACGGCAATGTGAACATCATGGTGTGGGGCGCCATATGGTATGGTGGAAGATCGCAATTAGTAATCTGCGACGGAAATATAAATGCGGCAAAATATATAAAAAATATTAACAGAAGGACTACTACCGATATTCGACAACGCCATTTTATCTAAAGAAGACGCCGCTTTTATGGAGGATGGAGCACCCTGCCACAAAGCAAGAACAACAACCACATGGAAAGAAGAACAGGGGATTCGGATTTTACCATGGCCAGGCCAATCACCAGACATGAATCCGATAGAGAATGTTTGGCACATAATCCAGACAAACATGGCGAAACGACCCCGAAAACCCAGCAATAAGGAAGAACTCGTGGCAGCTGTTACAGAAGAGTGGTTAAATATTCCAGAAGACACCATTAATCATTTAATAGATTCTATGCCACGACAACTCGCAGCACTTCACGCAAGTAAAGGTGGATCGCCAAAATATTAGTCTAAAAATTTTAAAATATTTTGTATATATAACGAGAATAGAATCTTTTTTTTAATTAGTAGGTGTCTACTTCATTCTGTCACCCTAGTGTACATACTTGTGCAAGTTGGTCGTATTAAAATCCCATTAGACTACGTATGTACATATGTTTTGAAATTCTTTTGAGCTTTGTGTCTTTATACGGACGCAATGCACTGTCAACATATCTTTATTGGTAAAACTTTAAAATAATCGAGGAAGAGAGACAAAAAGAAAAAAAAAGAGATTAAAAATCAATCCATTATCATCTCAACTAAAACCGGCTAATTTCTACAAAGAACGCGCCACCACTTGAACGTAGTCGGTCGGAAAATGATTGATCTCGCGCTCAAATAAATTTTGTAATCGTCGGGCGCTTTCAACGGTTCCCGCGACTTTCCATAAATCCGTTAAAATTTATTAGCTACGTATTTACGCTTACGAGATCGACTCGTCGTTAATCACGTTGATAACGATGTATCTATGTACGCGTGTAATTGTGAAAGTAGATATGTGATACGGGTATTTTTATTTTAGCGGATAGTTCTAAGGTCTGTATGTAAAACATTAAGGGATTATTTCTGAAAATCGTTTATCCCGCGTTTAATTCGTAATTATCGATTATCGGCTACGATTATGATAATAAGGATAATTGTTGTTGGTTTGTCGTTTTATGACCGATCGTAAATTTTAACGCATTTGAAGGTGACTCGTTGCAATTACGACTGGTGTAAATTCTAGTTCGAGTTATGCAAACCGAGTCGTGTATTATTAGTAAGAAGAAAGTCTACTTGTAAATTCTGCCTTTGCAGTAAAAATTATTTGGATGTCGACCTGTCGGTACGCCTGCAGGATATCTAATTGACAATCGCATTATCAACCCATTTCCTATTTTATAACATACACTACCGTTCATAAGTTTGATCGCATCTAATATATTGTGCTACTGTTGCTTAGAATTATTTTTTTTTTAAATCCTACGTCCTTTTGTACTTTGCGGTGTTGGACTACCAGTCTCTTATTTTTGTCTTCCACACTTTCCTATTATGAGCCCGTTCTTTAGCTTCAATCAATCCCAAACCTCTTTTTTCTAATGCTTTGTACATTCGTTGAGTGTAGGCTTTCACGACCGTAGTCCATAGGAAAAATGTTTTGGGGGTTTTAATAATAATAATAATAATCTTTATTTGTCCAACGATTACTATCACTTACAGGACCACATACAGACAATTGGTGCAATTACATTGATTATGTTTATACTTTATGCGTAATACTATTACAAATCAACATACATGTACAATACATTTCATAACAATTAACATAATCCTAACATAAACAAATATTCTACGAGTATATTCTGTTGAAATTGGTGACCATATGGAATATAGGCGATTTGGCCAAGATATTTGTATTGTGCCTACACGCCACGAGAAAATCAAGGGATCGTGTGTAACGTGGTGGTACTCGGAAATCGATATAAGCTAATAATGATGGTGAATCTATTTCATTAGATAACAGGTTAAATAAAAATCTTGCGCTGTTTTTATGGCGACGATCTTCTAATGACTCAAAATCATGTTGCTCCAGCAGTGTTACATAATCTGAACCACGATCAGGGTAAGTACCGCTAGCCTTATAGCTAAGGTATTTGAGGAACCGCTTTTGTACACGTTCAATTGAAATCACCTGATACGTGTAGAAAGGATACCAAATTAAGTTGGCATATTCCAATTTAGATCGAACAAGAGTATAGTACAGAGTCCTTACCACTGAGATGTCACGAAAGGCGCGACAAGTTCTTATTAGAAAACCCAAAGATTTAGATGCAGAAAGACATATAGCAGATATGTGATCAGAAAAGCTTAGTTTCGTGTCAAAAAGTACTCCCAAATCCCTCACTTTTTCAGTTCTTGCAATAAATGTAGAATTAACAGAGTAATTAAAAATGATCGTATTTGAGCGTCTGGTATAAGAGATCACTAAATATTTGCCAATATTTAGAGTTATGCCATTCAGAGTACACCAATCATTAATAAGGGTAAGGTAAGTCTGCAACTTAACGCAATCAACTAGTGAATCGATAACATTGTAGATTTTAAGATCATCAGCAAAAGCTAAAGCCTCACATCGCAATTTATCTAGCAAATCATTCAGAAAAATCTTAAATAAGAGTGGTCCGAGATTAGAACCCTGCGGAACTCCAGATACTATTCTGAAGCGAGTGGACGAATAGCCATTATAAAAAAACGTAACCACTCCTTCCAGAGAGGTAAGATGAAATTAATTTCACCAACGCAGGGCAGAAGCCAATAGCTTCTAATTTAGCGCAAAGTAACTTGTGATTAATATATGATTTAGCAATTTAGCAAAGTCAGTATAGACGACATCGACTTGTCCTCGCTGGTCCAACACTCCGGATATATACTGGGTGATATTTGCCAAGTTCGTTACTGTGGATCTACCTGACATAAATCCATGTTGATGGATTGACAGAAATGGTTTAACATTAAAAAAAATATTATTATATAAAATATGTTCAAATACTTTTGCAAAGTTAGCTAAAATGTTTATAGATCTGTAATTCGCAATGTTAGCCCGGTCACCTCCCTTAAACACTGGCACTATTTTACTAGTTTTCCAAATTGTCGGAAATGTGGAACTTTTAATAATTAAATTGTATAGTATACACAGTGGATACGCAAAGATAGAGGCACATTCACGAACTAAAAAACTAGGTATGTTATCATCACCCAATCTCATATCCTTAGAAAGCCTTGAAGCGTTCAGCACCTCATCCTTGGTAATAAAGGATACACCAAAAGAAGGACAGTTACTATTTACAGTTTCTGGAACCAATGTGCCGGCACTAAATGCATTAGAAAAATGACATGCAAAACTATTAACGATGGCCTCAGGTTCAGTTAGTTGCTCCTCGTTGTGGAACATGCGCCCAGGGATCCTTGAAGTTGTCCTCCGACCACCAATAATTAGTTACAGAATATCATTTTCGTTTCCGAAAAGAAAAAAAACAGATTCTTACATAATTACACAAACAAAAAAATATCTCCATCCTAACACACTATTAACCCCCATCATTGGGGCGAAAAGGGATATTTTCATAATCTTATAAATTACGAGGGTATGTCTTGATCACTATTATCCGTTCTGAATCATTACGCATGTCGGTGTTCCTCAAGGCTCTGTTTTGGAGCCAATTTAACATTGTTGCGAATTCCCGAGATGTAATATATACATTACAGGTTGTCCGCGTTGTTGGCAATGTTACATCAATCTTAGTAGAAACAATATTAAACATACTTTTGATATTAGACTTCAAAACCACTTATTACCTTTACGGTATAATAATAATTTTTATGAAAGGAGCCTCCATCATGTTGGTTGGGTCTTATTTAATAATTGCATGTACTTCTAAAGTACATAAATAAACATTACAAATTTAAACAAAAACTATGTAAGTATTTGATACAAATTCATTATATCACATTGTTTTAAACGTATAGATTTAAATTTTATTCTGTGTATTACAATGTTAGCCCGGGTTTTGTCGTGTATTCATTGTTTTACTTAACGTTTCGCTGATCATGCTGTTAGCTTCTTCAAAAGGTTTCTTAAGACTGAAGTCTGATCAGAGAAACGTCAAGTAAAACAGTGAATACACGACAAAACCCCCAAAACATTTCTACTTCTGTACATTCGTCCTTTCCAGGTGTTTCGGCATCTACCTATTCTGTTTTTGCCTCTGTTTTGGCTTCAAAAATCATCTTTGTTATTCGATCTACTTCCATTCTGTGTATATGTCCAAGCCATCCCAGTTGTCTCTCCTCTATGAAGGATTGAAAGATTGGTTACAATAAATAAAGAAGAGAATGACAAAAGATGTGTATTTGAGAATCCTAGAGAACGATGCGGTATCAACTGGAAGTGAATTGATTGGGGAGGGGTTCTTTTAGCAGTAAAATATCGATCCCAAACACAATGGTTAAAGCTTGTTTCCAAGGCAACGAGTGCTATTCTCAATGGGGCGGCCTTGATATCAATCCCATTGAGCTCTTGTGGGATCACTTGGATCGTTAGGTGCGGAAGAAATCTATGACTGACAAAGCAACATTCTAGAAGGCTCTGGAACGCATTATTTTGTCAATAAAATATTTTAAGTTAAGGAGTAAAGTTTGTTTCTTTAATAAATATCTCGCAAACATCTGTCTAGTTTATTTTGTTATTTTATATAGTGCGAACACACTCATGAACAGTAGTGAATATACTCTGCCACCCATAGAAGTTTGGAGAGTTGGATTGTTTTGATGTCAAATTCTTTAGAAGCCAAAAAAAAAGAAAGAAAAATTAATCGCTTTACAAAATATAAGAATAACCTAGAAATATAGTAGCATAATATTACAACAAAATATAAATTAAATTCTCTGTTTGATCGCTATTCTTTCGTGACTAATATTTTCCCATTCCCTCAGTGGAATACCCCGTAAACGTTATTTGGGAGTGGGAGCTTACTTTGTTAATGGCCTGTCAAGTTCGCTATGTCTGGGGTTTTGCGGGGGTTAGTCGTTATTGCTAACACATTATTCCTTTGGTATACCTCTAAATATTGGATGTAGTTTATGAAATTCACAGATATGCAGTTGTTAAATTAAATTTAGCTATAGCCCATTTCGTCCAATTTTCGAGTTATTGCTCTTATGGAAATAGCACTAAACATTGGCAGTATGGACTATTTCAAATAATAAGGTATTCTGTATAATAGTTGCACTGGTATACAAAAGTTTTTTACTTTTGCTTGGTGAAATTCATCACAATTTATCAGTCACTCACTATTTTTTTTGCAATTCTACAGACGATTTGGGGTTTTCCTGCAACGAGTAAGCGCGAGGTGTTATGTTTACGAAGTGTATATGTATACTCTATTAGATTCCAAAAATAATTTAGTTTTTAAACTGCAATTGACCGTCATGGTTTCATAAAAGCGCTTCAAGTGTTTTACGAAGACATTCACATGATTATCCTGAGTGACCCAAAGTGCGCACTACAAATTCAAACAGAGCTTCGAAGCTAAGTGTTCGCTTAATTTTTCATTGGTGGGGTTGTGCTGGGGTGACTCAATTGGCAAAAAAATATGGAGTATCTAAAGCCACAATCTGTAAAATTAAGCGATTCGAGTGACAAATTTTACAACGTGTGTCAGATACATACAGCTAGAATGGAGAATTGTCTGTATAACAGTTTTTAAAACAAAGGGATAATCGTGTTCCAATTAGCGGTGAATTAATTAAAGAGAGAGCAAAGTTATTGAATGAAAACTTAAAAGAGATCGAAAATTTTGTAGCTAGTGATGGCTGGCTGAAAAGATTTAAAAGGAGGTATGGAGTTCGACTGCTATCGATATCTGGTGAAATCGGCACCATCACAAAAAGTGTTGGAAAAATTTGCTTTGCTCCAGTGATGATTATGACGATGAAGACAATGTACCGCTAACTATCATTAGAAAACAGTTACTCTCTGATGCTGAAGTGATTGACGGTACATCATCGGACGTTCTCAAATTATTAAAAGCAATAAATCCCAATATTGTTTGCACTATTACCGATGTTAGTTTGTGGAATGACGATAAAGAGATGGATCATGCACATGAAGAGGAAGATGGGGTGAGTGAAGATGACGACCCTCCGATTGAAATAAAAAATACAGTGAGTGACGCGTAGGCTGTAGGAATTTTTAATCAAGCGTTAGATTGGGCTGAAGAAAAAGATATATTATATTCCGATATTTTAGTGCTCCGTAGACTACGGGCAATGGCATTCGAAAATGCCAGGCGTAAATTTACGCGAACAAAAATAGGACATTATATTTCAAAACGGTGTAAAATTTATTTTTTATTTTTTAGTATTATATGTATTATGTTATTCATTGCTCATAATTTATTTCTTAATAAACATACATATTGTCTTTTATGCAATTTCCTTATAAATAAAATAAGGGTCGCTAATGTAAACTTTCAGTAATGTGAACAGTACTTGGCTGATATCGTTCACATAATCGAGCGTATACTGTATTTCATTTACGCTATACTATTTCAGTTGTGTGCAAAGGACGTCGATAATGCGGAAATTGCAATACAGTATGTCCCATATCAGCAGTAGCTTCCAGCGTCGATGGATGCTTTCTAGTCGTTCGAAAATATAGATGGTATTTGTTGTGGGCCAAAACTAAGAAGCTATAGAAACTTGTATTATCCCATTGCGAAAAAGAAACCAGTCATTTTTTTTCTCGGATTCCCGTCCTGTATACTCATTCGCATTAAAAGCGTAAGCATGTGGCCAGCGCTAGCGTAACTTGTGCGCCTAAACTCCAAGTTGATGGACGAGAATAGGGCTAGTCTCGAAATAGAAAATCCGTCCATCGTTCCTTTTACGTCGCATCTTCTCTTCTCCTTCTCCTCCGCCGTCGGCCCGCTTGCGCGCTTCTTTCGCATCGATCCGAACCGAACGGTGTAACGGACGAAACCAGCGCCGGATGGCCGCGAGCGAGCTACGTAGCTGCGGCGAAAGAGATGGAGGAGTCGGCTGCGGCTGTTTATGTTTTTAAGTGTACTGGGAAAACGTGTAATGTGTAAATTGTCTGTTTTAGTGGGCATCATCAAAAGGCCAGGCGAGGAGCGGAAAGAAAAAATGTTTACGCCGGATCATCAAAAGGAATAACAGGCTTGCGAAATTCTAAAAAGCGAATCGCTGTTCCTATCCGTGGCTGGATTTGTTCGTTTGTGTTTGTAGATGAAAGTTTCATCTTCACATTTTCCGTATATGTGCATTTGTAACGTTGGAAACGGATTAAGGAATACTGTTCTTCCCCTCTGAACTTTGCTTTTTTTAGGGATTTCGCTAAGCTTTCGATCTTTACCCAAAGGTTATCTAAATCTGATAGGTATTAAACGTATTTTTATTGCACTTAATTAAAAGGATTTAAAATTAGGAACAAAAGTCGTACAGGCAGTAATTATGGCATATAGAGATGTTGGGTTCAAGTCCCCTCCGAGACCGATATTTTTTCGGAAATTTAATACGTTGGAAATTGCAAGAAAATTAATTTTATCATTACTAATTAATGTGGATGTTACTTTAATTACGGCTTTGTTCAAAATGAAATCACTTGTCTACTCGTGAGGAGTAATTGCTGTCGGGTTCGAAGGGTAAGTCATTTAAATATATACTGAAAAGCAAAGAGCTCAGGTTAAATTCTTGAAAGATGCCAGAAGGAATTGAAAATGTACCTCAGGAATATCCACTGTAAAACACATTGCTTTACGGTTTGTTAGTAAGATTTTTTAACTCACAGCTCAAATAACAGCTCATGATCTATGGAATCAAGTACTTCTCAGAAATCAGTGTATACAATATCATTGTTATTGTTGATCCGTAGTTGATGAGAGATACTTAGATACTTGTTACAGTAGATCAACCAGTAACGGTTGATGTATAGATCAAAATATCGTACATTCCTTTAGATCCTGTTATATATGTTTCAACTCATCGAAAAATGCATACATAGCAAACAATACCCAACGTAATAATGCTGCTAAATACAGCTACTCCTGGTATTGGTATATTTTACCTCTTTGCCAATCACATACTGTACTTATAGATCTATAATTCTCAATGCTGAATTTATTTCGCTTCTTAAAAACTGGGATGATCTTAGCAGTCTTCCGAATACGTGAAAGTGTAAAGGCAATTCTAATAAAAGAATTAGAGAAAGAAATACACATCAGAGCTTAAAAAGAACAAAGAAACGTTACCAAATATAATTGAAAAAGTGTTAATTCGATCTTAAAAAACGAGACACTAATAAACAAACTAATTAATAAAAATAGAGAAGCCATCACAAACGTCCATGAAAATAAAACAAAAACCATCGAAGAAGAAGCAAACAAAATTAACAAATATTTTACGATTATAATCAAACAGTTAGCAGAGAAACAAGTGCCCAAATGCCCTTTACTTTCACTACTTAAACTAATAATTCATTTTATGGTATCTGTAACAAAGATATCTTTCCTGATAAGGAAATTTCTTTCAATATGTGTAAAAATTGTGTGTATACCACATACGCTGGTCTTATTAAGGTTCAATGTTTGAAAGTCAAAGACCGGAAGCAAACATACTATCGTCCAGACTATTCGGACTTCAAATTGCAATTGAAGAATCTTCATTCGTTGAAATCGATGGTGGAAGAACCTAAGATTGATGTGCTGATAAATACTTCAATTTTCTATTTTGTACAGCTCAGTCACCGCGTGCTCGACCGCGGACGTAAGATGTTGGGAACCCTCTATCCGATGATGGTTGGACGAGGGAGGCTAGATCCCTCGCTTAAGATTCGGATATATAAAACCGTCCTTAGGCCCGCCATAACCTCCGCAACCGCCTCGCCCACGCACATCACTCGAAGCGTTTCAGAGCCGGATACTGCGCAGAGCCCTCAACGCACCCTGATTCGTAAGGAACACCACCATCCACGAGGAAACCGGAGTGGAGCCACTGATGGACTTCATCCGGAGGATAGCAGTCCGATTCTTCGAACGAGCGGTAAACCATTCCAACCCGCTCGTGTCGGAGTCCCAGGCGTACGACCCCAGGATCCCTCGTCGTGGCCAACGACGAAGATTAGCAGCCCGCTGACTTGCGCCTAGAAATGGAACCCTCGCGCTTCGTCGCAGGTGCGGTTTCCCTGAGCCGAAGGTGGATCGAGTAGCCTGACGCTCGGGTAGCCGTTACCCCGACGGGGCCGAGATTACGCTTCCACCCCGCCCAAGACACGCCAGACGCCGAGGGCAACCAGACCAACAGCAGGAAGCAACCGACCTGCTGACCTCCGTCCGGAGATGGGACCCTCGTACTTCGTCGCAGGTGCGGTTTCCCGGTGCCGAAGGTGAATTGAGTAGCCGAAAGCCCGGGTCATTCGCATCCCGATGGGTGCGAAACCCATTTCCACCCCACACTCTAGCCGAAGGTGGATCGAGTAGCCGGAAGCTTGGGTGAGTTACCATAGGACGGGGAAACGACGTCCGCCAATTGCGTCGAGGAAAATTCGCTCGGGCGAAAGGTGAATTGAGTAGCTGGACGTCCGAGCGAATTCCATTCGGATGGAGAAGTTGAGGGAAAAGATTCCCGGTACTTCGAAACCCCCATTCGATCTACGATCTTCAGCTCAGTAGCAATCACTCATAGTACTAGCACGATTATGTCCTTGATCTCTACATTTTCTGATATCAATACCCTTTTTTTTCGTAGATTCCAATATTTTGTTCGCCATTCCGGATACACTTTCATTTTCACCGTTAAAAATTCTAAGAATTTCTCTCTAAAAGTACCTGTTATCAATTTTTCCTTACCAAATGTATTTGTAATGTGCTAACAAGTTTGAATGGTTGGGCTTAAATAGTTTATAGTTTCTTTGGGTAGCATTAGCTCTTTCATGATAGAATGATATTTGGCAAGGATATTGATTTATGTTAAACAACTTCACTTTCATTTCCCTGTTTTCTTTTTCTCTTTTTTCCGTTTTCTTCTCTTTCTTTTTCTTCCTCCATTTTTCTGTCTTCCATCTGTCTTTCCTTCTCTTGCTCTTTTCATCTTTTTTTCTTTTAACCCCTCTTTTTCCATTTTTCCATTCTTTTTATTTTTTTATTTCTTTCTTTTCCTTTTATTTATTTTCTTACTCTTATTTCATTTCTATATATATCATTATGACACGGTCCAATTCCGGAAGCAGTTAGCTTATTTTCAATTAACCTGTTTCCAATAAAATTCAAAAAAGGTCTCAATTGTACCAAAGTTATAACTAGGAAAGGGGCGATGATGGTAGCTTAACGCACAAATGATGCTAGAGATAAAAATGGAGTACCATCAAATTATTTTCATATAAAATAGAAAAGAAATAAAACGAACGATATTTAATCTATTACCTAATAAATCGTCTAGCCTGGTATACGGGAATCACTTTCTAGGTCATCGATTCATCGATACCGCTTAATTTCTTAATAAACCGCCGCATAAAATCCATCCGAGTCCATATCTGCGTCGATCTGGTCACGCTCGGACGAACCCCGCCACTTTATCGAAGCGATCCGGCTATACCCAACACGGCACTCTACGTACTTTTATCTTTGAAGCGGTTGTTTGCGGGCCGGCTTTCATTTGTTGGTCGTAGTTGGCCGTGCGCGTGTGGGTCCCACTCTGCCGCAGTTCCACACAGACGACGCTACCAAAAACAAAAACCGGACGAGTTTTCCTGAAGGGTTCATTCGCTCGCTAGCCGTTGTAAACAAAAATTCGGTGCGCGACGTTCCGCTTTCGTTTTAATTCCCATCATACGAAACAAAATCGCGTCAATGTTTTTTTGGATACGAGCTGTGCTTTTTCGTGGAGATTTAGCGAAAAATTCTTGACGATTGGCAGGAAATGAAGTGGTTTTGGTTACTTTGATTTCGGCTCGAAATCATAAGGATATTTCTGTTTGATTTTTTTGGTATAAATGGATCTTTCAATGTTAGAATTTTGGATCTTATTGAGTACGATCCTATATGGATTCGTTCGGGGTTTACCCGAATCTAGATGCGAGAGGATATCTGTTCCTATGTGCCAGGGTATTGGATACAACACAACTTTGATGCCTAATTTCGTTGGTCAAGGAAATCAAAGTGAGGCTTCAATAGGGGTACGTTATATTATTTTAATTTCTTTATCATCTTTGAGTAAATATAGTGAATATAATATCTAGGTATCTACTGCATGTTAGAACGTGTTTCCTTAATTTTCTCGGGAACAACGTCTAGATTTATCTGAAAATTTATTATATGTACACTGACATTTCACTGATAAAAGGAAAAGACAATAATAATATAGGTACAATAAATATTTATCAGTCAACCTTTGCAAGTATCTAAAACTAAGCTTTCTCGCTATATTAAATAAGAATAGCTAAGCACTTTATTTCTTTTTTCGTAATATATCTACAACAATAGGAACACCTGTTTGTTCTAGAAACACACGCGGTACATTGTGTAGGTGTTATTGCTATTACTTTGGAATTTTATTCTCGGTGTATGTGCTAATGTAACTTGTAATACTTCGTTTGTTGAAAAGTGTGAAACGTTCAAACATATGTATATGCATGTTAAGATTCATAATTGTGTCGTCAGGTTTCGAAAATAGATTCGGGCTGATTATTTTCGTTTCGGGATCGAAGAAATCAGGTCGTTTTGAATTGTTTCGCTTTTTAATAGATAGAAATAACCCGTTATGATGTTCTTCATGCCGGTTTAGTTTGACGTCGAAGTTCAAGCTTATTTTTAGCAGTTGTGTAAACGACATCAAACTTAAATAGTTTGGAATATATTTCAATCCCTTAAAATTTACTGAATAAAAGTTTGTACAACATATAGCAAGTTGAACAACGAAGGTATTTCGTTTTATCATAAAATCATATCGATTGGAAAATCTTTTTTGTATGAATTGCATTGCTGCAGGTTTTATTTAGTGAAGATTTATTGTGAAATCCCTTCACAATTTACTATTATTTCTTTTTAAACTTACGTAATAATTAACCACATTCACGATTTATATTTAACAAAGGTGAGTTATTGCACTCCATCTAATTAAACGTTTAGTAATACATTTGAGTTTTTAAGATGTAACAAATGTAGTTTCGAAATCACGTGCACGGTTAGCAAACATTGAATCCTCTTTTCTATTTTTTTACGAGCTGTAATGTTCTGCATTCCTCTCTTTTAAATGTTTTCCAGGTCAACATAACATATGGGCTGAAAAGTCCCGGGCCTAAACAAAGAAAACACGGTTTTTTTGGTTCAAAATTAGCTTTATTCATCAACGTAATCTCCATCAAGAGCAACGCAATCATTCCAGCGCCGCTCTAACATTTCAATACCACTTTTGTAGAACGATTTATCTTTTGCCTCAAAATAGGCCTCAGTTTCAGCGATAACCTCTTCATTCGTGCGAAATTTCTTACCGGCGAGCATTTTTTTGAGGTCTGCGAACAGCCAGTATTAGCTGGGAGCCAAATCTGGCGAATACGGTGGATGTGGGAGCAATTCGAAGTTCAGTTCATGTAGTTTTGCCATTGTTTTGATTGACTTGCGACACGGTGCGTTGTCTTGATGAAACAATTTCTTTTCTTTGCCATATGCGGTCGTTTCTTTGCAATTTAGGCCGTCAAAAGCTCCAATAAAGCTATATAATATTAACTGTTGATGGTATTTCCTTTCTCGAGATAGTCGATGAATATTACACCACGTACATCCCAAAATACCGAGGCCATAACCCTTCCAGTCGATTGTTGTGCTTTCGCGCGCTTTGCACGAGGTTCACCAGTTGCTGTCCACTCAGATGACGATCGTTTTGATTCCGGAGTGAAGTGATGGATCCATGTTTCATCCATTGTCACATATCGACGCAAAAATTCCGGTTTGTTACGTTTAAACATGGCCAAACACTGCTCAGAATCATCAACACGTTCTTGTTTTCGGGCAACAGTGAGCAAACGCGGCACCCACTTTGAACAGAGCTTTCTCATAGTCAAATGCTCATGCAATATAAAGCCAATACGTTCTTTTGATACCTTTACGATGTCAGCTAACTCACGCAACTTCATTTTTCGATCATTCAAAACGATTTTGTGGATTTTTGTGATG
Source organism: Trypoxylus dichotomus (assembly GCA_023509865.1). Lineage (NCBI taxonomy): Eukaryota > Metazoa > Arthropoda > Insecta > Coleoptera > Scarabaeidae > Trypoxylus > Trypoxylus dichotomus. Next base: position 8,041,278 of record CM042080.1, read on the forward strand.
TTTTCTGGTGTTACCGCCTCATTTGGACGTCCACCGCGTTCTGCATCATCGGTGTCTCTACGACCACGTTTGAAGTCAGCAAACCAACGTTTTATTGTTGTTTCTGATGGAGCGGAGTCCCCGTAACACTTTTCAAGCCATTGCTTCGCTTGAACGGTATTTTTTCCCATCAAGAAGCAGTGTAAAATTGAAACACGAAATTGTTTTTGATCCATTGTTTTGAAAATAACAAAAGTGGCGTGACTCTTAGCACAATAACTCACAAACTAATGAACAGAATATCATGAAATTTTAACAGCTGTCTTTTGAAGGTTAGTATTAACTAAGAGAGAGGTGACTGCAATAAATCTAGCGTCATCTATGTGTTAGGCCCGGGACTTTTCAGTCCATGTGTTATACTTTCCTATATCTACACATCAGCTTATAGGTTCTTAATTTTTTTTATTCCTGTGTTTTGGCTTATTATTCGTAATGAATTTCGATAGATTGCACTCACTAACACACATTTTGGTGCCGCGGATTTTTAAAGTGTACTTAAGCAATTTTGAGGTGCCCAATCCTAAAATGCGGTCAGTTTAGAAATTCACTCTTTCTGCCCTATTTTGAAAAAAATACCCAAAATTAGATATAATGTTTTATATACACGTAACCTTTTACATTTTACTATTTGATAACTGTTAACTTAAACACAAGAAAATTGGTAGAAAGTATATATTCAACAGAAAAATATGCATATACCAATATTCAATCATCAGTTAAAAGTTTCCTTTTATAAGATTCCCTAGTGAGAGGGTTACCGGAACTGTCTCGCTGAAGATTCCAGCAGTAATAGGCCGTTATTATGGGTATCCCATTTTCCTTGGTACCTTTCCTCCATAATGCTGATGTCTTTGCGAAATCTTCCCCTGTCCCTCACTAATATCACCTAAGTTTTCTGGAAAACGATCTAAGTGGTTGTAAAGGTCTTGGGGCTTATGTTACATCCGATATGTCAGTTATTTTTGGAGCCACCACATTAAAATACTCTGAATAATTTCTTTCTTAATATGGAATCTATTGACTTTTCTACGCTGTAACCGTTATAGCGGCTTTTTGTTTTTATTAACTTTAAGTTTGTGTGGAGCTTTTCTTTCAGAAAACGACACTACATTAACCTACGCAAAAATTCACTGCCAACTTTTGTCGAAACGGATTTGCAAAATTCTTTGCGATAAATAATAAAACCTAACTTGTTAACTTTGTTTATTATCAGGCCCATGGAATTGATACATAGTTAACTTTTAATTCCATGGAAAATTCGATATTACTCAAAAGATGTATCTGTGTGTGCTGCTTAGAGTTGGGCATTATTCATGTGAAATTTAGTCATGGCTAAATTTATGAATATTTACAATTCAGTTATAACTACATGCTCTTGAAACGCTGGGTTCCGTAGAAATAATTAATTTGTGTAGTGTGGAACAACTTTTGGAATTTGTAGTCATAGTGATTACCACTATGAATAACATTTGCTCATCTTTGGTGTCAGTAAAGTATACGAAAAGATCGTCTACGTATCTATACCAATACAACATCTAGTTGGTCGAGGTACTGTTAAGAGTTCGATATTTCAAATTATGTTTTCGTGACTTGAACTTCTTTTAGTTCAATTCTGTTGATGTAACGATAGCACCTCTTCTCAGAGTAAACGCAATTTTTGTAAAGAAAAAAGTAACAAAGATAATGATCATTCTAAGTTGCTAAAATAATATTTAGTAAATTTTTCACTGAAGACGAACAAAGTGAAAAGGAATTTGTGCCATATGTGGATGTAAATGACTATTTGCGCGGTGGATTGGCTTTTTTATCCCAACGTTGGTTCAATTCCCAGGCGGATGGTTTCAGTTACGGATAAACATTTGACAATACCATGTAAGCATTTTCTGAAATTTTTTGAAGTTTATAATACCTTCTGAGTTGGGGAGAACCTCAGTTAGGCCGATTAAAATCAAAATCGTCATAATAATAAAATGAGATGGGTATTTCGCAACCAGACTCTTAACAACTAAGCAATAATAATCTAAGTGCATACACGTTATAAGCCTTCGAGGGCCAAATTAATTCTTCTGATCTCAGACCACGTTAAATTTCATTAGCAGCTGTACTGCTGTTCAGAAGTAAACCTTGGGAAGTCTGTGTTAAGATTTAATCGAAAAGAACACAATACATTTTTAATGACAAAACAAAAATGGAGAAGATTATATTGTAAACACACAGCCAATTGGTGGAGCTATAAAAAAATCAACTTCTATGTTTTACCCACAACTTGGACTTGTATTCAAAGTGTCTGTCTTTATAAATGCTTTCCTGAGTTTGGACTCCACTGACAGATTTTTTTGTTTAACTGGTCCTATAGCTCTTGCAATAGGACTAACATTTTTTGGTGTTTGTAATGGCTTCCTCTTCTTCTTTCTGTTGTGAAAAGTATTTGCAGAACTAACAAAATAAATTGACGAATTGGTGAACCAAATGGAATCATATGGTGTTCTTTTTCCAATATTCTTTCAATGCATATCAAATTTCCGACCCGACTTAGAGAAGAACATCTCCATGCCATCATCGAAGCTCCACTGTATTTTCTATCATTTCTCCTTTAGATGCCATTCCAACAAAAAGCCTCCATTTATTCCTAAAAGCCTTGAATTTAGATTCGTCGTTCCAAAGTAAGTCTGCCCAATCTTTTTCAATTTCAATATTTTTAAGCCCAATTAAACGATTCTCTTTTATTTTCTTGACAAAATAACAGTCTCTGGTAATGGTGCATCCTTTTAGGACTTCTGAATTTAGTCGTTAGGTACTAATATGGTTTTTTTATTAATATACGAAAGATCTTGCACCTATACGAAGCAAGTTATGTTATACTCATAGATAATTTCAAATATTTTAGATATTTATAATATCGCTTCTAATCTCCTAAGAATAATTCTTTTTTGTAGAGTAGTTGTGGTTTTTTTAACTTCTAAACCAGAATACCATTGAGAAACAAGTGAAACTCCCAAATAAGATCATTAAGAAATGTTTGTTACGTTGTTGGTTTTCAACAAACAAAAGAACTAGAGGTTGCATTAAAATGGATATCCAACCATTGTTATAGAATTTACCTCTTATAATTAATTTCCTGTACGGGCTTTGGTATGAATTTACCTCCTGTGGATAGACAAAATGTAGGGTAGTTTAGACACGTTTATATGAACCCTTTTGTTCATAATAGTCCATAGTACAACCGCCTAGAATATTCACTATTTTTTTCTGAAACATTCTGTGAAAGCATAAATATTTCCCCGGTTATAACCTAGTTTGCTAGGCTCCATCATTTTCACGTTTCTCTTCAGAAGCCAAGCATCGCAGAAGAACGCCGTATACGTATAATGGGAGTAATAATAATTGGTCGTGTTTATATTGCATATATACGGGCATTTGTTCGCCGCCATGAAAGGTACATATTTAGGTACTAGTTAGTTGATTTATTAAAACGGTCGAACCGGCGGCGTTCGAGAAGACTGGAAACAGATGTCCGCGCGGCGGCCGGCGTCCGCAGCGTGTAAATAGGTTTCCTGTTTTGCTGCGGCGGGTCGGCTCGCTACAAAGCGAAAGCCGGAGCAATTGGCTCCTTTATTACTCGGTCGTTTGCATTCATTAGGCTCGTCGGTGCGACCGGGCCGCGCACAGGCACCACACCACTACCACCATCACCATCTCGCCGCGCTACGATTCAGCGAACGGCGGACTTGATGAAAACAAGCCGCGAAAAGGCAAGGCAGACACGTCAAGCGTTTGATCGCCTATTTATTTATGCGCGTACCGAATATTATTATATCGGCATTATATCTAACGTATGGTTACGACAGAATACGTTAATCGTTAGATCGCTTTGTTTATCCGGTTATTCTTTGAGTGGGCGGTGTTTATAAAAAGATGGGTCTCGCAAATTTTGGCGTTGAAGACGTTTATGGTGTTTTGATTATCTAAATTCTTTACTGGATGTTAAGAAGACTTACTTTCATTTATTGGTGGTGACCTTTCTTAATTATTGTTTTAAGTGATATATTTGACAAAACAGTACCGCTGAAAAGTTCCAAAGTAAACATATATTCTAATTAATACTAGACTTCTGAGTTGGAACATTTGCTGCAATATTTCGTTTATTTATAGTAAATATTGTAATTATTCTGTCATTAATAAATCTAACACTTGCCACAATCAAATTCGTAAATTAGTACAATGGTGATAGTTATAACAAATTAATTCTTTACTTGTTCTGAAAAAACAAGATACTTGATTTTAGCATATACTCGATTTTTTTTAATACTACGTCCTTTGTACCTTGCGGGTTTCCTGTTCTGAGCCAGTTGTTTGGCCTCAATCCATACCATACTTCTTTTTTTAATGTTCTATACATTTGTCTCTTCCAAGTGTTTCGGGGTCTTCCTATTCCGTTTTTTCCCTCTATTTTGGCTTCAAAAATCATTATTATTTGATCTTCTTCCATTCTGTGTATATGCCCAAGCCATCCCAGTTGTCTCTCCTCTATGATTATTTCTATTTGCATGATATTTAGAGTATTAGTGATTGTCGTGTTTCTGATTTTGTCTCTCCTTGTTACACCTTCTACTCTTCTTAGGAATCTCATTTCCATGGTCGTGATTTTGCTTTTAATTCTATTCGTGGTTGTCCATGACTCGCTGCCATATGTTAGTGTTGGTCTGACCACTCTTTTATACACTTCTGTCTTTATTTGTTTTGGTGTCTAAAAATGTATTTCTTAATGTAACATTTTTGTGGATTTTCCTATTCTCTCGTTTATTTCTTTTTCTATTCTCCCATTGCCTCTAATAATTGTTCCTAAGTAATTGTAACTTGTTCTAAGGCTGTTCCTTCGATTTTGGTGTTATTATTTTTGTCTTATACCGCTATTACCATTGTGTTTGTTTTTATCGTGTTTATCTCCATATTCATCTTCGTTAGTTCTTGGTATATCTCCAAGTTTTCAATACCATACCTGCAAACATTCTCGACTGGATTGAGGGTTAAATACTGTGGAGGGTGATCCACATACTCTCCACACTCCTTCGCTATGCGTGATAAAGTCATTGTTTTGCTGGAAGATTCAATGACTCGGCAAGTATAATTTAGCGACATTCTTTTGCAAAACTTTCACGTATCCTTGTGCATTGTGGTTTCAATAAAATCAAGTTCTCCAAAACATGATGCTACAAAACGTCTCCACACCATAATGGAGCCACCCACCATGCTTAACTGTACGTTGAAGATGTTGGATATGAAACTCCTTATTTTGCTTCCTCCAAGTTTTCCTGTGTTTTTTCCACATACACATGTCAAATTTGGTTATTGTTTGTAAAAAGGACAGTTTTCCAAAATGAAATAACCTTGTTTTTGTATTTCTGAGCATAGTCTAGTCCCTTTATTTACTTTTGAAATGAAAGGCTTGTTTTCAGGACGTCGACCATGAAATCCACATACTTCCACTTACTTATTCCTCGGATTCCGTAGTAATATCGTAGTAATGCAATTTGCGCTGCACTAGTTTCAGGATATTTCTTTGTTGTGGATATTATTTCCATGTCGCATGTCTTTCGTTTAGACGTTTTGGATGGGGCGGGACGTTCAGTTGAAATTTTCGACTAACTTAAAATTTTCAAACTTATTCACGACTTTTAATCAATGTTGGATGCCTTCCTACAATTTTCCGAGTCTCCAAAAAAATTTCCATCCACACTTCTGTAAACACTATTCCTCCAAATCACTGGCTATTCATTGCAAATTCTGTTTGAAAAAGAATAAAGATATATTTGATTTTTTTTTACCAGTAAAACTGCGTGCAAAAGTAACAATAAATCTGTGTTTATGTCACAACAGTTGATTCACTTTTGATTCGTAAAATATGAGAAGTTTCATTAATTGTTTTGTTTTAATGTACTTTATTTCTAACGGCCTGCATATGACTTCCGTTCATAGAAGAAATTTTATAAAAGGCACATTTATAGCTACATAAGGCAAAACGGGCACCATAGACGTGTGCTTAATAGTGGCTAAATGAAATATATGATATATAAATAAGTGAATTATTAAGCACTTACTCCTTGAAGCATCGTTTTTAGTGTTATTATAAACTGGACAAGATCAGTTAAATATTGGCAATATCAGATATGTTTCCGCAGATTCAGGAAACCTAGTTCACCCCAACGAAATTAAATATTAAATGAATGAAACGATATAAATCACACTTAATCGTTGTTAAACTTGAGTCGAATAGAATTGACTATTCAGTTGTACGCCGCTTTTCTTATATTTGTGCTGTTCATTATTCACGTATCTGTTACAGTCATATTTGTTCCAAAGGAGGTCTATCGTATACCAAATTTGTAATCATTAAATCCGGAAATTCACTAATAAACTAATTTGCTCTATCAGACAATGGCAGTTTTTTTAACTATGTAGTTGCGACATAGTTATATATAGCGTATAAAACTCCGTAACATAATAGTTAAGAAAATCGCATGAAAAAGGTATGCCACGAACGTTTTCGCGAGAGATATCAAACTTTCTCGGGACATGAATTCGACGCACGCCTAATATTGCCGCGCATTTTAGCCATCTCTATCACTCTAAATGAGGAACATTTATTTAATTCGACAAAATAGTAAAAATCTACTACAATATTCACAAAATTTAACCAACTCCATCTCATTTTAGTGTTGTGTACGTCTTCGTTTTCTTTTTTGTTAAGTTTATTTTTACGATTTTTCTTGAACATTTTTATGCAGTAAATTTAAATTCTTTCGCCTCTTCGTGAAAACAAATCACCCCCATTTTATTTTTTATTTGTTTTTTTCTTTTTGTGTTGTATTGATACGATATGTTGCAGCCCAATTGAACAAAATTTGAAACTATAATTTCTTCTTTTTTTTGCATATTTAAAGCTCGTCTTCTAAAACGAATCGTTGTACTACAAAAACTTATACGAAACGACTAAATAACATAATGTTAAATCGCCATTAAACATTTAATTTTGAACAACGCTTTTTTGTAGTCTGCACAACTCCCAATCTCCTTTAATTTTTCCGGTCGTAGCCCGCTCGATTCTTTCTTTCTTCTTCTGCTTCTTCATGCTTTCGAGCGAGACTTAATTAATGCCAGATGTAATGACGTCGCTTATTTTCGTTTACGACGTAGGTCTCCCTATAAAAATATGTTGTCGGTCTTCGGCGACATTAAGAACCGATGTAAATACATTAAAAAATCGCCCATAATATTAAATTAGACTCGATTAAAACTCGGGAACGCTGATCGTAAATTAATGTAATTTACGCGCAGGGAGATATTAATAAAAAAAAGGACGTAGTTCGTAATTTCGCTGAAGTCGTGTCCTCTTTTCGATTAAATTAAAAATCTGAAGAAAAAAAGTGGAATATTAGCTTTCTTAGTTGGGGATATGTACGTTCTGACGTTGCATGTCGAGTTTCTTAAATTAATTAAAATATACGGAAGCTTTTCTGTGCATGTAGGATTGTTTAAAATTTTAAGTTATAATTTATGATAAGGTGTAAATCTTATATGTATCCATATAACATTAGGAAAATTAATATCAAATTATATTTTATTTACATTAATTGCACACATCTTTTTATTTTTTTTGAACCAAGGGTATTTTAGGATAAAATTTGGATAACATTTACCACGATATTCCACGGTACCCAGTGACCCCTATAGGCGCTTAGTCACGCCGGTTGACGGTACCTTCTTACAAAATCATCAGACTCATAATCTCTAACAAGGCAGCTGACAGGTATGAGATGCTACGTCATAATGGCGCATGGGGACCCATTTTACTGTCAAATATTTTCATATTTGAATTCGTAATTCATTTTGATTGCTTATATATTGCACTGTTTCGGACATGTTACTTGTCCGTCGGAATTTCATATTTTTCTAACTCTTGACGTTAATTAGCATTAATTAACTTTAGTCAGTGTAAGACATCTTCAAATAGACGTAAAATATAATAAATAAATTGAATTAAATATATGCACTTTGCATATAATCCGGTCTCTAGTAATCTCTGTAATACCTTGGAATTGAAGATTTGTCCTTTTGAAAAGCTAGGAGTGCAGAATCGGTAATAACATTTGGATCATCCGGTACTACTATTGCGGGCTTATAGATTTGTAATACGACTTGTGAGTAGTATCAAATCTATTGGAACTAATTTGTTTTTTCAAAATTTATATCATTCTTAGTTGCGTTAGGTGTTGATGTAAGCCATTTTTCAAACTCTGTTATAAAGTGATATAAACGGTTTTTTTTATTCTACGTCCTACGTCCTTTATACCTTGCGGTGTCGGATGCAAATGTTTTTTTTTTTTCTATTATAATAATACACATAGCGATTGAGCATTTTTAAATCCTTTCATTCTCTTCCATTTAAATTCAAGAACCGCTAAAAGAACAAGAGAAATTTCATTATAGTTCGTTAAGACGTAACAAAAATGATATTCTGAATACTATTTCAATTTTAACCACCAAGTCCGAACGATCATAATTGATACGTAATTCTTGCGTCCGTACTAAAATTGTAAGAACATTGTTGGTCAATTAATAAAATTCTAATTGAACCATGCCGACGTCAACCTAAAATGAGGAAGTAAATTTGTCGGTAAATGCAAAAGGGTATAAAATAAATCCTTACTAAGAAATTGTGGTCATAAAATTTATTCTCAAGAGGACCATTTTTTCCTTTCTGTTTTTATTGTAGGGACTTCCCTTAGATTCTCGCCGATTAAAATGACTGAAGGAGGTAGTTCCTAAATAGTTTATTACATGAATTACATTATAAAACGAAGGAACCTGTAATGCTTCGCTTTTTTCGAAGTATTCTTGCAAACACAACACACATGCACTGCACTAATACGTATCAATATTAAATTTACAATTCATACGCGCATAAGCAAAAGTTTCAAACTATAATCTACAGTCTTTTATAGCATTTTCATGTTGCGTGTATGTTATAATTAAGAAAATGACCGACAATTTAGTGGAAAGGACGTTATGATATTTGAAGCGATACTGCTGCTCCTAGGAATTGACCCCCGTACTAAAAAAAATTGACCTCGCCATATTAAGAGAATCCCGTATGATAGAATGCGTCTTCCCGTCGAATCATCCCCTAATCACCGAATTGCCCATAAAAGATGCATTTTTATTTTATATTTTTTGTTACTGTATTTTTTATTTTTAATTTGAAACTCTTTTAGACTAAAAGAGTATTAATAAATAAATGTAATATACAGTGGCAGTCATATAAATAGCACAGGTAAACTGATATCGATGTATTGATAAATTTGTAAATGTTAGCAGGTAATTTATTTAACTTAGCTTAACAAATTTGTAGTAGATGGTATGTAGTTTATAATAAACACATAATATTTTATAAACTTCAAAATAAACAAATTAAAAAAATAAATGTATTATTTTTAACTGGGCATAGAGACAGCACATTTAATAATAATAACGAAATGCTGTATTATTTCTTATCTAAAACCTTTTTTGCTTTTACAGTTTTAATATTTGTTTGGAAACCCTTCACAACCTATCAGTGCTGCACATTTTTTCGGCACACTTTCAACTAATTTTTGACATATCTTCCCAGGAATGCCAGGCTTCCTCAATAGTATTCCATAATTCGTCTAATGTCGCTGGATATTTAGACTTCATAACAACCTCAACACCGCCTATAGATTTCTACCCACTGTTTTACGGTCCTCGACATATGTTTGGGATCATTGTCGTGCATTAAGCTCCAGGTTACTGGAAGAAATTCATCGACATATGATTCCGTCGCGTTTTTCCATTTTTCCTGCATATCTGAATGCAGGCGCTACACCACCCCATGACATAGAAGCCCATACCATAACACATCCTCCACCGTGTTTCAACTATCTTATAGCGTACCTAGGGTTGAATCTCTGATTGATGGGGCGTCACACATACATTTTTCCGTCAGATCCAGTGCCCTCATCTGTCCAAAGTACAGATTTCCAGAAAGAAAGCGGATTTTCTTTGTGCATTTTCACAAACTGCAATCTTCTTTGACGGTTTTTATTTGATACATACTGCAATACACCTATGTAAGTCAAATTCCTTCAGTCGACGTCATATTGTTCGATATATTAATATCAAATTGTTTATAAAATTCGGTTTCTATTTGTGTAGCTGTGCTTCTTAATCGAGGAATAAGATTGTCATGTCGTAAGATTGTTTTACGAGGCCGAATCTTCCGTTTCTAGTTTTCTAAAATTTTTCTCGGCTGAAAATGCTTTATCGCATTTTGTATTAATTTACATGAACAATTTCTGAAATTGATATGCCATTCTCTTTCATGGTGTTAGTAAGTATACCACTTCTTTAGTATAATATAACTCCGCTACAGAACCGACAACTGTGCTATTTATGTGCTTGTTAGAAAAGTGAAACTATTTTTTTTATTGAATGCCGTATTTTTGTTTTGGAATACGTAGCCTAGGGGAATCCGAGGCAACCTTCTCGGGGACTCTCACGCTGATTTAATAAAAAATTAAACGGAAACAGCTGGAGCGGTTAATTCAAATGAAATTTGATTCCTGTGCTATTTATGTAGCCGCCACTGTCTACATTAGTTGTTTTTTATTTCTTTATAATTTCGAAATATTTTGATCGATTTCATAAAATACGTAATGACCGGATACTTTTGCGGGCAACTGTACGACACAGTTCAAAAATCTATAAAAACATTTTATGAAATGTATTCGATAGGCCAGAAATCGAGTGTCCTTGTATATGGATCCAATTCTGTATGAAAAAGCACTATCGCTTAGTTAATCCATACTGTCACTCTGTATATTACTAGAGCACCCATTTTCAATTGATGAATGCGCATATTCAATCTATAAAGCGCTACGTACCGTTGTTTGAGGATTGCGTTTTTGTAAACATGTACCGCGCCGACTATTTATAAGTATCGCAGTCGGCACGACAATAAAAACAAGCTGATGGAAACCGCGATTATAAAAATTTACGATCTAAACCTCTCCGTACCGTCATACAGGTACACGGAATGTACAACGTAAAACCTGGAATCGCACCGACAATATTCAACGGCGCATTTACATCGGTAACTTCTGACGAAATCGATATTAAAAAGCAGTCAATTTTATTATCGCTCGGCGCTGCGCGAGTGAGGGCCCACTCTCGCCTCTTATCGCCGCACTTTTGTCGGCAGATAGAGAGGTCTCGTCGGGCCCGATCCGTCCGAATAAACGTATTTACAACTTCTAGGTAGGTACGGGTTTTTAGCGCTAAACATGCGCCCACCGCCCGGTACAGAAATACTAGCTTTCGAGTAAGTGGGAGAAAGACAGCGCGAAGTTTAAAAGACGAAGACGTGCGGAAAAGGGAAGCGATGGGTGAAGAGGGGAAAAAATTGAACCCCACGCAACGTAAACATCGTAAAACAATAAATAAAACAAACGAACATCGAAAATAAATACCGGCGCGTATTGAAAGGGCAACGGCGGATTGTATGGAGAGTGGTTGTATTCATTCGTCGGTTACGTTTACCTGCCTCTATATGTGTATGCTTACGTGTACGTGCGGGAGAAAGAAAGAAAGATGGAATAAGACGAGAAGGCAATAAAGGAATGGTCTAAGTGTCGGTGGAGGTTAGTAAATTTCCTACGGAGGTGTGAATGAGGAATATAAAGTATGCTGGGTACTGCTATAAAACCAGATTGTTTCCTTCAATAAAGGCACGAAGCCTTTTTGGCTTATACGACGAGAACAAATTGTAGTGTGTCTTGATATTTTTCCTTGAAATTTGTAGGACATTTTTTTTAAGTGCAATTCATTTCGGATGGCACCTGAGATGCACAAATCTCTATCGTTCACACTGATAATTTAAGTAACAACAAGGTAGTCGAGATTTCCACAGAACAACACCCTACACGTAAGAAATGATCTTTAATCGAAACAAACATAAAATTATAGACCCATTGCATTAATAACGTCCACTCGAAACGAAAAGGAACAAGAATTCCTGGTTAGTTAAGTAATCCTTTTCAGATCATAGAAGTGTTTGCTGAATATTTTAGCAGTGTTACATACAATATCTCAAACCCACGAAATTGATATAATAAATGTTCCAGTACTATGCTGAATATTAACATAACTTCTATTAGGGCTGCTGAGATCTTGACACCGCATTGAAAAAAATCAAAAAACAGCTTTGTAAGTGATGTTGACGCGGTGCCGGGTTTCATTTTACGTGACTGCATTTGTCGAGCCACTTCATTGTTTATTTAATATGATCTTGCAACAATCACAGTTTCCAACAATCTGGAAGACTTCGCGGATTTGCCCAGTTGTTAAAAGTGGTGATCGTCAAGACACAACTCATTATCGATAAATTTCAATTTTGTGCAACTTTTCTAAAGTACTGATTCAAACAGTAAAATATATAACCGTATTATGAACACGTTGTCTCCAAATCAATATGGATTCGTACACCTGCGATCAACGATGACAAACTTAACATGTTTTACGCAATATGCTTTGGAGGTGTTGGATGGGGGAGGCCAGATTGATGTAATTTACACAGACAAGATTTAAGGATGTTGTGTGTTGGCATATACTTTGAAGCCATTCAATGGACTTGGATACAGTCCCGTTGAGCCCAGGATGTATTGTTCATAATCAGCAACATTCCTCCTTGTTTGGCTTTATCTTGTATGTATACATATATTGAATTGCTTTGTTTCATACCATTGAAACTTTCTCTTTTGAAATTGATGGAGCTTACCAACGAAGAGATTTACTTCTTAACAAATGACGCTATAACACTATGTATATAACCACTCATGTCAAAGTTATATTTTCGCTTCAAGTATATCCATGGCAATTTTGTCATTTTAAAGCTTTTCATATGATATTTATGTTGTTTTCGATTAACACCAAATGCATTCTCATTTACTTTTTAACATAATTAAATAAGCTCCAACTATTTGGGTAAATGAAACAACCGAAGGATGCATATTGCAATTGGTGTTATTTTTACTTTATTGTTGCGGTATTATTTTACCAGGTCATATAACCATAATGTTGCACATAAAATATGAAAAACTTCCTATTTATTATACAAGATTTCAATAACCAAACTTGGATGTTTACGATGTTGTCATTTGACAGTTCCATCGGTTAAATTTCACCAGTGTAATGCAACCGCCGATCGTAACGCTACCTACTGCATTCTTAACGCGAATGAAGTACAGGTCTTATCTTCTTTTTGGTCTTTATTAACGATATTGCCGAGACTCTGCGCTGTTAAAAGGAACTGTTTGCAAATGATATGAAGATATTCTTTAAGATCGATTTCTTGGATGACTGTTTGCTACTGCAGAAAGATCTCGTCCATATTGACTCTTTGTGTAAGCTGAACCATTTATGCCTGAATGTTAAATGCAAGGTTATGACATGTACTAGGAGAACTAATTACATACAGTATGAATATAGAATAACTAATACAATACTTAAGCGTTATTCTAGTGCAATAGACTTCGGCGTTACTTTTGATAGTCAACCCAGTTTCATAAACCACATTAATAACATGGCTGTCAGCGGTTACCGTATTTTCGGTTTTATATATAAAAACTGCAAAGATTTCAATAATGTAAACTGCTTGAAACTATTGTATTATTCCTTGGTTCGATCTAAATTGGAATATGCAGCATTTGTCTGGTTTCCCATTTATTCTGTGCATATCACAATATTGAATGAGTTCAGAGACGATTTTTGAAATTTTTAATGGTTTCTACCGACCCTGTTAGAGGTTATGAGTATTCACGAATGTTATCTTCATTTTAAATTGTGTCTTTAGAAACGAGACGTAAAATTTTAAGTTTTACATTTTTTTTGTATAATCTCTTAGACAATAATATTGATTGTACGTGCCTCCATAATAAACTACTGTTTAATTTACCCATACTTTCTTCACGGCATGAACAGTGCTTTTATTTACTTACAGGGCAAATATTATGTTTAAGTCACCTCTATGTTATGTGTAATAACTTTAACATAATCTGTAATGAGTTTGACATTCATTTTTGTAATTTTTTTCGAATTTAGAATTTTTTTAAATATTAGTTTACTTTTACGTATGTTTATGTATATGTATTCGCATAGTGTTTCTTTTTATATTTCCTGTATTTAGGTTTTTATCCGTTGGAAATAAACCATTGTTATTATTATTAATATCGTCAACCGCATCTTGTAATATTCTAACGCCATTTCAGAACGCGTATACACAAGGAAGATCAACTACAAGAGCTATCTACATGGCCATCATTAAAATAATACAAGAAATATTTGAAGAAAATGAGGTAGCCGGAGTTTTCCTTGACCTAGCAAAACCATTCGATTGCGTAGATCATAAGGTTTTACTTGAGAAACTGGAAAGAATGGGTTTCAGAGGGATAGTACATACTTTACTGAAATCTTATTTAACAAACAGAATGCAATGCGTGCAAGTAAATTCTAACCGAGGAAGATATCAGTCACGTTGGCTACAAAATCAAAAAGGTATCTTGCAAGGTTCAATATTAGGAGCATTTCTGTTCACTTTAAATATGAACGACCTGCCAAAAGTAACGCAGTATTTTATTTCTTTGTATGCAGATGACATCTCAATTATTGTTAAGATAAAGATACGTTGGAAGGTGAAATTAGTGATGTCCTCACGAAAATAAACAATTGGTTCCATGAAAATGATCTAAAGCTCAACATACACAAAGCAAATATAATAAAGTTCGCATTTAAAAACAACGATAATATATCAATACGTTTTAAAGATCAACACCACAATTTTTGGGTGTATTACTTGATAGCGCATTATCTTGGAAAGACCACATACATGTGCTTACTGAGAAGGTAGCTGGAATGACATATGCACTGCTAGCGATACCAACCGAAGTTCATGTTGAAGCCGCGTTGTTTGCTATCATACGGTACAACCTTCTGGGGAAACTCCGTGGATGCTGATAGCCCATGTTTCGATGGCAATTCGTATGTACCACTTTTGCTCTATGATAGCAGCGATTCAACTGACAGAGCTTACTACTTAAGGATGGCAGTTTTGTGGCATCTCAAAATATATAGTGTGATCCCCGTAGAATGCTGGATGAGTTGAGAGAGGATTTATGGCAAAAGATGACATAAACTACGGGTTTCAAATCGTGTAGAAATGATTAACACAGTTTTTTTACGACTAAAACAAAGATACGAAAACGATTTACAGGCATGGATGGCACACGTCAATAAATATGAAGTAATAATACCTTCGATACGTGCGACTTTCATTATTTACAATAGGATTAAAAACCGCGAGAATTCCACATACAATAAATCATGTAATACAATTAATTAAGTCTATTTTTAGTCGTCGTTAATTACTCTCTACACACATCAGCACTATACTCGCCTATAGTACGCTCATTAATACCCTGTTACATGGTTTCGATATATCCCGAATTGGAACATTGCCGATAACGCTGTAATATACATATACATACGTATATACATATATACATACCTGACCGTACACTGTGGCAAGATTTACACGATAACAGAAAAATTGATAAGAATATTTACATTCACGGAATGCCGAACAATACAATAATTATTTTCCACGTAACCGACGTGACGAGCTACTATAATAAATGCTCTTGGATGGTTTTTGATATAGAAAACTTTAATTAACGGCGAAAATCGCATGGCTATGTCACACGAGGATCGAAGCATTGCTCTTATGGATGTACTAGTAGCTTTCTTTATTTTTTAATCGACAAGTGAATAGCGATAACTTAACACAACTATAAAATGAACTATTTCTGAAATGGGACCGTGTCATGATGAAATATAAAAATAAAATAAGAGCAAGAAATAAGAAATAAAAAGAAGAAAAAGAAAAAAGGAAAAAAAAAGAGGCGAAAAAAGGAAAAGGTGAAATAAGGAGTAAAAGAAGAGAAGGGAGATAAAAAAAAAAGAAAAAGAGAAAGGTGGGATCTCGACGTTTCTTCACCTTCCATTTTTCTTTCTTTCGTTTTCTTTTTTCTGTCTCCCTTTTCTATTTCCTTCTCTTACTCTTCTTTTTCCTTTTTTCACACCCTTTTTTAATTTTTGTTAATTTTTTTTGTATTCTTTTTTTTAAATTTTTTCTGTTACTCTTCATTATTATATCCCATCATGATCCAATCCATCATCCAATTCCGGAAATATTATTGTTATATACATTATTGAGTGTGGCCGTGAAAGCCTACGTATTCACAACTATTAAACGTTTAAAATACAATTAAATTGAACTACACAATTGAAAAAAAATTATAAAACTGTTTGAAAATATTTCTGGCGTTGCCGATTCACCAAGCGCGCAAAATATTCACGAACTTTTGGAACCACAAAATATTGTTAGAGAATGCAAAGACTGCACACATTTGCGAACATTTACGAGTGCTCGTTTCGATTTGTAGGTGTTCCCAAATGAAATCTGCAGCCTCAAGAAATGGCATTATTTGCGTGCATTCTCTTATTTGTATTATTTGCACATAAGAGTATTAGTTCAATTATGGTTTGTATTGTGTGTGATGTATTCGGCGATCTATGAAGTTCATTAAAATGGAATTTATATGTTATTGCCGTGATATATTATCCTATTTTTTCCATAATGGATCTTAACTTAATAGTAGTAGTGTATATATTCTATATACATTTTGCGTTCTGGCTATATTTGCTGGCAAAGTTGCTTTAAGGTTCTACTAAGAATTAGATGCGAACGAAATGAAACGCAGTTCTGACTGTGAGATTAGAAACGTCTCGGGTCACATATTCGTTGTTCTATTTCAACATGTGCACGCAGCGTTTCGTGATTGGTAACTTAATCTATTCTTTTTCTCTTGGCGGAATACAATTAGGATTTTGTTGACGAAGTTGGTTACGAATAGGATAAGTATGTTTGTGTATATTGTGATGGAATTTTCTATGTGACTTTACTTTCTATTAAAAATAGTCTAGAAATGTTTCATTGTATTTAATTTTCGTAATTTTGCTTTAATTTCGTCATTAATAACTACATTTTCTGTTAATACAAAAGATTGTATACACTGCAATTAACAAAATCTAAATTCGAAATCATCGCATTATCGTTCATAAAAATGAATTATTCTCTCACTATTGCTATGTCCGGAGAAATAATTTACCATAGAATCTCAACCATATATCTCTGACCAGTGTGAGCTTCACTTTGTATTAAATAAAGGCTGCTGTGACCTTTTAATACTTATTGCGACTCTATATCATTACATTAGGTGTGTTTATATCTCTGGATAGAAATGACAAATTTGCCTTTTGCAACATCCATAAGTGTTTGGTAATAAAAAGTTTGCATTTCGGGACGCGAAAAATCTGTTGATTTCAAAGTAAAAGGTTCGAACATATATTATTATGAATCCAAAGATATATTAAGTAAGTAGATGAAGAACCTAAAATATCTCGAGGCCCTTTCCTGAGCAAATTGTGAGTTATTGCGTAGGTCCGATTTATGTTAAATCGGAATACATCTATTATCTAGCTGCAATATTATTCTGAATTCGTCAGAAGCCCAAAACAAATAAGAACTAGAAAATATTTAATTGATTTCTCTTTCGAGATAACAATCCCATTTACACTGAATTCAAATAAAAAATGTAGCAGGATGTGAGGTAATTTAAAATATATATATACATGCAGTAACTAGTTAACTATAATTGAGAGAACAATTCTAACCGATGCAATTACTATACGATTGCAAATTATTTTCATGTATTAATTACAATCCGTATAGTTAATTGACTATAAGTAGTTTTGTACGATATACGTATATATCTAACCGCTTTGAAGTATATAGTTAATTGCAGTAACGTTCGTCCTAGGATAAGATGATAAATTGATATCCAGTCGACCGCATAAAAAGCAGCTTGTATGCGAGTCATACGAAATTGAATGAACTTCACAAATATCTATGATTAATTGCAAGACATACGTTACATGTTGTTTCTAAAACTGAAGTGGTTTTTTGTTAATTGCGTTATATTCCACTACATACGTACATACATGTGTAAGGCATTACTTGATGCGTTCTAGCGTAAAAATTAGTTGTGCGTTTTGCAAGATAACTATGTAGATAGTACCATCGTATGTACTGTACACTAGAAGACAAAAAGCATTGTAATCTTTCATAAACATTTCGAGGGGTGTCAATGTTGTTTTAATAAATAGAAGAAATTTCACTTTCATTCTCGTTATATATATTGATTTAGGTAGTGACATCTAAAAAAGTTGTAACCATTATTTTAATCTTGCTTGTAACTTTTCAGTTATTATAAAAGCATTAATTGTTTAGAACTTACTTACTATTTTAGGTATATTTTTGAAATATCTCTATATACGGAAAGAAATATAACTGTATGAGAACATACCGTTGTAGTAACTAATATGAGATGTGAGAGTTTTTCTTCCTTTTACCATTTTTTGCAGCTGAACCACTTTGACAGTGAGTACATCCATGGAATACGTGTTTTTTATTAACTTAGTATGATCTCAGAATTTTTATGTATTTCTATAGTGTATGTACTGTGCTACAAAATTAGAAAACGTAGTTCGTCTATGTATAATGTGCGTCTGCTACTAGGTGGACGATTTTCACTAGGACTAACTGTAGATTTTTTTTTGATACTGCGTTATATATACACATGTAATTTAAAGAAATTAAAGAAAATATTATATAGAGTAATGACAAAATAACACAATAACACAATTATTTGTATTAAGTATCTATAATCAAGTGTCCCAGCGTGTAACATGTTCCGGAGGGAGTGTGGAATGTCAAGAGCTTTTAATTATTTTTTAATGAACGGATTAAAAAGTTTACATCAAGAGGTCACAGATAAATTCGGAAAGACGGCATAATGCATGAGTAAAACACTAAATTTGGCATAATGAAAAAAATAATTTTTAAGCATTCCTGTCATAAATTTGATCTAAACCAGAGATTCCCAAACTTTTTTCCCCTATAGACTACTTGTGGATTTCTTTTCCTCCTGGAGAATATTTCATTTTTGTAAACCTATTCACGTCAAGGACTTTTCATACAAGTACTAGACAATTTAAAACAAAAATTTACAATTTTTAGTCGAAAATACAATTGAATTTCACGAAACAACAAGTCAAGACGCAGTAAAATTCTTATGTAAGATTAAATCGGTCCCTGGGAGCTATATAGCCACTTTAGTAAATATAGATCTAAAACCATTACTCAGTGATTCACAATGTTTTCTCATTCATTCAACATTCGTAGTTGCATAAAATGTAGTGCAAAAATTTATATGTTGTATGTATTATATATTAATATCTTGGTATATCTGGACAAGGAGTATTCTTTGTCTAATGGCGTGGTGTTTACAAATTTAAAAAGGTCATTTGCATTATATTCCCACTCTTGGGGATTCTTATTTATAATCGGACACAATTTATCGGTTGTTAATCTTCCCATACTATCTGTTAGATTTCCTAACGAGGCTTTGAGGTAATCTACTAAATTTACCGCTTCATGTAACGACAACTTGGTGTTCTCTAATTTGGAAATGGTATCTAAAAGATTTGTGTGATTTTCGAAAATTTTCTCTATTTGAGTATGGATTTCGGTGTCTGAAATCAACCGCTGGCTTACTGAAATTGCTTGGACTTCTCGGGGATTTAAATTTAAGATACATGCAGGCTTAATAATGTGTAAACATTTTTCATAATATAAAATAGCTTTAAACCATGTTCTCCGTCTCGTTAATACCGGCTGTGGTGGCTGAGGAATGCTCGGACAAACTTGTTTAAACTCATGGATGCGTTCTGGAGATTTAAGAAAAACTGTTTTGGTTGAAACTATAAATTGATCTACTTTTGGATAACTGTTTCTAATAAATTCAGCAACAAGATGAGATGGATGGAGGAAACAGGTTACATGAAGCAGTTGAGGATAAGATTATTTTAGTAACTTTCCAGTTTTAACTAACATTATAAGTTGGGTTGCCGATATATTGAACAGGTTCTTTTCTACAGCCTCTACTATCCTTCCCTCATTTATCTTCTGTAATATTCTACTAGAGATAAGGATGCTTCACCGCTCTTTAAAGCGTGCACTAACACATTTTAAATATTTCTTCTAATTCTTTCTTGCATCCGTTGTTTCATCTACCGTCCAGAGCCGTCTTTAGCAAAAGCGGGGCCTGGTGCAAAATAGTTTTGCGGGGCCTTTATGTAAATGTTTAGAGACACAAATTCAATATAAATCATTGAAATTCCGTATTATCTTATTCTAAGAACATTTTATTGTGAAAATCCGTAGCCGCTCCACCCTACGGACGGCCCTGCTACCGTCAATCATATTTTTTGATCTTTTAACTTTGCGTTTATTTGATCCGTTATCGTGTTGTTCACCCGATGAAATTTGTACTCTAATTGATCTGTGAACGATTCTACTAATACTATGAGTAGCTGTATTTAGCAGCATTATTATGTTAGGCAAGTGACCTCTTGTTGACACCGTCCATTCTGGAACGTATTTCTCCCAAAATTTCTTTATGGTCTATAATATTTTATGGAGTGTTGCACATACTTAACATATAAATAAAGTCATATACAATTTTATGATGTGGTATATCACGTTGCGTATTTAATCTGTGGTGTTTACTACTAACATATCTTTTACACGTAAGAACATTGCATGGTGAAATGTTAATATTGCAAACGATGCATTTAATAATAGTGTCAGTGTATTCTAATGTCGGAAATCGGTTAAAAAATTTATTAACACTCGTCAAACATAACTAAGAATGTCGTCGATTTACCATCTAATCCGGCATTCGTACACATACTAACCATATGCGTACGAATCCCGACTTCGGATATGTCCAACCGCTTTCGAAATATAACATCGCGCCCAATGAATCCGCACTCGTTCCTGCAAGCTTAACAAACAATATATCCGCGCTAGTATACCTAATACAAACAATATCACTTGTGCAAATACGCATAAAGCAAACGTCTTATCTTTCGTTAATTACAAATTGCACACACTACACGTAACCGTAACCCATTATATACGTTTGTATTATGTTCACGTCTAACATACACGTATGCGCCATATCTCATGCATATGTAATTTGTAACATAAGGTTCGTGGAGCGAACTCAAAGAGTGAAATAGTTTAGGCCAAATGTAAACATGCACAGAAGATAAACTGTGAACGAAATCGTAGAGGTGTCAAGTTTGCATAATATACAACACCAACGTGTGTGTACGTATGTATCTTGTATATGTCCTCTGCTGCCGTAGCGTGAAAAATGACGTCTTACAATTGATGTTTGAATTACATAATGTTGAATATTCACGCAATCGTAAATGTCAAAGATATTCCAGTTTATGATTTTTTTTCATTGATGTATTGTGGTCGTTGTTACTTTAGGGATATTTTGAATGTTGCTGCGACTGTCACTATTAGAACGTAAACGCTGTGGGAAATTACAGTGATAGTGTAAAGTTACATTGGTTAGCATTGTATATATGTTTCTTCAATGAATTAAGAAACAATATTCATATGTTATCAAGCAAAACACGAAAACATTTCTATTAGTATAACTGCTTTACAATTGCTGCTTTATGAAGTTGTGATTATATCTAAATTAGCCTATGTGCATGTACACTTGGCCACAAAAGTGGCTGATAAATTTCGATAAACGAAAACAAACTAAAAATTGCCTTATTTTTCTACCGAACGTGTTTAATTAACTCAATATTAAAGTAAATATAAGGTTAAAACTGTTTGCGACAAAAGTCTACATACGGCTCGCACATTTATTAATGTCAATACTGAATTGGTGCTCCTTTTGCGTCTATGACCGCAGATAGTCATGGCAACAGAGTTTACAAGTTTTTCAATTACATCTCTCGAAATCAGTTGCTATTCTTCAGCCAATGTTGTCTTTAAATTCGTCGTATTACGAATCGAATGTTTGGACAGTTTTCTTTTGCAATTCATCACATGGATGTTCAATGGGGTTAAGGTTTGGAGATTGGATTAGTTTTTTTACATGGTACAATAGCCATATAAGATGTAATTTAACATCTACAGCCATAGATCCAAAGATCATGACGAACCCTCCTCCGTGCTTTACCGCTCTTCATTTTGGGCGCTTCATTTTCTTTTTCACCACACTTTGTCCCTTGAATGATTTTCAGAAACGTCATATTAAATTAAATCAGACACATAATCCACATTTTATTAATTTTTGTTATGCTTAGTATTGAAATATAGTTCATTAGGTAATCTCTTTTCTATTCTATTAGTCGACTTTTGTGGCTAAGTGTGAATATTTTTGATCTTCTTCTAAACTCTGCCTCTTGGTAGACTCAAGATTTATTTCTATTTTGCTATCGGTATTGTAATGAAACTACCTATTCATGGTGTTCGGTTTCCTCTATCGAATAAATACACTACATATGCCTTGGCTGAAATAAATATCCGATAATTTTTAAATAATAAGATCAAAGCATGTAAATTCAAAATATGAAGCAATTAATATTTCCCGAGAGCAATCGTTAAAGCAAATCACATTATTTGTGGATAAATATTTAATTTCAATCTATATATAGAATTAATTGTTGTATGAAGTAATACAAATTATATTTCAACTCGATGGTCACCGGGATATCTAGTATTACCATTCTATTCATCGTCATAAAAAGTATATGTATATTAGAAAGACTTGAAATAATGCTGTAACATCCAAAAGACTATGCTAGTGTTCTTTTTCCAAATTAATACACTTTAGTTATCTCTTTAATGAGATGATATTCATCTCAGATAATCTCGATTTAAAAGAAATGGTTCTATCGTTCGTACCCTCTTAAATATTTTATAATTCATCCAGATACTTTTGTATGATGTAGTAACTTACGTGTGTTGTTTACAAATTGCTAAAAACAATCATACATAACCTCAGTTATATAAGATTCTCGTGTTCAATTAATAGACATAGGGTTATCATTGGTAACAGTAAACACTATCAACTGTATGACAACCCATCCGTAGATTTTCTATATAAGAAAAGCTTACTTTATTTGATGAAATTCAATTGTAACAAGATCATGACACGGTGATCGTAATGTCAACTATAGTGACAGGTCTGTAATTGCCAATATTTCGAACTATCACCCTTTTTCATGATTGGCGAAATTCTGGCTACTTTCTAAATATCAGGAAACGTACACGTCTGTAGAGCCAGATTAAAGATTATACATAGAGGAGTAGCAAAGATAGTAGCACAATCCTTCGCGGAAAGACAAGGAATGTTAACTTTAATATATGTAGTTCATGCGAGCATCTACAAAATACATCATTCAAAATGATGTACCTTAAAATTCATGTTTTTAAGATGCCCTACACCTGTGATGGTATCATCAAGTTCGTAATAGAACATCAATCTTCCTTCTAGTCACCTTTCCTCATACATCGTACAAGCGTATTTGCGAAGATATAAGCACACGTCAACAAAACGATACGATCCCTTTCGGATCTTGCTTTTTGAAGAGGGATAGAGAAAGAGGTATTTTTCCGAAGACCCGAAAACTAGCCACAAGAGGCGAAGATATTGATAGCGCTGATATCTGGTATTATTGTATCGCTCGGCATGTGGCTTGTTTTACACGGACCCCGGTACTACGTGCCGTTGTGTATGTAAGCCAGCCATCACCGAGATGTTGTGAAGCGGCGGCGAAAGGGAAAGGGGACCGGACGAGAGGGCCGAAAGAAGGAATTACGTATAGAGAACGAACCGTTGCGCTCCCCGGGCCAGGTAGTGCAATCAACAACGGACATAGGCGCCTTCACAGATGCCGCTCTGTCATTAGGACCAGTCTCGTCACGCCCCGTACGGCTCACATAATACATACCAACCACCGGGACTCGATTATTCCCATTATTACGCTCGGCTCGCGGAGGGTGGTTTTCTGGACCTTTCGCTTCCAAGAAGCCCACTCGTGTACCGCTTATGGCTAGTTTCGGTTATTTGGTGCAGTGCGCGGCGAAATTAATATCCTCGGTCGGTAATGAAGGGTGCCTACCTAGAGATTATGTCACTCACAAATCGAAGTATTATATCTTATTATAGACCAGCAGTATGTAATATGAATATTAGCAGCTTATATCAATTTGCGATGAACTTTTTGTAGAAGTCGTAGCGTTTTTTTTACTTTTACAAGAATTCAGTTAGTAAATTAAAAATGTCACTTGTCAAATTAGGTTCGTCGTTCGAAGTGCTCTTTTTCAAATTTTTATTTTACATTTATTTTTAAAAGAATCCATTTAAAACTAAACCGTATGAAATTTGCTCTAAATTCACTTATTTGTTATATATATAACCTAGAAGAACATACGTATACCTGTTTTCTGTATAGTAAAGAGAACGAAACTGTATTTCAACTTGAGTATAGGTACAAATAAATACGACTTTCCTTTTTATTTACACAGAATGACTTCATTATACGTTTGAGGGCGGTTTTTATAACTAATATATCAAGCACACTGGTAAAATAAATCTACCTGACATACTATAGAAGGAATTGACAATATTTTCGATTTACGTAAATAAAGAACTTTTATAACATATTTGCTTAGTTCGATGCTTCATATTTATAAAAAAGAAAGAGAAAAAGCATAGATAAATTTGTAACGGATGACCTTTAAATGCAATAAAATGCGTAGTTTACTGGATGTAAGTTTACTAACGATTCAGTAGAACGTGCGTATAGCTTATCTCAGTAATCCGGCCTCTTTAATTTTTCGGTAACATCATTTAAACGAGCTTTGTAAGCGCTACATTGGTGAATCTATACTTGATCTTTGCTTTGTAGCGGTCTAATTAGATCGAACTCTGCGTTATATAAACCAGGGGTCTCCAAACTACGCCTCGCAAGCACAACCAATTCGCAACGCAACTCCTTCACAAGACTGCGTTTTACACTGATGGTGCTAGTATAGCGCGATTTTAAATTTGCGAAAATTAGAGTATATGTTGGCATGATGAGCTATATGGATCTTAGCTCTTTGAATCTAGTGGAGGACTGAGTGTGGCTCTTAAGCTAAAAGGCTTGGAAACCCCTTTTGAATAAGCAAGCATTATAGCAATCGGTTATTACTCCGGCTTACCAAGGTTTTATTGTATTTAAATCTTTGAAAATATACGTTACATGAATATATACGCAAAATTTATTTCTTAAAGCTCATATCTTATAATGCCGTATGGATGATTTACAGGTGTAACTAGCTCATTAGAATTTTCTTGAGACTAATATTGGAGTTTTGGTTATTATCTAAGCCGTTGAAATTCGTTCAACCCCTATACTTTGTTAGTATATACAATGTTCTTGTTTATCTTGACGACACCGTTAGTTGACAGAATTGTCACTGGAGTTCCGCAGTCGGCTGGAAGTTTCTGTTTCATTGTTTAACCTAAGTTTTCTCAAAATTGGATATCAGTGTTAGGTAGTGTTTTCATTAAACATTTTCTATGTTTCATGATGCTAACAATCGCCCAGAATTACAATGCAAATTTCAGATGTAAACGTTTAATTAAAAAGTCATTTCATCTATATTACATACGTTAGATTTATACGCGAGACATCATTTCCGTTAAGCACTGTACATGCTCGTAGGCTAAAACCCCGATGGTTTCTCTACCATTTTCCGTTACGACGTAGTGGAAAGACGAGAACCTGACGACCTGTCTACTCTCTAACCTACCGTAGTTCGTATCAAATCGAGAATGACGATTCGTAATTAAGTACAATTTGTAATTTTTTACGCTGTCTTCGTCTAAGGGAGCGGCACGAAAGAAACAAAAGAGAGACAACCAGTAATGGTCTACACGATCTTCCTTTTCTCTCATATATCCATTTACTTCTCAACGTCGGTAAAGGAATATGTGCAGGTGTCGTTCCTTCGTACTCTGCGGGTATGCTTCGATTCGTAAAAACCGCTTCCTTCGAGTGGAATTCGTATTAGGGAATAATATTAGAGAAGGCGACTAGATTACCTAACTGCTTAAGCAGTAAGTTTATCTAAGAATTAATTTAAAGGAGTAAACTCTGAGAGGATGGTATTCGGAATTATCCCATATACTAAATTACCAATTCCGATACGGATAAACAAGAGTAATACAGTTATTTCTCCAGAAAACTCTACGAAAGTCATTCCCTTCTCATCAAATGCACATTAATTGGAATTCTCGAAACATCTGCCTGCGATGTAGCCTACATTTTTTTTTAAGTAAATGTAGGAATTATACGTGAATGTATTTCAATATGTAATTTAATCGAATAGGCCTCGAATAACGTCGAAATTATCTCGGAACGTAATGAAACAGTCGGTGTGTCTATGCTTCTTCTTCCTTATCTTCGCCGCGCTTGTTTATAACCAGGGTTGGCTGCAGGAAATTATGTTTTAATATAGAGTGGGGCAATAAAGTATTCGCTTACCTAAATATTTTCTGAAGTAACTATTGTACTGTAAATAATTGAATCTACACAGTTTTATTGCACAAAAAACGAAGTGGTTCTTACAAAAATTGCGATGTAATGGCTATCCTAAAGAACACACAGAGTATGAATATAACATTAGATGTATTTCTGGACGTCGCTTAAATTCTAACTAACTAAAGGAATGATTCGAAACTCTATGTATTGATTTACAAGGTTCAAGGTCCAGAGTTGGTTTTAAGAGAGTTCACAAAGGAAGTTAACTGAGATATTACAAATGAGATTTGACAATAACAAGATGATAAGTTTGTGTATGTATCGCTGACAAACAACTAATAACGAAATACAATAGAAAAGTGATATCTTACTAAACTAATGAGATGAATATTTATTCAATCAGTATAATATTTGAACGTATAATAGTGAATAAGAGGCTAGGTAGTACATTACATCGACAAAAAATTTTTAAAATTGACAGCACTGTGTGTGAGATATGGAATCAACAAGTCAATAAAATATTGGCTCTGGACATCCGTTGTCTTCCTGTAAGATCCAGTCCCCCTTCCTTATGAAGTATCGATCAGCAGTCGGTAGCAAACACTTCTCTTAAATTTTAAAACGATTTTGGAGCATTTGAATTGGATGTAAGCGGATGTAATGCTCCAAAACCAAGTTTCGACAAGCAGCCACAAAAATGAAGTTTTACAGGGTGTTTGACAGTCTGTTGTATTAATCTATTGGTTAGGGTTGACCAGGAAGGTCGGATGGAAGTATATCTCCAAACACAAGGGGGGGATTGGATTTGATTTTGTGCAATCATACAGAATACGATTCTAAACTCAAAATTGGCACAAGAGGACTAGACGGTATTCGTTTCTATGGATTTGAAATCATGTGTAAAGTGTAATAACTATTACTAAATCCTTCTCTAATCTCAGAATATTAAGTATTTCGTCCTGATGAATAATTTTCCTACAATCTAATCATCAAAATCTTCAGTTGCATATGCATTTTGACATATTTTAGATGACTTCGATTTTTCGCAAAAAAACATAACCTTTGAAATTTCATCGAAATTTCGCTCATGTTGGATTTGGTTCAAGGCTCCCGAATACTATTGC
Organism: Trypoxylus dichotomus; assembly: GCA_023509865.1. NCBI lineage: Eukaryota > Metazoa > Arthropoda > Insecta > Coleoptera > Scarabaeidae > Trypoxylus > Trypoxylus dichotomus. The sequence goes on from CM042080.1 coordinate 8,069,099, forward strand.
CAATCATACAGAATACGATTCTAAAACCAAAACTGACATTTTACTAGGTGTCCGAACTAATATGGACGGTGGGGTACATAAGTAGAAGCTATTAACGATTATACGATTTTTTTCTATAAAATGTAATAAACATTCGTATTGCTCTTTTCATGTTTTTGATAAACGTTTCCGTTCTAAAGACATTTTTCTTGTATTAAAACTGCAATATGACTAAATAAATTTGTACGTAAACACACGTATAATTATAAAACATAACCATAACCACGTTTAATAACAAGAAAATAATTGCTGACAAATTTGAATCGAATATAGTTAAATACTCTGATATTATACGAAGTATGTATTTTATCTTTTCATTTCTATCAACTAAGATAAGTATTAAGCTATTCTTTACTCATTATATAGAAATGTTCACAAAACTTCGTCCTCGTTATTCTAATAAGGATGATAACATACAGTTTTTACAAAGATACAAACTATTAAAAACTCGCAAAGTTGTTATGAACATCGTTATAATTCAACATGTTGGAAAGTATTCTTTACAACAGAAAGGATGTACATACTTAGCTTGATTGTCTAACGTCAAAAATATGAGTGTGTTAATAATCAAATCGAATATAATAAACATTAATTATTCAGATCAATTGTTTCCATATTTAATTTTGCTTTAGATAAAAATATTCAACAAAAAATAAATCAATTACATTATTATTTTAAATAATAAATTGATATGGATTCTAATCAATCTACAATCTCGCAACAAAGCGGTGACAAAAGTTATTTGAACGAAATTAAAACTCTTAATAATGATCCAATGAAGTACATACATTCATACATTCGTTACCTAAACTCCTAACAAATAAACTTCTATTTAAGATCAATTTTTTAATTCCTTTAAATTTTTTATGTGCATTATTGTTTGTATAATGCATGATTTAGATCTTAATTCAACATTTTCAAAAAAAATATTTGTAAATTTAAAGTAATCCTTGAGACAACTTAATGGATCTTTCGACGCACCTTCACAAATTTGTCTTACTATGAGGAAATCTGAATTCTTGTCAATAACACTTTCAAATTTTCGTATTACACTCATTTTATTTTCGCCTTTCATTGTAGTGAGTGAACATCATACATAATCACTTTGTAATTTTTCATTTCCCTCCGCTAGTCCATAGTAGTTCTTACGAATTCTTTCTAAATCACATTTTAGCTGACTATCTTGAAACATTTTCTGGCTTCTGATAGCTTTGGCGTGTCTCGGGTCGTATTGTAGAACTACCTTCTTTGCATCATCAAAATGTTCGCAGCCTTTAACCATGTTCCCTAACGCGTAGTTGTGGTTGTTCAGGCAGTTTGGGACACAGTCCATGAAATCTTTTTGTACGCTTTGGGGACTTTAGAAATACCGCTTTGGTATGAGCCATTAAAGCATTTACTCGTTGATAACATTCACGGATCAATTGCGTTACAAGGTTTAAAGCATGGCTCCTACATTTTACATGTAATGATTGCCACTCTCTTCTTTAAGACATCGGCCTAAGGAAAGCATGTGGCATCGCCACTCACAAACATTAGAAGTTGGGTTGTTGAAATTCATTCAGTGCCCTCAATACCACTTTTAAAATTTCATCGCTAGTACATTTTGCAACTCTTTTGGAAGCAAATAAGATAGGGGATGACGGTTCAAACACTTCCATGGTACGTACCATCACATTTACCGATTGTTTCGTTCACACATAACCACAATTTTTTATCTTTCAATTCTGCCTTAATTCCTCTTTCAACATAGTTACGAACAGATGGCATAAAGTTTCTTAACGATGTCCGATTTCGTAATGTATAATCCGAATACTTGCTCCAGAAGGAGCCAAATGCTTAGTAGTCTAATAAAGTGAACGGTACATTTCATAGAATGTCAAATGTTAATTGCTCGCTGTATCATTTGCCACAAATTACAGAACAGTGTTTTATACTTTTTAGGTGGCGTTCACACTTCCACTTGCTGGTACACGTCAAATAGTTGTCGCACTTTATATGTTTAATTCAATCGCCTTCGTATTCTAAATTCGCCATAATTGCTATTACGTTTTCTAGTTCATTCGAAATACGCCGTTTCTGAAACGTACCTAAATATGAAATTTTCTAAATATGCGTGTACTGACAAGCACTTACAACGACCAGTCGAATAATACTGAACAAGCGTGCCTTGACACGGGTACTCGATTCTCTGTGCCGCGCGCTTCACCCCGCCAAGTTGTTCTCCGCATGGTACTGAAACTTGCCTCCATACTGGTAAATGTATATCTGGTAATTGCCATTTGTGCTCCCGTACATACTCTTTCTTGACTGACTATATTATTAAATAAAGTTTAATAATTATATTAAAAAAATCCTGTTTGATTTTAATAACAAACTCAATTATATTATTGCCAACCTAATTATATTAGAAAGAAAGTAGGAAAACGACATAATAATTTTCGAGCATGTCTAGGGCTGGATTTTTTAATTTAAGAAAGCTTGTACTTCATGTTAACTATTTTAGCTATTAGAAAATAGTTAAAATTTTATTTTTTGCACTATTTATAAACGGACGCGCTTCTTTTACAATTCAATTTTTATTCAATCCGTTCCTGTCTCTACAAAACTGGACCTACGTTGCGTAATCTTAAAAAAGAGCGATGGAACAGATAGACATAAACATGCCGGGTCTTTGTTTTTACTCATCGCAAGCAGCAGCTCAACCAATGCCGTTCAGCTACCGCTTTTTATCATCATTCTCCTCTTTCCTGCTACACATTCACATACATATATACGATTCACCTTTCGGAACGACTATTAAGCGAGAATTCCGAGACGCAAGACTCGGGACAACCACTGCTACCACCACCGGCCCGGCAGCAGTTATACTGCGATATCGAGAAAAGCACCGAGGTGGTACCGTATAGGAACCAGAAGAAGAAAAAGGAGCGTCTTATTTCTTCCTCTTTCTTCTTCTTTCTCGAACCACTGGTATTACCGCTTCGCGCAAAAAGTAGTCATTGTTCTCTCTGACTGAAAACTAGTTATAAAAGCACTGCGTCGTGTATATGTAATGGCTGAACTTGGAAAAAAATTAACGCTCTGTGACGGTTCGGCTCGCCGTCGTTCCTCGTACGTAATGGATGAGGATGTGTGCGTTGTGATGGTGTGTACTATCTTCGCTGTATGCTGGACAGGAGAGTGGTACACGAGAAGATACGGGATGCCTTTCCATCTGGAGCTTTTTATGTGGCGACGTTCCTTCGGCGGAATACTCGGGTTTTATTGTCGTATAACTTACGTCGCCAACCGTCAGAGGTTGAGACGAATCAGAAATCTGTGTACAGTAATGACCAAAAGTATAAAATCGAAAATGTTTTTTTAATCACAATAGTTGTATGTTCTTATGAATTTTTTGATGGTAAGAGCTTCAAAACTTTTTAGAGGAATATAAAAGCTAAAACAATCATCTACACTACCATTCATAACGGAAGATGAAATAGCTTCTTACTTGAAAGTATAGACGCACAGACAAACCCATTATAGCGTATTTGGAATTTACGTAAGTAACAGAGACGTATAGTCGCTGTCCGATTTATCAGGGCCGCGATTTTGTTAAAATATATAATGAAAAACGTATTGTACAAGCATAAGTTTATTCAGAACTGTTTATGGACATCATCACAACTATATAACTAATATTTTTGGCTTTTATAATTGCGCTTATTCTTTTTAATATAGTGTCTATGTAAGCGTTAATGGTATGTCAAATTGTACCGCCATTTTGCCACACATCCTCAATATTTCTTGCTTCCTTTTTTGTAGTGTGTCTTCTCGAATACACGCGTGATTTTGTAACACTCCACACTTTCTCAATTACATTGAGGTCGGGCGAATTCCCCGGCCAAGGTAACACTGGCAGAGTGTGCGTTTCCAAAAAACTTTCGATGGATTTGGCCAAGTGGCATGGTGCCTTATCGTGCATGAATGTGTAAGGGCCTTTCATTCTAAATCATCGATATATGGCATCAGGCCATCCTCCAATACACGCCTATATCGGTGTTGATTCATGGTGTCTTGGCAAAAATATAGCGATCCGAGATCTTCGACTGATCTACAGGACCATACCATAACTAACGAAGGGTGTTTCAGCGTTTTTAGTACACTAGCTTCACCAAATCGTTCAGATGGACGTCGTCTAACAAATTGAGCTCTTTCGGTCATGACATCTAGTTTTGACTCATCGCTGAATATGAGGTTTAATTGCAGACATTGTTCAAACAAAAAATTTTTGTTTGATTTTCATATTCACTTCGCCAATATTTTCTGCGTCCACCCAAAAGCAATATAAATTTCGACTTTATTGTTATTAAGATATGCCGCTGAAAAAAGAAACTTATTTGTAATTTATGAACAAGTCTTTTTTTTCCTAGTTAGGAAAACTTTGTCGTAAATATTGATGACGGAGGATAACCGTCCACACCAAAGCAACAAGTGCCGCAGGCCACAGCTTGTTGACACCTGTTGCTCCATTATCTTTGAAATTTACCGCTCGGCGAGTTAACATGCGACTAGGGGACTAAGGTTAGTGTATACGACCATAACAATGCAACTTTGTTTCTATAAATTGGTCATTAATGGTAACTGTTGCTTATATTATTGCTTCTTTGTGGCTCAGTTTAGCATTTTCAGATAAACTAGAGGTGGATACAACTTTATACTTAAGCACTATTGTTTTAATATTAAATTAATATACAAAGTTGGCAGGTTGGCTGCAAAAACTACCGTCAAACAAGGAGAAAAATGATAGACATAACTTTTACCTTTTCAAAAAACACGTGTCTATTATATTAACCGCGTTATCTGCGACAAAAGTGTCTGCCTTGTATTATATTTAGTGTTACACTTATCTAGTACATTAGTGACCAGATTTGTAAAATAATCAGATACATGTTGATACACTGTTTCCATCTAAAACTACAGAAATTTCATTATGCACATTTGATCGGCTATTACGCGATATATGAACTGAGATATCCAACTTATTACATGATACATTTTTACAACGTTTTCATTGATTCAAATATTTCATTTAAAAGGAATTAGAAGATGGAACGTGGCTCTAGCTATCTGCTTGTCCGATTCTTGTTTCGTGTTCTAACCAGTTTTGACAATAAAGGAACTTCCAATTTTTTGTAGTCTTCAGACTTTTACGACCATTGTTGTTGCCTGCTATTTGGTTCTTAGGTTCTCTGCTGCGTAGGAAGTTTGTAATTCTGTTATTGATGTTTCTGCTCGTTTGCTGAAGTACACTTTTCCAGAAGTGCAAGGTATCTCCAAAACACCTGGGTTTTAGAACGGCGATGTGCGATTTTTGGATGAAAGTAATCTGGTGGATAATAGAGCATTGAACATTCTTTGATATTGAATTTGCATAGTTTCCTTCAGATTTTGTCCATGCATCTTTTGATGTATGGCGGGCAGTTGGTTCCAATAACGATTGTTGGTTCCTCCTGTTGTTTAGCTTAATTGTCTTTGATACCGTTATTATTTTGTTGTAGCATGCTCTTGAGATGTTGAAGTTCGGCTTCAAGGTGTCTTTCTTCATCTGATATCATTTTAGCTCTGTGAATCAATGTGTTTAACTTCTGTTGTTTTCTTGGTTTATCGTTAACAATAGTAATTATTACTATTATTTATTATCCAACAGATTATTACAGGATAATTAAGGTAGTGGTTCGCGTTGGACAATTTTTGGTGATCCTGGTGTCCCAGTGTTTAATTTTCTCTCGTATTTAATAAGACAAGGAAACATCTTCTTCGAGTTCCATGGAAAATTGTGATTTGTTCTGCTGTTTGCCGAGGTGTTCCAGAAATTTCGATAATGTGTTAATTTCATGCGGCCATAAGACAAAAATATCGTTTATGTATCGATACCAACATTTCGGTTTTAGTTCATGTGATACGGTGTCATTGAATGCTTCCATGATAATGTTTGCTAATACTAGTGGCGATGGTTATCTTTTTGTGACGATCCCTAGGTGATTGGTAGCTTCCTTTATTTGTTATTATAAAAGGTGCGCAACTAAGTTCTCGCTGTACTAACTGAGAGAAAGGTGACTGCAATAAAACTAGCGTCATCTATGTGTTAGGCCCGGGACTTTTCAGCCCATGTGTTATGTTGGTTTTCTAGGGAATTATGGTCCTTATTTCTCTTTTTCTCACAATACCGGCAATTTTTTTCATATATTTAAATAAGTACAATTTCATTTCCCAAAAACAAAAATTCCCAAAACCATTACCGTACATAATTCGATAAGCGTACACATTGGGAATATATAAACAAAGACGCAGACGTACGACACACACATAATCGTAACTCGCTTTAAAGTAGAACGTACCTACGATAAACTCCGCTGCTTGCCAGCATCCTAGAGCAGCAACAGCAGCTAGGCTATACGTGTAGACGCACTAGCGTACTGTACACACGGTTTGTTTATTCACCGATGTCCATCAAGGCTGGAGCTATTAAAAAGTGCGTTTCAAAAGAGTACCGCGCGAACTTACCAGCGATCGCTAAGTGCCTTTAATTAAGGCAGCCGAGCTCGATGGCATAAAGGCGCAACGCGGAGCGAAACAAAAACGAAAGGTGGAAGACGAGGACGGGAAAGGTCGGAAAGGAAAAGGATGGGATCGAGCGCGCTGCGATGGAAGTTTTTGGGAGTATTATATGAATGGTCAGGATCGGATTAAGGAGTCGTTTAGTTAGGGGATACTTTGGGAAACGGATACCGAATGTAAAATTCGTATTAGGGTTTTTTGGATTTTTCTCTTGATTTAGTGTAGTGGTGATTGTTATGTTATACAAGACGAAGGTCTTACTTTTATAATTTCTCTATCAACGTTATGTACCCATTGGTACCATTTTGGACACGTTGACATACATAATTTTGAAGTCCCCGATTATAGGGGAAAGTTGCCCCTGGAGCACTCACTTAACTTTAAAAAAATAGCTGCTATTCAAGAAATGGGTCGGAAATGAGATATCTAGATGTATTCATTTGAAGCAATATTGAATACACTTTAGTTTGTTATGAACTACAATCCTCCTCTTAACATATAACACCTATAAAATAAAACACCAGAGTACGCAATTGTGAAACCTAAGAGAGCGTGCGTGCTTCAAGAGTTCGCACGAGTTTCTGCAGATTTTCAGTCAACAGAAATCACATATTAATTGTTTATATCCTTGATATAAAGTATATATTTCGTGATACAATGCCTTACATGCATTGCATTGAATTAAATCAATGTCAGAGGGCTCGAAATACCTTTCCTTAAAAACAGGACATACTCCTGATGCTTGACTTTCGTTTTAACGTCTTTGGCTGCCTGGTTTGAGCCTATTTTACTTCTGTTTTTTGTTTTACTCTTCACCTTTCTTTCTATTTGACCACATCTTCCTTTTTTTTAATTTTTCTACTTTTTATCCTTCTTTTATCTCTTTTTTTAGTTCTTTGTCCTCTTACTCCTATTTCATTTCTATACATCTCATCATGACACGGTCCAATTCCGGAAGTACTTCGTTTATTACTAACTCTGGCCGTGAAAGCCTACGTATTCATTTCGCTAATACTGTTGTTCTATAAAAGACGTGTTTACACAATGGAATTTTTCAAAGCAATTTTTGGGCGATGGATTTTGAGAATAAAGATTATAGTTTTAAGCATTTGGTTAACAAATCGACGAAATCATCTGTGATATGCTTTTATTGCCAAAAATGTTAATCTAATTGGTCTAAGAAATTTTATTTTGGGGCTATGTCCAAAGCTTCTGATCAACAAAAAAAGCATCTTGTGAACTTGCTTCATAAAAGGAACTTCTGCTACTAACACACAATATACAAATTGTGTCTGCAATATGTAAAAACTTCAGGTAATACCATCAACTTGAAATGGAATCATCAAAAATCGAAAATAGTAGTAAGAAAAGTATCCAAAAACACGTAGAATGCCTTTAACAAAAATAGAAATAACTCAAACTATTCGTTTTCTCCTCTAACTATCCATCAACTGAATTGGCATTGTTTTCAATATATTCATGAACATATTTTGCTTGCTTGATTTATGTACCCCAAAAAAGCAGTTCTAACCAGAGCCTTTTATTGAGACATTTAGATTCTAATACTGCGATATTTATTTTATTATTTATGGTGCCTCTACATGTAAAAGTATAATAAGATTATTAAATCAATACATATTCGTTTAAATTTTGAAAAAAATACAAATTAATTTTGGAAGTTAGTAAGTTGTAAACTTCCTTTATTCTCTTTCATGTTTTGCCAACACTTCATGTGTAATAAAATAAGTTAACCGATCTAATACTAGACCTCGTTTTCATCAATTTATTATGCATCTAGCATCTTTTTCTGTTATTTACCGTGCTCTAGTCTCTCTACACTACTCAGATATATATAGATTTTTACGACCATTCCAACGTCTATATTTTGCGGTCATCTAGGATCAAAAATAAGCATAGCTGATTAACGTGAAATGAAATGCGTTAGACCAATGTCTATTTCCATTTATTTAGCACGTCTCGCGGAAAATATTTGTTTGTATTAGCATCTGCTGCGTACATTTTTGAATTTGACGTTTCGATAAAGATCTGACAATAACCCGGCACGATCTCTCTAAAGGTAGCTTACAGGTAATATATTAGCACGTGTGAAAGTTTGTAGATGTTAGCTATAAATATCTAGAGAAAACTGTGTATACTAAATTTAATTTACATTTATGTTCGATAGTTTTAGAAATTTAAGTCTTAACACGTAATTACTGTAATAAAGATTCTTTTTAATCGAATTGTACTTACTATTAATTATAGTCTTTCTAAACGCATGAGAAATAAATTTAATCTGACCCTCAAAAGTTAATTGATTGCCTTTCTCGCCATTTCCTTTTTAACTTTGAGGTTATGTAATTGGAAAGTATGCAACGAGATAATTAAACGAGAAACTATTAGTAAATGTACCCAAAAGGAATTTCTAGGAAACTCATCTTTAAATCTCGTAACATAGTTAAGGATTTTTTCGCAAGCAACTACGGTTATGAATTTTTGCCGATTAGACGTTGTCCCGATGATATTGTATTTTCTTGCGGTATTTCTAAATATCCCTCTTTTCGTAAAATATCTTCGATTCGCTTCAAGTTTCCTGTACCGGGATAGGAAAAGCAACCCCAAACAAGCACAGAATTTCTTCCTTGCTTGTCAGTTGGCACTACATAATCCTGCAACATTCTTTGGCCTTTCGCTCTTCGTACAAAAAAGCGCCTTGACAAACTTTGACTCATCAGTCCATAGCACCCTCTTCCAATCATCCACTGCCCAATTTCTATGTGTTTCTGCCTACTGTAGCCGATTTTGCCTGTTTCCCCGTCGAAGAAGGTTTATTTTTGTTGCTTTGCGGCCGTGACGATTTGCATTTTATTTTCACTGTAGTAACAATATTTTTCTTGCACGGTCGTGATTCATTTCGGCGGCTATATCTGGTGCGTCGTATGACGAAATAAAGTATAACTATTCATCATGAAAATGCAGATGTTATCGAATTCTGTAACTAACTACAGCATTGTTACTGGCAAAAAAAAGTGTACTGAATCAGGTTATAAATATATCGCAAAGTGATTTTGAGGTTATGTCTTTCATATATAATATGAACTAACAAAAACATCAATTTTCTAAAGGCGATTGAGACCAATCGAAATACAAATAAAGACTTGAATCTCGCGCTGGTATCTTACGTAGATTTCCTATATCAATGATTCCCTTCGCCGGATGTTCTCAAATTTCCTCGAATTATACTCGGTACGGGGCCTATCTATATACGCCGTTTTATGTATACGCGCTCACCGCACGTTTTCTTTTCTTCTTTTTTCCTTTCAGCAGCATCGTCGTGGAAGGCCCCTCTCAAAGACTAAAAGAAAGAGAAACCGAGATCTTAGGCCCGATTGTTTTGAAGCCCGCGTTCTCTTTCGCCATTGTGCTGATGCAGCCTCTTCTCGATTCTCGGTTTGAAGCCTGTCAGTCAGTCAGTCAGGCAAGCTAGCAGCCAGGCAATGACCTTGGGCGTACGATTTCTACGGCGCATAAGGGACAGGACCGTATTATATTTTACTTTTGAAATGGAGTATCGTATAACTCTCTAATGCAAGAGTAAATATAAATATAAAAAAATAGTTAACAAATGGGGTGCTTTGGCTCGAATTAATGTTGTCATCTGTAGCTTATGACAATCGATAGTGATACAACATTCGTGACAAATCATGCTGTTGAATTATCATTTGATAATTGTAATTCTCAACACCACCAACGAGGTTAGGTCATGGACAATACGAAGTGGAAACCTATGCCAACGTTAAAAGTTTCGAATTTTATAGCTTTTTGAGAAATTTGTTAAACGTCAGTTTGATGTATTGCGTTCTACACGAAAAATATTAAGAACAATACTAGGCCAGATATAAAATGATAGTAACGAATACAGGCGTAGAACAAATTGTGAGGTAGCAAGTTAGGAGGTATGGACGTGGTCAGTAAAATAAAGCAACAGAATCGAAAATCGTCTGTATGAGTGGTTTTTAAAACAAAGGAATAATCATGTTCCAATTAGCGGTGAATTAATTAAAGAGAGAGCAAAATTATTGAATGGAAACCTAAAAGAGACCAAATATTTGTAGACCGTGATATCTGGCTAAAAAGATTTAAAAGGAGGTATGGAATTCGACTGCTGTCGATGTATTGCGAAAAATTATCGGCACCAACTAGTGCAATCGTTTAAGGAAAAGTTAATGAACAAAATCAAAGAGCTACATTTAAATGTGGGGCAAATATACAATGCAATTTATTACCTACGAAAACCTATGTTGCAACATATGACAAATCTGCTCCAGGTAAAAAGGCAGATAGACAACGCATAACTTTTCTAGCGTGCACTAATGCTAGTTCTACACACAAAATAAGGCCACTAGTAATAGGGAAGGCGAAAAATCCACGTTCATTTAGAAATGTTAAGAGTCCCGTTGATTATAACTGTTCAAAATCCGCACCAAAGGCATATCTCTCGAATGGTTCCACAAGCACTTTGTCCCTCAGATGTGGCAATAAAACTGTAATAATAAGTAGTGCAATTTAATGATATATATTCAGTTTGTAGGTGAAAGATTTCTTAAGAAAGCAAAATCTTCTAATAAAGGCGGTTTTAATCTTGGATAATGCACCAAGTTATCCTCCAGAGGAACCATTGAGAAACAACGATGGTTCAATTTTTGTTGTGCTCATGCCGCCCAACGTAACTCCACTTATCCAACCGATGGATAAAAATGTAATAAAAATTATTAAATTGTATTATCAAAAATCTATACTTTCGTCTGCGTTATCAAAGGATGCTAAAAGCATTTCTGAATCCGTAAAACAAGCAACTTTACGTGAAGTAATTTTAAATTTAGATATGGCGTGGAATGCCCTTAAGCAGCAAACAATCAGAAAGTGTTGGAAAAATTTGGTTTACTCCAATGATGATTATGACGATGAATATAATGTACCGCTAACCATCATAAGAAAACAGTTATTATCTGGTGCTCAAATTATTAAAAGCAATAAATCCCGCACAATTACCGATGTTAGCTTATGGAATGACGATAAAGAGATGATGCACATGAAGAGGAAGATGGGATGAGTAAGGATGACGACCCTCCGATTGAAATGAAACATACAGTGAGATGTAGGAATTTTTAACCAAGCATTAGATTGGGCTGAAGAAGAAGACATATTATACTCCGATATCTTAGTGCTACGTAAACTACGGGCAATGGCATTAGAAAATATCAAGCGTAAATTTCCGCAAACAGAAATAGGATTATTTTTCAAAATAATGTAAAATTTATTTTTTATTCTTTAATATATGTATTATGTTATTCATTGTTCATAATTTATTTTTTAATAAACATACATATTTTCTTTTATGTAATTTCTTTATAAACAAAATAAAGCCTAGCCGGCTAATGTAAACTTAGTAATGTGAACAGTGCGTGGCTGATATCATTCATATAATCGAGCGTTTACTGTATATATATATATATACAGTAAATGTGTAGTGTAATATATATATATATATATATATATATACAGTAAATGTGTAGTGTAATATATATATATATATATATACAGTAAATGTGTAGTGTAATATATATATATATATATACAGTAAATGTATAGTGTAATATATATATATATATTACACGGAGCCACACACGCATGACGTCAGTAACGCAAATCCCACCTCCAATGTAACAACGTATAGCTAGGCGCACGGCTAGACACCCACTAGTCGATCTCTAGCTTTAACTAGTGACAGACCATCTCCTGAAGATGACGAGTGCGATCTCGTCGAAACGTCGGTGAAATAGTCCTTATCATGACAAAACTCACACGCAGTCAAAAACCAGAGGAAACATATACATATGTTTATGTAAATAGTTAATCGATGCGATCTTAAAATTAAATGCAAGTTTTCCTCGATACCTTCAAATATTCCATGACACAATTCCTCCCGATAAAATTAACATCGTTTGTTTAAAAAAAAAAGGCATCTAATTAGGACACAATTGTTGTGTTAGGCATATTGAAGAATCCGCACACGTAGATGAAACAAAATCTACTCTATTGGATTTCCGAACGGTATCTTTACGAGCAAAGGAAGCGATTGCCCAATATCTCTTTTATCTCGTGCAGGATATTGTTTCACTCTCGTCCGTCCTCTCTCACAATACGTTCCTGTCGGCCCGCGAAAGACCCGGTTTCTCATCATCGTCGTCTCCTTTCGTTGCGACGATAGCGCTGGCCGGCTGGCGTTGCGGTGGTAGCGCGGGGGCCTTTACAATATAAAAATAAGCAAGTTTTTCAGAGCCCGGCAGTGGAGGCTTCTTTCTCGATCGCTTTGATGTCGTCGCGCGCTTTTTCTTCGGTTTCCCTCTTCCCCTGTGCCGTCCTCCTTTCCATTTCAACAGCCTGCAAGCGCATACACTACTGTGCAAATGAAAGAAGCTTCGTGGCGATATTTCTCGAAAGTATCGAAAAGAATGTAAACAAAGTGGTATATTTGTACGGAAAAGTTTACAAATGCTTTTAAACGTATTATTGACAAATTAATAAGTTGTATGACCTCCTTTCATTTTAGTCACGTGCCCAATTATCGTAGTGAATTTATTATTTTTTTTATATGAGCGTAATAAAAGCTTAGTCCTCAATAATTTGAACAGTTTAGGAAAGTTTCGATAACACGTTAAAAATCCGAGTCGTACATAACCACCCAGCATAGAATAACTTTTTCTAAGATATGTAATGAATGTTACACACAACATAATGTTAATTTTGTTTTTTTTTTTTTAATGAAGACATCGAACTAGTATACATACAATTATTGTGTATTACATCTCGTATTCCTTTGCTTGATACAATGTTATAGTCTATTTCGTTTTATATATTAATTATATTAATGTGTCCTTCCTTTCCTACTAACTATTAACTTCCTGCTAATACAGAGTGGCCAACATAAAAGAGGCCTGGAATCACTATGCGAAAAATAGACGTTTGCTGTGCAATTTTAATAATGGTTGTTATTTAAAATTCTATATACAGTAGAACTAAATAATGTGTTTCATTACCAACAGGCGTCGATAATAGGGTTTTAAGGTATGAATAATTCCTTGGGTCCATTGGCTGCATCACGGAGGTGGAATTCGGTGGTAGAAACTCCAGACGAATATTTTTAAGATCATTTACATATATGGGGATGAACTGTACAGTTGCCGACCAATAATATTTTTCTTTTCTGTTTTGTTAGGTCTTTATCCCAAGTTCTTATTTCGTCTTTAAAAATTTTAGCAGCATAAGTACAAGGTAGCTTTTTAATGTGTTTGAAACATCTCGGGTTTTTGAATTTTCCAATTATAAAAAGTTTGCGTTTCTCATTTCCTGCCATATTAGGACACACCAACGCAGTTAATCTCTGCTTCGATTATTTACCCTTCAATTTTAGTGTAAGATTAGGTGTAAGTTTGTAGAACAAGTCCATTTCGTCAGCATTAAAGATGTCACTTATGTCATAGTCTTTCATAAAATCACTTAGGGTCGACTGCAAAATACATTTGCATTTTCACCATGAATATAACTAACATTTATATCATGACGTTTTTTAAAGCGGTGAAACCAACCTGCTGTGCACTTAAATTCACTGTAGTTGAATAATTTAGCAAACTCTTTTGATTTAGTTTGAAGAATAGGGCTACTAATTGGCATATTATTGGCTCGTTGATACTCAAACCATCGTAGTAAGGCTTCATCAAGTCTTCCGGTTTTCGTAATCGCTTGACATTATTGTTTGTCCGTTCTAATGCCAGAATAGTATCTTTGTTGTTCTTTTTTAGCACGACAAATATCAGATTGTTTTTTACCACTTTGAATTTCTTTAATTATATTTATTTTCTCTTCAACTGATAATGCTTTACACCGTCACTCAGTGAAAGTATCCTTCAAAACAAATGTCTGTATCTTTAACGAACGATAATTGTAACTCGTGCAAAGAAAAATAAGAAAATCCTTTTAGTACATTATATTATTTCCGATTCCTAGTTATATTGCCCTACCTTATCAAATTTCTAAATGTCAAACTTTAAACAACTAACAATGGATCGAAGCAGTATTGCTATCAAGGAATTCTGTTCCAGCGATGTCGAAATTAGCAAGTTTTCTCAAAAATTATGCAATAGACGCTCAGAGTGTGAACAAAATAAAACGCATACTGTTTCTACTAATTTAAAATAATAGGTATGGTTGCATCAATAATTGTTTATGTGTAACTGCATATTTTTTTAATGTAAAAAAGGCAAAAATACCTTCTAAAAATATTGCGTAATGTTTGCGTTTTGTGGCTTGCCGTTTCTCTTATTTCTTTTAATACTTCATATATTTCAAATTGAGTCCATATTCTTTTCCACATTGAATTAATGTGTTCAGTGCATTTATTACACTGTCTGGAGTAATTTTATCTTGTGATTTTTCTTCAGGTTCTTTAGATTTAGTTTCATCTTCTTCTGTTTCTTCGTCAAAATTATCTAATTGTGCGTCCATTTCACCTCATGCAATAGTATCTCTCTCATCCACTTCAATCTAGAACTAGATGCGCGTATCTATAGTAATAAAAATTGTTTAAATACATAAACATTAAGTACGTACATGTGACAGTAATGAATTTAAAATACCACGTGTTTCAGCTAGAGCTTCTGTCTGACCATCTTTCCATTTTTGCTGCAATACACTAAGTGGTAAAGCATCCTCGTCTTCTTGATTACTGAAATCTAGAATTTTTCTCCAGCATTTAGCAATCATTGTTGGATCTAATACGTGCATACATCAAATTTGTAACAGCACCTTTTATCGACAAACTTAAATAAATCGGATGCATTTCCAGTGATATTGCGAAGAAGGCTACTTTTGTAGTATAACTTTGTAAGTCTGATTACATTTTAATCCATCGACTGGATAAGGGGTGTCACATTTACTCTATAATTCTTCTGTTGAGGGGTTACATCCCTCATTGAGGGGTTACATCCCTCATTGAGGGGTTACATCCCTCAACAGCAACTTTATCCAAAGTAAGAAGAGCTTTAATTGGGTGTCGACTTGATGTCAGGAAACATGTAAACCTTCTAACAGAATAAACAATGACTTGTCAATAATTTTGGGAGATTCATGCTTGATTAATTAGATTTACTTTATAAACTTATCTGAGGAATAAAAGAATTATGGAACCAATTATTAAAAATTAACGTCGGATTTGGAATAGTCATAGTTTACGGAAAGAGAAAAAATTTGAAAGTTCTAGAATTTCTCGCCTTACCAATAATCGATGATTTAACTTTATGAGTTCGACTGGCATTAATAGATCCCAAAAATGTTAAGTTATTGTTTCTCATGTTTTCTACCTGAAGCAATCTTCTCTTAAGATGAAACAAAGGCCAAACTCTCAATATACATATTAATATCCATATTACATAAGTAATGCACTGCAAATATTGACTGTTATATATACCACAAGACAATATAAAACTGCGTAAAATACTGTTCTTTATCAAAAACAGAACATTAAAGTCACGTCTTTCGGCAATTTACGCATTCATTCAGTTCTTTTTTTTTTTTAATTTTGAGCAAAGCAACATTACATTTCTTCAATATGCAGTATTATGGTTATCGTTTAAAATAAAGAAATAGTTTCTTTAGATAAATATAAGGATTACATGATACATTACAGAAAGCGAATATTGAAGTTACTCGCTGTATACTTTTTCTTAAGCTTCGTTTAAAATATTGGCAAAAACCTACAAGCAATACATACTCGATATATTTATTTCCGTTTATTAACTGTGATTTAGCATAGAACTCGAAAAAAAAAACGCCTCATTTATTACTTCCCTTGTATAAGACGCTTCTTTCATTTGAACGGTAGTGTATTCTATGCGTGCGACGAGATATCCGAGTTAAAGAGACGGATGATGTTAGCTTCGGGAGAACATCAATCCGAAAGACCGAGCGTCTCCTCGCCTTTGATCTTGGTTTACGTTACGCGTTCGTTTCTCTGATGCGTGTGCGGCTGGCGACGATGGCGACGTTGCTTTTGTGACCGCTACTGCTGCTTGTTCTTCTTCTTCCTTCTTTACGTGCCTCGTCTATCCATTTTACGAGCGATAATTTTTCTAAACGTGAAACAGAGTAGAAATTGTAAATTTATAGTCTTTTTGTCGTTTCTTTTTTTCGCATGAAGGAAGTTATTATGGTGCTTTAAACTGTATATAATCTTCGGAAGAGGAATGCTAATTAAGGGAAGAGCTTGATTCTTTTCAATCCGCTATTACCCTATGTTTTGGCACGTTATCTTTCTAGAAATAAAGGCAATATTCTTAAAGGATCTTAGTAAAATAATTGGAAGATGTTGAATCGCTATTACATCATACTCAAATTGCTAATTTTCTGATACATTTAATCCTATGTTAGGCTTTTACGACTGTTGCCTATTGTGAAAATATCTTCAAAGCATTGCCGCAATCTTCTGCTTATAAGTAAGTGGCATAATACTTTATAAACAACCATGAGTGTTGTCTTTGAGGTTTAACAATCAGTGCATTTGCTTTAAAATACAAAAAAATCAAATCTATCAGTGATGCATTCAATCACATTAGCATAAAAAATATTAATCTACTTAAATATGGTATTATTATGGTGCAACACAGAGTTTAAGTGAATTATAGATTCTATAGTGGAACATTTTCAGTAAAATCACAAAAAGAACCAGATAATATGTAATTTATCGTGAACTCTCATTTTCTGTGTTTGAGGGAATTATAATAGAAGTAGATTTGAAAGTAAAATGTACCCTACATTTTATACATAAATTAAGATCATGTTTGAAAGAGTACTATAAAGCAAAATAATCTCCCTAATTATGAAATGAAGGTATTCTCTCACACTCAAGGGGGTACTATGAATCACATCCCTATAGCTTTGTATTCAAATAACGGCTATATATTTTCCTTCTCTTAACATACCGAGTACGTCATCAGTTGTAACTTCAGCCCAAGTACTCTTAAAATCCCCTGTATCACAAATTGCTACGTCTAGTAACGACACACAATTCTAAAGTTACACTAGGGTGACAGAATAAAATGGACACCAGGTAAACGGGTATAGATATGTAAACAGCTAAATTCTAAGAACGAATTAAGAACTTTCTCTTGTCATTAGGGTAGGGGTAGATGTATCGGAAGGAATTCGTCATAGTTTAGTATCGTTACAACTATGCCTCGATTACAAGGTTCGAGTGATATTAGCGACTTCACCCAAGATCGCATCGTTGGCCAGAGTGAACGCGGTGCTTTGCAACGTGAAATAAGTAAATTTTTAAATATTCCGTTGTCCACAGTTAACCGTGTGATTACACAATTTAAACGCAAGGCAAAAACAACAGTGGAGTCGAGACCAGGTGGTGTCGGACCTTCTGAAAGAAGTAAAAGGGTGCTTGTGCGTGTGTTAAGAGAACCGCGAGAAAGTACACCTGAGCTTACGGCAACTTCACAGAAAAGTCAGCGCACCGTTCTGCGATACCTCCACAGTGTGGGGATGTATAAAAGGGTGGCAAAGAAAAAACCTCTCCTTACGGCGTTTCAAAAACGGCGCCAAATGGCTTGGGCAATCGAAATGCGAACGAAGCCCGAAGAGTTTTGGCGGTCTGTCATTTTTTCAGACGAAAGCAGATACTGCCAATTCAGTGATAGTGGTCGTACGTGGGTATGGAGACGTTCGTCACAGCAACTGGACGACAAATTTTTGCATCAGACGGTGAAATACGGCGGTGTGAACATCATGGTGTGGGGCGCGATATGGTATGATGGAAGATCGCAATTAGTAATCTGCGACGGAAATATAAATGCGACAAAATATATCGAAATATTAACAGAAGGACTACTACCGGTATTCGATAACGCCATTTTATCTAAAGAAGACGCTACTTTTACGGAGGATGGAGCACCCTGCCACAAAGCAAGAACAACAACCACATGGAAAGAGGAACACGGGATTCGGATTTTACCATGGCCAGGCCAATCACCAGACATGAATCCGATAGAGAATGTTTGGCACATAATCCAGACAAATATGGCGAAACGACCCCGAAAACCCAGCAATAAGGAAGAACTCGTGGCCGCTGTTACAGAAGAGTGGTTAAATATTCCAGAAGACGCCATTAATCATTTAATAGATTCTATGCCATGACGACTCGCAGCACTTCACGCAAGTAAAGGTGGATCGACAAAATATTAGTCTAATTTAAAAATTTTAAAATATTTTGTAGATATACAACGAGAATAGAATCTTTTTTTTTAATTAGTAGGTGTCTATTTTATTTTGTCACCCTAGTGTATATGGCAGCTATCTCCGTAAGACCCGTAATGCAGCGTGAATGTAAAACAGTCTGTTTTATAATAACAATCGTTATAAGGAGCTGTTTGGGTTTTTTATTTTCACTAAGAACCAGGAGCCAATAAGATATTCGTATGTTTATAATAGCAAACCGGTTACTTAACAATGCCAACATTACGTTTAAAAGTTTACAGTGCACAATCTTTTTCTCTTACTTAAGGAAATGTGCAATTTATTCCCTAACCTAAAAAAAAATACGTTCCATTATAATAACTCCAAATGTAGACGTTAATAACGCGTATCCCGCCATCAATTACTTTTACGATGGCTTTTATCTTAAATCTACGCAAAAGGTAGCCAAGATACCTTCCTCCTTCATTAGAAAGCCAACCAGTCTGGAATACGACCGATCCGAAAACTATCGTTCTACCAATGCGCTTTAGAGAATAAAAGAATGCGGATGCGATCTTCTCTATAATTCTCTAGCCTCTCCTTGTACACACGGCCGTTTAATTAAGGCTCGGCGATCTTTTCCTATATAATGACGGGCCGTAATGACTGTACATTAATTGTTACTCGTTTTTTTTTTTTCGACCGTAACGAGTTGGCCGGTTTACCGATTGGAAAAAGTACGCTCGATTTGAAAAAAAAGTGTTGGAATCATTCATTAATCGCTATGACTACACGTTATTTGTTTTATTTTGTTCGTTTCTTCTTCTATACATTGGAGAGTTGTTCCAACTGATGTATGTTTGTGGACGAGAAGTGGTTTAGAAAAAAAAAATGATGTTTGAATTCCCTCTGATAATGGTAATGAAGAAAAATATACACTATCGCGCATAATAGTATGGGCACTTCCTATTTCATGCAAAATTGGATGCTTGTTACAAAACTTTAAACAAAACAGTTATAAGAAAAATATTTATTCATCTGCGACTTATTGCGCATGTGTACAGAAAAGGAAAAAGTAAAAATAAACATTAGAAAACATAAAGTAAGTTATAGCATTTGTTGTCGACCATTTCATCGTTGGTAGCGGTTTCTGGGCGTCCACTGCATGGTTCATGACTTATGCTTGTGCGGCCACGTTTGAACTAGCTCACCCAGCAGCTGATGGTCGAAAATGATGTAATACATCCACCATGAACTTCTAGCAAAATATTTCAAATATCCGTAGCCGTTTTCCCAGCCATCTAGAAGCGTTTTATCACTGCACGAAATTCGATTTTATCCATTTTTGCGAAACCGCTTGACTCGCTACACAAAACACACTCTTAAATAACTACTGACTCTAGACATCTGAAATTTTGATAGTTTGCATAAAAAGTATTGTCCTTGCCTAGCAATGAATCCATTTCAACCTTCGTGCGCCATCTCTTGCCGTTTCCGGAAACATTCCTCGTATACTATATATGTGCTATTTCATTTAAAAGTTTTTTTGTAGGTACCAACCACAAAAAAAATCCACTATAACAATACTTTGCAATTAGCTATATACGTATATCCTTTATTACGATTAATTTATTAATCGCTTTGATAGCCGTGTCAATTCGCTGTTACGTGTGTATTCGCCTAGCGAGAATCGAATTATCGCATTACGGCTAATTAATTATACACGGCACGGCTCGCTTTATAGATGTTGTAACGCAATTATAAACGATAATAATCCATTCTATATGTATATTGCCGTTTTAAATTTACACGTTTCATTTTTAGTCCTTCAAAAATAAATAAATTGCTATTCCTGAACGGATTTCGGTCGCTTTACAAGGCGAAAAATTCCTACATATCATTGTCATGAGAAATCAAACAAAAAAGTAATCATCATACGTTCGGTTGTGTTTATTTGGGTCAGCGCTGTTGGTTTACACGAGGCGCTGTTTGAAGTCCGCGCTTGTTTTTAATTTATGTAAAATTAAATGTATTTACGCATGAAAAAGAAGCGTAAAGTTTATTTTGCAAAAATGTATATTTATAATACATTTAAGTTAAACGTGCGAAATGAATTGAATTGACAGTTTAATAACTAACTACGTAATACGATGGTGATGCTGTGAAGTTAGTAGCAGATGGTCAATTAATTACCAACTGCCTTTTTGAATGTCATAACCTCAAAATTATATACTTAAGTGAATCTACAGATTGATTAATGGACAAGACAAATGATGACGTCAATTAAATTACGTTATGGCGTCACTCAAAAAGTTTCAAGACATATTGCATATTTCAATATGCAATTTCCTTTAATTTCACAGGTTTTCGCTTTAAAATATTTTTATAACTAGATAATAAGAAAAAACTTCGTTTAAACAGTTTGTTTTATTATTTAAAACACGTCTATGATTATAAAAAAGTATAGTTACGTTTACAAAAAATAATTTACACGTACACACTCACGTTAAATAAATTTGTAGTTTTGTTATTACAAAAATTGTTATGTTTTCATATATAAAATGTAAAATTCTATTCTTATTTGTCTAAGGAACATATAAATGTGGATAATTACTACCGATTTAAAGAAAAAGGTAGGCAACTGACAAAATAAGCTAAAATAATTGCAATAAACAGGATACAAACAAATCCTACACGCGTGTATAAAAATAACAAGTCTTTAATGAAGTACCCTTTATCAACTAACATTAAGTCACCAAGTACCATATTTTCTAATACACCACAATCTTCAACACTTTCTTTATTTCTTGTTAAAATAGAGTAGCAGTGGTTAAGATATGCTACTACACCATTTAGAGTTATACCAACAAGCCTTTGGGCAGTATTCATATATTTATACGAAACGTATGTTAATTTTTGCTAATCAAGTAAAGCAGGCTTTTCAGATTTGATCTTAATATAACTGTATTAAAGCATGATGGTATAAGTTATATTCTTTTAAGAGATTGGTATGTATATCATCAGCTGGTAACACAAAATCTCGTTTAGACTCAGATCTCCACGATGCAAATTCAACTGAAGCTTTATTTCATTAGTGTAATTAACAATTGATGTTCTTTAGGAATATTTGCTGCAGTCCGTCCATGTTTTAAAGTTAAGCAAATGAGTAGAGATTCCAATAGTTATAATGAATTTCATAATTTTACTTAAATAGCAACATAATACTGCTTACGGTCGCAAAACTGCACAGTAAACAACGTAAACACGAGGAATCGACAGAAATAGGTTCGAATACGTAGGCTTCCACAGCCAGAGTCAGTAACAAGCGAACTACTTCCGGAATTGGACCGTGTCATGATGAGATATACAGAATTTCTATATATCTCATCACGATACGGTCCAATTGCGGTAGTAGTTCGTTTATTAGGAATAGGTTTGTTTTATCGCGTGTCTTTGTTTTGTTTGGAAACTTTTCAGTGTAGTCACAATATTTACTAACGTCACACTTTCCTTGTCCATTTCAACTGTAAATGTTTTAAAGATAATGTATGTAATTGAGCCAATAATATAACCTGCTGGTATCCATCCAACATAAAAATTCTCTGAACTACTTAAACGGGAAACGCCCTGCATTATCTAATAAGTTTTTTCTTTATTTCAGTTACAGAATTTCTACGACATCCTCGAGCACGACTGTTCCCCGTATCTTCGATTATTCGTTTGTTCTGTTTACGTTCCGATGTGCTCAGATTATCTACCAGGACCAATTCCTGCCTGTAGAGGTTTATGCGAAGAAGTAAAGAACGACTGCCTTCCAGCTTTACTGAAAACCGGTCTTACATGGCCTCAAAAAATTGAATGCACAAGGTAAATTTCAGCTCTATCCTTTCGTATCAATAAATAAAATATCGCTCGTATATTTTAACTTTATAGATTTCCGGAACCACCCGAACTGTGTATACAGCAACCACCCGAAGAAGAGCATAACCACACCAGTCAAGTCAATGATCTGCTGATAGACGACCATATTCGTAGTTTTAAATCTTCGATTAAAAGCTGTCCTACCAATATGATTTTAGTCGATAATACCTGCGTCAAAGTTTGCAATTCCGATTCCAAATATTCCGCTAGCGATAGGCATTTGTTTGAGGTAAGCGATTGTTTTCTAGTTCCAACGTGGATACGTTTTTCTTTTTTTTTTGGACAATTGTTGGCATTTTTCTCTTTTCTAGATATGGAGCGGTGTAGGCTCTGCACTTTGTATCATCGCAACGGTGTTTGCTTTTTTGACGTTTATGATCGAACCGAAAAGGTTCCGCTGGCCCGCCAGACCGATATTGTTTTTAACAATATGCGGTTTTATCTCGTCTTCCATGTATTTGCTTCGATGGATTTTGGGTTCATTTACATGTACAGGTATGCATTTTATATAAATGTTTAAAGTTAAAAAACCTCGTAAGCAGTGTTGCCAATTATGTAAATATTTTTTCTGGTGTTGGATTGCCAAGATTATAGCACGTTTTGAAAATTTCTCTATAGTAAAATAGTTAAACGAAGCTTTTGGGAAAGCGACAGATGCATTACAGTAGCAATAATAGTTAATATTCTTTGTATAATTGTTAATAAATTAGTAATACTTCATTATTATTTTTTAATTTTAATAGCAATGCATTAGATGTGGTTACATCAAACCATACTCCCTACATACTGTAAGTGTACTGTATATACAAAATGTGGCCAAAAGACACTGTTTATTTCTCAACTCCAAAACAGCGAATTTTTTACGTAATTAAGTTTATAACCCTTTCTATTAATCAAAAAATTAAATAATACATTTCCCAGTCCATAACGACGCCACTGAGTAGTATGGGCCGTTCGCACCTTAAAATTCAGCATTAGGTCTTATGAAATTTTATCCTCCTTTTCTATTGATAGAGAGTCTATGTATGTATATCTCTTTTCAACCTGGGCAGAGTAGCGCGATTTTGTACTAGTGAATCGTTTTGACAGCTGTATTACCTATGATTCATGATTCACCTATGAAAAAGAAATGCCACATTCGTAAATTATATTTTAATAAAAGACTTTCGTATAATTTCGAAAATATAGAAATAACTTGTAATATTTACATTAAATGCTATCATGTAACATAATATTGTAAGAAATACATATATATGAGAAATATAGGTTATATGTCATTTCTTTATATAGCCAGCTGTAGAGTTTAAAACATCCTAAGAATATAATTTTGATACAATGTGGCAATTGTGTTCGCATTTCCCATAAGGCCCATACTGAATGTTAAGCTGGGAACGGACTATAGCTGTAACTTCGCCGACTACAATGCCGATTTTTCAGGTGTACCAACACAATCGGTAATTTTCGATCGTGCTGTATATAAAGTTGAATATCTGCGCCAAAAGACCTGATTCCTAACTAAATCAAAAGTTATAGGTTTTTATAGACTTGTTAAGGTAGCTGTTCATTATTACAGAATAGAATTTTGACAGGCATCGGTCACATTTTTGCAGTTATGGTTATCACTATTTTTTTTTAACGTAACGTCCTGTGATAACGTTTCTGTTTTTAGTTGCAACGGTATAAGACTGAAATATTTTATCTTTCTCTTTAAAAACGTTCGGAGAAGTAGTATAATCTGCTTTCTGCCAATTAATCAGAATCACTTATTTCTGAAATTCTATACTTTGCGAATGCAGAACTCTTCATTATTAATTATAAAGTTTTTTTAATGACTACTGAATAGTAAATTATAAGATTATGGTTAAAACAAAAAATTATGAATAAAAATTTAAAAAATTGGGGCACTGTAAGTGAGTAAAGCCCATACTTTTGAAGAAATAACATTTTATTTGAAAATATTTACCGATTATTACAAAATATTTGCAAAAACAATTTTATTGTTTCATATCAGATGGTCACCAGCAAACAATTACCAAAGAATAAGATTTTTCTTTTTATATACCATACAAAAATGGAAAAGAAAATGACAAAACTGTGTTAAAATCTGATAATTAGGTAATAATTGGCAACACGAGGCAAACGTGTTTGAAATTATGCTACAATCTACTTCAAATCAACGTAATCTTGTATTTAGGAACTTATTATTAAAAAAAAACATGTGCAGGATCTGAATGATATTTAAATTCGAATAAAATTATCTGCATAACACGTTTTTTCACCTCTCGTCTCTATATTCAAATGTTGTTGAAATTGTTGAACAATTTTAAAATTTGTTTCAATTTTTTGCAGGAGGTGCTTCCATAATGAAACCCTACAATTTACTCTGCGTCAGCATAGCTCTGGTAATCACATTCTGCGAATTCGCCTTCTGCATGTGGTGGTGCATCTTCTGCCTAGGTTGGTACCTAAGTGCTGCAAAAGAATGGTCCACCGAAGCCATCGAAAGGATTTCGCAGGTTCTTCACGCCGTAACCTGGACATCCTCCACGATGCCAGTAATATACGCCCTGGTTTCGAATAATATTACAGTCAACGAATTCTCCGGCCTCTGCGAAATTAACAGCTACATCTCAATCATCTGTCAGATGGTTTGCGTCCTCGCCGGCGCCATAATGGCCGTGCTAACATCCGTCGCGCTTAAAAACGTTAGAAAAGCCCTAATCTATGCCGGTAGATCCCCTTATAAACTAGAACGTTTGATTTATCGTTTAGGTGTGATTAGTTCCGGCATTTGTTTTCCTTTGTTCATTTGTTTGATGTGTTATTTTGTCGATACGTTTGCGGTGGCGCTGATGAAGACTTGTTTGAGATTGTTAAGCGCCATCTTCGCGTCTTTCTGGGTTTTCTCGTCGAAGACATTTAAAAGTTGGAATAAAATTCTCACGCCACCTTTTTCTAATCATAAGAATTTTCATAACGTGCCTGCGACTAAAGTTTGACGATTATGATTAATTTTGTACGCGTTCTTTTTCTATGAAAAGATAACCGTAAAAGTGCACCTATTTTACAGCGGTGCCAACACCTCCGAAGCTCGAAAAATAAGGATTGTTTGTGAATGTTTCTTACTTCTATTTTGATTTTTATTACGGCTGAGCGGAAATTTGTTTTTTTGCTCACTATTCTATATACAGCAATGTATTATCGAAAATGATTGTGATATTTTCTTAGATATGTAAGTATTTTTATATCGAGATCCGAGATGTATGCTTGAAGCATGTAAAATATTTATTTTTTTGTACATTCGTTCAGTATTTATATATTATATAGATAGAATTATACATAGTTATGTATGTTTGTAAATAAAGTTAAATAATGTTTTTTTATTCTTTGATTTATTTCTTGACTAACACGAGAACCTTTGATTTTGACGGATACAGTAACTTGTGTAAGATTTGATACAAAAAAATTAATTTGCAAAAATTGATATCATTAAATAGTAGAATCCTAATTGCTGCTAAAAGCACATATAGCTAATTTTATTAACAATTCAGTTTTCGTTTCTAGAATCCTATATAGTTATATTTCATTTTACATATTTACAATCATGACAATAGTAGATTGGCAACAGTTGACGTATTGATTGACCCGGTGTTTTATCTGTCATAGGAATATATAAATTGCGGCTATTACGCAATTGTAGCAAGATGTTCGCTTTAAATCGACTTTCTTCTGCCGCTCTCAGGTAAACGTTATTAAATAAACTATACTTGACATAACTAAAGCTATCAATAAAACCACATTGACTGTCATTATTTAGAAATGCAAGATCAGCTCATACTTTACCGGAGTTACCATATCAATACGAAGCTCTCGAGCCGATTATTTCACGTGATATAATGTGTCTTCACCACCAAAAGCATCATCAAACTTACGTAACCAATCTTAATGCAGCTGAAGAGAAACTAAAAGCGGCTCTTGAAAAAGGAGATGTGAGGTTATGTATTATTTTAACTTTCGGATTTTATGGAATTATTAACTTTATCTCTTTCTTCAACGTTTGCAATAATTTGATATTATAGTGCGCAGATAGCTCTAGGACCTGCATTAAGGTTTAACGGTGGCGGACATCTAAATCATTCGATATTCTGGCAAAATTTAACTCCGAAAACTACAGAACCAAGTCAACCACTATGCAAAGCAATAAAAAATTCTTTCGGTGAATTGACTAAGATGCGTGAGGTCCTTACAGCAGCTGCAATTGGTGTCCAAGGTTCCGGATGGGCTTGGCTTGGATATGAACCAAGAACAGGTAGAGTTATTGATTGAATCCAGTTGTACAAGCATTTTTTTCATCTTATCGTTATAGGTTGTCTGCGTGTAGCTCAATGCGCTAATCAAGATCCTCTGGAAGCTACAACCGGTCTAATTCCATTGTTTGGAATTGATGTGTGGGAACACGCTTATTACTTGCAATATAAAAATGTTCGTGCCGATTACGTTAAAGCAATTTTCGATATTATTAATTGGGAAGATGTTTCTCAAAGATATAGTCAGGCACATGATAGTTGCTAAAGCGATCTGAAAATATTACTATCTATAGAAACGCTACTCTGTATCTAGATTATAAGATCATTTTTATAGAAATATATAATAATTGTTACATATATTTGGACTTTTCTTTTTGATTGTATGATGTAGCAATCTTTTAAACTATTATTTCTAGTGGTTAATATAAAATTTACTGTAAGAAAGGCAATTTGATTAAATGTATGTTTATATATGAATTAAATGTTTTTTAGTGTAAAAGAGTTTTATTCAACGAAATTAGGGCACTTAATCTCTGCAAGATAAAGTACTAATAAAACGTTTTATCTCAGTCTAAATGCAGTATTATTAATTTATTGTAATTAGTTTTTATTTCTATTCAATTTGACATTGAATTGTTTATAAGGAATTTTAGTTACAGTTAATGGGGAAATTATTTTTACACGGACTATGAAATGTTTAATTTTAGTTAGGACTTTGAAACACTCCTTTATATATAGGAGTTCTTAAAAATATTTTTACTGTACCTGAATATCTATTTTTAATATTAAAAATATTCGTTTTTGAAAGAAAAAAAGGTTTAGTTTTGCTGTATCCATTCACTTAAAAGGGCTGCTTTTTCATAAGCAATTGTGTTGATTACTGTTATTTGTGTAGCCTACCTAATTGAGATTTGTAACAATAAAATACGAAGTCCAACTTTTTTAAAAACAGTAATAAAAGCAGAGATAGACCGCAACTTCATTTAGCTATATTTTCTGCACTATACGTTGTATACTACAGTTCATTAAAGATTCTCGATTGATTTACTTTAATTAGTTACTCTATTATACTCTATTTTGTAATTCCGTGAAGTGCTTTTAAATTGAAGCGCCCAAAAGTAAGCTACTTATTGGTCAAATTTCGGCAAAATTACGCTGGCGATATTTGATATATTGCAGGCCGCCATATTGTTACAACTGACGTTTAGATCATGTATTTCTCTGAGTGTGTTTAATTTTTCTCCCTAAATTTACATTGTAATAACAATTACGTAACTACAACTTATATAAAGTCCTTGTTAATTTTAAAACTGTCGCCAAAAAGTAGTTTTAAAAAATTCCATTACGCAAACGCGTCTTTTCATTTTACTATTCAGAATTAAAAAATAAAGCATAGTACAATTGCTAACGACAAATGTATGAAATGCTGAAGATGGTCCTCTTTCTATTTTAAAATAAAGGGGTATTCTAAAGTAACCTTTATACAAATGACCAGAAGATACAATTTATAACTACCGATTACACTTTATTCCAAAAAGAGAGATGCAAAATGTTTAACAGACCCCCAGCCCAAATCACAACCCCTAAATGTATGAAATCAATTTTACGTGGCAAACTTAAATTTGAAGATCTGCCTAAAATATAAAATTGGTACCAAACAGAATTGTATATCTGTTCTTCGGAGATAATTCTACAATTAAGACAACAGAATGGTAAATGTAGTAGTTACAACACATACTAATGTAAATTAATATTAAACCACCGTTGGTAACATTAATGGTTGGTAATATTAATTTTATTGGTAAGAACTTGTCTTTAATAATATTGTGTCTACTGAGATATTACGATATATCTACAGACATTGTAACATCTAGGGATTAAAAGTGATTTAAACCCACATTTGGTCTCGTGGTATAATCGTAGCGCAATGTGCTAGTAACGCAGAGGTCGTGGGTTCAAATCCTACCGTGACTGATATTTTTTTCAGTAATTTAAAAACGTTCGCGAGGAAATCGCAATTTCATCATATCAAGGATCCCGAGTAGAAGTATAAGAAGGCGAATCATCTACTATTAAGGAGCCTCCAAGAAAGAAAAAGGGGCATAGCACTTGTCCATCTTCAAAAAATGTGGTAGTTAATCTGCAGTTATCATTATCAGCAAAAAAATATGATGTCGTAAATAAAATCGAATCTATTCTTGTATGAAAATGATCACGCAATTTGTGAGAACATGAGTCCAATGGACCTGACAATTTTCAAATACAATTTAATATCTGTTTATACATTTCTATTTCTCTGTCTTTCCTTAAGAACAAGAAACATAGTCAACCATTTTTAAATATCATGGACAATTCAAGTTAGTAGTTCCGGCAGTAAAGATTATATTCATAAGCATTGCTCATAGTGAAAACTGTGAATTGAATGATTTCGATTCCCGGAAATACCAACTTAAATTAATTGCGAGATTTAAAAATGGTTGACTGGGAAATTAGGTACAATGTAACTTACACTTTCTAATTTCTGGTAATTATGAGATTATTGCATAGATGGCGCTACTATTATTTTTGAATTATTTGTAATCCATATTAATGCAATAAATGAGATTCGATAAAAAAAGGTATTTTATTTTCAGGGTACATTGATAAAATACATTGAAATAATCTGTAGTAATTGGAAATGTATGTGTACTATAATAACAAAGCAGGAGCTGTGGATTTAATAGGAGGAAAAATAAAGTAACTGTATTTTCCTTCTCCACATACTTTATTTCAGACTGTAACAAATTTTTGAAAATTATATCTTCACCAGCCATTCTTACCTGTGCATGTTCTATGTAATAAGGTATTAAATACCAGAAATAAAACAACAAAATACTTAAATAATATATTAATAAATCGGACATTATTTCTTTTATTTTACATACTTTTTCAACATAAAAACATTAAAAAAAATACACAACTCGATAAAACATTTCTCTTTTTCGTAGTAATAATGATAATAATAATAATAATGATAATCTTAAATTCTCATCGAATCCGAAGATATATTGTTAGTTTTACTAACTAAGCAATAATAAAATTAAACACTCTGAAATTATTAAAAGAAAAAAAGGAGTAAGGAATAAAGAAAGGTGAAAATAGTGGAAATAAGAAGATAAGAAACCAATGTGGAGATGGTTACGACGTAGAAACTAGATTTTTATTCTGATTTTAGTGATAAAAATAATGTGATGGAAGTGTTACCTTCTATCTGTGACACTTGTTTCGTATCAATTCATTTTTTGATTATAAGTACATTCGTGAGCAAAAGTAACCGAATATAAGTATTTTTGGTCGTTCGGATATTTTTGTTCACTATTGCATTGTACAATTGGTTTCATTAAGAAGGCGTTTCGAATGTAAGATATGGCACGTGCGATATAATAGGTATACTCAGTGTAGAAAACACGATGTCAATATATATTGAGGATTAAAGTGTATGTTCTGGAAATTAAATAGTATAGAAAGTAATCTATGAAGTCGTCAAAAATTTAAATAATTAAAAGTCTCTCTTTTATTTGTCATTGACTGAAATTGTTCCCTGATGTTTCGGCTGAAAAACTGGCGCCATTTTTAAATCGAAACGCAACCTTAAAGTTACAGATCGAAGGCACATTTTTCTTAGTACGCAAATAAATATTTTATCTCTTCCTTTATTCTATCTCTACACTACCAAGCGATTGATACGTAATATATGCGACGTAATAAAATAATCTCACGGATGGAAGGATGGGACACAATGCTTGTTGATAAGATTAATAATAATAGTAATAATATAATAAGTATTTAAAACTATTCATCTTTATTTTCTTAAAAAAAAAGGGAGAGATGATCAAAACGATTACTGATATAAACCGTATTTACTCTGTATCTCTTTCTCATACTAAACTTCATATTTTATCCTTGCAAAACAAACCACAATCGTTATATTTCTTTCTCATATGGTAATTATATACAATTGTAATATACTGTTCGTCAGTTTTTTTTTTGGGGGGCGGGCAGATATAGTTAAAGTTGTCCGTGATACACCACACTGCTATAAAAAAAAAAAAAGGAAAAGGAATCGTGGAAATCATGATTTTTTTCTTCTGCTTTCTTCTTCTTTCGGAATTAAATAAAAGAAACCATAACAGGGATACAGGCTTTGTTTCTCGTTGCTTCACTGTTTTTAAAACGGAATATCCTATTTCGAGTTACATTATTAAAATTACTAAGCGATTTTGTCGAATTTAGGCCGTATTATGGTTGAAAATAACGTAAACGATATTTGCGGAAGTAAGACTATTTATGTAGAATAATTATTGTCTAAGGAACTTAAAGTATTGCTTTTGTTACGTGAAAGATGCGTTAATACCATAAAAATTACAGCAATACGCAATTTATTTTTTGGTGCGATGTGTACCGATACAGTACATTAGTTATATACTGTCATATAGCTTACTGGATCGCGAATTGAATTCTATAACCTACTTGATGAATATTGTAGGGATGTGAAACTATATGTTTCTGTAGTAGTTACTTCTTCCGAACTAAATTAGATGCCACATTTGCGCATTTCGACTGATGGGTTATCCTTCAGAAATTTAGTAAACGTGTGTGAAAAGATTTTCAAAACTTGGAAAAAATTAAAAAGTTAAGTTAATCGAAAATTTATCGCCTGTTGTAAATGTTATACAGACATAATCTGAGCAAAGTCAACGACGGGGAAATATCTAAAATCCTACGTTCCCCCACGATAGCTGTAACTATGTAGTAGGACAACAGCAAAGAACTGATAGACTGATTGTGGGGAAATACTGCAGGGAGAAAGAATAACGTAAGTCGCGCATGCGTATTATAACCGTTGACTTTGCTCAGATTATGTTTGTATACCGAACACATAAAAGTAAATGGAAAAAATGCCCAACTGAGACATCTTGATTATTTTTTTATTTTTGGATTTAAAAAATCTACACAAGATACTAGTCACACTTGAGTATCTTGTATTTAAAAAAGTTTTATTTAGCGTGAAGTTTGGGTCAAAAAACTAACCGAATTTCCTGTGCCTGTAAAAGTTAAAGGAAACAAAGGAAAAAATTATTTAGTCATATTTATTAATCTATAAAAGATACGACTCGGAAATTCTAGAACAACTGCAACAATCTGAATTGCAGATGGAATTAGATTCATTCAACGATATAATTTAGTTTTACAGAGATTCAAAAATTGTGTATGTTATTGTCAGTTAGTTGGAGTATATTTTCAACATTTCATTTCACCTTAGTTATTATTTTTAAAAGAAATTGGTATGTTTGCTTTAGTTTCTTAAATAATCACTTCTAGAAAAGTAATCAATTCGATATGTATACTTCGTCTATTTTCGGGTTTTACTTGCGTCATTGTTTTATCGTATAAGTTAAGACAATCTATTAATTTGACGATCTTTCTCAAGTACTGTTACTGAAAAAGGAAACAAGGTTTGCGTTTGCCTCTCAAAGATCTACTTGGTTTGATTTTTATTAGAGTGACGGACAAGGATAGTGGTATATACTACTGCATTATTCAAGTTACGTGAACTGTTTAATTTCTAGCGTTTATTGTCGGTTGTCAAATATTTTTGTAAATAGTTGCTTTAAAACATTAATAAATCAAAAGATAAATAATTTGCGCTACAATGCATTAAATTTATTTTCAAATTAACTATTTATACGGTATTTAATTTGACCCAGAAGTATCGATTTGTTTTATACGGTTAACAATCAATGACGTAGATAAAAAGTTAAAATAGACGAACTGTAGAGGTATTTACCTTAAAGAAAATCTTGACGTCATATATGTGTAAAATGTAAAATATAAACATCGAGTCATGTTTCATATTTTGTATAGCTCAGGTACAAATGATCGAAAGAATTGTGATAAGGGAACATTGTTTCTAAACATTTCTTTAGCATACTGCATCACTGAAATCTTTAAACCAAGACAGTATGCTTTTTGTAGAAAAAAAAATCATCTCCAATTAAGATCTTGTGCAGATTATAAAAATTTAATAAAAAGTACTAAAAGAGAATTTCTTAAATTTTTATGGAATTCATTCTAACCTTTCCGTAGGATGAATTCTAATAAAGTTAGACCAATTCTTTTCATTCTTCACCTAATTTTGTCTATATGTACATATATCAGTTAACATCCAGATTTTTGTAAACAGACTGGTTAGTGCGGGAAACTAGGCAAGCTGTTATTTTAGTACAAATCAAATTTTAAAGTAAAATAGCGAGAAATTGTGTGAATTCATAAACTATCTGGACAGTTTATAAGCTAAAATGAAAGATTAGTTAGTTTACATTATTTTTCAAAGAGTTTGGATTACGTACGTATCATCGTGGCTACTATAGAAAACGTTTATTTAATAACATAAACTAATCTATAAAGCTGGTACAATTTTAAATAGAAATATATTTACTATCATGTCAAATATTAAGTAAATAGGAACTGGCTATGTTTATGAGTTTCAAACATAAAAAAGGGCAATAGTTTCTTTTTCAATGTTGAACAGTTAATTTATAGAAAAATAATAATTGTTATAGTTACTAAAATTCAAGAATGGTTTTATTTTATCTGTTTAAGTATTCAGCAAATACTATTTGGTTATCCTATATCCGTTCATTTTCAATAAATTTCTCGCTTTTGTAATGGGCAAAATTTCTACTGAAACAGAGCTATACCTAGTTAACTTGCGTATTAACCTGTTAAACGACAAACCAGTTTGGACATTAGCTGCACTATATATTTATTCCATAATCGGACTATCTGATGGCAGTTGTTCAAAAAATAAAATAAGAGACACACAAGTAGATGTCGTTCTATGTCATACTCAACTTAGTGGTTAGTATTGATACTTTTAGCACAACTATTACGAAGTTTCGTGCTTGTCAGTTCCTAACAGATATTAGATGAGCCTTACAAATGTGACAATTACTTTGGGACGGAAGAAGTCCAAAAAAAAATACGGATATTAACATAAAATATCAAGATTGTAAAGAAAAATGAATTAAACGTTAAGAACTTGACATAAATTGTAATAAAAAGAAAAGAAAATAAAATATAGGAAGCCATCTTTGTTTTCTGAACACGATTTTTTGTGCGAAATTTTGAATCCCTTTCCAGTTTAATTTTTCTCAACTAAATATGCTTGGAAGCTTAAATTTTCGCAAAATTAAAACCGCCAAAGAGTCCTCACTGAATTTTTCCCCATTAGTGTTATAGAATTCAATACCAACTTAACAAATTTTATTTTCGAAAATCAAAAATAATCTGTTATCTAATAAAAGCAATTCTGGAGGGTTGATTCGGGTATCTTTATCACAATATTATCACACTCTTCCGCGAAGAAACAACACCCAACGAAGTAGACTCCCCGAACAAAAGCCTATATCCCTCTTTCCCTACGCTCTTTGATTTCGTCTTTTTCGTTAAACGTTTCTCATTCCTTTCGTTCCCTTCTCGTCGGAAAAAAATAATAGATGGAGCTGCCGTTACTCTGCATCGGACATGGCGACGTCGCCGTTGGAATTTATAACAAGCGTATCGTCCTCGTAGTCGATACTAAGAACGGACGACCTCCTAACGCGCTTAACCCTAGTCCTATTCGCTTCTGACTCGGAATCGGTCCGATCCGGATCACAAACACTGTCACCATTCGCTCGTCCGTTCTGTTTCAACGTCGAATTCTCCCTTTGCAACGCCAACGTTGCCTCGTTCGCTTTGCGCAGCTCCTGCTGCAGATAGAGGATCGTGCTCTGCATGCCTTCGACGTCCTCGTCGAGATCGGCCAAGAACGAGTCCAGTTCTAACTGGCTCTTACGTACCTCTTCCGAGAAGCTTGTCTGCAGCGCTAGGTCGCCCTCCAACTTTGCCACGCGGCCGGAACTGGTGATCTTACCGAGGTCCTCGTTCTCGTGATACAGCATTCGGCACTTTGCCATCAGTCTCTTACCGGTATTCGAATCGGGGGTGAATTTCCAGGCGGAAAGTTCATTTTGAGTGTCTTCAAGACGTGCTTTCGTCGTTTGGAGTTCGGCCCGTAAGATTTGAAGCAGACTGTTAACAGCCGGATCAACAAGGGTCGAACGTAAAGATGAGTTCGTGGGTATCTGGGCACTTTTCAGTTCGTTCACCTGGCACTAGAGACAGTAAAAGAATCCTTCGTATTGGAATGAAAAAAAATTAATGGAGTTCGGAAAGCTAGGAAGATATTTACGTAGTTCTTTTGTTAGGATTATTTTCCTATTTTTACTTAGAAACTAAGGGAGACAAAACGTTACAATAAATATTTTACGTAAGATTCTACTGTTATAATCTCTTTATCTGTTCCTATTTTATTTGTATTCCGTAAGTTTTCGGCTTGCAAATGCAGTCATATGTAGAGCTGCCAAATCACGTCGGTAAAACAGTGGTGTCACGACGCGTGCATGTTATTCACAGACAGGGTGTCTCAATACATCGCGACAGTAAATTGTGATACGTGATAAAACTCGTTCAATTGTTGTAATTCTTGTATATAGCGTAATTATGTCGAAAGAAGGTGAAGGATTTAAAAACATTCTCATCACTAACTATTTACTGTATCCTTCATATTACACCCGCAACTGACGAAAATGGGAGCGGTCAGGGATGTCTAGTACATACACTACCGCTCATAAGTTTGATCGCCCTAATATATTGTGTTTCCCTTTAAAATATTTAGGAAAATTCATACTAGTCTTAGAATGGTATTTACAATTTAATGTTGATAGTCTTATTGTTATGAAAATATAATTCATAATAAGACTTATTTACAAAATCCATTCAAAAACGAAAGATATGTATTCCCGTATTAAACTTTAAAAAGGTAACAAAGCAATAATGCGTTAACAGTAGGAAATTGGAGATGAATGCATTATGAAATAGAAATTTGGAGGGGTACTGAACCATTCACCTACGTTATAATAAACTACACATGCAGTGTGCATCTAGTATATTGTCAAGATACTGGAAATGTGTGTGATTGCGTTAGGAAGACGCAATTTCATATTGTTAGTTTATTTGATCGAAGATATGCCAAAAGGAAGGGAATTGGATATTGGACCGCGCGCCAGAATAAGCTTTTTACACGAAACAAATATTTCAAATAGAGAAATTGCTCGACAATGAAATATTTATGAGTGTTGCGTGCGTAGGACAATTACAAGAAAGGAAGAGAACGGTAGGGTTCGGAGCAGAAAGCGAAATGGGAGGCCCTGAACATCGACGAAACGGAACGACCAATACATCCGAACTATTACCCTAAAAAATTGCCACCTTACCGCACCGCAAATTACGGCGGAGTTCAATTTACAACGCCGTTAGCCAATAAATGTGTTGAAAGTAGAAGGGCAACTAATAAAAGTCGGTCTGAAGAGTCGTATAGCAGTAAGAAAACAACGGTTAAGTTCTATACACAATCGGAAAAGAGTAAATTAAAATAAAACATGATGGAGTGCCAACTGGATGTGAAATAATTGAGGAGGGGCTATTTATCAGCAAGATAACGACCTGAAATACTTCAAAGTTTAGTTTTAAGACAAATCTTCTCCCTTAATGGAGTCGCCTCCAAAAAGCCCTGATTGCAACCCCATCGAGCTCTTGTGGGATCACTTGGATCCTGACGTCCGGAAAAAAATCTCAGACTGGCAAAGTGTGCAAATGTGGAATGACAAAGATGAATCGTGGCTGAAGCGATTAGTTCTAGGGATGCCGCTAACATTATAACAGTATGTTTATTAGAATGCATTACTTATCAATAAAATATTTTTAATTAAGAATAGTCTGTTTCTTTATTATATTGCTCGCAAGTATTATCTGTGTAGTTTATTTTGTTATTTTATATAGTGTGATCAAACTCATGAGAGTTGGTGTACAAGCAAAAGGCTGTATCTATAAAAAAGCTGATCCTGGGCAATTTAAAACTATGTAAAATTAACTAAAAAATTTTAATGGAAATGTGTACAATACGGCACAAAAAGAACATGTTCTTCAGTAAATCCTCTTCCTAGCCAATCCGATATAGTTGTAATGAAACTACGATCATTTATTATATATTTTTTTTATCTTTGTAGTTTTTCTTTTATATGGATATACAATATTAACACGGACATCCTATATGATAAGCAAAGAACACAGTGATTCAAATGTTCAAAAATTCGTATGTCCCTTGATCTTGCACTAAAGTTCAGATCAGTAACCTAGCAATTGTAAAAAAAAAACACTTCTTTTATAAGTAAACAACACCAATAGCGTCTGTCGAAATTATCAAGATTTTTAACTTCTATATGAATATACGCAGCCATATTTTAAAACCCGTTGCTCGATAAAAAATTATAAAATACAATTTGGCTTAAATGTAAACTCCTCAAGCAAGTAAGCAACTTAGAATTAAATGCCGCACAATAGTGTTGTAATTTTTATTTAATTGCTTCAACATTGCGTCAGTTAACGTTATCATTTGTAAACAGACCGTTTAGTAGAGGTCTTCAAGTGAACTTATAGAATTTAAAAACGTTATATATTTAGTGGCATTACCAATACTTTCTTCTAAAGCATTTATAGGTTTATAATTGTAATTTATATGTAAGGGATACGTACAGTTTAAATAATAAGCGAACGTACCGAAAGGAATGATTGTATACAGGTTCAGTAGAAAGTCTCGGAATGGTCGAGTAACTTGTTTGAGAAGTATTTTTTTAAATTTATATATATTGTTACATTTTCTAATGCAGACCTAATAATTACTTTTGTAAATATTAACATGCTTATTTTTATTAATATAAATGCAATACAAAAAATAAAATTATCTACTGATAGAAAATCATATCTTTGAAAACCGGTTGGAATCACATATTTTTATTTGGATGATTGGGTGTATTTGGATTTATTTCCAATATGTACTTCCTCCATTCAATAAGAGATTTTAGTTAAGGAGCAACGACAACTGTGTCTGTTAACAGCACCATTAAGACAAAACGTTGCTTCATCAGAAAATACTATTATATTCACAAAATTAAGCTGCTTTCTGCTATTAGTTCGTAATGCTGTAATCTATGATTTGGATTATTTTCAGTCAATTCATGAATAATATGCGTTTTGAAACGTTCCGGTTCCGAAGACTTTAAAATTTTGTTGGCAGATTTTTAGGGGATTTTACGAATTTGTTCCAAACACATTGGAGATACTTGATTATCATCTTGAACTGTTAGTAAAACATTCACATCGGTTAATGTTCTTGGACGTCCACTTTTTTTGAGTTGTATACCGTATTTTATAGATTTGGTAAGAACTTCAAAAGAATGTTGGCGGTCGCCATATCCACGCATCAAGACATCAATTAGCTTAGACTCCATGTTTTAATCATCAACATAAAAAACATAAAAAAATAGTGACATTAATAACTTATGACAACAATCTGACAGGTTAGAGTAAATTGCCGGCGTTCTCAAAGATATCTTGATTTTCCGTTACTAGGTAGCTCTTTTATTTTGTGTATTACATTTTTATCAATAAGAAGTCTACAAATGTAACAGTACACTGAGCGACTCGTCAAAAAAGTGCAATGCATTTCCTGTCAGAAATATTATAATTCGTTATTTTGCACTATATATCAACACTACATTTTAAAAAGAATAGACACTCCTCAAATAACAAAGTTTCTTGGTCGTTTCGAGACTTCGTGCTAGACCCTGTATATTTTAGTTTTCATAATAGAATAAGATGTAAAGACAAGCTTAAATATTTCATGTTAAGTTCAACGTGTAATTAATTTGACTACTTTAAAGGGGTTGAAGGGGGTGAAATATTAGAAACATCACAACTGTTGCAACAAATAAATTTAGTTGGTAACTAGAAAATTGCATATTTATATTTTTATAAACTGTATCTCACACTAAATTAATGTTACCAGTACAGTTTGTGAAAGATTGTATTTGGAGCGGTATGTATAGTAGAAACGAAATCACGTTTCAATATTAAAGTTTTTAAGAGCACTTTATCCAAGAGAAAATGAAATTGTCTAAACCTTGAGTACCAGTGAAATGTGTACAGGATGTTTCGTAATACTTTATTCGATAGTTATTCTAGTAAACAGTCCTATAAGAAAAAATCGGCTGTAATATCAAAGTGTTAATATTAAATAAATAATTCTAAGAATATATTTAAGTAAATCAAAGAATCATATAAAAAAGGTTTCATTAAGGAGATAATTTACGACAAAACATCAAATCGCATTAATTAGTTTGGTACATAGCTGAAAAGTGTCAGAGAGATTTTTTTCTATTAGAGATATGGAAATTAACATGATCTAATGCAATTGCAAGATGTTTTCAGTATGTTACTAGATACGGCAACAAAATTAATTAGAAGAATAGAGACAATTAACAATAACCCAACATAAATTTTAATATATATAGATAAATTAGTAACTGTTTTAAGAATAAAAAAAACTAAAAGGGCATTATTAAAGTTAGATGGGGAAATGAAAACGAGAATTACAGATTAACGAAGATAAATACTAGATATATGTACTGTAATACAAAGGATAAGGTAATATCAAATGTTAAATTTAGAAGACGTGTGTTTAAAAAAAAATAGAATGTGCTAATAAATAGAATAAATTCAAGGTATTCTGTTGCAATAAACCAACGCTTAAATGCAAGAATTTAAGCAAAAAAGCTAAACTAAAGATCCACGGAACAATTGAGAGATCGACAATTAGATATGTTTGAACAATATGAGAGTGATAAAGAAGGAAGAAAAAAGAACAATTGCTACTAGAGATTCCACAAAGTTTCTTGAAAATTTAAACTTTTTAAAAATTAAGTAAGTTAGTAGAATAGATATAGCAACACTAGGAAGACATCACTTCAATGGAAAATAACCTCTAAAGCCTATGTACTACTAAGGAGGAACATGGAAAATACAGGAATAAGAGGGAATCCACGTGCAAGTAAAAGATGATACTGAACTATTACCAACACTAACACTGCTGTAATTTATATTTTCTCATCGAATAAATATTATGGAAACATCTATTACTTTAAATGCAATTAAACACTCTGTACAGCTATATGTAGATTTTTTGTAATATTGTCAACATAGAAGGGCACAGAAGAAAACAATTCAAGCATTGTGATGAGGCTAATTTAATTTTGATTTAGAATTTTCAATCTGGAAAAGATAAAGAAAGCAAATGAAGTATCGTAGACAAAAGTATCTCAGGACATTCCACACCATACAAATTCTTATAGAATAAATATTTGTAAGGTATGGTGTGGAGTGTGCCAAGGTACTTATGTCTATGAAGCTAAGAAGGCTGCTGATAAAATTGAAGGACAATATTGGAGATTCCAGTCGAAACTAAACTACAACGAGTTAATAAAACTCTTTTGAATTCAATTTAATTCTTCATCAGAGACGAACAGTGAAGCGGTGTCATCTTTCAAAGAATTTATCGAATACATATTATTGTTGACAATTTAGGCAAATTATCATTTCTCTTTTCTTTATCACAGTCCTTGCAATCATAGTGAAATGAAGCAAGAATAACTATTTATAATAAAAACAAAGTTTTGGGATTCCGTATTTCTTCTTTTATTGAAATTAAATCAAACCGCAGTTATAAGTAAATTACATGTTTAATAGGATAATTACGTTATTCGATAATTGAACCATTTTTAGTTCTAACCGACATTTTAAAAATATTCAGTACTTTATAGAAGTTTATGTGGGGGGCAGAAGCATGTACACCACGAAAAAGATTATTTCTATAAATATAAGTTTTAATCCATATACAATTTCAAAAGCAACATACATTACCTTCCGTTTACCACGTCAATCTCAATAATTTCGACATGACAACAGAACTATGTTACAAATACCTATAATTCTAATTAAAAGGAAAAAAATCACTAGTTTTTCGAGAGTCAAGAGTTATTAAATTGTTATTCATCGACATCTTTCAATCGGTAAAGAAATGAAATCTCTTCTATTCCGACTTGAATCAATCTCGCGATTCTTTTCATTGGTCATAGAAAAGGTAGACATTGAAAAAGCACCAAATCACAGAAACACAAGACACTGCCTAATCTCCTGTGCATGTGAATCGCGGCAATCACTCTTTTAAACTTTCAACGCAAATTGAACATTTGAACCACTGCGGTGTGTCATCCTAGCTGTTGCTGTCGCACACAAAGTTGTACTAACCACGTAGTCCTGCGTCTCTTGCTCTTTGGCAGCAAGCCTCCTTACGAGCACCTTCTCCCTCTGTTGCGACTCGGATAATTGACATCTCGATCTCTCGGCGGCCTGTCTAAGTTCAGCCAATTCGCCTGCAACGACGACGAAATTAGCACCAACCGCACTCTAACTTGCACTTTCGATCATCGATCATTGCTTTTCGCCTCCTTCACTTTTTTAAATTTATTCAATTTCCCTCTCTACACACTTTAAAACACTGCACCTCTTACAGGATACAGAAAACAAAACAGATGAATTTTTTTTTGAACAGTATTACACTTATTAAATTATTACAATATGGGGCCTAGTGTCTCAAGTCAATTCATAGTCATATTTATTAAATTTATCATCAAATAGTTCCACAAACATGTGGATAGTGTATCTACCTTCCTGTTGTGACAGCCGTTGCTCTAGTGACGTGATGTAGGTATCCTGTTGGCGCCAATGCGTTACGAATTCAGCGGCCGAAAGAGATCCCAATTCCGAATCACTAAGTACGACTCTACCCAAGACTTTATCTTTTTCATCCGGACTACTAGGTTGCGGAGGAACACCAGTACCGGCCTGCTCAGACATTCCGGAGACGCGTTTTTAACCCTAGAAGGAATTCGTATCATGCATAAACACGGCCGAACACAAAGTACTGTGGACGGCGGCCATTGCACCCAAACAGTTCTTAGGTATTTGAAATGCGTAGCTTGTACGGCATTACTTACCCGAAACGGGCGCCTAAAACAACGTTTTTAGTATCCTACACTACAAAAGAACGACACGATAACTATCATCTACTACTTTTAAAACTGAAATTATGTACATTTACGTTTAAAAATCAAGTCCAACTCAACAAAAGCATTTTCGGGCAACATCAAACGCCATTAGAGAAACTGGTACTACTGGTCGATAAAGTATTTTTCTATTACATCATTAATTCATAGGTTTGCAAACATACTTAATGCAGATTTCAGTGTTTATAATAAACGTGTAACTAAATATTTTAAATATTAAAAGAAAGATGTCGCTCCAGGTTTTAACGTATAAATTTATTTAATCAAAATTTTCTCAAATAAATTTGAACTAGATAGTCATTTAAAATAATATATCAGTGAAATAACTGATATATTGCTATATGTGTGTAATGTGGAACTTAATTTGTATTTTAAAAACTTAAATACAAGGGCGACCTGAAAAGTTTCTAGAATCGACAAGAAAAACACGGTATTGGTGTGGTTTTTTATTATTTTTCGATGTAGTCTCTTCGAAGACCAATACACTTTTTCAAACTGTGCTCCAGTCTCTTCAAGTCGTCGGAAAAGTTGGATGTTTCGGGATTTGCGAAATAGCCATCTGTAGCGGCGATGACCTCCTCATTAGAGGCAAATCTCTTTCCTTCCAATGATTTCTTCAGGTTTGGGAATAGGAAACAGTCGCTGGGGGCTAGGTCCAGTGAATATGGAGGATAAGAGACTCATTCAATTTGGACACGACGATGCGGGATGAGTCGGTGCATTGTCATGGTGGAAAAGAACTTTTTTCCGCTGCAAACGAGGCCGTTTCTCCTTCAATACTGCATCGAATCGGGTCAATAAATCGCTATAGAATTGGCCCGTAATTGTCCTTCCCTTCTACATACAGTCGATGAGGATCACACCTTGGGAATCCCAAGAAATGGTCGCCATGACCTTTCCGGCCGATGGAATGGTCTTTGCCCTCTTCGGAGCCGATTCACCCGGAAAATTTCACTGGCTCGACTGTTCCTTAGTCTGCGGTACGTAGTGGTCGATCCAAGTCCCATCCACGCTTACGAAACACATGAAGAAATCCCTTGGATTGCGTTGGATCCTGTCCAGATGCTCCTCCGAAACGGTCACCCGATTTCGTTTTTGCTCCGGTGTGAGCAAATGCTGTACCCATCACCCCGAAAGCTTTTTCATATCCAAAATTTCGTGTAGAATATGGCCAACGCGTTCTCCGAAGATGCGTGTTGTCTCTGCTATCTCTTTCGGCTTCAATCGGCGATCGGCTAACACGACATCATGAATCTTATCGACCATTTCATTGTTGGTAGCGGTTTTTGGGCGTCCACTGCGTGGTTCGTCACTTGTCCTTGTGCGGCTACGTTTGAACTCGCTCATCCAGAAGCTGATGGTCGAAAATAATGGAGGTCATCCGCCATGAGCTTCTAGCAAAAGATTTCAAATTTCCGTGGCCGTTTTCCATCCAGAAGTGTTTTAGCATTGCACGAAATTCGATTTTATCCATTTCTGCGAAATCGCCTGACTTGCTATACAAAACACATTCTTAAGCAACAACTATTGACAGTAGATGTCTGAAATTTAGACAGTTGCCATAAAAAAGGTTGCCCTTAGAGACCAATGAATCCACTTCAACCTTCACGCGCCATCTCTTGCCGATTCCGGAAACATTTCAGGTGGCCCTCGTACATTACATTAATTAGTAATGAAAGCTTTTGTACTCAGACGCTTGATTAAATTTCTAATTAAATTTATTCTAAACATCAATAGCAATTATGTAAAATCTATTGAGCAAATCAATGTGTAATATGCACCTGACCGTCTTCTATTAAATTTAAAATACTACGTTGCAATAAACAAATTACATTTTGAAAGACGTTACGAACGTAATACGTGATGTTAATGTAATCCTATCGGTCTTTATTATTTGTGAAATCAAGA
The DNA here is from genome assembly GCA_023509865.1 of Trypoxylus dichotomus. NCBI lineage: Eukaryota > Metazoa > Arthropoda > Insecta > Coleoptera > Scarabaeidae > Trypoxylus > Trypoxylus dichotomus. The sequence continues at coordinate 8,113,278 of CM042080.1, forward strand.
GAACAAAGTTGCGGTACACTGACGTCACACAATCGCAATAGACGGATTGTATTTTGTCTCTGTCGAAGATCAAGGACCAACCGATATTACCGTTTAGGTTTTTTGATTCGTTTTAGATTTAGTTGTCTTTTACAAGATTGCTTACTATAAGATGTTTTCTTTTTTCTACGTGCTTACATTCATTAGATTTGACGTAAATATTTGTTATCTTTGATTTATATATTTTTTCAAATACCACTGTGTTTAATTACAACAAACATTGTGACGTTTATTCGACGAATAGTCTCGATGGCTTTACTAATGCAGGGTTTCCAAACTTTTTGATCTCTGTTAAGTTCCAGGTGCCAAGACCTAGTTAGCTAGCCCTAATTAGATCATATTGTAGTTTTGAATTACGGGAAGATTTCAATTCACGCTATAGTAGTACAGCACTATTTTTAGTGGGAAATCGTAAGCTGAAATCTATTGAAATATATTTATTACGTTGAAATTTGAAGTAACTATGTCCAATAAATACGCATATGTACGTGTAGGTCTTACAAAAATATATAAACTTGTTCGCAAATCTAGTGACTACTCTTACGCTAATTTTAAATATTAATGTTTCGAATAAGCAACGCTAGGATATTACTGTTTCTACGTCTAAATAATTTGTACGTCCCACCTCTAGTCGTGTTTATCGCGTATTAATATGATTACTTCACCTTCATCTGTAGAGATTCGATGACTAATTTATTGACATGGAAGGAAATTCCCCTGTATCTGAAATGAGATACAGGTGTAACTTAATAGCTTTTTTTTCGAATTAGAGATTATGGAATTTAAACTTAAAGAAAACGTATATAAAGATGTTCTTTTTGAAGTTCTGCGAATGTCATTTTTTACTAGATTTCTATCAGGAAATATTGTATTTAAGCAATGAAATTCGATTTTTTTAAGTTTCATACTTGATATAGGCATGTATGCACTGGCGTTTTCGTGGAACTAGACTCTTCTTATTGACGTAAAACGAAACAATTGCAATGTCTTGGTTAAATCCTATCTTTCCATTTGTAGCTTTAGAATCAATAAATTGAACAATTGAATAAATAAAAGTAATTCAGATGACTAGACTAATTAAGATTGAGTGATCAGAGTCCAGAGTGATAAACCAGTTGGATATTCCCGTGTTTTTTTAAGAATTAACAGTTGCTGAACCTTATACTCTAATCTAACTAGGATGCGATATAATCACTACATTGTATCACCGCTCTTTGTAGATGATTTGACGCCTACATCAGTTGGACTACCATTAGTGTGTTGTCAATGATGTTATAAATAGAGTTCCAGGGGCGTACTTTATTCTCGCTTAGCTATTTTTCTAGATTTTATTGTTTTAGTTATTCGTTGTTCCATACTAATATTTGTTTCTTTCTATTTTTATGTTTGTTTATTCTTCTTGCTGTGGCTTCTACGTTATTGTTTATCTTGTATGTTTTAACTTAGTGACCTGTGAGTTGGTGTCTTTAAAATTTTGTCTTAAAATAACTATATGTAATTTCTCAGTAACTAAAAAACTTCAAAATAAATTTCTCCTTAGGTACTATTTGTTTCAAGATATAGTGCAGAATGTAAGCTTTTATAGTAGCATCAGCACAGCAGGCGGTATGCAATAACACTTAAACTTTAGAGTATTCTTAATTTGGCACAGAAATTGTGAAGGTTTGTGTTTGACATCAAGGGTTGTAATTTGCGCACTCTAACTGTGTTCAACAATGGTTCAAAGGTATTTAAATCACCCGCGTGTTTTTGTGTTGTGAAGTTGGCCCCTCTATAAGATGTAGCGTACTTGTACATCTCTTTTGAATGCAATATTTTCGAATAAAATAGCCTTTGTATGTAAGAAATTCTGAGGGAAACTCGTATTTAATCAACTTAGGCATACTTTTTCTCTTTGATTGTTTGGTTTAGGTAGTTTAAGTTTATGGTTGATTAGAAGAGGATGCGTTACAAATGGTAATAGTCTAAACTCCCCATAACTTTCCGTATTTTATTGTTATTGTTTGAAATATGAAGGAAATAAAGACATTAATTATTATTATTACTGTTATTATTATGTGTATTATGTGTGCAAATTTTTTGCAAAAATGAATTTGGGCAATATGATGGTTTTCGAATATATATATTTCATGTAGTAAAAACACAATGTACTTTATGGATAGAAACTAAATATACACCATCGTTCATAATAGAATGGACACTTTAAATTTTGACAAAATATTTTAAAAAGATGTGTCCTTTTATTCATGTAAAAATTTTGTAAGCATGTACACAATTTACTAATTAAAGAACTAAGTTGATAAATAACGAAATTAGACTATTACTTTTCAATATCAAGAAATAATTAGGTGCAGTACAAACAACATAAGATATAGATATTTTAAATACTATACGGGTAGACATTTTATGATACTATAAAAATGAAATCCGAATTCTAAGAAGTAACCGAGTTCCTACAGAGATGGTATTTACCCCATAAAGTATGAATAAATTACACTAACAGTGAGTTTAGTTTATCATTAGATACCATTAAGTGCAGTTCGGTATTATTATTTCTTCGTGCGAGTAAATAATGTATATCCTGTGTAAAAATGCCTCTCGGAAAACTGCCTGGTGTTGAAACACGATCTGCAATAATAACGCTAGATCAAGAAAGATATTCTGTACAAAATATTTCTGGCGACTTAATGTAAAAAATCCACAGTAAAACGAACAAGCTAAAAAATTAGTAAGAGAAATAAACGATTAACGACTCATGAAATTTCGGCGGAAATGAATCGAGCTAGAAAGACACATTGAAATCATTGCTACGTTGAGGGAATAAACAAAAACGTATCTAATGGGCTTGTACTTACAAAGACTAGACAATAGAACAATGGGGAAACGTAGTATAGACTGATTACTCCAAATGTGAAGTGTTTGGTTAAAACTGCAGAACATTTCTCAGGCGCTGAAAAGACGGAAAAATGTTTACTGAGTGCATTACACGAACAATAAAGAAAAGTGGTGGTTCTATTCTTGTATGGGGTTGTTTTTCGCTAAGTGGAACAAGGTACTTTGTGAAAGTTGATGGAATAATGAGGAAGGAGAATTATCGCGAGATATTAGAAGAAAATGCATTACCATCCGAATTGCTCTTAATATGCAAAAACTACCTCGCTGATGCAAAGATTGAAGGAATATTAAAAATAATGGCTTGGCCTACCCAGAGTCCGGATCTTAATGCGATAAGGTTTCTGTGGGACGAACTGGACAGAGGACTTAGAAGAGAATGCCCAACGTCCAAAACCCATCTGTGGACGATATTGTAGAGGGAGTCGAACAATATTCCACAATATACACTAAGGAAATTGGTAAAAAGAATGCCATGAATGCAATAAGTTGTAGATGAATAAATATTTTTTTAATTATTTTGTTTAAAGCTTTGAAGCAAGCGTCAAATTTTCCACGAAATAGGAAGTGTCTATACTGTTATTAGTGGTAGTGTATGTATTCCATGCTAATTTTACGCAAAATATATAATTTTTGTTATACCATTAATCTCATTATTTCAATCTAGTCCAGTCATATATTAGATTTATACTCTGAATTACAAGAAATATATTTTTTGCATAAAATCCGGACGCCAATAATTCCACATTATTCAGTTCCAAATATTCCGCTACCATCTAAGATTTCCAGTATCGAAGTTCCCTTAAAATTAAAGAAACTTCACCACAATCAACTTATTTTTAATTAGTTACTTTTACTTTCTGGCTTTATTATTAGAAAAAGGATTCTGAGATCACCTTCGTTAGATCACGTAGAATACGTAGCAAAAAAATGTAATCATGGACAAACTTGTATACGATATGTATATGTATTCAAGTAGTATGGAAAACATGTTTATAATGCCATGAAATGATCCTACGGCGCAAAACACAGCGAACGCAGACTTCGCACAATTTCTGAGAAAAACTATACCGACGTTGAACCGTCATTTACTGGCGCCTAGCTCACAGCTTCTGACGAAAAAAATGTAGGTTTACCCCCTTCGTACTGTATTATTGGTTAAAGCTTATCGGAGGTTATACGTCTGATTCAACGTTTAATGCGAATTCCATACACACAAGTTTTTAATCCGCATCTGTATAATTATTGTCACAGTAGATTGAGAATTAAAACGAAAAAAAAAGCGACGTAATAACGGACGATCGCCGGTTTCCGATTGGTGGAAAGCGGAGGTGGGGCAGGCTGACGCGGTTTGTACAAAATGTAACTGCAAGCGTCAAGATGCCAGTTTGTGCATTGAAGTGCTAGTATTCAGTTTGAATCGTAACCGTATAGAGTTACAGAGAAAGAGAGAGATAATTGTGATTGATTTTTTGAATTGTCGTTACTGTACGAGGGGGAAGTGTGATTCTTTATTATTTTATTACTACTACTACTTGCAAATCACTCTAAGTATTTGATAATTTGGATTATAATTCACCGTTTTACGCAAGTTGATTGGTGATATTTACATATATATATTTCTTTTTGAATTAAATAATTTCTAAAATATTATTTAATATATTACAATTTATGAGAATCGTTTCTATATAATTTTCTAATTTAACCCACTTGCAGAGATTGTAGATTTTTTTGCAGAGATTTTATTTAGGTAAGTATAGATTTATTATTGATTGATTTTAATCTATGTATAAGTTTGATCTGCGTACTCATTCAAGGATATTAATCTAATATTTGCATTTGTCTTTAAAGTACTACTGTTAGTGTTAATTTTACGCTTTTGCTGTTTCATTGTTGTGTGATAACAAATTTCCTGTTGCCTTTGCGTTAAATTTCAATAACCGCGTGGAGATATATTTACTGAGAGACTGATTTAAAAATAAGGGAATCTAGATATTTTTTTCTTGTCAATTTGTACGATTTTTTAATAAACAACATAGAGTTGCTGGTCATGGCGTGTAGCTAAAACCATTATAGAATAATAGCATAATAAACAACAAGTCAAAAAGCGTTTTTTTTTTTTTGTATACGGAAGGAGTAGTGCATTTACACAAGTGAGAAACCTTAAAACTCTAATGATTTGAAATACACCAATGAAAATATGAATTTGCATTAAAATCTTTAGAAAATCATTAATTGGAATTATTTATCTTATAAAAGTATTTATAAACGAAATATATTTTTTTTATCGTTGGAAATAATTTTTAATTAAGTTTTGTAATATATAGATTGGGAAAGTATGTAAGTATCCGAGCACATTAAATTAGTTTCAATTCAAACATAAAATATGCGATATGGCATACTAAATAAACTGTATTAAGAATTACTATTTGTAATTTTTTTATAAGTTCATACTGGTTTTAACTAAATTGAAATAATTTTTTTTTGTATGAAAAACTAGATGCAAAATGAAGGTTTAAATATGGAATATGCAACTGTTTTAATTCGAAAATTTAAGTAATTTAAATATTTATGGTGATAATACTTAAAGGATATAATTTTTTGCAGTCTTCATTAAGAGATTTTTATTAATATTCTTACATTTTTCGTATTTATTTTGCTTTTAATTGTAATGTTTCATTGGTGTGGTCGCAAACTTTTAACACCTATAAAAAGTTGTAAATGTTTACGTGTATATATAGACTGACCATAAAAAACTACTGACGTACGGAAAATGACAAGAGATCTTGTGAGGTAGAAATTCAATAAATATAATTTGGTAGAATACACGAAGGGGAATCCAAAACTTCCGGATACCACTTCGTATTTATACTTTTACGCTGCATTTTCGTACTAGCATGGTTTTATACTGTAACATACTACTGGATCTTTAGTCGCGATTATCATTTAGTACTTTGAATTCAAATTAAGATTAAATAATAGTCATATAGTATTGAACATATCTGGCATGAGCTGTATATTACTTTCTTCCAATCACTGTGTGGGATTTCAACCTTTGCAGAAGCAATTGGTGCGCACACGTTTTCTGGAACGCTTTGGTATGGTTCATTGTCCTATAAGCCCCTCTAGGTGTGTATTTAGCCAATCAATAAATAGATCACTATGTTAATCTATTGTATGGGATCTTGAAGGCAAAATAAGACTTTCACCTTCAGTAAAACCTTTTTTGGAGAGAGCAATGACGCACCTTTTGCCAGAATATCCCACAGACTTTCGCGTACTTTTAACAGATCTATCTTTCCATGACCGTTTTGCCTTACCTTTGAATGCACCCACGTTTTATCAAGGAAAGATACTTTTCCAAGATAATTTTTTGTTTTCCATTCATTTTTTTAACTCGGAACCCAAACCTCTTAAAAGGGTTACTAAAGAGGATGTGTTAATAGGTATAACTTCCTTAATTTGCAACTCCGCATTTAGTGCTTTTAAAGTAACATATTTACCCATAAAAATATAGTAATGCATAATAGTTATTCGTACTGCAATTGTGATAGATTCTGTATTTTCCCTGGTTCACTTAAATCGGAGTCCTTCCTGTGACTAATGGAATAGTTTTTCAAGAAATCCTCACGACAACAGCTACTCTCTAATAAAGGAAGAATGATGTCTAAACTGAAGAATACTATAAAGACAACTTAGCTAAATGTTCAACCGTCAGTGGATTTGCTCTTTTTTTCAAATAATACGGCAAAAGTAATGAAAATAGAAAAACACGACGGATAACCTTAAACATGCGAACAACAAAATGCAAATTGATCGTAGCAGCATACATATGTATGTAACATTAATTAAAACACAGTAGTTTTTCTCTTTTAAAAATGAATACGGTGCTTAGCAGCCAAGTATTTTTTAAATACATAATACTTTCAACTCATGTTACATAGAAGCTATAGGAGATAAGTTATATGACGCAATGTAACCCAAATCAATGACGTATGGGTAAAGATCCGTTAAACCTTTGTTAGCCTATTTCTTTCTGTTAGCGCTGCATATTCAACGAGTAGCTTCACAGTAGCTTGTACGAATTAAATGTAAAAACTTTTTCAACAATATCGGTAATATTGGCTTTTGTTCCGATGCTCCTAAAATGGATTGATCAGCTAGAAATACAAAACAAACAAAACCAAAAGATTTTATTAAAAATCCCCAAAACGAATCGATCAATTTAAAAAAAACTAAACCCCAAAATATACTGTTTCGAAAGACCATTAAAATGAGGTATTATTCGGTAGCTCCCGGGGGCAGGGGGTTAAAGTTGCTGAGTCTAATTTTAAGTTGTCTCTCTCGATAATGCTTCTTACGTGTTTCAGGAAATTTTTCATTAGCTTCCATATTTTTTCAAATGAAGATCCTGTATATATATATATCCCATATATATCTCAGGGCGACCTGAAATGTTTCCGGAATCGACAAGAAAAAGACGGTATTGGTGTGGTTTTTTATTTTTATTTTTCGATGTAGTGTCGTCTAAGATCAATACACTTTTTCAAACGGCGCTCTAATCTCTTCATTAACAGTGAAATTTTAACAGTTGCCATAAAAAAGGTTGCCCTCGTCGACCAACGAATTCACTTCAACCTTCGTGCGCCATCTCTTGCTGATTCCGGCAATATTTCATGTCGCCCTCGTATCTGTTATTGTCTATTCATTGTTGAAGTCGCTTTTGTATCGAACTCACTAAACGTACGCAAAAATGTATGCTACGAAATTGTACCCAGACAAAAATTGTCTAATATTTTCCGGGTTCCATTTTTCGAATTCGCTGTTCATATTATTTCCCCAATTGCAAAGTATTATCGCCCACATCTTTAAATTAAAACCTGGTGAACTTGTACCTGTCATTCTATAATTTCAATCAATCCATTGCAATCAATTATCTCGTAGTTCGCATCTTATAAGATGAGAGATCTATAGATTGGCGAATTATCTACTATGATTTTTATAACTTCCACCACCTCTTTGGAATACATCGTTCTTACACCAAAAACAAGTGCATCCTCTAAAATATTTATATATTCGAGAAACTTCAAGAAATGTAGTTAAGTTTCATCATAATCAATAAAGTGTATCTTTCTTAAAAAAAGTCCAATCAATCTACTGAAGCGTATACCTTCGTAGTTTGACCATGAAAATCACTGTAGTGGAAAAGGTCACACCGATGATTAACTTACGTCTAGCAATTCGTTTATCGGTGTTAGTACCTTCATTTTAAGTTTGATTAAATGTTCGATTTAACCGGATTGTTTATCTATCTCGCCTGAATTGCTACAATTCTTTGTTTAAATGTGTCAAAACACTTTAAAATTTTCTAATACAAATAGATTTATTAAAAAAAGTTAATGTTACCATCATTAGTTTTATTTCAAAATTTCTTCGAATATACAAAACGTATATAACGTAATAATTATGCAATATCAAATACTTCAGTGGGGACATTTCATCACATTCTTCTCGTTAAAAAGACTGGTTTCATTCCATTTCATCTCCTACCCGACTTACTGCAGGAACCTATAACGTTTCTGGTAAGTGCGATACAGTCGGCAGTTTATCGACCTTTTTCTCAGGCGAAAGGCTTAACATTGTTCATGACGTCCAGTTCTAAATTTTCTGGCCGTACAATCTTGGTTTCTCGCTATCTGCGTGCACCGAGAAAGGCATCCGATTGTAAACTAGCGTTCGTATTAGTAGCGCTAGTGCACACATTTTTATGGTCATTATCTCGACATTCTCTTTGACGATTTTCAATTTCTAAATTGCTTGATTAAATACGATCAATAAGCGAGGTTGTATTAAGGACTGTTTCCTTTGGGAAATTAGGGAAATGTAATATGATTTATGGATATTTGGAGAAAGACCTGTTTAGTCTCTTTAACTGTTTTTTTTTTACATTAAACCTATTCAGAGCACATAGCGACTTTATAACATAAGTTTCTGCTACTTGACTTTTATTTTTATTTAGTGTTTCAGTTAATTTCTATTCTCAAGATTATTATGCATACTTTTTGTAGTTTAAAACTAACACCATTCACTTGAAAAGTAATTAATTTGAATTGGTTTTAGTTTGCTACACTGATCCTTTATAATATAACACACGGGCTGAAAAGTCCCGGGCCTAACACATAGATGACGCTAGTTTTATTGCAGTCACCTTTCTCTCAGTTAGTACTAACCTTCAAAAGACAGCTGTTAAAATTTCATGATATTCTATTCATTAGTTTGTGAGTTATTGTGCTAAGAGTCACGCTACTTTTGTTATTTTCAAAACAATGGATCAAAAACAATTTCGTGTTTTAATTTTACACTGCTTCTTGATGGGAAAAAATACCGTTCAAGCAAAGCAATGGTTTGAAAAGTGTTATGGGGACTCCGCACCATCAGAAACAACAATAAAACGTTGGTTTGCTGATTTCAAACGTGGTCGTAGAGACACCGATGATGCAGAACGCAGTGGACGTCCAAATGAGGCGGTAACACCAGAAAACATCAAAAAAATCCACAAAGTCGTTTTGAATGATCGAAAAGTGAAGTTGCGTGAATTAGCTGACATCGTAAAGATATCAAAAGAACGTATTGGCTTTATATTGCATGAGCATTTGACTATGAGAAAGCTCTGTTCAAAGTGGGTGCCGCGTTTGCTCACTGTTGACCAAAAACAAGAACGTGTTGATGATTCTGAGCAGTGTTTGGCCATGTTTAAACGTAACAAACCGGAATTTTTGCGTCGATATGTGACGATGGATGAAACATGGATCCATCACTTCACTCCGGAATCAAAACGATCGTCATCTGAGTGGACAGCAACTGGTGAACCTCGTCCAAAGCGCCCGAAAGCACAACAATCGGCTGGAAAGGTTATGGCCTCGGTATTTTGGGATGTGCGTGGTGTAATATTCATCGACTATCTTGAGAAAGGAAATACCATCAACAGTGAATATTATATAGCGTTATTGGAGCGTTTGAAGGCCGAAATTGCAAAGAAACGACCGCGTATGGCAAAGAAAAAAATGTTGTTTCATCAAGACAACGCACCGTGTCACAAGTCAATCAAAACAATGGCAAAACTACATGAATTGAACTTCGAATTGCTCCCACATCCACCGTATTCACCAGATTTGGCTCCCAGCGACTACTGGCTGTGCGCAGACCTCAAAAAAATGGTCGTCGGTAAGAAATTTCGCACGAATGAAGAGGTTATCTGAAACTGAGGCCTATTTTGAGGCAAAAGATAAATCGTTCTACAAAAGTGGTATTGAAATGTTAGAGAGGCGCTGGAATGATTGCGTTGCTCTTGATGGAGATTACGTTGATGAATAAAGCTAATTTTGAACCAAAAAACCGTGTTTTCTTTGTTAGGCCCGGGACTTTTCAGCCCATGTGTTAGTCTTCTAATGATTTTCTTTTATGGATGGGCACTACATAAATGAAAGAGAAAACAGACCTTATTTACATACACTGCAGTTTATAAATTTGATCCCACTATACAAAACAACAAGATAAACTAGACAGATAATGTGCATTGAAAACGACATGATTATAACAAATACAAAATTTAGACGTAAAGTAGGAGAGAAACATCAATCATTGACAATTTTTTAATAAATTCTGAAAACTGGAAAAAGATAAAAGATCAATCAATGATTTCATTAATACCATTAGATGTTATTTTCTAGGCATTCTTTAAAATATGTGTTAAATACGTCATGGAAAGCCTTCAGAAATCATTCATATGTGTAGTTTCCCCATGCATTGCCTTGGTGTAAAAACGCCTTCTCGGGAGAGAGCAATCCACGAATTGCACGAGAGAAGTATGGGAAACTGTACCAGCTTCTTTTCGCTGTCTGACTTCGCGGACAAATGTTTCTTTTTTTTAGCACTAGTTAGAGCTAGGAATATTCATTTGTATCGTAGAGTTAAGTATTGTGATAGAAGCAGCGAGAGAATTACATGTGTTAGCATAAAACTGCTCGAAACCACGCCGATGACGCCGGGAAAGCAGAAACTGGTCCGTGTTGTTAGCGTTTTATGTCTCACATGTCTTTCTCGCGAATTGATTTCACTAATACCACGAGAAAGCTGTATCTACAGCGTTTTCTTGTCTTGATAGATTCAGAAAAGGAAAAAGCACCCACGATCGATCTAATATTTGCAATTAGACGACTAGGAGAAAAACTAGCAGGAAAAAGAAAGGAAATACACATATGTTTTATAGATCTTGAAAAAGCTTTTGATAGGGCAAGAAGAGATGTATGGCAGAGCCTGAAAAGGAGAGGGCTAGAGAGGGGAATGATGGAGATGATTAAGGCATTGTATAATCAGCTGAATTTGAAACACAAGTTGGATTAAAGTAAGGATGTGTATTAAGCCCATTGTTATTCTCTATATTAATAGACGACGCTAATAAAAGAGCCAAAGAAAAAGGAAAAAATGTACAGGAACTAATGTTTGCAGATGAATCTTATTGTTATGGATATATGTATGCTATCAACGAATGAAATGAATTTCCTTAAATATTTTTAAAATAATTCTAAATGCAACAAAATATATTATAATACCGCAGCCATTTGTCATTAAATTCATTAAGAAATTATGAAAAAAATGGAAAAAAAGTATCTCTCTTCTTCCTTTTTGTTAAGATCAAGGCATTCAAATTACAAATTACATGCAATTTCGTACGACACTATTACTGTAAATGTTATAAACAAGTTAATTACTGAATTACCAGAGCTGTTCGAAATGTTTACTCCGTGGACAGGCGTAAAGTGACAAGCAAAACGACTCTTGACACTCAATTACATCGTAAAATAGTACTGCGTCACGAAAAACAATTTATTTTGACCAAACAATGTTCCACGCAATAGAAAATGACATGCTCATGCATACGTAACGAGCTTGCGGTTCTACTTTAAGTAACATCTATATCAATTGAGTAAAGAGACAAACAACTTATGCCAAGGTTTAATGTAAATGTTTTTGATTGCGTAGATTTCGAAATTCTCGATAATTTTGTAGTCTACTGTATTATTCACAGATGTTTAAATTGATTTGGGATGACCTTCGGAGATGTTAATACTTTAGAATGACTATAATAATAGTTGTTTAAACAATGTGTAAGTGGAGATGGTCTTGGACCTAGTCCAATTTTTTTCACATGTAGATACAGCTTTGCTTAAGTAACTTTAAACTGTAATTGTAGCAGCTTTTATTATGTACACATCTAGTAGAAAGGTTCTTAAATTCAAAAAATAGTAAAATTGCCTTACTGTATTCAATACTTACCGAAATCTTTCCAAATAATAACTTAGTTTGTATGAATTACTATTGGTGAATAGCAAAATCATTGTTATTGTTGATACATTTTAAGAACCTACTGCTGACATACACTCTTAATTGCATGAATTGTAATATTTATGTTTATGTCTTCTGTGTCTAATGATGTGGTGTTCAAGAATTTAAAAAGATCGTTCAGTTCATACTCGCACTCTTGATTTTCAGTTAAACTCTTGTCTATACGCACTATCGTTTGAAAATCGGGATTTTTATAAAACCGCACACAAGTTATCGGTTCTTAATCTTCCTGTCTGTTAGATTTCCCAGAGTTTTGAGGTAATTTACTATATTTAGCGCTTCATCTAATGACAGCTCGGTTTCTTCTAATTTGCAAATGGCATCTAAAAGAATTAAATAATTTTCGGAAACTTGCTCTATTTGAGTATGAATTTCGGTATCTGAAACTAGCCGCTGGCTTACTGAAATTGCTTGGGCTTCTTGCGAATTTAAATTTAAGATGCGAGGTTTAATAATGCGTAAAAATTTCTCACAATATAAAAGAGCTTTAAACCACGTTCTTCATCTCGGCTATGGTGGCTGAAGAATGCTCGGATAAATCTGTTTAAACTCACGAATACGTTTTGGAGATCCAATAAAAACTTTTTTTGGTAGAAACTATAAATTGATCTGCTTTTGTATAATTATTTCTAATACATTCAGTTACAACATGGCATGCATGGAGCAAACAGGTTATATGAAGCAATTGAGGATAAGATTGTTTTATTAACTTTCCAACCATGTTCGAAACCCCATCTGTAACCAACATTACAAGTTGGATTGCCGATATACTGAACTTACCAAAGGTATTTTCTAGAGTTTCTACCATCCTTTCCGGGTTCGTCTTCTTTCCCCTTTTTAAAGTCCGCACTTTTAAAATTTAATTCTTTCTTGCATCTTGTTTCATCTACTGTCAGCCATATTCTTTTGATCTTTTAACTCTTGTAGCACCTAGACCTCTTGTTAGCAAGTTCTATTCCGGAACGTATTTCCCCTAAGCCTTCCGCAATTCTTCATTGACTACAATATGAAGAAATTCATACGGAAATTTATAATATAGTACATCACGTTGCGCATTTAACCGGTATTGTTTGCTATTAACATGTCTTTTACACACAAACTGTACGGTAAAATGTTGATATTGCAATCAATACATTTCATAAAAGTACCAGTGTATTCTAATGTCGGATATCGGTTAAGAACACTCGTCGAACATAACTAAGAACGCCTTCGATTCACCATCATCAATCTAATCGAGCATTCATACACGTACTAACCATACACATATGAATCATGACTTCGGGTATGTCCGACCGCTTTTGAAATGTATCATCGCCGCCAATGAGTCTTATTTATCAGGGAGAGACGTTGATGTTTATATATGGAAATATATATTAATATCATTTATATTCATTCGCCTTTATTACTATAAGCTAAATGTCAAAAATTAGCATTTAATTAAGTATGCGAACTTTTCTCGGTAGCAGTGACACCGCATGTTAAAAAGCATTTATGTGACCATAAAGGAACAATTATGAAACAGATTTTGCATATAGTAAAATATATTTTGCAATCCTTCGATGTCTTTTCAATAAAACTTGATATTACTCAGTTCCAAAATTTTAGAAAAGCGTCGCACCGTGTGACCATTAAAATAATGATATAATTTCTGAAATGTCAGCGGTACATATTTGTAATTATTTTAAATAGGCACCAGATAATTTTTATGAATAGACAGCTAAGTCTGTTTAAAGTAATTTTCCACATTAACATAAATGTTAATTAAACTGGTTTCTACTAATGGACACATTTCTGAAACTGGTTAAATTCCATACTATGTATTGGAAAACCTTCTAAAATTGTTCTGAAGTTCTTCTAGTTTTTAGTATGATGTAGTGCGCGTTGGAATGTTACGGTTTGTTATAGAATTTCTGATTTATTTTTGGGAGAGACTTAGACAATTTCCAGGTCGTAAAATGTTATTTTTGGCATCTAATTCCTATAAATATTTGAATTAGGGAATAACATTTGAGTTTCGAAATCAGAATATCAATTTTTGCATTGCATTTAACGCAGTAACAATTTATATTTAAGGATTTAATTTTTTTTTGTCATGTTCTTGATATTTCACACTGAAATCTTCTTTGCAGATTTTACAATTTCTGTTATTGCTTTCGGAATATCTTCATTTTTGTTTTAGTAACCTTCCGTGTTGAATCTAGATCGTTGTAATATTTTTCGATACTTTCTCTTTTTCTGAAACAATTGCCTATGTCGTATTTAAAAATAAATCCACGGGTGAATAATCTGTTATTGAACGTTTTATGCTGTTATATCAACACGACTTTTCAAAATAAACTACGCCTTGTCGTTAATTAAACCTTGTGCAAAGCGATGTGAAGAAGGTGAAATATTGGTTTACTTCACACTAATATGTGAGCTATAGGATTAGAAACTTGTACAGATTGAAAGGAATAATTTAGGTTGGACATTATTTTGTGTTAGATTTAATTTGCATGTTCTTGTTCCATTTTTGCGTCAGATTTGATTGCTCGTTCAGGGTTGCCTCGATTAATAGATCTGTTGACAAAGTAAACTAAGAAATTACTTATATATATTTTTTGTATAAATTCCTGGCGTAATAAAAGACGGGATAACAAGGCTAGTGACATTTTTAATGTTTCAAGATTATTAAACTAAAATAGACTGATTATAATAGATAATCCTATGAGGGAAATGCATATATGTAAATGTATAAAGTAAAGATGGCAAAAACTATTATAAAAGTGATGCACGATATTATTAAAATAGGTACTGCATGAAAATTAACTCGTACAAGTAATTTGAGGAATTTACGTATTAAATAGTATATTGAAATAAATTAAATACAGTATGCTTTCTAAAAGCTATTGAGCCATGCATATATTTATGGTGCCATTACTTAAAGTATATTAGTGTCAGTATATTGTTTCGTAAGGATTTCATGGCAGAATTTTTGTACGGATACTACGTGGTTTGCAAACATCAAATTTGCATCAGCAACAGCATGCCCAGATCCATCATAGATGAGTGCCTAGGAATAATAGTTTGATTCACAACATAATTGATGACTATAGAGTCTATGACATCTACAGTAGTTTACTTTAGCACACTTACCCAGATTCAAATGAACTCCATTCCGCGTACACCATCTGACAATAGCATCCAAACTGCTCTGGAGAAATAGATAATCTGCTAGGGAGGTTATGGTACTGTAGATCTTAAGATTGTCCGCGTATACATGTAGATTACAATCCAACTCCCGGAGATCATCCAAATAAATATTGAATAAAAGAGATTCCAAATTGGATCCCTGACATACACCAGAGGAAGCAGAAAATGTATATCCATTGTAGTGGATATAGCAGGAACGAACAGTTAAATACGAGGGGATCAATTGTGTTACACTTGCAGGAAAACCTGAACTACTTAACTTAGATATCATAAGAGAATGATTGATAGTATCAAATGCCTTACTAAAATCGCTATATAACACATCCATTGGTTGACGTTCATCCATAGATTAGCCAATATATGGCGCTAACTCTGCAAAGTTGGTTGTAATAGATCTCCCAGCAATGAAAGCATGATGTCGCGTAGATACATAAATAAGGTTCGACACTAACGCAGATTCCGTGAGACAGAAGATGTTCTAAAAAGTTGGATAAACTATTTATTGGTCTATAATTTCGGAAGTTGGAACGATTACCTTTCTTAGCTTCTTCCAAGCGCCAGGGAAGGTAAAAGGACTTACGGTTAAGGTTAAATATTCTGGTTAGAAGTCCATATAGTACTGCGCAACAATCACGTACAAAAACTGCGAGGAAGCCGCCATGACCAGCAGTAAAATTAGATTTTAACTTCTTGGAAGCGTAGTAAAAGCTCTAACCAAGGAACTATCTCTAACCACCACTCCATCGAGAGACTGGGGCTTCAGTAATGCTTGTGAGCCAAGCATAAACACTCTAAGAATTCATCTGCGAAAGTCTGAACAATGTTGTTGGGAACATCAACAGTGGAACCGTTCAAAGTAACACATCCAAGAATTCTTGATGTACTGTGCGTTTATGTACTGCCAGATTAGCTTTGGGTTTTGTGCTATATCTTCTGCAGCCGCCGTCTGATATTCCGCATATGCAACTCTAATTTTGTCTTTAACTAATTTCCTAAGATCTATTGGGCCGACAAACACTTCCAAAACCAAACGAAAGTATCTTGCTTTGCGGAAAATACCGTTTCTATATCCTGGTAGTAGCGAGAAATGTTGGTAAAATAATAATAAAAATGGCAACATTATAGTAATGGACAAATGTTAATAAAAAGTTTTTTAAACGTAACAAGTTAAAAATCCCATTAATTTTCCATTAAATACGTAATTCTATACGTTATATCTGCTTGGTCAATTAACAATTCAATTTGTTTTTTTTTTTATACAAGACCTTTGCTCACCTCATTGTTAGATAGAACATTTTCAGAACCTCCTGCGTTAAATTATCACTATTATATAATATTGTGTTGCAAGTGGTTGATGATTCACTCTCGTACATTGATAAGTACAACAAACAAAAAACCTTTTTGGTAACCTTCCATCGCCCAAAAGGCAGCGTCACATCCTCAGAAATCCAATTAGAATAATATTACCTTGCGTAAAACTATGCTCTTGTAAATTGGTTAAACCGGTTGCTATGCGGAGTAGGTATATTGAGGCAATTTTCGCCGACACGCTTCCAGTTTTATTATCGGTGAATCGCACAAAATTACGTAAAATTCACCGTTCTGCTCCATAAGATCGTCTCCTTGCTATATGCGGAGAATTTTTATTGGAATTAAATAAATAATACGCGCTCGCATTTACAACTTGTTTGCGATATGCGAAATTGTACGTCGCATATCTACATAAATCCTTGACATAGTAAGCTGAATATCGTTATTGGGACGCGGTAAACAAGAGACAGATCATAGGTGATACTAGCTTTTACCTTCTACAGTTTTTCTTCGTTGAATAAACGTGCGTGTTTTCTTGTTGCAGATCTTCAGATCAACAACAACAGATTTCGAAGAAGAATTCTTCGATCTTTGCAGCGTTTAAGCGTAGAATGGCTTCAGCCACTAGGCAGAAAAGACTGATAGGTAAGTCGAACATAATTGTTTCTTGAATATCGTATTTTGTTTGCTTATTTTAAATTTTTGTTCTCCATCAGTATACAGTCTTCGCTGAAAGAAATTGAGCATACATTTAAGAGATTTAATAGGAAAACTTAATTGCGAAGTTGATGCCACTAGTCGAAAAGAAAACTAAAAGTTGTAGCTTAAACGATGATTTTGTTTCACAGTTTCTACAGTGACTAACATAAAAATTGGTAGCATAAAAAGAAAATATTTTTTCTACTTCTTATAAACGTCATAAATAAAAGTTGTCGCCTGTTGAATTTTACTTTTTTCTAAGAAATTAATAGAAAAATATTCAAAATTTAGTTGGTACTAAGATTCAAAAGAAAACAAAATTTTGGGATGACTGTATCTTTCTTGTAGTACGTAGCTGAACATTAAAACTACATCCAAGAATAACAATTCCGTTAGAATTTCATGTACACGTCTACAAAATAAATATTTTTGCTTTATCTTATAAAAAGAAAAGAACATTATGCTAAACCATTCAACCGTGTTGATAATAGCATCCTACATAATTATGAGATACGGAGGTAAGGTATACGATATAGTAAAAACCTGCTTAATCAATTATATACATCGTGTGAGAGTAATCTCTAAAGAAAACAGTAGCTAATAAAATCTGTTAACAATACAATGAGAAATATCGCAAGGATCCATGCTAAGTCCACTTCTGTTTGTGCTACAAGGGCTGTCTTTTAAGTTTTTCATATACAGCTGGAATAAAGCAGCAGACAGCTTTTAAGGACTTTATTGTTTTTCGAAATATCCTCTACGGAGATTAATGCACTCTTGCATGCGCTCGAATCAACTCTGGAATTGGTTATTCTACTCGTTTGTTGCTACAATCAAAATTGCGTTTTTGAAGGCATCGATTGCTCGTTCTCACGACTGAAACCTTTAACCACGCAGTCCGTTCTTGATTTTCGAAAAGGTAAAGAAATTGTTGGGACTATGTCCGGAGTGTATGGAGGATGGTCTAACAATTAGACGTTTTGTTGTGTCAAAAATTCTTGTTGGAGACACTTGAGAACGGATGACTTTTCCGTCTTTATTCAACTTGGAACACCTAAACAGACGACTAGCATTTATTTTTTGACTTGTTGTTTCTGAAAAAACAAAGAAATAAAAAAGGAAAGAAAAAGAAGAGGATGAAAAAGGTTCCTCTGCCTTTTTCCTGATCCTGCCTTTCTCTTTTCTTTTCTTTGCTTCTGACCTGCTTTTCTCTTTTTTCTCTTCTTTAATATTCTTTCCTTTGTTTCTGTCCCCCTTTTCTCTTTCTCTTCTTTTTTCTTTTTCTTTCCTTTGCTTCTGTCCCTCTTTTCTCTTTTTTCTCTTTTTGTTCACCCTTTTCATTTTTTTCAATTTTTATTTTCTTTATTTTTCCTCTTACTTTTATTTCATTTTATGCTCTTATACCTCATCATGACATGGTCCAATTCCGGAAACAGTTCATTTATTACTGACTCTGGCCGTGGAAGCCTACGTAATTATTTCTTCACCACGTAAGTGAGTTTTTTTAGACTTTGAAGCCGTCTAGAGTTTCTTGACACCAATTCTTTCTAGCCGTTTTTTATTCTTCGGTCAGCAGATGCGGTATTTAATGGGGAACTATTTTTTTATACACAATTCTTCATGCAAAATTTTTTGAAATTAATTTGGTAATTTTAAATTTTATCATAAATCAATTCAGACGCAAGAAATTGTCATGTCCAAACCTGATTAATGTAGAACGTGCTATTTATGGTCCATCCATGGGAAAGAAATGTATTTTCTTCGTAGATGATGTGATTGTGGTGCAAAAAGAACAGTGAGATGCGCAACCTCCTGTGGAGCTATTAAGACAATGGGTTGATCATGGTCATTGGTTTGATAAAGACACATCTGTACTACAATTAGTTCATATGGTTAGGCTGGTATGTTATTTTGTTACTTAGTGTAGAGCTCTGTCTTTTAGATGTTTGTCGGTGCAATAGGTGCTCCTGGGGGGGTTATAACATGGTTACTTCAAAGTTCTTGCATCATTTGCAAATTATATGCAATGTCATTGCCGAAAATGGAAACTGTATAATTATAATGTATAATTATATTTTTTCATTTTTCAACTAACTAGCCAACTTTGGCAGTTCGTGTAAATACAACACTACATGTATCACACTGAAACATTGGATTTAAGTTAACTAAAGATGGATGTTAGTTTTTACTACTGACATTTGATTAGTGGCGTCCTCTATGTCCCAGTATGCAAAACTTAGGACATTCATCGTATTTAATTTGTTATAAACGTTAATTATTGTGCTATTATGTAGGTTTAATTAAAACTTAATACATGGCAGTAATATTTTTGGAGTGTTATTTTAATTTTGACTGTCCTTAAAAATACTATTTGCTCCAAAATAATTTTTTGCAGTTGGTGCGATGTGTATGATGGTTACTGTACATGTCAAATGTCAATTTCGCTTTTCTTTAGAAACTAAAGGAACTATGCCAACTCATTGATTCACCTGCACATACTTTGTTTCGATAAAAATAATTCGAAAACGCATTCCATGAAGGTTTATATTTTTTCTTTTCCTCTCAAAGTCTCGTTTCACTTTTTCTCACATCCATATATTTATATCTACGCAATAACATCGAATTACCCGCATCCGATCCGCTTCTCGTTCCATCAAAATAAATAACAACCTTACAACAGCTCCGTGAAAGGATTCTAGCGCGCTATTTGAACGCCTAAAGACGAGTTCAGCGAAAGAATGCAATTGCTTTGTATTTTTTTTCCTTCTTACAGAGTTGTAAATAGCTTGCTGATGTTTATATGCGTGCATGCAGTAACATCCGTCGTGGTAGAAAACCCGTATTAACTTATTTACGAACGTACGACGCCCATGAAACCGCCGTTTCGTTCTAAAAATAGTAGCGGATCGTGACCAGTTTTTCGGTCATGTTCGCTCCGTTTCGAGATCTTGTTTTATACGCGACAAGACGAGGGGTTTTAGTACGAAATGAGAACAAAAAACGGTAGATAATAAGCAACTGAGACGTATATAATTATTGTGGCTACCGAGGTATGTGTCTGCACGTCATGCATATGTTAAGTATCCACGGGAGGCTGTACAATAGCACAAGATTTATATGGAAGCGATTAAGAGCGGCATAAATTCATGTGAATACAATCCATAACATAAATTACTTGATGTTGTTAAGCTATTGGAAATATGGAGATAGTATTTGAGGGTAGTTTTGAAATTGTCACATAGATGGCGATTAAAACATCTCACTAGTTTTGTTAAGATATATAGCATAATTATTGATTTCTTACTCAGATCGCGGATTGTTTCGTCTCACTATTTGAAGTAATTTACACTAACACTTCTGGATGATGTTGTATGTTTAACTTAAGCCAGGATATAACATCTGCCTTTATTGAGAAACAGTGTGGTAGGGTGTGCTGTCTATAACAATAATAGAATTTGTTGGCATGTTAGGTATTAACTTTGTTTTAAACTATTTTAAAAGATTTTCGTAATTAATTTAATCGTGTTTACTTTTTGTCTTTGATTTAAATAAATGCGACCAATTTCACCATCGACATGACACGTAATAGCGTTCCTCTTTCAATAATTTTTCTTCTTCTAAATTTTGCCAGCACTTAGACAGTGTGATCTTTATGCACATTATTTTCACCAATCTACATTATTGCCCTCTTATTTTGACCGAAGCTATCATGATGTTTAATAAAGCTTAAGTATTATATTTTCCATGCAACTATATCCTCAACCCCACTTTTCAAGTAAAACACTTAACGTAGATGCAATTTTGGTAAAAGTAGACTTATTTTATTCCGAAGTACACATTTAAAAATTATATGAATATAAATGTTAAGCATATAAAATAATAAATTACTTGTCTGTATTATGCAGCCTTTGAAACAACTTCACTAACTCTCTTCACTAGCTTTGTAATTGTGGCAGATGTTGAGGATTTGGCTTTTAATGACATGTATAGTTTATTTTCAATAGATACGTGATATCGCTCTTTCGGATTTATCAGACATTGCAGCGACTTACTACCATCTCTACATGAAAAGTGCAGTGACCTGTTTGCTTTTTCTCCTTGCAGAACTTAATTATAACCTTCGAAATAGCTAAAGCATGATCTTTCAGAGATTTCTGTTTAGATATGCTCTATAAAATTTGAATAGAAATATTGACTGTGCACCAATAGGAACAAAGGGAAAAATAATGCTTGCTGATATTTTCAAACATTAATTTGTTTCTCAAAACTATTCATATTTCCTTGGACGTGGTGCCCTTATTTACTGACATCTCTAAACAATTGGAAATTCACTTGATTACCCTATACAGGCCCTTTATTACCGATAATCCTTCTCTCTTCTTTGAAACTTTAACTGGTGTTGTTAAATTTCTCTTCGATAATTTCACTTTCTCTTTCGAAGTGAATTTCTACAGACAAGCTTATGATACTCCCGTATGCGGAGTCCTTGAAGCCATATCTTAGGTATATTAATTAAGGATCACACTTACTGAATGCCGTGTTGCTTACTTTGCCATTTCATTTTGGGTTCATATCCAAGTATATTGATGATCTGATATGTGGTGTACCATGTGATCCTATTCGCTTTGGAATGTTTTAAAAATTTCTATTCGTCCATTAAATTTACAGTGGAATGTGAGAAAGATACGTCTGTCACCTTCTTGAACGCCAGAGTGATAAGGTAACTTGGCATACCAAATCCAATTGCTCTGGATAATATATTAACTAATTCTCTGGTCATTCATTGTGTACCAAACTGAATACTTTAATTTCTTTAAGAAATGGAATTCTGCAGATGTGGCACCTCACCTTTAGGGAAACAAACAAGAGCAATATTCTCAATATATTTCTTAATAATGGTAAATTTCCTTACGTGGAGTTTTTAACAGACCTACAAAATGCTCTTTGTAGCCAAACCTTAATTGATGTTTTCATTTGCCCAATATAATTGTATGTCTTATTATAAAAAAAGGACTATATCTCCAAATATTTTGGACACAAATTTTACTATGCTTATTTAACAATAGTGATAGAAATTTCTGAAGGAAACAATAGTACGTTATATTTTTTGATTGTAAAAACGAAGTTGGCGTTGTTTCTAATAGCATCGTGAGTTCTAAACACATTTTTTGGTCTTCTCTTGTATTGGTATTCAATTGTACAATAGTTATGACATATTATGACGTTATACAATCACTGTGTTATCGACATATCCTATTTAAAATTATATTTTTTATTAAATAAGCAGGTCCAGGTACCACAGCTTGGCATTAGATAATCGTCATTGCCCTTCCTTTTTATCGAACTTACCGGAAATAAGTCATCTAACAATTTGCTTTTATCACTTCATTTATTATTAGTTGGAATTGGAGGTCGAAAGTTATTCACTTTAACACAATAGGGTTTAATTGATGCATTTATTGATTCTAAACTTTAGTGTCAATAAACTGTGTTCATGTAATTTGGCCTTTTTAATGGAAGTAGTTTTACACCCAAAGATTTCATATGTAAGTTGATTTGAATCTACGGTTCCCACTAATTGAATTGAAGCCATCTTCGCGTTGAAAGAAATTTGTGATAGAAACAACTTCATATTCAGAGATATTCATTTATTACTACAATATTATCCTGTTGTTGTATACCTTTACAATAAATACCAAATTTTAACTTAAATTTGTACTTCCTTCTATTATGAAATGTGTTAAGATGTTTTAGTAATATTAATTTAAAAATTTGCTTTAGTTTGTATTTGTGAGTGTAATAATAGTGATTTTGGAAATTTGTGTCTTCTTAGAAAAATTAAAGAAATGCGAAAAGTAGTGACGAAAATATTAAATTGTACTTTTCGCAGCACTTTGGTATGTTGTTTTGAAATTCTCGTTTCTTCTGTATATCTTGAGTGTCGTAACGGATATTTTTCTTAAAATTTATAATAAATTAAGAAAAAAATATTTTTATGCACTTCTTAGTTTCAGTATTTTAATCATTGTATTTATAAGTAACTGTTTGAGAATCTTATTGTGTTTCAAACTTATTTTGACTACTTTTAATGTGATACTTCATGGGAGAAGCTGTACACTATCTGTTGCACACTACTTTTGACAAAATAATCCAGAACCTTGGAGCTTGCAATGTCTGCTTGTTTGTTGTTCTTGGTTTGTTCGCCTGCCCCTTTATATTCCTTCAGTATATTGCTTAAAGTAAATTATTTATCAAATTAATATTTAAAATTTTACTTGAAATATCTGGGATACGAGGGTTGGCTTTTAAGTTTTGCATATAGAACTGGGGTAAAGCAGTAAACAGCTTTTAAAGACTTTATATTGTTTTTCGAAGTATTTTCCACGAAGTTCAATACACTTATGATGTGTAATTTTACTTCGTTTGTCTTAAACCATGTGTATTTGATTTTTCAATGTAATCTCTAAAGGAAAACTATAACAACTTTAAAATGAACTGCCGGGAAAATCTAAGATTTTCACAATGGGAGACTTCAACTCTAAAGTCGGTAATACAGTTCCATCAGGCGTGATCCAAAGATTTAATGAAAACCTTATCAACCATAACTGCGAATTAATAACACATTCTTTGCACATAAAAACTAGCAAAAATATAGATTTGGTAACACAAGAGACGAAAATTCAATGACAGATTACGTTATCACCAACAGGACCATACACCTGAGTCAAATATTAGACGTAAGAACATTCACATCAGCAAATGTTGGCACAGAGCACGGTCTAGTTCTATACAAATACCGTTTCAAGGCCAATCTTCAAACGAAGGAACCACCTTTGTATAACGAAAAATTCAACGTGGAGTCATTAAATGACAGCTTAACAAAAATATACCATATTGGATTAAGTGAAAAAATGGCTTCTAACCTCTAACAGAAGATGAAGCTGCCGAACACATGTGGGATAAGATAAAAACCAGCATTATAGCAAAGGCTGAGGAAGCACTTGGAACTAGAAAAGTGAACTTGTAACTTCGTCGGGGCGATAGCGTGAGCCCAGTTTTGTTTAACCTCATTGTAGATAAAATAATTAATAGTGTAAAAGAAGTTGCTGGAGGGTATAGGATGGCGGAAGAATCAAGGAAGATATTATGCTATGCTTACGATTCAATCTTGATGGTAACTAGGACGACCTATAACGACTGCCGTATTGTTTCCAAACAAAGGCAGAAAGCCTTAATATGCGGATATCTGTGGAGAAGACTGAATCGATGATCATACCAAAAAAGCCTATTAGATGTAAATTGGCTGTAAACCGCAAACCACGTACTTAGGAGTTGAGATAACAAGCTCCAAAAACTTACAGCAGGAAATCAGAGCTCAAATTAATAAAGCCTCAAGAATCCATGGCTATTTGGAAGTTCATATGAAGGAATATATGTCCGCCGAAAGTAAGGTTCGCACATATAAAACAGCGGTAAGACCTGTACTCGCATATGCAGAGGAAACTCGAGCAGATATTATAAAAGGGAAGAGCATGATGAGGACAGCGGAGATGAAGACACTAAGGACTATTAAAGGAGCGAGTCTGAAGGACCAGATAAGAAGGTGATACGAGAAGATCTCGAAATTCAAGACATAGCATGATTTACTACGACGGCGAGACAATGATTTTGGAGGAATCACGTCCACAGAATGAAAGAAGGCCGATTGATGAAATGGATAAAGGATGAAAAATCGAATTGTAGGAGACCGAGCTCCCAAGAGAACATTAAGAAGAACACATCTAAAAGAATACCTAGAAAATAACGCCTAGATAAGAAAACGCTGTAAATACAGTTTTCTCATGGTATTAGTGAAATCAATTCACGAGAAAGACATGTCAAGACATAAAAACGCTAACACACGGACATGTTTCTGCCTACCGTTTTATGTCTCTTCACATGTCTTTCTCGTGAATTGATTTCACTAATACCATGAGAAAGCTGTATTTACAACGTTCTCTTATCTTAACATTAAGAAGAGTAGAAGAAACAAGGCCAAGTCTTAGGAAAACGCCAAGAAGATGACATTGAAAAATACCCTTTAATTATTTTATTAAATACATCTCATTTTCTTTGGTTTATTTTTTAATTAAGTGAATTGCTCCTACCACAATTTCCTTTAAAACGAACCAATTCTTTAATTGTAACTAGAAGTAGTGCGTAAGTTTTCTTCGAAAAATGAGATTTCCTTTCCAAACTCTATATCCTTTACATTCTTTTTAGAAATCTAAAACACCGTATTTGACCGCACTTAAGCGTAAACTTAAATCGATTGGTTTGGGAAATACGATCTCGACCGCAGGTGTTGAACGACGTCCAAAATAAACGACACACATATTCGCCGATGTTGTTCTACACATTATCTGAAAATAACAGAGAGGAGAATTAGTGTGTACACAACGATAAAATAGCGATTTCCATTGAACACCTTTTATCTATTGTTATTGTAAATCACTTTAATCCGTTAACTATATCTATCTATTTACGTAGTACATTATATAGTTAATTTCCTGCCGCCCCCTCGTATCGTTTAACGTCATTACTTCGCAGGTTATTGCTGGAGATTGACACTAATGAAAGTGTAAAAGATTTATTTTTATTGGGATGTTATAAAATCGTTCGTTAAGGCAATTTGATGTAAATTCGAACGGTCTCTTTTCCATATCAGGCCGAAATTTATGTCGTCTACCTCGTACTTTTGCAGAAAAAGCAATTTTACAAACATCATTTTTGTTTCCCATCTATTTTTTTCCAGGACCTTCGACTATACCAACGTTAAATCATCGTATTCGTACAACACGTGTCTCAAACATATCGCGTGATCTTCCGCTAAAAATAGGTTTTAGGATTAGGTTTCCACCAACGTGGTTAGATTCGCATACTCGCCGACTTACTGACCGATGCGTTTGAAGAGCGGATCAATCAAATGAATAATTTTTTTCGCTGCTATTTTATTAAAGATAAGAATATGATGAATATTGATTAAGCAAAAAATATACATATGATGAAGCTCCCACCGAGTGAATTTAAAATTGCGTGTATTTGTTGCACGAGATGTCACGTGTGCCTTTTAGTTTAGATTGTTCGGATTGTTTGTCCCAGAATGATTTATTTTTAGTTTCGCGGAATTGTTCGACGTCTTTTTTCAAGGAATCCTGAGACGTCTAACAATGACGTCGTTAAGCTTTTCCGAATAAAAATACCGCGTTTGGAATGCGTCAAGTCACGTAAGTTAGGAAATTTAAAGGTAGTTTTATGAGTGTAATAGTAACAAATCACCACAACAATAAAGGTGCAATAAGAAAAACTAGAAAATCCAGAAACTGTTATGGAGCTGCAGCTGCAAAACATAAATTGCTGTTTTACATTTGAACAAGTAAAGAATTCAAATGTGTTTTTCATCAATTTAAAGACCTATATACGTCCAAGGCGTTATTACATACATATGTAGAAGCATCCTGAATTGGTAATATCGAATTTTCTCAAGCACTGCTGTGCAATTGACGAGCCTGCGTTATTAAGTTGAATAAAATTTTCGATATCGCTATCTAAACACCATAATCGTAGATAAGGAGCAGTTTCAAGATATATATATGGATTGTCTTGTAACCATGTTAGATAATTTTAACCAATGGATTTTGCTATCCTCTTAACCACAACACTTCGCTGAAAACTGGATGCTCGTTTCGACAGATAAGTTATCATCTTCAGCAGTAAAAGTAACTGTTCAACTGGTAAAGTTTCGTTTAACCTTTCGCAATAATTTTATTGCCGTTTACGCAGATATGTACGAGGGCGACTTGAAATGTTTCCGGAATCGACAAGGAAGACACGGTATTGGTGTGGTTTTTTTATTTCTATTTCTCGATGGAGTCTCCTCGAAAACCAATACACTTTTTCAAACGATGATCCTCAAGCCGTCGGATGTAGGATGTTTCGAGATCTGCAAAATAGCGAGAGACTAATTCGTAGCGCAACTCATTCAATTTGGACACGACGATGCGGGATGAATGAGACGGTACATTGCCGTGGTAGAAAAGCACCTTTTTCCGCTGCAAACGAGGCCGTTTCTCCTTCAATATTGCATCGAATCGGGTCAATAAATCGCTGTAGTATTGCCCCGTGATCGTCTTCGTCTGCAGATAGTCGATGAGGATCACACCTTGGGAATTCCAAAAAATTACCTTTCCGGTCGATGGAATGGTAACACCATTGTTGCCAATCCCAGATATATAAATAGCACCCTCGGATATATTTGACTGAATTAAAAACACAATAGTTTTTGATTTCATGCAGTTTTATTATTTTCTGTATTTCTTCTTTCTGTTTACTTTTCCCTTTCCCCATTTTTCCCCATCCGTTTCTTCTCCCTTTTTTTCTGATTTCCCTTTTCTTCGTTTTCTTTTTCATTACGTTTCCTTCCTCTTTCTTCCCATTGATTATCAGCTTCTTCTTTTCCCTCTGCTTATTCCTCTTTTTTCCTTATTCATTTTTCGATTTATCTTTTTTGTTATCCCCTCTTTCTTCTTTTTCCTTTTTTCGTCTTCTCCTTCTATCTTCTCTTCCTTTTCTTCGCCACCTTCTTTTTTCTCCGTCGTTTTTATTATTATCTCTTCCTCGTCTTATTCTTTATCTTCTTCTTTCTCCTTTTTCTTCATTTTCACCCTCCTTTTTTCTTCGTTGTTTTTATTATCATTTCATCCTTCTTCTTCTTCTTCCCGTTATCTATGTTCCTCCTATTCCTTTTATTCTTCTTCCTTTCGTTCTAATTGTTTATCCCTTTCTCGACTTATTATTTTTTTACTTGTATTCTTGTTCTTCTAGGTGTTCCCCGTCTTTCTGCTCATGTCTTCTCCCTCTTCTTCTTTCTCATCCTCTTTCTTATTTCCATATTATTTAATTTTCGTCCTTTCACATTGACATTAGTTTGCCCTCTTTTAAAAAATTTAGGTTACCGGATCGCAACCGCGTTGTAATTGCATAAGAATGCCGACGTTTTGCTCTCAGGTGTATGGAGCTTCATCTGGGCTGTTGCACGTCGTATTGCTGCTGTGCTGTGTGTTCAAGCAGCGATACGACAGAAAAAGCGCGGAAACTTAAATTCTTTAAAAGAAAACGACAAAGTCTCCAATACCATGGTGGTTTTCTCTGCCATTATTAATTTAGTTGTTCTGATCCTTTTCTAAATTACAAACAATCGAATTCTAATAAGACGTGTACATGAACTTAAAATATATGTATCTGATGCTCGTTAGGAAACTACAGGATATATACTAGGATATAGTCTAAATTATGTTTCTATATCTAAATTATATCCATTATTTTGTTGAGACTTCAAAGTAAATATGGGAATAAAGAAGGCATTAATAGTATTTGCAACTCTATTTTAATGTTCTCTTTTGTTACAGATAGGATAACATGTCGTCAAGTATTGAATATTATGGTCATCCTCGGCTTCATGTTCAACTACATGCTCCGAGTGAATCTGACGATTGCCATAACAGACATGATCTACGAGAATCGTACCAACGCGACTTTTTCGAACGTCACTGTTCCCGTCGAAAATGTTACTTTCTCTCTTCAAAACGCGTCCCAAACGCAATCGCTCGATACCCAGCTGGTTGACAAGTCCTCCGACAGCGGTCACACGAAATTCCACTGGGATAAGCACGCGCAAAATCAACTCTTAGGTTCCTTCTTCTGGGGTTACATCCTCACCGAATTACCAGGAGGTAGGATGGCCGAGATCGTCGGTGCGCGTAAGATTTTCGGCGGCGGCATGTTGGGGGCTAGCATTTTAACGTTGCTAACGCCGGTGGTTTGCTATTGGGGCTTGATCCCGTCGATTGTGCTGAGAAGCGTGATGGGTTTCTTCTTGGGCGCGACATGGCCGGCGATACCACCGATGGCCGCCAAATGGATACCGCCGATGGAACGTTCGAAATTCATCGCTAACATGATGGCGTCGGCTCTCGGAGCCGCCTTCACCATGCCGGTATGCGGTTTTCTCATCGACAGGTTGGGTTGGGCTAGCGTCTTCTACGTTACAGGGGCTGTAGGTTTAGTTTGGTCTGTTTCGTGGTTCTTTTTAGTGTTCGACTCGCCCGCTGATCATCCGAGGATCAGCGCCGAAGAGCGTTTGGAGATCGAGACCAAAATAGCGGAGGGAAGCGGGCGCGGTCAGAAACCGAAGAGCGTGCCGTGGTGCGCTATGCTTGCTAGCGCTCCGGTTTGGGCGATCATCATCACGCACGGATGCTCCGTGTTTGGTTATTTCACCGTCGTTAACCAGTTGCCCACGTACATGAAAGACGTGCTGCACTTTAACGTCAAGGCCAATGGACTTCTATCCAGCCTTCCATATTTAGGTAAGTTCATGTTTAAAGTTGTTTTTATTTCGTTGAAAGGAAACCGTTACATTTTATTTATTTCTACTATTGACCAGCAATTTCTGTCTTTCTCGTCGATCAGTTAACTCGAACAGCATTACAATGAAACGTGTTAAATTCAAAAAGGAATTTTTCCCATCAATTGCAGAAAATTGATTACCTTTTGGTTCATGTTAATTCATCTTATCTTCAATTTTTTAAACAAATTCAATACTTTTGTCACATTTATTTGACTGAAACTATACAGATTATCTCAGTTCTCTTTGGAAATAAGGTAATCAGTGCTACAAGGATATGCTATAGAAGAATTATATGAGTGGTTTAAAGCGTTAGACGTAGCTTGATTCAATTTCTTATTTTACTTGTTCTTCCCTATTTTGTTTGCATTTCTCCTTTTCATGATCTTTTGCCTATATCTCTTCTTTTTATTTACGTTTTCTTCTTCCCATTTATCACCAGATTTTCCCCTTTCTCCTCCTTTCCTTTTCTTTTCTTTTTGTTTCCTTTCACCTTCTTTCCTTCTCTTTATTTTTCCAGTTCCTTCATATTTTTTATCACATTTCCTTTCTTTTTCTTTTTCCCGTTTTCCCCACCAACATTTTCTTCTCCTTCTTTTTTCATCCCTATGCCTTTTTTTTTCTGGTATTATCAACATCCCTTTCCCCTTCTATATCCTTTTCATCTTCTCATTTTTCAATTCTTCTTCTTTCTCATCTTATTCCTTTCTCCTTTTTATTACCATTCCGCTTCTCCCTCTTTTTCTTCATCGTTTTTTGTCATCTCCTGCATGCCATAAGAAATATATGACTGATTTACAAGGAAGGATGGGGGGTGGTTGCTTCAATTTAATTATAACATATACGAGGGTAAGCTGAAAAATTTGGTAACTAAAGCATAGGAAGTAGCAATATTTTAATGAAATGTGGTTTATTTTTCGGCATAATCCTCCCTCAAGAGCAATACCTTTATGTAGTCCATGCTCAAGTTTCTTTATGCCTTCATAGCACTCATTTTGCTCGAGCTTCCCAAAATAGTAATTCGCGGCAGCTATCAGCTTCTCATCCGAAGCAAATCTCATGCCGTCGAGGTGTTTGTTAAGCTTAGGGAAGAGATGAAAGTCTAAATTCGGTGATTAAGGGTTATGCTGAAGCGGTTCGAACTTTAATTTGGCTAATTTTACTGCAACAATTCTGCTCTTGTTAACTGGCGCATTGTCTTGATGGAAAAGGACTTTTTACTTTCTTCCGAGTTTTTTTCGACGACAGTTGCCTTCAATTGATCCAAAAGTTTTAAGGTAAAATGTAGAAGGAGAAAAGTGGGGACGAAAAATGGATGAAAAAAAAACAAGAAAATGAGAAAAAACAACAAAAAGGATTTCTCCTTCGAAGGGGAAAGAAATTGGTGAAGATTCTCTTGTTACTTCTTCATCTCTCTTGCCCTTGTGTTTGTCTCTTTTTCCCTTTTCTCTTCCTATTTGTTGTTTTTCCTCTTTTTCTGCCCTTTTCATCTTCTTTCTGTCGCCCTTTTTCTTTGTATTTTACTTTTTATTAATTTCATTTGCTTCTCCACTTTAGCTTAACCATGACACGTTCCAATCTCGGAAGCAGTTCGTTTATTCTTAGCTGTAAACTTGCAACCTTCTTACGCCTATGTGTTCCCTATGTTTCTAAAAAAAATGAGATAATCTGTATAATTTCGTAATTTTCATGAAGATAAGTTTATAATTTCTGACCATGTTTTATGAAAAGAAGATACTAAAGAAGTTGTTATAAAAAACGGCTACATTGTTTCCAATAGTTCAAATCGGAGCCTTGACCTTTTCTCAGAGATGTCTTCTGTAATATTTTTGTTTAGTTTCAATATCCTGCATTTTAGTATAAATAACCTTTTGCTGGCGACCAAGTCTGTCAGATTCGTCTTCTTTTTCTATGGCGAAGTATTTTTGGTTAACAAAGGAATGTTACGAAAATTTACCGATTCGAATGAAACTTGGAAGTATTATGGCTTCACGCTTTATATTTAATTCAGTTTATAGCAACATGAAAACTAAAAAAATACGTTACTCCTTGTTTAGAAGCCCTATCTAATAAAGTGATGTTTGATAAGTGAAACTGTTGTTTCTGACTGGTTTTCCGAAAGTTTCGTCCACATCGCTGGCGGTGGATATCTTCAGCGACGACGGTGAAATGGTCATCTTGATCTTCATTGTCGAAAGCAATTCCAATCGGCTTTACAGCCTGGAACAACTATTTCACTTCAAACACCGGCTGTAAAACCCTACTTTTTCTTGGGATAATGTTTAGCTTGTACTATGTTAATGTACTTATGCTTTAGAAAAGACGTACACTCACGGAAATGTAAAAGTTATACTGAAATAATTTGACTTTTTTGCCTCTTCTCTCATAAACGAAAGACGTAACAACGCTCGTGATAGTTAAAATAGTTACCAAATTTCATTCAAATCGATGAGTAACATTTCACATTTTCTTGTATGTACATATGTTTGGAATGTGAACAATTCTAGTCTCAACAATATTTAATGATTGAATGAATTGTTTTTTGGCTTAATGTTAATAAAAATGCCGCTTCACATTGTCTAGGAATTTGTGAAACCAACTGCGTAGTATTTATTGCGCGTAAAAATTAAATATAGTTCACATGCTAAATACGTGAGGTACCGACTGCACGTACTGTACTACAAAACAATTGTTAAAACCGATTTTTTAGCATTTTACAGCAGTTTGCTTACCTTTATTTACTTCTTACGGTATAAACTAGACAATCTACACGCGATTGTTGTCCAGTATTCGCAGAAAAATCGCAACGCCAGCCAATGAAAAAGATTTATGATAATATATGCAGGCTGCCAGCCAAGGAACCTTATTGTATAGCACGTTAATCGTTTTACAACCGTTTTCTCATTCCAAACAATCCCTATGTACCGTACCGAACAAAAGTAACTCCGTTCAATACCAACGATTTTGCAATCGTCGTAAATTTCTATTACGCCCAGATACTTTTGCTCACTATTATACGTACAGTTAGCTCGTTAGTATTAACAATGATTTTTCAAAGGAATTTCGTTAGAAGGATGGTCGTTATTTGTATAACGTCGCTTAGAAATGTTAAAGTTAACGTGCGTTTGTGTATGCTCTGCAGAAGTATATAATTATTGCTTCCTGTAGTGGAGATGCCGTTACAAAAATTATCGTGTGAGTTGGCAGAAGCTGTGTGCTAGGAATTGTGTTTTGGTGCAAAGTTTTGGATTTGAATGAGAAGAATTGTAGAAGATCACTTTTAGGCGTATAGAAACTGTAGGTTTTACGTTAGAAACAGTTGAGTGAAAGTTTCAAAGTTTGTTACCTTTTATGAAAGTAATTTCTAGATAGGTTTTGTATATTTGAAATTTAAATGCAATTTACCACGGAAAATAATAAATAATGAATTCAGTGTTGCTAAGAGCTAATTTCTCACCAGATTACATATTTATAACCGAAAGTAAGTTCTTTTATCGACTACAAATAATATTGAAATACGTTTTGAATATTGTGTAATATAAATAATTATAATACATTATTTATTTTACAATTATATCAATATATATATGAAATCGATTTTACTTTTCTTTTAGAGTTATGTGGTGCAAGCTTCCATTGTTTTCTATTTCATTTAGAATACCAGATGAATTATATAATAGTGTACGTGATCCTTTTCTAAAATTGCAGTTATTGGATCGAAAATATAATTTTCACCATATTATAAAGATAGACAAAAGGCTTGACAAATTATATACAAACTAATAAAAAAATATATGAAATTCAAATTGATTAAATATACGCGAAAGCATTGAATTTCACATCTCACATCTTTATACAACTATACTAGGTGTGCCAATTAAATAGCAGTATTACTAAGAAAAATATGCTTCATTGAAAACTAACTTCAAATACCTGTTAATCACCTGTATATACGCAGCTGTAGTGTCAAAGTCTTCTACACACTAAAAATGTGATTAAAGGGTTTTTTAAATATGACTATAGGATTTTGTGTTATTGTAAAGAAGAAATTGTAAGAAACATTTCCGCTTTCTTTATTTTAAAACAAAGTTGAAAGGATTACAATTAAACATGAAATACTATATCGTTTACTTGTCCATGATTCGTCCAAGTATGGGAGCTTCAATATCCGGTATAGCTACTTGAATGTTATGTTTTAGAGCTTCAATGCTAGCTGGCTTATTGGAGTAAACTTTGAGTTTTAAGTAGCCCTATAGACGAGAGCCCAAAGGTGGCGGCCAATTTACATCAGCATTCCGAGAGATGAGACGCCCAGGGAATCGCATGCGTAATAATGCGATGTTTTCTCATCTAGTTGAAAATATGCATCTTAAATATTAACTCCATTAGTTGAGGCCATACAAAATATCTTAACATCGCATTATAACGTTCCGCATTTACAGTAACAGCATTACCGTGATTGTCCTCAAAGAAAAACTCCTTCGTCCTTTCTTTTTAGGCTTGGTTAAACCTCAATGTAGTACTTCTGGTTTACCATTTGGCCCTGAGATGGGGGTGTTTCACTACATGAATTGACGCTTTATTTCAGGGCCGTATTGGAAAATCACATGTGATGACTTCTTCTGCTGTGAATTGCTCCATGTTGTCAGAGTAGATGTCTTTCCTGTTCTCTTTTGGCTTACGTCTGACGTTTTTTTGATACAATTTTTGCGCAAATTTTCGTCATGTAAAAATCCTCATGCAAAATGTTCATATCGTTTAGCTGCCGTTGTTCACGATGCCTGCATTCGGTTTTTTCGCACAATTTCATTTGTTTTCTGAATATTTTTATCAATTGCTGATCTCACAGGTGGACCACAACGCCCATCATCGTCAACTTTTTCCCGATCTTACAAAAATCGCTTGTGTCCTTTGAAATTTAGAGTGCGTGACGTGCTATTATCTCCGAACACCTTCTTCAACAGTCGAAAGCAATCGGTTGTTTTTTTTTAATTTCACGAGAAATTTAAAATCGATCCAGTGCTCGATTTTTAAGTTTATCGTGATCACGCTGAAGCGGGAAGTAAAAAAAACTAAACTAGATAGAGTGAGTGATGGAATAACGAATCAATTGCACCAACAGCATTAAGGTCACTTATATTCCCTTTGATCAAGTCTAACGGCTAAGGTAAGCGCGGTCCCGTTATTTAATTGTCACACCTTGTATATACCGGTAACATATACTGTTAAATACGAGTATAGTCCGTTTCACGATGTAACGATCCGGCTACAGGAATATCATAAACAGATCAGAAGATTTTTTTCAAAATCCAAAAGTGTGAGTGGTTCGTACTTTATCTAATTATAATGTGAAGTATTTACGGATACAAATAGTTTTAAAAATGTAAATTAGAATTTATAAATTTTGAGATATTTCCAAATATTCCCGAACACTTGTTCACAATTATTTTGCACAAATAGTAGATATCTACTTATAAGTAGCAACAAAATATACAGATCTTCACGTACGACAAAATATCGAGTCGTTATATCGTGAAAAACACTCCATAAAATGTCAAACTACATTAATTGACGTTATAATTATAATGACAACAAGTACGTTCACGATCATGTGATTTTCATGCACCCTATTAAAACAATATTTATTTTATTCCTACACTTATTTTTGACAACATCCATTTGTGTATTTTCAAATAATTATGTGCTAAAAACTGCTAGGTTGAGCGATAAAACCTCTACGTTGGCAACACTGAATGAGTTTCTTTAAATATGAAAAGTTATTTTAAAAGATTTTAGCGAAATATTTAAATATAGTAATGTTAGCTTGTATTAAGCCTCAGCTTTTTTTCTTTTGTTGTTGTTATTTGAAATAGATTTTGTTGTCGGGTTTTATTGATGTCCAGGTAGGTACAGTCCGTACATTAACTCATGAAACCGATCTGCGAAAACTGTGTCGAAACCGCATGTTTAAAGCATGATACCTAGCCGCTATAGTAATTTAAAGGTATCTATTTGTATACTATGTACATACATACATAACTGACTCACCTAAAAGCACAGAAAAATTTATTCAAGCAATTCGAAAAAGTACATAAACATAAGATAATTGACACTGTAGTGCGGTAAGGAATATTAAAGAAAAAAAATCACATAGCCAACACGATATTTTTAAAATAGTCCAATCATTTTTCATAAAACGAAAATATGTTTCTATATCAGTCTTGTGAGATAATGCACGAACTATATGTATTTCAACACAGTCACTGCCAAAAACATATTGAAAAAATATATATCAATTTACTGAAAAGTGTTAGCAGTAGGTTGGCAAACTTTCAAGTGTTTTACATTTCTAGCTTTATTAATCTGTTATAGTACTCTCAATTTTAAAAAATACGATTACGTTAGAGACGTTGCATTATTTCTCTATTGTGTTACTTTTAGGGGTGCATGTTGTCTGTCATCTATTAAAATAGTATGTGTCTCTGAATCAGTACGAATTGGTCTAATTTTTGCCTTTTGTGTTACCTCTTATTACAATTATACTCGATTTATATCAATCGTAAAGTTATTATATAATAAAATTTTACCATAGGAACATCTACCAATTTAAATCATTTCCGCCACTGATGGTTTTAGTTCATGAAATCTACGTTAATATTATCATGATGTAGTAAATATTTCTTACATTGAGACTATATATCTTTAAAAAGCGAGGTTATGTAAATGCACTTATTACAAACGAACATTACTATATTTACCTTGTAATTCTCTTTCTTTATTGCATTCTTTCTTAGTTATTATGCTATGCAAAATGTAATGATCTATTTGTTAATAATGTTTACAAAATAAGATGTTACTTGTATAAGGATTTTTCTTTTAAACTGCAATAAATCATTACATTTTGTATTTTTTATTTATTCAGCATATGCAATTGTTAAAATCCTAGATTAAACAATAAAAGTCAACAAAAGAAATCCTAACTAGTCATCCTTATATTACACTACATTATAAAGATCACGCTTTTATTTCGTTTTATGTCATGCCTTTACTACTTAGCAACGTTATTTTATTAGAGGTATTTCTGCCGAAAATTTTCCACAATACTACATTGTGTTTTATGTCGTTGTTTTTAATAAGTTAACAATTGAAAGCAAACAATTTTGTTGATTTTTATACATGTTTGAAACAGGTTACTTTATATTTGTTTTAGCGAAAATTCACACTGTTGTTACCAACTGCCTTCACTGATAAAAAGAAAACGGTAAAGTGACTTTAAAAGCACTTTGAATAGAATCTCTAAAGTATTAAAGTTGTTAACGACAGATAACATTTTCGGATAACAAATGTATGTTATCGGATAATGATGCAGTTTGAATTTTCGAATGCATTTTTTTAATTCCTGTTTAACAATTTTATTCAGATACGCAACTTTACAGCGCCTATAGCCAGGGGCGTCGCATAACGGAAAATGTCAAATAAAAATTTGACATTAACTTATTTTTCTATTTAGTTTTTTTTATTTATTTTAAAATAATGCGACGTTGCTTCTTATAGCTAAATTTTGAAAAGGATTTTCCAAAATTCTATACGTTTTAATATTTACAAATAACATTTAAATATTTTATTTATTAAATATTTTTAATAAATAAATAATAAAAGAAGATAAAATTGAAGTAGTTTAAAAAAGAAGAGTAAAATTTGGAATTTTGGAAAATTGCCGATAGTAAATTGTGAATTTCTTTAAATCTTACTTTTTATTTGTGTAATTACACCAATCTTTTATATAGACAATTCTTTACCTATGAGAAATTATTAAAATCTTTGTCTTGATATTTGGATGAAATGCTGAAACATTATTATTGACAAATTTTCAAAAATAACATTTTACTACTACTGTAAAATAACGCATCCAAAAATCAAAGGCAATTCATGAATACAGTGGTATTACCGTTACAAGTCTACGATTTTTTTGTTTATAATTTAAAATAACTTACGCATTATGGTTTGCACTATACAGGATGTCCATGAAATACAATAAAAAAAGTATGACAGATGGAAATATCTAATTGTATTAGACATAAATCCAAAATATTTTAGGAAAATTCCTTCGTTATTGCAGTGTATGCAATCTGCGTGTATGTATGTGAGAGTTTGGGTGGATGGATGTATTATGTATACAAATTCTACATCCATAGGCGGCAAATATAACAATGTCCTACGTTTTTTTTAAGTTTTCATCGTAATAGACTCAATTTTTTTTTGGATTTATGTTCTATATAATTATACCTTTTCATTTTTAGTACTATTTTATTTTATTTCAAAGACACCCTATATACTAACTTCAGAGAATTCAAATTTACATAGAAAAAACTGCTTTCGTTGATTATTGGTAACCATCTTGATCCTTACTGTTAATTACTACGAAATGCACAGTGAGATTATGATCGTTTCACCTATTTTAATGTTGATTAGAACAATACCGTAGCATTATAGCTTCTATATTACCCACAGTATTCATGAAAATACATTTTGAGCCATATGCCTTATTCTCGTTAGAAATCTTTACAGAAATTTTAAAATATTCAATACAGATTCGTAGACAACACCATTACCACCACCACGCGGCGCCGGATTCTAATGAAACTTCGCTTTTTCTTGCAGGCAAGTACACAATGGCCGTTATAGCAAGCTACTTCGCCGATAGATTAAGAAGAAGCGGTAAATACTCGACCACGCTCATTAGGAAAAGCTTCACGACGTTCGCTATAGCCATACCAGCTCTCTTGATGATCGTTCAAGCATTCTTCGGTTACGACGCTATTATATCGGTGACCATATTCACCGGATCGCTATTCTTTAACGGAGCTGTGACGGCTGGTTATTTGGCGAACGGTTTGGATATTGCGCCTAATTTCTCCGGGACCATATTCGGTATGGCAAACACCCTATCGTCTCTCGGAGGATACATCTCGACTACCATCGTGGGCGCTTTGACTAATAAGAATAGCACGTTCAACGAATGGAGGAACGTCTTCTGGGTGTTGGTAGGCGTCTACGCCTTGGGAGGGTTAATGTATTTGACTTTCGGTAGCGGCGAATTGCAATCATGGAATAGTGTAGATCGTAAACCGTCGTTGAACGGTACTAACGGACCGAAGAGCCAAGAGATGCAACCGCTTAACAAGAAGAAAGATGAAGTGATCGCGTAAGATGGGTTCTTCGCAAAATTTGCCGACGGTAAAATCAAAATTTATGACCCAAAAGTGAGAATGAACAGCGGGGAAATTTTATGGATACAAAATTCGTTATTTATTTTCATTTATTTAAGAGAAATGTAGCGGAGGTAACAACGGTTACAATATTATCTCTTTCAGCTCAGCGAAGAGGTTGGTACATGTAGCTGTTTCCATGTATTATATCCCTTTTCGATTTTCTTTTGTCTCGTTCGCGTAATCCGTGACTTACTTCGATACCATCTTTACAATTGACGACCAATTACGTACTGTAGCTTAAATCTAGTTGGCATCGATTTTTATAATGTAAAGCGTATTATTACTATTATTATTATATATACATACTTAATTATTATTTTTTTAAGACAACGTAAAGTATACATCTTTTTTGTAACTGAAGGAAACAAAAATGTGATTATTTTTTGATAATAAAATCCGGAACACGTATTTCTAATGTTTTATTGCATTCCATTCACAATTATCCCTGATTGCAAAAATATCTTTCCACAGTGAGTACTTCTGAACACTACACATATATTTTTCAGGTTGTTTTCTATTTAGGGTATCGACAACTGTACAAATAACGAGCGAAGCAGAGAAGATATGGTCTATTTTCGTAACACTGTTTTCGTTTTATTACTTTCCACATTTAGCTGATATTTACACTGTAGATTGTAATATTAAAGATTTATTTAATAAAATACTTTGCAAACCTGCGTTATCATTTATTCCTTATCCACAGACGAGCAAGATAAATATTGGTATAAATATTATCCGCGAAGATTTTTTTAGGAAATTTCATCTTGATCTGATAAGATTTAGACGTACACTACCGTCCATATTAGTTCGGACATACAAATAAATTTAAAAAAAAGACCAAGAAAATATTCACTAATTTTTTCAAGACTTAATTTATTGCATTTTATTAATAGCAATTACAATTAAAATAGACAAGTACAAAAAATAAACAAAAACTTCTTAAACATTCCGATCATCAAAGAAACTCCCTTTTGCGCGAAGAACAGTTTCCACAATTCAAGGCATCCGCTCCACTCTATTTGGCATATTAGTCCATTCCTCTTGTAAAATGTTCCACAGACGGCCTACGGAGGTAGGGCATACGAGGGGAGGTCCAGAAGTTCGTGGAATGAAAGGGTAAAGCAATTGTATTATCTTTTAGTAGAGT
This sequence comes from Trypoxylus dichotomus, assembly GCA_023509865.1. Taxonomy (NCBI): domain Eukaryota; kingdom Metazoa; phylum Arthropoda; class Insecta; order Coleoptera; family Scarabaeidae; genus Trypoxylus; species Trypoxylus dichotomus. The sequence goes on from CM042080.1 coordinate 8,153,680, forward strand.
TTAGATTTTGCTGGGTGTCCGAATTAATATGGACGCTAGTGTACATTCAAAACCGACTTATAATCAATTAAAGATAATTTCGTTCACTATCCGTAAAGATTAAATCCGCTTAGTCCAGATCGCTATCTCGCTATAGTCGTCCAAAAAAAGTTTGTTGGCGCGTTCAGTTTATAACGATTTAATTTTGTATCCGCGAAGTTTAATAGGCTATCGCGAACTAATTTTAGAAGTAGAAGAATCACTCAATTGGCATTCGCATTGACGTTATCAATCGTAAGATGTTCCAAATTGATTTATCGGAGTAATTGCTATTGTTTTAAAACATTGACACGCTCTTGATTTCGAAGAAAAGGGAACGAAAGGAAGTAATTGTTTAAAATTGTCAGTGATAAGCGATATATTTAACTTCTGCGAAATTTTCTTGCGAAGCAGGATGTATACAGGGTGTACAACGATGAGTTTCGGTTAGAAGGATATAAAACGATAGTAGTTCTAATTCGGGTTCTTACTATTTAATCTACTTCCAATTGCAACGGAAGTATATATCAATGTGTTTATTTAAGATGGGACCTCCTATTTTTTTATAACTGCTATGAATTACTATTTTTTTTGTTCGTTAATAAAGTGCAGATATTACAATTTGTACATCGAAAAAATGTATTTCTGTACGAATTTGAACTTTTAGATATTTTTTTGGACGCTGCGCTACATCACATGCAGTATGTTAAACTTTATAAAACAGTACAGGGTGTTCAGAAAAAAAAAAAACAATTATTTCATCTGAAAAATATCAATTTTTCTGTATTTTTTAAGTAGCAACCTCCATTTCTTTCGGTTTCATTGAATCATGAGTTTAAAATCGGACCCAATAAGTATTCACTTCGTTGCAGTCTATACTTCATTGTTTATTAGATAAACTAATTTTAAAATCGTCTCAAAAATTCACGTCGGTTATAAAAGTTTAAAATATGCTTCTGGTATAATGAAAAGTACAACGAGAATTTAAAAAATTTTTGACAGAATCTAAGATAAAACTACTACCTGTTAAATTTGGGTAGGGGTGTATTTTTGTAAAAGTATTTTTAATTTCATGACGTACTCTATTAAACCGTAAGCGGATATGCACTTCCTTATTTTCAAATGGAACAACTGTAAAACGTACAAACTGTCAGAAATTGTTTTTTTTTTCTAAAAACTTTTGAGAGATGCTCGGTTACTTCAGCTTCAGCAATTAATACTGCGGAAACGCGTGCTTTGTCAGCAGCGTACGGTTCAGTTACTATTAATATTAGAAATAAATTAATGTAATTATTTACTGTTTTAGTTTGATTGTGTTGTGGATGTAGAGTGACGCAAAAAATTGTTGTAGTATTCTGTGATTACTAATGACACAATCAAACTAAAATAGTAACTATAGTCCGTTCGCACCTTAAAATTCTGTATGGCTCTTACGGGAAATGTGTGTATCAAAGTTGTATTGTTAGTATGTTTTAAATCCTACAGTTGGCTATATGAAGAAATGACAAATGGAACATAACCAATATTTCTCATATATATTTATTATAGTTATGTTCTATATTTTCCAAATTGAATGAAACGGCATTTATTAAAATATAATTTACGAATGTGATATTTCTTTTAGAATTGATTCTACAATTAGATTAGTAAACTGATTTATTTATTGGGAATAATGTTCCAATGATATAATATAAATAGCGATCTTCTATATAACACATGGGCTGAAAGGTCCCGGGCCTAACAAAGAAAACACGGTTTTTTTGGTTCAAAATTAGCTTTATTCATCAACGTAATCTCCATCAAGACCCAACGCAATCATTCCAGCGCCGCTCTAACATTTCAATACCACTTTTGTAGAACGATTTATCTTTTGCCTCAAAATAGGCCTCAGTTTCAGCGATAACCTCTTCATTCGTGCGAAATTTCTTACCGGCGAGCATTTTTTTGAGGTCTGCGAACAACCAGTAGTCGCTGGGAGCCAAATCTGGCGAATACGATGGATGTGGGAGCAATTCGAAGTTCAATTCATGTAGTTTTGCCATTGTTTTGATTAATTTGTGACACGGTGCGTTGTCTTGATGAAACAAAATTTTTTTCTTTGCCATATGCGGTCGTTTCTTTGCAATTTCGGCCTTCAAACGCTCCAATAACGCTATATAATATTCACTGTTGATGGTATTTCCTTTCTCAAGATAGTCGATGAATATTACACCACGCACATCCCAAAATACCGAGGCCATAACCTTTCCAGCCGTTTGTTGTGCTTTCGGGCGCTTTGGACGAGGTTCACCAGTTGCTGTCCACTCAGATGACAATCGTTTTGATTTCGGAGTGAAGTGATGGATCCATGTTTCATCCATTGTCACATATCGACGCAAAAATTCCGGTTTGTTACGTTTAAACATGGCCAAACACTGCTTAGAATCATCAAGACGTTCTTGTTTTTGGTCAACAGTGAGCGAACGCGGCACCCACTTTGAACAGAGCTTTCTCATAGTTAAATGCTCATGCAATATAAAGCCAATACGTTCTTTTGATATATTCACGATGTCAGCTAACTCACGCAACTTCACTTTTCGATCATTCAAAACGATTTTGTGGATTTTTTTGATGTTTTCTGGTGTTACCGTCTCATTTGGGCGTCCACTGCGTTCTGTATCATCGGTGTCTCTACGACCACGTTTGAAGTCAGCAAACCAACGTTTTATTGTTGTTTCTGATGGAGCGGAGTCCCCATAACACTTTTCAAGCCATTGCTTCGCTTGAACGGTATTTTATCCCATCAAGAAGCAGTGTAAAATTAAAACACGAAATTGTTTTTGATCCATTGTTTTGAAAATAACAAAAGTAGCGTGATTCTTAGCACAATAACTCACAAACTAATGAATAGAATATCATGAAATTTTAGCAGCTGTCTTTTGAAGGGTAGTACTAAGTGAGAGAAAGGTAACAGCAATAAAACTAGCGTCATATATGTGTTAGGCCCGGGACTTTTCAGCCATGTGTTATATTAATAAATATTAAGAATATTAGATATAAAAAACTGTTGATAGTAAGGACAAATATAAGATTTTTCGAGTTAAAGCAGAACACCTGACACCAATAAGTAAAACTTAAATACGAAATTTATTTGTTGGTAATGCAACTGTCAAAAGTCAGTAGTACAAAGTCAAGCAACACTGCCTGGGTTGAAAAGAGATATACATACATAAACTCTCTGTCAATAGAAAAAGAAGGTAATGTTCTATAAGAGCCATACTGAATTAAGCTGCAAATAGACAATGCATTCATTATTTTTAATCGTGATAGTAACCGAGCCGTACGCTACTGCAAAAGCATTCATTTCTAAGGCCTTATTTCAAATACACATGTCAGTACTTTGAAGTAAAACCTCTTAAAATTTGATAAATATTATTCCCAAATATAACAACACATTATGCCATCAATATTTTTAGACCAAGTAATAGTACAGTAAATATATGCAAATTTAGTTCTACTGATTTTCGTTTATAAACGAGTATAGTTGCAATTTTATTCATACTTTTATTAAGCTTAAGGAAAAAGTATTATAAAATACGATTAAAACAAATCAAATCGATTTAAAATAACTTAGTAGATATTACATTTATTATTTCGTAATAAACTACTTGCTCTATCAACAATCAGAGCAAGAACAATAATAGCTCCCTATAGCAACGCGAACTAATTCACTATCGATGACAACGAATTCATACTTTGTGTTCGTTAATTCGAACATATTTGTCGTTGCCAGTAAAGGAACCGCTTATTTACGGAATTGCGCACAAACAGTGATTTCGAAAGGCAATAAAATATTATTAAGAGTGTTTATATATCATATTTTATTTATTATTTGAATATTGTAAATCATTTAAGCAAAATCGTTTTATTCATATAATATTAATCACCTCGTTGGGTAGGTGGACGTATTCAGTTTGCGATACATAGAAAATATCGCTACTAATGATTAAAATACACGGATAACGGCTGGAACGATATTCTACATGTTCTGTTTGGATTTCCCACATAAAAGAAAAAACTTTTAGCGCGTCGCTATCAATTCAATTAGCGCCTAATTTCGATAATAACTTGCGCAGACTCTTGCTAAATAATGAGTATCGAGCATCTACGCAGCAATTCGTTATGGAAATTAACACAATGTTATGAACGATATTTACATGTGCATGTACAGTATCCGCCATAAATACGGGAACAACTGGTAAAATATGAAAGTATGCAAACATTACTTGCAAAATGACGAAATATATAATAAAAAGTATAACATATGAAATTGCATCGTGTAATATTTTTCTTAATTAATGTTAGTACGTGTTATTCGTTTTTCTAAATGAGGAAGTATTAATGTTTTGTACACAACTGTAATAGAGTGTGTGGCAATAGGTTTTGATTGATTTTGATCTAAGCTCGTGCACTGAGAAATGGTTTTTCGATAAAAACAGAGTATTAGAATTTGGCCGACAAGAAGTAGATACTGTTCATAAGATTGATCGCACTTTATAAAATAAGAAAATAAACTACACAGATAATAGTATCTCAGACTTTCACGGCCGTTTGTCATAATCGGTTCGCATTTTCAAAGGTACCGCAGTTGTTCGCGAAACGTCAGGGACAAAAACACCTAGTGCCACGGCGGAACCCAACAATCGTTACGACTACACAGATAATGTTTGCAAGAAATTTATTAAAGAAACAAACTCATTTACTTAAAATGTTTTATTGAGAAAATAGGACATTCTGACAAAATACATACTGTTATAACGTTTCTTCAAAGTAACCATTCTTAAAACTAATCGCTCCAAATGCCTCTACAGCGTCTATACCATTTCACGCTTCCTGCAGGGTATTCCAGAATGCTGCTTTTACAGTGGGACATTTTTTCCGGACCTCATGACTCATGCGATTCCGCAAAAGCAATGAGGTTGCAATCAGGGCTCTGTGACTGCTATTCCATTAAGGATAGGACTCTTTCAGAAGATTAACCTTGAAATTTTGCTCAATTTAGTCTTTTCCGTTTGTGTATCGAACTTAACAATGGTTTTCTTACTGCTATACGACCCTATAGACCGGCTTTTATTAGTCTCCCTGCTATTGTCGACACACTTATTGGCTAACGGCGTTGTAAATTGAACTCCGTCGTAATTTGCGGTGTGGTAAGACGGGGGGAAATCATTCGGATGTATTGGTCGTCTCGCTCCGTTAATGATTTGGCCCTTCCACTTTGTTCTCTGAAGCCTACCAGTTTCTTATTTTATTTTAATTGTCCTACGCACAGAACACTCGGCAACATTTAATGGTCGAGTAATTTCTCTATTTGAAGCATTTGTTTCGAGTAAAACGCATATTCTGGTCTGAATTTCAATATCCAATTCCCTTCTTGTTGGCATATTTTCGATCGAATAAGCTAACAATATGAAATAGGGTCTACCTAACGGAATCATATACATACGTCTCCAGTATCTCGGCAATGTACTGTATGCATACTGAATGTACAATTAATACTCATATTGTTTTCGTGTTTGAATGGATTTTGTACTAAATCTTATTGGTATGGGTATATTAGATTGCCTTCTAAGAAGACTAGTATGAATTTCCCTAAATATTTTTAAAATACTGTAACGCAATATGTTAGGTGCGATCATATTTATGAGCGGTAGATAGCTGGGAATTATACCACTCTGAAACGTTCAAGAACCTTCTAGTATCCTCTAGTAAGTTCAAAAATCTTCAATTTTTAGCTCTTACTTTTTCTCTGGTTATTTTTTTTTGGCTATCTAGATGTTGTAAAAAATGATTAGATATTTTGTTTACCTCAGCAAACTAAACTTTTTCCCCTCAAGATTTCTGTTAAGCAGAAACTATTAAAGAGAGGGTGATGGCAGGCGCGAGGAGGAGACCTTAGCTTTCCTGGACACCCCAAATACTATTGTAGAGTATTCGCTATTATTCTGTTATGGACTGTATTTACACAGCTGGTAAAGACTGCTTGATGAGAACCTCATATAAGTAAACGCCCGTTTCAGGCGTCTCCGAGAGACATTGAGTAATTTGATAGCAGCGCGCCTTACACTTATTTATATTGCGTCGGTACGTTAATGAAGATTGATTAATTTGGGTTATTCTTAGCGACGGACAAAGATGAGCTTAAGCCAGGACTTCGATATTGTTTACGCCGTAATCAAATAGAAACTGTGCTAGAAAATTGATAAGATTTAAGGGTCATTTGGAGCAAGATTGCATCTCTGCGGGATTATACGAGACTTATATCGATTGCTTAATTACCAGTGACGTCAGCGAACAATGGAAAATTTTGTTAGTATTCCTGAATAGCTGCGATTATCATTTCCGAATATAAACTTTGATCGACGTTAATTGCGATGATAAGGAAAATATTTCCGAAGGTTAAGGTTGTAAAGTATAATTAATTAGGAAGAATTTGTAATTGTCAAAAACGAAATAAATAGTTAATAACTTTAGTAGGATCTAGATATTTTGCGTTTTACAATAAATACAGACTATTAGCACTTCGAAATTACCTGTTAATGATTTTATTTGTTTTTTTAATAATAAAAACTTAAAATATTTCCATTGGTATAGATCTTATGTGGCCAATAAACGGCCGGCGGGCCGAATCCGGCTCGGTGTAAGATTTAATCCGGCACCACGAGACATTTTAAAAAACCTAATTAAAAAAAGAGGTAAAAGCTTCATCGGAATTTTGTATGAAAAATTAACTGAATTAAATGTGCAAAAAGATGATTTGATAGTCCTTCATTGCATTATCCACCAACAGAACTTATGTACTAAGTCCATTCGACTCCAGAATGTTATGAATGTGGTAGTAAAAACCATCAATTTTATTCGATGTGCACAATGTCAGCGTCCGCAGGAGGGCCCTTATCGATATACATAGGCATCATACCCGGCAGTTTGAGAAAAGTTTTTTCTACGCTTCTGCAGGATTATATAACTCGCTTCCCCTAGATATCAAGGAGTTACGTGGTATTCATAATAATTTAATGTATGAGCAACTCTTCAGCAGATAAACATTTGCAGTGTTTCAGTATGATAGATGATTTAGTTGTGCAACGAATTATATTCTCATTTGTTCTTTGTTCTTGGGTCAAAATTAACAACAGGAAACCTTTTTGGTCTACTGAAGATGATCCAATTGGCAAAATAATTTCTGCTTGTATTCCTTGTTCTTTTCTCTTGTTTCTGTATTCACCATTTGCTTCCCAATAAAATATTATTATTATTATTATTGACATTATTAATTTGTGTGGTATGGAATTTACCGCGATACCTGTGAATTATACAATCATACAGTCCTTGCAATCGTTGTTACAACATGCAGTGTTTGAAAATTTAAACGCGGTAGCGAGCAAAGTACATACATGAAATTCGATAAATATAATTTTTTCATGCGATAACATAGAATGTGTATTATAATCATAGTGTGTCGTTTCATACAATAAAGAGCAAAAGAAATGTTAAATAACTCAAGAAAGAAATAAATTCAACGGATTATTTTAAAATAAAAATGCCTCATCTTCTTTGTTTTTTCTTACTTCTTATGAATTATAAGAATACTTTGAATTACTTCCACACATACTCTTCAGCAACGATTTCAGTTGATGGAATAACCTTGGGAAGACTAATTCTTCAATCGTCATTGGTAAAACTTATCAAATAAAACATGTTAGAAGTTCACTTATTCAACGTCTCTTGCAACCATTTCCAGAAGCTGTATATAAAAATTAGAATTCATTCACGTAGAGATAAAATATGCAGGGGTTTTATTGTTATGAGTGAAAGCCGCCCAAACTATTACACTACCCCCACCAATATTTCGGCTCAAATCGTGCGAGTAATATTTGAATCAGGCCCGTCCAAGTTAAATTTCTTCTCATCACAAAATATGACGTTGTTCCACTCATCATCCCATCTCATATGAGCTTGCGCAAATTTCAGTCTTGCATGTTTATGTAAGTATTTTTTAAGGGTGGCTTTGGAACCAATTTTTGCCAACGAAAACATTTACTGTCGGATAAAATTTGTTGTATACGTCTGTTTGTAACTCATATCAATCATTTTCTCTGCAAAACCTTCTTTAGTAACATTGTTCCGTTGCTAATTTCCGATGCATTCATTTTCACAAGTTCATGGTATTTTGTAGACTTCTGAGTTTTGGAACGAGTAGGCACGATCTTTTAATGAAGGTAATCTGATTTACAGCTTTTCGAAAGCTTTAAAATTTCTTTAATATTGTGTTTGCGTAGTTTTCTTCCAAGTTTGTCTGTGCATACTTTGACGTATAGTAAGTAGGTCAATATTAGTTGTACATTCTTCCTGTTGTTTACGTTATCTACTGATAGTATCGGTAATGTTTTTAAGCCTATAGTCGTTTTGTTGTAGTGTGTACTTAAGATGTTAGAGTGCATTTTTAGGTCCTTTAAAGGAGGTTCCCAGAAAATCACCTGTGTCTAATGGCCAGAATTTATGGAATATTTCATGCTTCAGGCCGAGTTCCTTCGCCACGTATCAGGTATTAAATTTGTAGAATGCCATAAAATCCATAACAACAACATTTTAAAAAATTCACAGATGTCGCGGTAGAGAAGAACACATGGACTCTCGTAGTCACCGGAGTTACTGACTGGAGAATAAAATATTTTATATATTTACTGTTCGTTCAACTTTGCTTAGGTCATCAGCATTCGATGTTTCTCTGGGTTGGAATTTATCCATTAAGAATCGAAGACCTGCTTTCAAAGGTCTTCCACGTAGATTTACAAATTTCTTGGGATCCATTGCCATTCTTCTTTGCAGTAACTTATTTTGCTTACCTCATCAGTATTCTGGGTTTCTCTAAGTTGGAGTTCAGCCATTAAGAGGTACAGATCTTTTAAAGCAAATCAAGGAAATTTTTTAAGCTTCTTCGGTTCCACTGCCATTCTCTTTTGCAATACCTTATTTTGTTTATCTCACCAATAGTATAGATTTCTCTGGGTTGGAATTTATCCATTAAGAAATGAATACCTTTAAAAGCAAACTATGTAGACCATACGAGGGCGATCTGAAATGTTTCCGGAATCTACAAGAAAAATACGGTATTGGTGTGGTTAAATTTCCTTTTATTTCTTGTGCGGTTACATTACCAGAAGAGGGTAACCGAAATATCAATAAGCGCTGCCTGCCTTCATGTTAATTTTTTATTTCTCCTCTTAACACGATTTTCGCCGAAACGAATTGCCCAACTTTATAAAATTATTGATGCGCTGATGGGATCTTCCTATTTTCTTAGCTCTTGGCTCAGTTTGAAAACCCTACCTCCTTATAACAATTTATTTTTGTTTTTTTCTCCTCAGACAATTTACTTTTCGGCACGTTTATTAATTGATATGTATACTTCGATAATATATATACCTATTTAATAATAAATAGACTTTTGAAGAGGAGGCTCCTTTACATTGGAAAGTAATGCCTGATTTTGTAGGATATCCCTCTAATTCGGTGGAATTTCGCTCGTATTTATACGGCTGGTACTTCCCGTATATAAATAAAATAATGTCTCTGTTATTTCTTTACATTCAGAAATGTAATTCTAGGCAATTCCCAACTCATACCGTTGCTAAATGTATATAGGGCTGAGCGAGAATTACCTAAGTAATTAAGTCTCTTGGCGTTGACACACGCTTCTATAGTCGAATTCAACTGCCGCATTTTAAACGTCCGTATAGAATAAGCTCTATCTTCGACTACTCTGAGTGTATCTACGTATTTTTACGCCGAGGGCAACTATCTTAACAAAATAGGACAGTGTTCTTGTACAAACACTCATACTTAAGGTTGTAGCTAATGAGAGTCTATTTGCGTATATACCACACTTCACAAAATTTTAAACAAATATTTGCGACAAGTAATATTAAATGTATATCTGTCAAGATATTAAGTTGTACATCTCAAGATTATCCCTGCAAATATTGTTGCTGACTAAGTAAATTTTGCTCTACTTTCCCCGTACTTTGACCGTACATATGTACATATATGAGTATAATGGCATTCCTTAGCCTTTATTTTTTTATTTTCGAAGGCTGCGTATTTCACCGCATTCAATGTAAATGGGTTCTGCTAGCTGATGAAATGTATTTAATAATTTGCGCTAGATAATCACATATAGGCATGCAGCAGTCGCCAGAAATATGGAAACGGGTAGCAATAATAAGAAAATACTGTATGTTAAGTGAAATTTAACAACAGGACAAACTTTTCTTGATTTGAGGTGTACATACTTACTTATAGCAACGTATTTAAGTGCGTTATATTCAGTGTTCATGAAAATGGGGTTATTTGTTTGATTTTGTTCCTTAACTAGTTTTTATGTGCTTTAATATAGGAAAAAAAATATTCCCCACTGGAGTTAGTAAATCCGCAAGACTATTTCTACATTTGGGAAACACGATTCTAGTGAATTTTTCGTTATATAAGTATATAAAATTGTACTCCCAGAGTGTCATGCTTTTTGCTGTCAATAGCAGCAGCTACGTCTGTCTTAAGCAGTCTTGGTAAGCATTGACGATAATTGGAGTTGTTTTTAAGATCCCTTCTGCTGTAAGAGATTATCAATTATCAAAGTACTCCAAATACACTAGTCACTTGATCTGTTTAGCTCATTTAGACAATATATTATCAATTATGAGAACAAATGTGTTTGATTCTCTATAACTTCTCTCTAATTATATCGTACACGAGGGCGACCTGAAATGTTGCTGGAATCGACAGGAAAAATACGGTATTGGTGTGGTTTTTTATTTTTATTTTTCGATGTATGTAGTCTCCTCGAAGCTCAATATTGGTTTTCAAACGGTGCTGAAGTCTCTTCAAGCCGTCAGAAAAGTAGAATGTTTCGAGGTCTGCAAAATAGCAATCTGTAGCGGCGATGACCTCCTCATTTGAGACAAGTCTTTTTCCTCACAGTGATCTTTCCAGGTTTGGGAATAGGAAAGGCTAGATCTGGTGAATATAGAGGATGAGAAACTAATTCGTATCGAAACTCATTCAATTTGGACACGACGATGCAGGATGAATGGAGCCGGTGCATTGTCGTGGTGGAAAAGTTATTAGGTATCGATTTTATTACACCTAGGCAACAAACTTTTACCTGACTTATATATTCGCCATTGTATTTACAGTTTGTATAACAAGAAACGCAGAGTCCAAATTCAAACACGTTGTAATGAAAAGAAATGTATATTTTTAAAATGAACATCTTCATAGTTAATACGCGCTAAATTAAAAAAAAGACTTCAATCTCCATTACTATCTAGAATAGCTTAACAACGTTTTTCCATGCTTTCTACCAAATTTTGAGCGTAAGAAGTAGATAATGAACACCCTATCTTCTTTATGCCATGAGATAGCTCTTTTATCTTATGTGTACGCTCACTTCTGAATTTGTGCTTCATGATGGCCTACATATTTTCGGACGGATTAACATCCGGGGACTCCGAAGGCCAATCCAATGTTGTAATGTGATTTTCAGTTTTCAGAATCACTCTTAAACTAGACCTTTGTAAATGTCGGTAGTTCTTTTTTCAATATTTGTACCAAACGCTGAGCATTTAAATTACCAATAAAGACGTACAACGTCCCAAAACCACAAACATTAAAACGTCCCCAAACATGGACCTTCACAACATGTTTTATAGTTCGAATGATAATGCGATTTGTGCGGCTACACCACGCTTCGCTTATTGGTACCCGGACCTAAAAGGAAGATTCGTCCGTACACTACATTCATCTAGTCCCTGACGATATTTTCCCGTACCCATGTTAAGCGCGTCTGTTGGTGTTCATCCGAGAGCAATGGCTCCTATAGCGTGTTACGGTAAGCAATCTCGTATTCAAGCATCGCCTTCTAGGAATCATTAAACTAATATTTATATTTCTCCTCGCCAACATTGATCTTGACGCAATGTTAAATGCGGTTTTCTACTGAATAAATTAGTTATTGCCTTATTTTGGCTGAATGTCGTCGTACGAGATTGACGGCATCCCGTAACATCATCTACCGTTCCGGTCTGTTGGTATCGCCTTGCCCAGCGTCGTATATAATTTGGTGTTTTATGTAAGCACCTGTCAGTCGCGTCAAATACTCATTCTTGCGCCCTTTGGGTGATTACATAAAAACACTGCTTCAAAACGCTTTGGATACACTGCGCCCATATTTGTCTATACCACCGTCTCTTCCAAAAGCGAACAAGAACTAACTTGCAACTTACTACGCGTACTAAGGGAAGGGTCATTGTTATCTGCTATCTCTTTTCATAGAAAAGATATTAGCCTACGCTTCTTACAAATTGTATTTGTACAATTGTATAATGTACTATTTAATGTGCCTGTCAGTGTTTCCGACGATTTGGACTACTTTACTACTATAAAAGCAATAAATTAGATAAAATGTAGTTAGTATAGAAATTAATAGTAATGTTCCTTACTTATTTCCCCTATTAGTAATCTTACGTTGTCGGGGAAGTTGAGTTTTTTTGGGTGTCAGCAAGAATTTTCTAAGATTAATTCGATTATGTCTTCTAAACAGACTTAATTACGTTTATTTTAATGGATTTAAATGTTTTTACTGGAGTACCTCAAGGATCGAACCTTGGTCCGCATCTGTTTAATATATAAATCGATGATCTTTTAAAATCCATTAACTGCCCTTTATTAGCCTATGCTGATGATATTATCTACCGCGCCGTTACCTCCTTCAATGATGTTGACCTTCTGCAGCGTAATTTGGACATGATTCATAGTTGGTGTCTGCATAATAATTTAAAATTAAATGTAGATAAGTGTTTCTTCATGCCTTTTACAAAAAGGGTGTGTAGAATCGATTCTCTGTATTGTATTAACAATATTAATATTGCTCGTCAAGCTTCTATTAAAGATTTAGGTGTGATATAGACGAAAAGTTTACCTTCTCTAACCATGACTCAGATGTCGCGACAGCCGCTTCTAAATTATTAGGATTTATTTCTCGCATTTGCAAGGATTTTACTAGCCACGATGCAATAAAGATCCTTTTCTTTGCTTACGTGCTTTCCAAGCTCGAATACCGCATCCGTGGCTTGGTATCCTTTTTATAACATCAAGATCAATCTTCCTGATCGGATGCAGCGCAAATCTTTGAAATATCTATCATATAAGAACGACGGGCGATGTCCTATGCGAGGTATACTCTAGGACGAGCTAATTCAGAGGCATGACTTTGTAACGCTTACTGAAAGAAGAAACCGTATTAGTGCTTGTTTTATGCAAAACATTATCGCCAAAAGAATTGACTCTCGTGGTTCGTTGTCTGGAGTCGTTCTCATTGTGCCACGCCTGGAATCGAGGTCGCATCACCTGCTACGGATCTCTACAGCTAGGACGAACGTGCTGTGGCGTGCGCGTTGGTACACTCGGAAAGAAACTTTACAACCTAGATTTGCCTTAATTTTTCATGTTTTCATTTTTTTGATTTTAATGTTTGTGTATACGCTTTACAAAAAAAAAAAATATGAATCGTTTTTTTGAGATGGACATGATGAGAATACACACATTTAATAAACGCAACTAAATTTGGTGCGCGTGCCGTAAAATCTAAATAATTCCTCGAAATCTGTAGAATCAGAGATTTTGAATACAATCTAAGTAACTTCCTACTTAGTTTGAATTAGGAAATCAACACAACTTCAATACTAGAATTAATCCAGTTGATTAACCTAATCGTTTTAATGTAATCGAAATCGTAACGATGCAGATAAGATAACTTTCCGGTGTCACTTTTCATGTGATTGTTCTTATTTAAAAGCGTCAAGAATTTCTCGTTTTGTCTACGTGAGTTGTAATCCTAGCGATATTAAAGTAATGAAAAACGCTCCTAATCGTTTCGTTGCAAATAGTAAGGATCCTTTTTCTTATTTGTTGGATAAAAACGATTAATTTTTGTAGCCTTTACGTGATTGAATACATGAAACTTTAATTTATAATCAGTCTATTGTATGAAAATATTGTTTTGAACGAATATATTGCATTTTGTGATTTAGTTTTTGGAATTATCTGTAAAACAAAGTCTTATATACAGGATTAGATGGGATTAGTTCCTAAAACAGGAGATTAGAAAATAGGGGAAAAACAGAAAGACCCCCTGCAGGAAAGAAAGTCAAGCAATGGTTCAAAAATCGTAGAATTATTTCCCAATTACTTCAGTAGAGTCTTTGTTACTAGTACTAGCACATTTAACTATGGTAGTGCTGCTGTTGCGTTCTAAATTTAAATAATATTTATTTTAATAGACAAGAAGATATAATTAATACTGCTATCATATTGGATGTTTCGCAGGCACTTGATCTTGACGACATCCCACTCGTTTTACTGAAAAGACGCGTGTCTGCTGTCTTTGTACCTCATTTTATAATTTTCAATTGATCTATTCGCGAAAAAAACATGCCCGTGTATATATAATAGAAACCATGTTGTACCGCTATTTGGTGGTGCTATTTGTGTTATAAATCATATGGCCATTTTTCTTTCTCTGAGTTAGTACTAACCTTCAAAAGACAGCTGTTAAAATTTCATGATATTCTATTCATTAGTTTGTGAGTTATTGTGCTAAGAGTCACGCTACTTTTGTTATTTTCAAAACAGTGGATCAAAAACAATTTCGTGTTTTAATTTTAGACTGCTTCTTGATGGGAAAAAAATACCGTTCAAGCGAAGCAATGGCTTGAAAAGTGTTATGGGGACTCCGCTCCATCAGAAACAACAATAAAACGTTGGTTTGCTGACTTCAAACGTGGTCGTAGAGACAACGATGATGCAGAACGCAGTGGACGTCCAAATGAGGCGGTAACACCAGAAAACATAAAAAAAATCCACAAAATCGTTTTGAATGATCGAAAAGTGAAGTTGCGCGAGTTAGCTGACATCGTAAAGATATCAAAAGAACGTATTGGCTTTATATTGCATGAGCATTTGACTATGAGAAAGCTCTGTTCAAAGTGGGTGCCGCGTTTGTTCACTGTTGCCCAAAAACAAGAACGTGTTGATGATTCTGAGCAGTGTTTGGCCATGTTTGCGTCGATATGTGACAATGGATGAGACATGGATCCATCACTTTACTCCGGAATCAAAACGATCGTCATCTGAGTGGACAGCAACTGGTGAACCTCGTCCAAAGCGCCCGAAAGCACAACAATCGGCCGGAAAGGTTATGACCTCGGTATTTTGGGATGTGCGTGGTGTAATATTCATCGAGTATCTTGAGAAAGGAAATACCATCAACAGTCAATATTATATAGCGTTATTGGAGCGTTTGAAGGCCGAAATTGCAAAGAAACGACCGAATATGGCAAAGGAAAAAAAATTGTTTCACCAAGACAATGTACCGTGTCACAAGTCAATCAAAACAATGGCAAAACTACATGAATTGAACTTCGAATTGCTCCCACATCCACCGTATTCGCCAGATTTGGCTCCCAGCGAATACTGGCTGTTCGCAGACCTCAAAAAAATGGTCGCCGGTAAGAAATTTCGCACGAATGAAGAGGTTATCGCTGAAACTGAGGCCTGTTTTGAGGCAAAAGATAAATCGTTCTACAAAAGTGGTATTGAAATGTTAGAGCGGCGCTGGAATGATTGCGTTGCTCTTGATGGAGATTACGTTGATGAATAAAGGTAATTTGGAACCAAAGAAACCGTGTTTTCTTTGTTAGGCCCGGGACTTTTCAGCCCATGTGTTAGGTCACTACTTTTAATTTATATTAAGAACATAAGCAGTTGCTTCTAATGGTCTTAGCTTTTATTATACTCCGATAATTTCAACATGTATGTATAAATGAATTCATAGTAATAATAATAAATAATAATAGTATAATCGCAAACTTTTATAAATCTTTTCTTCTCTGCTTAAATACTCTCAATTTAAATAAATGTCGCAAGATATTTACTAGCAATTCTAACACAATAAATTTCATATATGGGCTTGCAAAACATGAGGTTAGGTATTAGTAAAGTTCATAAACCCGGGTCAGATAACAAGTGTATACAGAGAACATGACGTGAGGTGTGTAATAAAGATATATTGATTTGGAAACGATCATAAACCCTATGCTTTATTCATAATAGATTCTTTTTGTGGTGAGTGACCTAACGTGGTTATAAGCTACGTTAGTTTGTCATAACTGCAGGAGGCTTAACGTGTAGGGAAGTATGTGTGAAGTGTTCCATAGCCTTGTTACTACCCCCCCTCACCGTAAATAGTGAGGCCCCGTTAATTATTTTCCCAACGGCGAATGGTGACTTTGAAATACACTAGAGTGACAAAATAAAATAGACACCAGATAAAGCGGTATAAATATGTAAACAGCTAAATTCTAAGAACGAATTTAGAACTCTCTCTTGTCATTAGGGTAGGGGTAGATGTATCGGAAGGAATTCGTCATAGTTTAGTATCGTTACAGCTACGCCTCGCTTACAAGGTTCGAGTGATATTAGCGACTTCACCCGGGGTCGCATCGTTGGCCAGAGTGACCGCGGCGTTTCGCAACGTGAAATAAGTAAATTTTTAAATATTCCGTTGTCCCCACAGTTAACCGTGTGATTACACAATTTAAACGCAAGGAAGAAACAACAGTGGAGCCGAGACCAGGTCGTACCGGACCTTCTGAAAGAAGCAAAAGGGTGCTAGTGCGCGAAGTGTTAAGAGAACCGCGAGAAAGTACAGCTGAGCTTGCGGCAACTTCACAGTGTGGGGATGTGTAAAAGGGTGGCAAAGAAAAAACCTTTCCTTACGGCGTTTCGAAAACCGTGCCGGATGATTTGGCCAATCGAAATGCAAGCCCGAAGAGTTTTGGCGGTCTGTCATTTTTTCAGACGAAAGCGGATACTGCCAATTCAGTGATAGTGGTCGTACGTGGGTATGGAGACGTTCGTCACAGCAACTGGAGGACAAATTTTGGCAACAGACGGTGAAATACGGCAGTGTGAACATCATGGTGTGGGGCGTGATATGGTATAGTGGAAGATCGCAATTAGTAATCTGCGACGGAAATATAAATGCTGCAAAGTATATCCAAATATTAACAGAAGGACTACTACCGATATTCGACAACTCAACATTTTATCTAAAGAAGACGCCACTTTTATGGAGGATGGAGCGCCCTGCCACAAAGCAAGAACAACAACCACATGGAAAGAGGAACAGAGGATTCGGATTTTACCATGGCCAGACCAATCGCCAGACATGAATCCGATAGAGAATGTTTGGCACATAATCCAGACAAATATGGCGAAACGACCCCGAAAACCCAGCAATAAGGAAGAACTCGTGGCAGCTGTTACAGAAGAGCGGTTAAATATTCCACAAGACACCATTAATCATTTAATAGATTCTATGCCACGACGACTCGCAGCACTTCACGCAAGTAAAGGTGGATCGACAAAATATTAGTCTAATTTAAAAATTTTAAAATATTTTGTATATATAACGAGAATAGAATCTTTTTTTTTAATTAGTAGGTGTCTATTTTATTCTGCCACCCTAGTGTATACCGAACCCACCCGAAAAAGTACACTACCACTGTACGTTGGTTTCGAACGCACAACACCTGAGTTGCTAAATTCAAGTGTTGCTCCTCTTACCACTGGTCCATCGAGCCATTGATGATGAGTGTTTGTAATATTCCATTCAATAACATCCAAAAAGAATAATTTCGTAAATTTTGTGATACATTTTTAAAAGATTTATTCTTATAAAATAATTATTATCTAAAATAAAAATCTTATTTTTCGCTGATCGCTAATCACAAAAGATAAAATTCAACACAACATTTCTGTGTATATTCTGGGCTTATCTGTATCTAAAGTATGCTTTGTTTTTCTTAATGCATATTTCGTGTGAAACGGTTCAAGCACATCTCTTAACATTTTCACGAACTTAATCTTATATTGTTTGATAGCACAATTGGAACACAGACATATTGCAATCAATTAAAGGCAACGTTATCTTACTCGTATTGTTTTCGGCATTTAATCTTTACTTTTAATTATGATTGAAATTTCTGTTGATGCTCATATTATCTACACATGAAGTTATAATGCAATTCATGCTGTTTATAAAGCTGTCACAACTAACGTATCCACATTGCAAATAATTTCGAAAATCTGATTTGAATAAATGTTATCATCAATAAACACATGCATAATAATCAGTTGGGGTACCACAGCCATCTGCATTGTGATAAATAACACTGGGAGATGAAACTGGCATTTTTTTAATATGCTCAACCCAAGTATGATTAAGAAAAAACTGACTAGGTTTCCTTTGTAGCTGCATATACATATAATGTACATACTATCGCTCAAAAGTGTTTAGGCACTCTCACTGACAACAAAAATGTATAAAAACTCAAAGCAAGCAAATTAATTTAAATTTTGCTTTCATCTATGGCATACTCGCAATAAGTTTTGCTAGAGCTTCTTGTGTTATTGAGGTCCAACTCGATTGCAATTTGTTCCACACGTCAGTAGCTGATGTCGGAGCCGATTTTCGTACTTCCCGATCTAGTTCTCCCCATAGTAACTCGATTGGATTCAAGTCGGGGCTCTGGGGAGGCCATTCCATAATTTTGAGAGTTCCTCTTCTAAATGGCGTAAATAGTCTTTACATAATTTAGAGGAATGTTTTGGGTCATTATCTTGCTGGAAGATAAAATTTTGACGCAAAAGTCGAATTCCGGAAGGTATTGCGTGGTTCTCCAAAATTTCGCGGTGGCCTTCTTTTTTCAATATACCGTCAATTTTCACAATGTCCCCTACACTAGTGCCAGCAAAATAGCCCCAAATGATGATAGAACCTCCACCTAGCTTCACGGTAGCAACAATACACTCTTCTCTGGCACGTTCACCCACAGATCTTCTTACGAATATGCGTCTTCGGGTTCCGAACAGCTCAAATTTGGGCTCATCCATCCATAGGACGTTGTTCGACTCTTGTATGGTCCAGGGTTGGTGTTCACGAGCCCATTTAAGTCGCTTTTGCTTGTTTTGTTTGCGTAGTAATGGCTTTTTCATCGCAATACGTCCATGGAGCCCGGCTTTCTGAAGGCGACGTTTGACTGTAGAAACACTGACTAGTTTTTGGCGACCAACATTTAATTCTGCGGTGATTTCCGGGGCTGTTTCGTGTCTATTTAACTTGCTGGTAACCACTATTCTGCGATCATCTGCAGATGTTGTCGCTTTTGGCCTTCCACTCCGTCTTTTATTAAGAAAACTGCCAGTTTCCCGATATTTTTTTACGTTATAGTCAACCGTAGCGTGGTGTATTTTCATTTTCTTGGCAATTTGTCGATTACGTATGCCACTTTTATGGTAAGCTATGCAGCACTGCAACTGACCATAGGTTACAGATTTCACTATAATCTTCTAGGAAGGTAATTTAAACATTATTACCTACAATCTAACAGATGACTAAATTTACCCAGTAAATTCAGAGGGATTGTTATTGTAATTGCACCGCAATAAACAGTTTATGGTAATCCGACCAAGTGCAGGTAAATGATAGTAAACCTTATGCGATATAATGGGTGTTTATCTTACTGAACTACATTTCAAATACGTATTTCATTTTATTATAATGTTTTTTTGGTAAACATAATACTATATAAATAATCCATGAAAACAGGGGTGCCTAAACACGTTTGAGCGGTAGTGTATAACGTCATAAGAATACCTTAATGCACTTCAGAGTTTTGCTTTCTTATGACCTGAAACACACCATTGCCTTATCTTGGCAATGTTTTGATGACAACGTTCACTGTACTCATAAATGACCTGCCTGCAATTATCAAGGAGGGAAAATGTTAAAAAAGCGAATTTTTAAGAATATTATACCGAAATTCATAAAACCAGAAACCATTATAAGGCAACGCATTCTCGACCAGTTCTTTATAGTTTTTAGCCATGTAATTTCCCAGGAATTTTGTTGCTACCTAACGAAACGCGTTCTAAACCCGTTTTTCCTTACTTTGAAGAAGTGTGTAAAAGAGGAATGATGATTTTGTGCGGTTCGATCAATATATTTGTTTCTCCAGATTTAAAAGATGCTCTTGAAAACCAGCCTTTTTTGAAGTAGATCGCATGTCCGATAAGTATGGGTGACAAAAAACTGCCTATAAATTATCGCATTTCATGGAGAATGATTCTAGGAACTCATGGCGAGTGCCGGACATTTGCTTTCAAATTCCACTGTCGAAGCTTCGCAATTTTATCACTTCCCCTTTTGGCTAAATTTCCGGCCCACATATAGATACGTCCATTTGCAAAGTTGCTTCTATGAACTTCGAAATTGTGCATCCGAACTTTTGTTAGGTAAAATACTTCGACAACAAAAAGTTGTGAACTCGCTTGTTGTAAATCGAAAGGTATCATGTCTACTTTATTTTATTTTCCATTTACGCCACGGAGGCTATGTGTATGAATCAGTTTTAATTATTTTAATGCAGTAAAGGCTGCAACTATATCGTATATTTATTATTAATGCAAAGTGCATAATCAATTGAATTGATAATGTAACTTCCGTTGACTTTAAATGATACATTTAAATATCCAATTCCCCCTAAAAGCCAACGGAGGTTGAGTTATTAATTCAACTCCCTTGTTTGTTTGCAAAGATTGAACTCTTGAAATTCTATAAACCATGTTTATTAACTATTTTTTTATATACTTTTGTGTCTTTCCCGATTTTCGCTTTTTCTTTTAGATAAACGCATTTCTTTCCAACACTTTTAGTAGTTCCAAACAAATAAGTGTTTTCTCTATCTAACGTTTTTAATTTCTATATGAATTGAATATAGTTTTCTCTTGCAACAGTTCTCGACATTTCCTTTTGTATTAACAAGGGGGGCCTAATATTCTTGGTGCATTTAATGCTTGTTTGCTTTCTCGTGACGACTTCTTTTTACGTGGTATGATGATGAAGCTTACATCCCATTTCGCTATATCCGTGTATGTGATGCACTAACACCGACAATTTTCTTTCGTAGTACACGATTACTAAAAGCAATTAAGCTGAAAAATTAACGTACAGTCACAGCAAACTGGTGCATCATAAAATATTTACCTGTAGTTCTTGAGTCAGTTAACATTCGCGAGTCAATGTTGCATAACGACAATGCATCGTAACACAGTGCACAGCAGACAGTTGAACTTTTACGTGAAAATAATGTAAGTCATTAAACATCCACCCTATTCGCCTAATTTGGCCGTGTGTGATTTCTGGTTGTTCTTTAACCCAAAGAAATATTTACGTGGCTGATGTTTCACGATGGAAGACGAGATAGATGAAGCAATTCATCAGTTTTTTAAGAGCATTCCAATAGATGACTAGCTTCAAGCTTTTACATTGTGGGTGCTTCGGTTATAAACATAATTAAGATCATTTTCGTAAAAGGACTTGTAGTTTTCTTATATCTCAATAACGTGACCCTCGTATTTAGGCAGATAGGTAGACACTTAATTAATTTATCTTTAACTATTGTACTGTGAAGATAACGTATTTAGTGTGTGAAAATTAAAATAAACATCTTTCTGCTGCTCTACGTTGTAAATTTTATGATAGATTTTCAATTATTTTCCACTTGTTTTATATGGGGGAATTGCCGTAATTTCCTAGTAGTTCTAATTTAATGTTTATGACTGTATGTATAGTTATCTTAATCACCCTCAGTCGATTTTGATAATCAAATCGTTTATTTTATCACTATTACGAAACTAGTTTGAAATTAAACTATTACAGAAATAGCAACGACTAAACAAGCAATTTTTTCCGGCGGGATCACACCACTCGATCTACTATTTATAGTGATAATGGAGCAATCGCCGTCAATTGTTTCGCAAGGCACGCATTGCAATTTAGCAGCGCGTTTTTATCCTCAATAAAATTAAACCGCATGTCTATCGGCTTTATACACACGCTCCATTCATTTATTTTCGCTGGGTAACTGTTGCGTAATAGGCTAGGGGGCCCGCTGTTGCCTGTGTGGCAGCTGACGTCAGTGACACGCCTATCCTCCGCGCCAACTGTTAGCCGCCGTCGCCTTCGCGTTTCGGTGCCTCATGAAAGGCAATCGCGACGAAAAGTATTCACCTGCCAACGTCAAGGACAACGTACTCTCTTACGCTATCGAAAGAGCCTTGTGAGTCCGTTAAGAGATGCTATTTTGCCCAGATAAGATAAGATATTTTGTGTAATGTGGCGATAAAATGTGTGTAGGAAAAAAGACTGTCGATATGTGAAAGTTGTTTATGTAAGATTAACTTGATTCTTGGATTCAATACAGACTACGTTACGGTTGCTCTAATAAATTTTCCATAGGAAGATTTTTGAAGTGACTGTTGATATTAACATTAATTTATGAAAAAGAAATAATCGTAAAGATTCTCTACTGTTGTATGATTGCGTACGAAACGGTTCCTGGAAATTTTTTGACTAATTTACGACAACGATTATGAAAATAGTTAAAAAAAGAGACAACGTCCATGACATTCTATAGATATACATATTTACATTCTATAGCGCCTTGCATTTCTGAATACCGGACTAAAAATAGTACGTAAACAAGTTTTTTAAACAAGGAAATAAGTAGAAAGTAAAGTCTGTAGTGCAAGAGCATGTGATCGATTTTTTATAGTCAACGTACATTGCAATTTATCGAATATAAATTGACACCCTTTTCTCATGCATTATACCAACTTTTAGACTAATAAACTAAACTAAATAAATCCGCCTGAAACTGGAGATCCCGAAATATCGTTTGACCTACTTGATAGGATGCTTATTTAGAATCAAACTACCGCCACTGATGGCAGATGACAAATTATTGGCAAGTTAGCAACGTAGTAAAATCCATTCGATTTTTAACATCGAGTGTTGTTAATCACCTGTACTTTGCGAAGTTTTAGAAAAGAATAATCGAGAAATTCGAAAGTACTGGTTCGGTTAGTGATGTGAAACACAAGGCACGAGCTCGTAGAAGTTGTTCAGAATAAAAATTCGTCATCGTACACAAGAATTGGTCATTACAACAACCACTCTTCAGCGTATTCTGAGTAAAGATTTGCATTTCCACGCCTACAAAGTCCAATTAATTCAGCAGCTTCCGCCAACAGACCATGCACAACGGAGAGAGTTCACCAATGGATCCTTGAGCAAACAGAAGTGAGTGCTGATTTTGCAGATAAAATCATTTCCAGTGGTGAGGCCCATCTTCATCTCGATGGCTTCGTTAATCAGCAAAACTGTCACATTTAGGGCTCAGAAAATCCACGAATGATTCATCAGATAGTAATACATCCAAACCGTGTCACTGTTTGGTTCGCATTGTGGTCTGCAGGTATAATTGGACCGTATTTCTTTGAAGACAAGGAAAATAATGGAGTAACGGTGAATGGCGAACGTTATCGGGTTATGATAACGCAATTTTTTGTGCCCCAATTGGAAAATATTGCTCTTGACAAGATGCGGTCTCAGCAGGACGATGCCAAATGTACTACCGCCCGTAAAACATTAACTATCTAGCACGAGTTTGTTTCTGGTCGTGTCATTCCCCGATGATTTGACCAGAATTATCCACCATGTTCTTGCAATTTAACACCTTTTGACTTCTGGCTATGCGTTTATCTACAGTCACAAATTTATGCCGACATGCCCTTGACCACCGAAGCATTGAAGGCCGAAGACGCTCTATCACCGCCACATGTATATAATAGTGTTAATGCAAATTTTGTCAAAAGAGTATGCATATGCCAGTAAAGCCACGGTGGTTATTTACAAGATATTTTGTTTCGTACATGATGCCTAAATCTATACATTGCAAATGATTAATTTTTTCAATACTTTGTTACAGAAAACTGTGTTATATTGAACCTTAAAATCTTCCCCTCTTATTGAAACACCCTGTACTATGTGTGTTTATCTATTTTGCCCTCTAAGAGTATATAGTATACCGCACCGATCGACACAAGAATAAATTTTCGACATTGCATATTTATCCATAGAAGACATCATTCTTTTTAAAAACAGAAGATGTTCTCTGATTAAGTAAATTCAAATTAGTGTTATGTAATTACTGGAACATATCCCCCAATCGCTTACAGAATTAATTACGCATTTGTGTGTTTATAGAGTTTAGTCTAATAAATAATACGCAATATTGTGTATCATTATGTAAAACTAACGATAAATTAATAAATGTCAAATTGAAATATATCTCGGATATCAAATTCAAAATGCCCAATTATTTTTAGACGTATTTCTGATAAAACATTGTGTAAAGCAAAATGATATACACTACCGCTCAAAAGTGTTTAGGCACTCTCACTGACAGCAAAAATGTATAAAAACTCAGCAAAAATGTTAATAATATTCATTTTTTATGTACAGATACACGTACATGAATAAAGATATATTAAATAACTGTGAAAATTAAAACGTTTAATCTAAATTTTGCTTTCATCTATGTGACCTCCTCTTGGTTTAATAATTGCAGCACACAATCGAGGCATTCTCGCAATAAGTTTTGCCAGAGTGTCTTGTGTTATTGAGGTTCAACTCGATTGCAATTTGTTCCACACGTCAGTAGCTGATGTCGGAGCCGATATCCGTACTTCCCGATCTAGTTCTTCCCATAGTAACTCGATTGGATTCAAATTGGGGCTCTGGGGAGGCCATTCCATAATTTTGAGAGTTCCTTCCTTTTCTAAATGGCGTAAATAGTCTTTACATAATTTAGAGGAATGTTTTGGGTCATTATCTTGCTGGAAGATAAAATTTTGACGCAAAAGTCGAATTCCGGAAGGTATTGCGTGGTTCTCCAAAATTTCGCGGTAGCCTTCTTTTTTTAATATACCGTCAATTTTCACAATGTCACCAGCAATACACTCTTCTCTGGCACGTTCACCCACAGATCTTACGAATATGCGTCTTCGGTTTTCGAACAGCTCAAATTTGGACTCATCCATCCATAGGACGTTGTTCCACTCTTCTATGGTCCAGTGTTGGTGTTCACGAGCCCATTTAAGTCGCTTTTGCTTGTTTTGTTTGCGTAGTAATGGCTTTTTCATCGCAATACGTCCATGGAGCCCGGCTTTCTGTAGGCGACGTTTGACTGTAGAAACACTGACTAGTTTTTGGCGACCAACATTTAATTCTGCGGTGATTTCCGGGGCTGTTTTGCGTCTATTTAACTTGCTGGTAACCACTATTCTGCGATCATCTGCAGATGTTGTCGCTTTTGGCCTTCCACTCCGTCTTTTATTAAGAAAACTGCCAGTTTCCCTATATTTTTTTACGTTATAGTCAACCGTAGCGTGGTGTATTTTTATTGTTTTGGCAATTTGTCGATTACTTATGCCACTTTTATGGTAAGCTATTATAAGCGCACGTGTTTCCGTACTAATTTCTCTTCGCGGAGGCATTTTAAAAAATTGTCACACGATATTTCGCTCACGTAGTGAATAGAGTAACCAGTACCACACTGCAACTGACAGATTTCATTATAATCTTCTAGGAAGGTAATTTAAACATTATTACCTACAATCTAACAGATGACTAAATTTACCCAGTAAATTCAGAGGGATTGTTATTGTAATTGCACCGCAATAAACAGTTTATGGTAATCCGACCACGTGCAGGTAAATGATAGTAAACCTTATGCGATATAATGGGTGTTTATCTTACTGAACTACATTTTAAATACGTATTTCATTTTATTATAATGTTTTTTTGGTAAACATAATACTATATGAATAATCCATGAAAACAGGGGTGCCTAAACACTTTTGAGCGGTAACGTATATGTAAAATATATACCATGCCTTCAATTAAATTTTCATTTAGAGTAGCCTATGGTTTTTATTTAAATTTGGGAACACTGTGGAGCAGTAATGTTTTCCGTCAAACTTTGACAACTATCATCTGAATGATTATAATTTAGTTGTGAGGTTAATCTTATTTATTGTGAAATGTTTTAAATGAAAGACAGTATTTATAGAAATGCGTTTATTGCAAAAAAAAATCTGCGTTAAAGAATACCCTCTTGTATTGATGCATGCACGAACTCTGCATTTCATGTTTTCAGATGCGTTTGATAAATGTTTGAGAGTTATATTATTACAAAATTCTGTAATACTATTGTTAAGTTCTTTAATAGTGTGTTGTAGTTTTCTGAAAATGTGCGGAAAAATGAAATAATCTAGAATTGTGAGACCTTCATTCACTATTCGATCATCAAACAACTTTTCCAAATGAACAAGTGTTTGTTTAACCTTTCTTCAGTAATTTCATCATCATTTAATTGATTAATAAAAGGTCTGAATATCTCATTGCATATTCTCATATTTTGGCTGTTTAAATATCTCTAAAGATGAAACCAGGCCTCGTTAATAAAGAAACATTTATCAAGAACATAATTGTTATTGAAGTTATTTAAAACTCATTGGCAATACTCTGTAGTTCTATTATAATCAATGGGAATGAGTTCATGAACAGCTTGAATTTTGAAGAATAATATGGTATGTTCCAAATAAACTTCCTGTGACAGTTTCGCAATACATATTTTTACCGAGTGATCCACTTGATGCCGAACATCTTCAATACTATCCCCGTTTCACGAAATCTGTTAACACAACCATAAATTTGCGTAACCAGCTGTTCAGACGTAACTACAAAATCAGGAAGCTGTTGATGAAAATCCTGTATACATTGATTGATTGCATAAACCCACTGTCCATTTATTCATTTACCAGTCCTAAAATAGTTTTCAATAAGAAAAATGGTGTTGTTTTTCTAACATGATAATAAATCATCTAATTGATAAGACAAGTTTTCAATAAATTGACTTTACTATGGCAGTTGTCAAAGTTTGACTTTCAAAATACATTACAGTTCTACAGTGTTCCTAAGTTTAAATGAAAATCATGGGCTACTTTAAATGAAAATTAAACAAAACAAAAACAAAAATTAAAAAACAAGGGTAAATTTCGCGTTTGTTTTCTCGCCAACTGCGCTAAAAAATATGTATTCCATTGCGCAATATCTTCATATTTTCTAATTTTGAGCATAATATGCGTACACCTTAATATATATCTAGTATGCACTGAATATTTTTTAAATATTTCCAATATCATTTTTAAGATTACGTATAATTTCTTTGCGACGATTATCATAGGAATATTTTTTCAGACACACAATACAAGAAGCATCAGAATATTCGTAATATATACATAATAATAATAATTCATGCCTTCACATCCCCCAACAGCTTTTCGCGAATTACAGGGGGGACCATCGGTGAGCCAAGAGTTATTACTATACCTACGCCTATGGAGCGTCTTAAGATGATAATCGTTCTCAAGATTCGCCATGGAGTGAGGAAAACCACAGCAAAACCCCGGGGCTCGAATCCTGGACCTCGGGAATGATAGCCAGGTTCGCAAGGCACTGACACACCAGCCCGTTATATATGTAATGGAAATAGAGGAGTATGTTGTCCGTCACTTCATATGGCGCAGTCAGTAGGAACTTACGCTCCCTCAAAGAATTTGATTTTCATTCAATATTTTGTAATTAGTGAAACGATTACGTTTATTTAGACTTTTTGTTGTCGTTTCAGAAACATACCTAATTGGCCAAAATATCTGTGTAGTGGCGTAGTACTTTGTTTTTCAATCGTTTATACAGACTTTAACTGTTTAGAAAAAAATATATTCAATGTAGCTCGGACCAGGGATGTCCTGTTGCATAGCAAAGGACACCTGAGAACATTTGCTATATATATCATTTCATATCTACACTTCTATCTTCATAATTTTTTTCAATTTTCAGTAATGACTGTACCACATCCAGTTGTAATTTGGACCGAAATATGAATATAAAACGCGCTCCTATATACTTTTGTTCTGTCGTCTGTTGTAACGTGCAGTAAAGTACCCACTTCGTCCACTATTTGCTCTGATTCCACTAACGACAACCCAGTATTTTCAATTCCTCAATTATATCCATTAACCCTATATGATTATATAATAGTACGATGTACCACACATGCATCTATAGCATGGAAACGGAGACAGATTGGTTCAACGAACTCGGTGTAATTTTCGTAACGGTCGTGCATGCGGGTGAGTTTGGACCTGGCGCGTCGAAGATTTGGCCAACCCTCTTATCACACAGAATAATGTATGCAATAGTATATTATCTCAAAATAAAATACGTTAAGTTATATACAACAGTAAATGTATGAACCAGTCAAAACCTTAATGAAATCCCACTTAAGAATATAATAAAAGAAATAACACAAGAACATTCACACCATCAACAATAATGAACGGCCATATTAAAGAATGATATAACCTCTTTTCAAATTTTCCTGTTTTAGCGCATTAAAACTTGTACATCATAATAATATATCTTTCAATTTTTTTTAATATACAGAATGCTCTGTTTAAAAAAATTATAAATCTCAAAATTTCTCGTTCTTCTTTTTTCTTGTTCTTATTTCGTATACTGCATATTAATCAGCGTTAAAAACACTATTACTTTGCTAATTTAACCTACTTTCAAAAAACAATAATAATAGAGATAATAATGGTGCGCACTTAATCAGCCTGTATATTTTTTTGACGTAAACGCCTCCACGCTTTTACGCTGCAGATTAACCAGGACGACTACAAATCACGCTGTAGTATTGTACACGACTTCATCATTCTATTGCTTAATCGAATTTCAATAACGTTTTTATCATTACAATTTCAACATTATTTATCTTCGATCGTATATACGCGTGTATGTAATAATTCAGCAAATTCACTGGAAACACGCTGATAAGATCAATTACGTTTTCGCTTGCAATGTATGATCTCAATATGTTTATACTTTCTTAAGAACGAGTATATAGTGCTCAGTGTTGCATTATGAAGATGTTACAACTGCTAACCGTACACATATAGTAGTACATGTTCGACAATCTTTGAACCGTAAAATGAGTACAGTAAGGTGTCCTTATTCTATCGACCAAAGTGCTCTAAAGTAGAATTTGCTCCCGGATTTAAAACAAATTTAGTTGAAAATTTTCACAGATAAATGATAAAAAGATGAAGTTTTAGACAGTGGGTTTTGCTTAATTTCAATAAATCAAATTGTCATAACATCATCTGTCTCGAATGATATGTTAGGAATGTTGCTTCTGCATTTTCGTTTAAAAATTGCTTAACGGAATGCATTATTTCTGATGTGCGGTGAATTTTGATAATTTTTAAGAAATTTGATCGTTTCTATGAAGATCAGAAAGTTATCTAACCTTAACAATTCTAAAAATCTATTTAGTAACATGATTCTTTTTACCACGTCAAGTTTAGCAACTAAACAGAAGAAAAAAACAAAATACAGTAGAACCCGATTATAACGACAGTCACGGGACTGCGAATTTTTTGACGCTATAGGCGGAGTCTTTACAGGTTCCATGTTTACATACAAGAATTGGTGGAAAACAATATTACACAGATACATATGTGAATTTAATGTACTTAACCATATAACCTTACACATGTAGGTACATACTAGCTTGTTTGTCTAATGAAAGAAATCTGTAATTTTCCGTTGCACAATTTTTGCACGCCCAAACTGTTTTTCTATATTCATTTCTAATTCTCTCACTTTATCAATAATTTGAGGTGACGTTTCTCGCTGTCTATAATAAGTTTTTAAAAGTGTTTAAATGGCACTTAGGACTTTGTTTGTCGGTACGTCTGCTTCGTCGCATGAATCTTATTCCCCTTCAATTTCATTATCGTTTTCGTTATCCCCCTGTTTTATGTCCTCCAGGATATCAGAATCTGAACGCATTCCCGACGTAATAAGGCAACTGTCTACG
Source organism: Trypoxylus dichotomus (assembly GCA_023509865.1). Classification (NCBI taxonomy): domain Eukaryota; kingdom Metazoa; phylum Arthropoda; class Insecta; order Coleoptera; family Scarabaeidae; genus Trypoxylus; species Trypoxylus dichotomus. The sequence goes on from CM042080.1 coordinate 8,183,706, forward strand.
GATGCAAAGTCGTCGAAACAAAACTGGTTTTCGTCACTCTGATTGTGCTGCCACTTTGTAATAAGTTCACATAACTGAACGTCATCTTCATTTAAGTTGTCACAAACTGGATTATTCCTTAATCTTGAATGACTAAAGCAGTTTGCTATAGTCTCAGAGGTTATACAACGCCAAGCCTTCTCTAAAAGGTCCAACGCGTCGATAAGTGAAACTGCACATGGTGCGTTCTTGTCCATACCCGTAATAATTTTCTGCAGAAGAAATTTTCTGTAAAAACATTTTAAGCTTCTTATTACGCCTTGGTCCATTGGTTGAAGGATGCTAGTGCAATTTGAGGGCAGAAACACCAAATTAACATTTTTTAAGTAGGCTAATGATGGATGTGCTGAGCAGTTATCGACTAAAAGCAAGATTTGTTTTACCTTTAACCGCAAGTTCTTTATCCCATTTTCGAATTTCATTTTCAAAGATTTCTGAAGTCATCTACGCCCTTTTGTTTGCGCAATAATTTGTTGGGAGTCTTTTTATGTTTTTGAAGCAGCGTGGTTTTTTTGACTTTCCTATGACAAGAATTTTACGTTTCTCCGTACCGGTTACATTAGCACACACAAATGCAGTTAACCGTTCATTAGCTAGTTTACCGCCTACACATTTTTCGCCTTTAAACCTCAGAGTCTGATCTGGAAGAAGTTTATAAAAAATTCCCGTTTCGTCGCCATTGTAAATTTCATTGTCTTCATAATCTTGTCTTAACTTAGGCCACACTTCATTTAGCCACGTCTCTACTTCTGTTATATTAACATTTTTCGCTTCACCGCTCACTTTTCCGTACGTTATTGAATGTTTCCGTTTGAAACGCTCCAGCCACCCATTGCTGCACTCAAAATTTGTGTCTCCAAATAAACTTTCAAATTCTTCGACCTTTTCCATAAGCAGTGATCCATTAACGGGTAAATTTGCACTTCTACATTGCTTAAACCATGTAATAAGCACTTCGTCGATTTCAACTTTTTCGCACCATCGAATTTTTTTGACTTATCAAAAGGTATTCATGATTTTATTCTTATTTTTCACAATTGTACAAATCGTAGAATTAACTGACCCAAATTCGCGCTTTCTTCCTTCCACTTTCGACTGCTTTGATTATCGCGACTTTGTCGTTCACGCTCAAACTTTTTCGCTTTATACCTGACATTTTCGATAAAGAAATCTCGATGTTTCACTCACACGATTCAAATGCCGACTGAGGAAATTTCTTACGAACTTTGCCTGGCACATTGCAAGAAACGGTAATTTTCTTGCAATCCCCGAGCGGTCGAACGTTGCAGGCTAGGCTAATTGCAAGAAATCTTAATTCAACGAACGGTAATATTCTTGGAATTCCCGAACGGTCGGTAGCAGGCTAGGTAAATACAGGGAATTGGGCCATAAATGATAATATAAATACATACCTCAAGTGGTAAATATTTGTCGTTATATCAGGGGTTATTGACGCTAAAACCGGGTTTTTCCCTATACGTTTGAATAGTGAAGTACGGGACCGCTCAAAATTTGACGCTAAAGAAGGAGTGTCGTTACAGCCGAAGTTGTTACAACCGGGTACTACTGTATGTCCAAAAAGTAAGTTCTAAAGGACAAAGGGAAGCTCGAAATACGGTTAGGAAAAAAATTATTACATGATTACTAAATGATAATGCACTAACATTAAACTTTTTTTCCATGCATTATGCTACCATATGATCGATTAAATTTACTCTTTAGCAAGTCATGAAATTTTTCTTTTTTAAACTTAGGTTGGTAGAATAACCATAGAAACGTGTAAATTGACTTAAGTGTAGGTGGTCCATTGTGTGTATTAGTATACACTCCAGTAGTAAGTTCTTAGAAATAAAAATTTATTTTAGCTATACTCATATATTAAAATAATGTTGCGCAAAGGTAAGTTGTGTGTCAACAAAATTCCCAGGTTCTTTACCAGTTTAGCATGTTCAACAACAACTTGATCAAACTCATAATCAAAGGTAATGAATCACTTTGCACTATGCACCATCTAAATATGTTCATAAGATCGTGCTGCAGCAAGTTACATTCCTTAAAACTAGACACTTCACGGAACAATTTTAAATCATCAGCCTATGTGATGAGAAACAGGTTGTTATTTATAAGCAAAATAAATATTAAAGATCGAAACTTAGATTCTTGAGGAACTCCCGAAGAAGGAATAAATTAGCGAGAGCTAAATTCATTGAAGAAAAGATACTAACGTCTATTAAGCAGATACGATTGAACTAAATGTATTAGAGAATTTCTAAATCCAAAGCACATCAATTTATATGGAATCATATACAGATCGAGACGATTAAAAACTGTAATAAAATCGATATATAGAACATCAATCTGGGGTGGAATTCTGTGTACTGTGGAGTTCTACAGTATATGAATATATGAGGTATTTTATACCACGTGTGCACACATTTCCAGATTTTCTCCCTACTATAATATCGCTTTGTTGCAGTACCTAAAGTGGTGTAGAGAAGACAAAGATAATGTGGTAATAAGAGATAGTAATAGAGGTGATTTGCCTCGATAATGTATGGTTTGCTAAGTTCACTACTATTATTTTGTTTTTGACACACGTCACGCGTTTTACACTGCCATGACACTTTCCCAGTTATTCATTTCATTAATTGTATTACAAAATGAGTAATTAGGGAACATTGAAGGTTGTTTTTGGAAATAAAATAAAACTACTTGAATTGTTTTACTAAAGATTATTTACTGAGGAATTTGATTTTCTTTTTGTAATACATATGAATTCTCCAGCTCTAGTTATTTTAAGGAAAAGGTATTTATTTTCATGTTTATACAAATTTAAAAATTATTTTAAGAAAATAGTGATTTATTTAAATAGTTACTTGACGGATATTTTTTACTTATGCTAATATATTTCTTAAGATAATACTATGTTACCTGATCACAAAGCGATGATACGAAGCAGTGCACGGAATATCACTTTTAGCGATAGTCGCTTAATTTTGTGGAATTCAACTGTTGCTATGAAGCGACAGTACACAGAATTCTATCCCTGACTACGTGAATCTAAGGCATGAGACAAGAGCAGCGAAGCTATGCTGAGATGAGTAAATGCCGTTTTTGATGCAAGGATAAATAGCAGAGTAAAGGCATTGTTCAAAGGCTTTTGGGTAATGTTTGACAGAATAGATATAGGGCAATAGTTAGAACAGAATCATTAGCTTTGAATATAGGCACAGTTCGGGGTTTTAAGGTTTTAAGATTAAAGAGGAAATTGTAGACGAAGGATTCACTAATACGCACTTGCTATATTTAATTAAAAATTAGAGAATTTGATCATGACCAGAACTCTGAGTATTTTTTAGTTTATTTAGGGAATGTAACATAAAATTGCTAGAAAACTTAGTAATGCTAATGCAGAACATAGCGTTACATGCGTCTTGATGATTGCTGGTAGATGATGGATCGGTGAAAACACTACTAAAATATTCTACAAATGGATTAACAATGTGTTGAAGGCTACTGAAGCTGACGTATTCCTTTAAATCAGCCATATGGATATACGAACTTTATAATTTTATGAATATACAGAAAGGCCAAAATAAAAGAGGACTGAAGTCATACTATATATGATATTTGAATCAAGCACTCGAGAAAGGTCACGTGATGTCTGTTGTGTCCTTGACGACACTTAGGTTTAAATAAACAATAAGCGTATTGACTTAAAAAATTTATTGCTTAATATTACCTAATAATTAATAGTAAAAACAGTAACTAAACTATCTATTCTGGTATTGCCAACCTTGTAACGACAACAACCCTTGTTTATGACTGTTGGCGCCCTCTCCCCTATTCTATATACAGCTGTGGCCATATGTATTCGCCACTCTCGTTTTGAACGTGTTACACGAATATTATTGTATTTCTAAGAAGCAGGGTCGATGACGGACTTAACTAGGTACCTGGTAATGAGGGTTTAATGGTTTATTGTAGGCCATTCTGAGTAAATTAGAAAATAGACGTAAAATTGTAATTTCTCAATATTTCTTCAGTCTTTCTTAAAAGTTGTAAGAGTAAGGTTGAGCTAGTTAGAGTGAAGATATTGTGTCTGTGATTTTGTCTGTGTAATACGATAGTATACAGTAAAAAGTAATGCCGAAAACACGTGAATTGACGGAGGTAGAGCGAGGACAAATTGTGGTGTTAGAAAAGCAAGGGTTGTCGGTGTCTGCTATTGCCCGACAGGTGAAATGTGCGCGATCGACAGTTAGAATGACGATAAAACGATACAAAGAGAGTGGATCTTTGACAAACAAACCGAAAACTGGTCGAAAAAGAAAGACAACTAGCAGAGATGAGCGAGTCTTAGAGCGGATGTCTTTGCGAGACCGGAAAAAAAGGGTCTAAACAGCTTTCCAGTGAGCTTTTCCTGCTACATAATGTTGCTATTTCTCCTCGCACGGTTAGAAGACGCCTTTGTGAATTAAATTTAGGTGGATACAAAGCTCGACATAAACCACGGTTGTCTCCGCAACAAAAGAAAAAGAGACTGCTGTGGGCTAAAAGTCACCGCGACTGGACCATTGACAATTGGGCCAATGTTATGTGGACGGATGAGTCAAATATTGAGGTAAGTAATACATAATTATTGTATTTGCGGTATTCTGTATTCAATTCCTAGTATCTACAGTGTTTTATTCTTTTTAATGGGTTCCAAAATGTAACAGTATTCATGTTTTTGTTGGTAGCTTTGTGGTAAACCTGGGTCTCAATACGTGCGACGCAGGCGAGGAGAGGCCTTCCATCCAGACTGTATCATCCCGACTGTCAAGTTTGGGGGTGGTAGCATAATGGTTTGGGGTTCCATGAGTGCAACAGGCGTCGGAGAACTGTTCGTCGGCGAGGGCTGAATGAACAGTCGGACGTATATCGACATGTTGGAAGAAGTTCTGGAACCGTGTGCGTTAAAATTATTCGATAATGAAGAGCTAGAGTATTACTTCCAACAAGATAATGCACCGTGCCATAAATCTCGCGAAGTAATGCGCTGGTTCGAGGAAAATAACGTGCGGGTCCTGGAATGGCCGGCACAATCCCCGGACTTATCGCCAATTGAGCATTTATGGTACATTTTAAAGCGAAATGTAGCTAAATACTCATCTACCACAAAGCAATGCTTAAAAACAAAAACATTCGAAGAGTGGAATAAAATCACCCCCGAACAGTACTACAACTTAGTGAGCAGTATGCCCCGACGAATTCGTGCCGTGATAAAAGCCCAGGAAGGAGCTACCAAATATTAAGCAATATCTGTATATATCTGTATACACTCACAATGAAACATTTTCATCGATCAATTTTCTTTTATTTCTTATATATTCGTCGGAATAAAAAACAAAAAAGGGTGGCGAATACATATGGCCGCAGCTGTAACTTATAGCTATATACACTACAATGTCCAGCGGCCATTTCCTGTTACCTGTCATATTGTATTTGCCAGTGTTGCTTTGTTAGTTGTTAATGGTGATTGTGAAGAGGGTTCTTCATAATCCAATTTTTAATCGAGCAAAGAGTGCTTATTCTTAAAAATTATTTGGAATGTAAATCGTTTGTAACATTAAACGAAAAGTTTACAATAAAGTATTCACAAACTCCATCTAAAAGTTTTGTGCACAAAATGATTACTAAATTTAGAGCTACAGGTTCAGTCGCTAACGCCAAAGGAAACCGTGTAAAGACGCAAAGTATTCAACGTGTTCAAGAGACCACGCTCAAAACAAAAAAAAAATTATTAAATTTAATACTTTTTTCTGTACAACTACTACGATAGTGTGTTTTGCCTTTTTTCATCCTTAAACCCTGTAAGTTTTCAAATAAATATTCGAATGATAACGAGTTTCTTTTCCATATTCTGCAGAGAATCTTTTTCACAACAATTTTTGCATAATTTCCACCAAATTTGAAATAATGTTTAGTAACAAACACCTATTATTCAATCGAACACTTTTCCATTTTTATTAACCGTGGCATTTTTGGTTTTTATCTGCCAAGTAACACATGAAATTCTAATACAAAATATATAAATACTCGCACATTTAAAATGTAGTCTCGAACTGGAACACTCATTAGTTTTCCTAATGACGTTAGATGTTGTCGCATCTGAAGTGCAAAAAATGCGGTTGGTATCCCAACAGATCTTTATAAAAGCTGCAATATATTTATCTATCCGACGTCAATAAAGTTTAACAATCCTTAACATATTTCAAACACTTTCCAAACCGTTATGTGTACATCTATAAATAATCGCAATTCTATTTTTCGATTATCAATCGTCATGTTTTGCGTCAACGTCATATTTGTTGCAGGATACAACTTCGGACAAACATATCAATAAAATCAAAGCCAAAAGGTCATGAATGTTACGAACCCTAAAATATTAGACCTATTGAAATTTACGAAATTGAGTTGTTTATTGCCTACTGAATTTTACGGTTTTAATTTCTAAAATAAACAAATGAATCAAAAAAATTGTAAAAAAACTTTCCATCATTTTGTTTGCGATTACTACTAGAATTCCAAGAATTGATTCTCCCTTTTATCTTAAACTTGGAGCTGTTCTAAGTGGAATGAAATCTTTTTTTTTATTATTTAATAGATTTTAATATCAACTATTATTTTTCTACTAAATACTTGGTTAGATGTAAACAATTCATGTTAATCCTGACTCACTAACTGCATAAGAACTAATTAACTTAAAGTATAAAATTACAAGGTTTTTAACTTTGCATTTACACGTCTATTACATTTTGTTATTAAAATAATTACTTACGCACATTAACTTGTTCTTAAATGGCAGAAAATTAACGATGCAGTAACCTTTCTTTCTATTTTAAATTTTATGAAACTCATCTTCTTGGCGCCAGAAATTAATTATAGAATATGCAGAGACGTTTTTGACCATCTTCTTCTTGCTGAAGAACAGGTCTGGCAATCATATTAAAGAAACTAGTTTTCTCTATATACACAGTTATGTACAGTGAGAGTATTTAATATACAGATACACTACCGTTCATATGTTTGATCGGACTATATAAAATAATAAAATAAGCTAGATAGATAATGTTTGCGAGAAATTTATTAAAGAAGCAAACTTTACTCATTAACTTAAAATGTTTTATTGACAAAATAGTAGATTCTAATAAAATACAATGTTATGTTATGTTTCTTCAAAGTAACCCACTTTTTTGCTTTAATAATTTCCTGACAGATACGCGGCATCCTTAGAACTAATTGCTCCAAATACGATTCGTCTGTAGCATTATTCCATACTTCCTGCAGAACATTCCAGAATGTTGCATTGCCAGTCGGAAGATCTTTTCCGGATCTCACGATCTAAGTGATCCTACAAATGCTCCACTAGGGATAGGCCCATTTCAGAAGATTTCTCTTGAGGATAAGCTTTAACCACTATTTGCGGTGTATTTAGAGTCGTTCTCTTGCTAATAAATGAACCCCTCCCTAATTAATTCACTGAATTGTGGCCATCATATCATAAGATTCTCAATTACACATCTTTTGTTAATCTTTCATCTATTTTAACTAATTTTCTAATTCTTCCACCTCTAAAGCAATCCCATATCACAACGTTTCCTCCTTCATGTTTCACTATTTTTGGAATACACCTGTCTAACATTTTTTCTCCAAGACGATGGCGAAAAAACGTGAGACGTTTACTTTCGAATAATTCGAGTTTCGATTGGTCCGTTCATAACACATTTTTCCAATCATTCACACTCCAATTTGCGTGAGCATTTGCCCAATTTAGTCTTTTCCGTTTGTGTATACAACTTAACCATGATTTTCTTATAGCTATATGACCCTTCAGACTAATTCTTATTAGTTTCAGTTCTATTGTAGACAAACTTACTGACTGACTTCGTTGTAAATTGTACTCTGTCGTAGTTTGCAGTGCGATAAAGCGGCGATTTCTTCTTCGTCTTTAATCTCCCTTCCTTTTAATTGTCCTACACGTATAACAGTCAGAAATATGTAATTGTCGAGCTATTTCTCTATTTAAAAGATTTGTTTCGTGTAAAATGCATATTCTAGCGCGCGTTTGAATATCCAATTCCATTCTATTTGATATATCTTCGATCAAATAAACTACCAATATCAGATAGGGTCTTACTAACGCAATTACACACGTATTCAGTATCTTGGCAATATACTGGATGCATACTGAATGTATAGTTTATTATAAGGCAACTGGATGATTCAGTATGCCTTTAAATTCGATTTCCTAACACGTTCATCCCCAATTTCCTACTATGAACTCATTATTGCTTTATTGCCATCATAAAATTTAATACAGGAATACCTTGTTTTCGTGTTTCAATGGATTTTGTCTTATTATTATGAATAAAATTGTAAATAGCATTCTGAGAAGACTAGTATGAATTTCAAACTTATGAACGGTAGTGTATACGTATGTATATCTGTACAAAGGAAGTTTTTACAGAATCTAAGTAACAACTGCTGTTGTTGCATATAAGCGGATTATACAATTCTTGGTAATGACAATAAGTAGTGAAAATGAAAGGTAATTCCTTAAAATGAAAGTTGGGGTTCATTGTGTAAAAAATTCTCATTGGAATGAGGAAAATAATAAAAGTAAAAGATAATCACAATGTTAAGCTGCCGATCGAATTATTAATGCGATAGAAAATTAGAGAATATAAAGATTGGAAATAGAAGTAGCGTTAACATGTTTTACATCTTTTTTCTTGTAATAGTCAAAGAAGAAAGTGATTAAACATAGGAAAGTGATATGTGTTTTATTAATATAAAACATACTTATAGTTAGGTACCAGTCATTCCTAAACAATTCAATATTTAATATCTTCTAGAGTACATAGATTCATCATATTGCTCCAAAAATTTACTCTTGAATTAGAAGATGATAGAGCATTATCATTAATAGATTTAAATATAAACAACTTCGATGAAAATTTAGATTTTAGTATTTTTAGAAAAAGTACATCTAGGGACAATTACATAAAGAAGGAATCATACACGTTTCATAAATACAAAGGACCCAGATTCGATTTTCTAATTAACAGGCTCTTAACCCATTTTCTAAAGAAAACTTTGATATAGAACTTGACTACATTTTTCAAATAGCACAAAAAATGGTTTTGTCAAAAATGTGATTATAAAATAAATAATAAACTCTAAAAACAGGAATTAACATCATCCAGCGGTCTAGTTCAAAAAAACTCCCAATAAAATAAAAATATATATTGCACAGTTATTTTTAATGAAATTTGACAAAACAACACTACAAATCTTTTTAGGAAATATAGGTTTCTCGGACGATCACATAGGTTAAAAATACAAAACAGAAACCAACAAAAATCTAAAGGAAGCCAAGGATACACACAATAAAATAGTTCGTGTCCAAAATCCCATTTAAAACAAACAAAAAACGCGGAAGTTAGATTTAAGAAATATTTATCACATTTCAAAATTTAACAACTGCGGAGATACAGGTCCATCGCTTTGCTATCCAAAACGTAGAATTATTAAGAAAAAGCAATGAAAAAAAAAACATACCTTCTTCAATAGAATAAACTTAATTTTAACAGACTGAATACATTTAAAAAAAACACCTAGTCTTTACAACTTCTACGATTTAAATATTAATAAAATATTAATTTTTATATTAGTAGTTTTGAAGAGTCAATACAATTTTACATAGTTTCATAGTCACTTTACACGAGTAACGGAGGAATAAATATATAAAATATCTTCTCTAGTTTGTAAAGACAGCCTTGTATAGTTACACTCAACGAAATTTCTATAGTTCAACATCAAAACATCAAAGTTAATGCTGAACTACAAGGAAACACAAATACAAGAGAATATTTACAATAATGGTAAGTCAAAATAGCTAAGAAAATAGGACGATCCTATAATCTCATCAACAATTTTATAAAGATGGGCAGTTCCTATGGCAAAAATCTCGCTAAGGGAAATAATCAAAATACTAACTCGAAGGCAACATTCATCGATATTTCGGTCAGCCTCTTCTGATAATGTATAATCGCGCAACAAACAAAATCTAATTTAAATTTATCAGTAATAAATAGACGTGCACAACAACTTTTATCCAGCAGTAAACATTTTCGGTCACTAAAAGAGGTTTCAAAATCACCCTTAAAAGACACACACAAACATGTAAGACTGAAATTTGCGCAAGATCATCTGAAATGAAATCTTGAGTGGAACAACATTATACTTTCTGACGAGAAGAAATTTAACTTCAAACAGTATTGGCACGATTTGTGCAAGAACACTGAAGTTGCGACGAACCGAAGTTTTGGTGGAGGTAGTGTAACAGTTTGGGCGGCTTTTACCCATAACAATAAAACTCCTATATGTTTTATTTCTACACAAATGAAGTCTGATTCTTATATATAACTTGACAATGCAGCTATCCATAATTCCAGTCGTTTCATCAAAAGGAAATTAATTTGTTAAAGTAGCCTGTTCGCTCGCCTGATCCGAACCCCATCGAAAATCTTTGAAGGATATTAGCAAGAGAGGTGTGTGCCAATACTAAACAATAATTAGGTGTTGGAATGATATTCCTTTTTCAATATTGTCTAAATTGATGAACAGTATGAAGACCCGGATGTTTGAAGTTATTTTGAATAGAGAATCTAACACTCAGTACTAAGTTCTCTATATAAATTTTTAATATTATTTTCTCTTGCATTTGCGTTTTTTTGTAGCTCAACATTAACTTCGATGTATAATTTGCTCAAGATAAGAAAACCAAATATTCCGTTCACAAGTTCATATGGAACTGTAGAAATTTCGCTGAATGTACTGACGATGTATGCTTAGCATAGGAAATGTACATCTAAATTAATAAAGAACCTGTGAAATACAGAGTGAATTGTATTGTTTTGAATTTGAACAAGAATTGATGTTTTTATTAATTAACAATAAAGAAACACATGCATATTTTCTTTAAGAAAAATATGTTTTATTGTTGTTAGATATTTGCTTAAGTTCATATCAATTATTATGCAAATTGGATCCATTTCGGCTTTGTATTCTAGAATATAGTTACTACTTATTTACAATTTAAATATTTCCTTGATATGTACCGAAATTGTAATTTTAAATACAAGGCAGTTTAATGCGCATAACGTACTCCCAATGAAAGAGAAAAAACTGTTTGTTTCTATTTTATTTCTATAGGAGCCTGGAGTTAAAACGGATTTTAGAAACCGAGAACTAAGTGGGAGAAACTGGTATTCGACGTAATTTGTTTACCGAAAATAAGAGAACCAAACCACAAATCCCTCATAAGTAGTCTGTGACAAAAACACATGTAGATACCATCAAGGTTAAATATACTTTTTGCTCGACCTGTACTGAAGTATTTTGGAAGGATGTGTTACCATGCATGATGCAGAGGGCTTTTTGGCTGCCCGGGGAGAACTTGCCAATGTATAAATAGCATTGGTCAGTGAGTGTCTTCCTTTTTTCCCTGAAAGCGAATGCTTGTATGATCTTTTCTTCGGAGTCGTTGAACTTTCACGTTTCAATAAATTTATTCTATACAATAAAAGCTTCTGTTGACTGATAATTATCATTTAATTGTTTTATTGTTACTAAACGCCAACGTTGTTCAAAAATATTAATTACCGTTGTAAAATACCTTCTGCGGTAGATAAAATTGCCCCATCGATGTACAAAAGTAGACACGAGATAACAGGAAGAACCAGTTTTTCAAGTTTATTCTCAAAACTAATGATTGCGAATGAAAGGAAGGACGTGTTAGGTATTCTGTGGAAGTAATTAAGAGAAAAAAAAACTGACAAACAAAGGTCAAATGCACCTATCTCATTATCGATAATCTTAAATTTGCCGGAAGAATAATAAGCGAATTTAATATCTATTACCTTGGCTTACTTTATTTGCTTAAATCTTATTTAAACCGTTTTAGTAAATAGGAAGCATTATAAAATATTTAAAAAGTAGAAACAGTAACATTTCTTAAGAATATATAAATACGTAATTATTTACATATTTCGTGAACCTTTGTTAGAAAATTTAAAATCGGAATATTATCGCGTTTTCGTTACCTGATTTACGTATACGTAAAGTATTTTAGTACTTGAACACGCATTATTTTGTTAACGGTATAAATAGTTTTTACTGACCTCATTTTAAACTGAGATAATAAAAATTATTTTAAATTACGGGATTAACTGAGTTTGACATCTGTTGATACATTTTAAAAGTAAGTCGATCGGGATACGTTAGTGTTGTGTTGGTAATATAGAATTCTAATATTTATTCGCAAATCAAGTGAGTTAACGGGTGATTACTGGATGTCACCAATGCAATTTTTAGGATTTGCGGCAGCTTTAGAAATTCGAAAGATTAAATGCTAAAATGGAATTTGTAATTTGTTAGTGGATTGTTAAAAATTCCCAGTCACCTTTTTTGAATTTCGCGAGGATACCGACAATAAACATCGTATTCCCCACTTTTTTAGCAATACATGCAAATATACGGTTACACAGAAACATCGATACCAGGGATAGACCAAAATACCGGTCTTGCAGATATCAGACACGATTTCGAAAATAACCACTTATTTTCTCTATTTTGGCTGCTACGTTTTTCATTGACTACCAAAACATAGTAACGTAACAAACATCTGCTTCGCACTTTAAAATAAAATAAACAAAAATATCCTCAAATACGTCAGTGCGTAGGAAAAGAAATACAATATTTTTACCAAAGGATAACGAACTGGATATTTAGTAAATAAGTATTTCTTAATACATATACACGTGTAATACTTCGCTCGCAGTTCACTCTAATATAAATAATTTTCAAATTTATTTTGGCACTGTAGTTCTATTTTCTTTTGTCTACTATTTTTTTAGAACAAATTACGGGAAAGGGTTATGAAACGTTAAAGTTTTGATTCGTTAATGAGAATTGTTTTATTTAATCGCAGTAATTATTTGGTTATTATAGACCAGGTAATCTAGCAAACATTTTTAAAATTGTATGGACAAGTTAGCGGTTTCGGTATTTTGCGATAGTATGTGCGCAAAATTCAGTTTGGCTCTTACGTTATGTCACTTTCTCTTTCTATTAACAAACTGTTAATGTGTGTACATCTCTTTTCAACTTGGGCAGAGTTGCGCGATACTAGTGACTTTTTTGACAGCTGCATTGCCAACAAATAAATTGGTATTTAAGTTTTACTTATTGGTGTTAGCTGTTCTATTTTAACTTGAGGAACCTTATGTCTGCTCTTTCTATAAGTAGCTTTATGTCTAATCTGCTTAATATTTGTTAATATACACAGAACACAACTATTTATATCACTGCAGCACTATTTTCAATAAATAAATCAGTTTACTAGTCATATTATAGTCAATTGTAGAATCAATTTTAAAAGGAAAAGAAGTGTCATATTCACAGGTTAATATTTATATTAAATACTATTAGGTAGCACACATAATAAACATATATGAGAAATATTGGTTAAGTTCTATTTGTCATTTCTTCAATTGGCCCACTGTAGAGTTTAAAACATTCTAAGAATATAATTTTAACAAGCTGTGGCAACCTCGTATACATTTTCCATAAGAGCCGTATTGAATTTGAAAATACGAGCGGACTATAGATTTAGTGCAGGATTACCAACTTAAATCGTCTGTGAAATTTAAAAAATGTATGCCGTCATCAATAGTTAATAATAAATCGGTTCGAAAATTTCAAGGCTCAAGAGCATCGGAAAAGAGACAAAGAAATCAAAAAAATCTTTGTTAAAGGGACATTGTTGACTCGATGCGAGTTCATATCAAAATACAGGAAAAAAGAGAAAGAAAACGCGACCAGTCTCACTACTAAGATACTTCTCAAATAATTTATTAAACAATAGCTACCGATTTCGTGCATATTTGTATATCATCAAGCTAAGACTGGAATACCAAGTGAAAGCGACAATCAGAAATTCCTTTCTTTCTTTTTTCTTATGTTTTAAATCTTTGTTAGTTAGAAAAGGAAAATAATCACATAGTGCTATGCCCGGACTGTAGGGCGGGTTTGGTTGTTAAATAATTCAGTAGTTGTTGGCTAATTGAGAAGCGAGTTGCTCATTGAAGAAATTCTAGGCCACCATCGTTGGACACATTTTTCGTATACCTAATTCCTTTGTCACATTTCGATGAACAGTATCTTTATTCATGCTAACCTCATGGGCAAGCATTCTGAGAGTCAACCGTCACCTTCGCCACGCTTTCATCAGTTTTTAATGTGAACGGTGGTTCGGAGCGATGGTCATCTTCAATGGTTTCGCATCCATCTTTGAAAGTCGTGTATCATCTGGAAACTTGTGCTGACGACAACGCAGCATCTTCATGTGTTATTCTTATCGTTTGTAGTGTCTCTGAAGCAGTTCTTCCAAGTTTAACGCAAAATTTAATTGGATATTGTGACATGGGATTGGAATTTAACGGTACACACTGCGTTCTTACACTATTAACACTAGACTCTGGCCTGCATCAGTTCCAGTTGCGTACTATCATATTGAGCGTATGCAATTCATTCTCATTAATTCTGGGACATACCTTGTATTTTTCTTCCATAGAACCATTTACTACAGCTTGTTTTAAATATTAATGTACTGTATTACTTTTTCTTTTGGTATTGGTCTTCGATAGACCGATAGAATCACTAACCCGCGAGGGCCATGTCTTAAATGTGCTCGGCCTGCAGAATTGACAAGGGAAATAATAAAACAAATGTTTTCTCAAGAGAATAATATAATTTAATTATTTTTGTACAATTAGCATCAAGTGTATTTCGTTTATTCATTTTTTTGGTTTTGTTTTTGAATAACAATTAACAACGAATATACGCACCTTAAAAATAAATAACACAGAAATAAACATCACAATTATTATCGTTCGACGAAAAAAATGAGTACAAAAAGGAAGAAAGGTCCTTCCTTCGTTTTGAAGAAAAAAGCGAATGTGACATTTTTAATGTTAATGTTAGTTTGTTCGGTATAGAAGATATAAAGTTTCGTTATCATACATTAATGCATGTAATTAATAAGAATAATATTAAGATGTGATTCGTAAAAATCTTATACTCTTCTTCATCGTTAATTTTTTTTCTTTTTATCATTTCCTTAGTAATTCATATAATAATATATGTATTTCTGTATTATATATCGTATAATGTACAATACTCTAAGGCAGAAAACTGGCACTGTGGAAATTAAGAACTGAGGTTAAAGCGTAAAAACAGAATCAGTCTAAATGTAGTTAATCGTAATATCACTAGAGTTCCTTCGAGTTCATTCCAGAGTATATCGACTATTATTTTATAGGATTGTATTTCCATGATTCGCTGCCGTTGTTGTGATAGTTCGTAAATTATTTGTTTCCAAGAGATATTTATTAGATAGATAAAGTTTTAATATTAAAGAGTTTCGATAGAAGTCGAAAAAACAGGCAGATCTAAAAAGCTCGTTTGTACTATGGTAAGTAACGTCATTTTCTAGTAATACATGTGAATCGATTATTTTTTAAATCGTTCTCGATTAAAAAATTACTACAGTACGTACTCAATACGTTCTAAAAATAGCAAACAATTCGATTCAAACTTTTCGCCTACTACAATAAATAAGATAAAATCACAGCGGTAAATGCAAACTCAATCGATTACATGAATCGGGCTTGGGGTTCTGAAGATAACGGTATGTGTTTCGTATGTATTCGTAACAATTCGAGAACTTCGAAAATATTAAACATCCCAATTATTTTGTTGTCCTTTCTTCTGTTTGATTATTTGAACAGCAAAGGTGGTGGTGAATTTAATGTACAATAGACTAAACACACGCAACTGATCTGAAGATCCCCTAAACGAAACGTCATCATCATAAAACCGTCCTCATCTGTTCTGTCCGGTGGCATAATCATTCTCACCGATCTTGCGGTATGCGAAGGCCGCGAAGGATCTTACTTTGCTGTAAAAGAACGAATTACTACATATTAATGATGCTAGCGGCAATTGGGTCCGGCTAAATGGCTCGCCGACGTCGGTATCGGAGTCGACGAGCGGTAATATAAATGGTCACCTGATATTGGGCCTCGGAATCGATTGTTCCGACCACGGCGACGATCTGATACTGACGCGCCTTCATTGAGGCTTCGCTCTTGCGCAGTAAACGTAGCGCCGCCGGACCCGTATTCGTATCGGAAAACTGCGCCATCTGTTGAGACGAATGACTAGGATCGAGGACTAGAAGGATTATGGTACCGTCACGATGGACCTCCACGCCCATTATTGTCCTGCTGTGACCTAGATTGAATTGATAGCGGTTACAATGAAACGTGATCCAAAAATACTTGAATAAAGGTATGCAGTACCAATCAAAAAGGTGTCCAAGTTCGCGTCTTTTACTATAACTTACAAGAAATATTTTAAACTTTTTTTAAAAGCTTATTGAACCTTGTTCCGCGGACGATTTCGGAGTATAGAAATGTGCAGTAGTCCCATGTGGTGCGAGTCACACAGGAAGCCAAACAGACGATTCTAAGTCAATCAAAGTCGCCAATTTTGAGGGTCCTATGATCTGTACCTCTTTCTTACTTTTGTGAGTTTATTTTTCTATTTTTGTGCTTTATTTGAGTTCTTCTATGCTTGCTGAAGATATATAATCGCCGTGGAATCGAACACCTGATTGCCGACCAACAGAAAGTCGTTCAAAATAAATGGGCTTAGGGTTGAAGTCTTCTTGATCTTGCGAATCTCTCAAGCTTGGAGATGTTCAGTAAGGTAAATCAATGATTCCTCAGTCAGTAACCACTCATCTCCTGCTTAGAAACATTGTCCGCTTGTCCAGGTCGAGCTTCCGTCTCACCGCAGCGGTTATTTCTTAGTAATTAAGTGACCTCCTTCATTCATACTATCAGGAGAAGGCTGCAAAAGGCGGGAGTGGACGATCGTCGATGATCTTTGAGAATAATTGCAGAAGAATATAAAGCCCGAGTGGAGTTGGCGAAGATCCACAAGGACTGGACAAGGAAAAAGTGGGAAGATCTCCTCTGAAGCGATGAAAGAAAGTAACTATTGTTTGGTATGAAAGGCATACAATGAATTTATCATCTTACGGGCCTTCGTCATGTTACCAAGTACTAAGTTCCGACGATGAAGCATGGGCGGGGGGTGAAAGTGTCATAGTGTAGGACTGCATCTCTGCCCATACAATGGCACCTCTCAAGCGGATTCAGGGGATCATGGACCGATACTATCCGTGTCATTGGTCGCGGATTTACATATCAGCAAGACAATGATCTGAAACACCGTTCCAAGCACATCTAGAAAATTTTTCAACCACACATTTCAAAATTCCCATTGAATCCATATATTGAAGACATATCCGGTCCTTCTGGGAACCAACGCTGAATGCGGGAAAAATATATAGTGAAAAATTATCAGCAGAAGCAATGAGTAACACGCAAGCTATAGACATTTTTAACCACTTTGCACTTTAGATCAAATACGATATATATATAAGGTATTAATTACTAAGTACAAATTTATCCAGACTAAAAATAATAGCTTATTTATTACTTGTCATTAAAAGTGTGTACTACTTATCGCTGTTGGAATATATTTTTTTTATATTAAACATTTCTTTCAATAATTTCGTTGCAAATATTTCCACTACATGAACACACTTTGAATTAGCTAAGTTACCGGGTATATATTCTAATGTTTTTTATATTTTTGCCAAACTTCTGTATTTTTATAGACAACTTTAGAAACTATAAAGGACATCGAAAGATAGTCCTCCGTACGATTTCTTTGTCGTTGAGAAATGCTTCATAATGAAAATTGGAACTAGCTATTGCCTTTTGCATTTTACTTTCTTGATAAGAATACAAGGACGTAGTGTCAAAACCAACGAAAATGAAGCTTTGAACAGTTGAAAAGTTGTTTCATTGCAATATTTTGTTTTTGCAGACGTTTCGAGTGTCGAAAATATTAAAAGAGACACAAAATAAACGAAAGAGACAGTCCTACATTTCACTAAAATTGAAAGAACAGACATTTTAAACAGAAATCTTCAAACCCATACTGTACCTTGATGTTGTAAGTACAATGGAGGTGTAAATTCTCCGCCAACACTGTTCTCGAAGTATTTCAACACCCAACCGAACAATTCCGGATGCGTACCGCCGGCACCCGTCGGCCTATGGAAATCCACCAGCTGGCATTTGACCTTGCAGAACGACAGCAACGTAAGCACCTCGGTGGCGCCGATCCACTTCCTCGTATTCACCAGACGGCTACCTAATTGTTCGGAACCCTGCGTTACATTGGTGTACTTAGTGAAAACGTAATTGACCCGGAAATCTTGCTATATTAACTTACTATCAGTCAGGTACTATACCTGTAAATCGAAACCTAAGCACCAGGCGTGTTCGATCAAGGTCTGCAGGCGAGATATGCTTGGAATCGAGCTGCGCGGCGGCTTCTGGTTCTGCCAGATCTTGTAGAGACGCTCGTTGTAGCCTGTATGCGTCAGAAGGCTGGAGATGAGCATTTGGGCGTTGCGATATCCGCAACCCCATCCTCGGTCGCCGTAAGACGAAGCGTAATGGTCAACGCTAGTGCAGAGTAGAGTGCGGCTGACGTTCTGGGTGTTGGTGCTGAGAGTACGAATCCTTGGCACCTAAGACACGAATATTAGCAGGGGAATTTGAAGAGAAATGCGTTTCATTACACATATATTTTTCCTATGTGTAATTTTAAAAAGATAATTATCAATGAGTTGGCAGGATAATAGGCAACCTGCCATACACTCATATTAAACGAGCGAGAATCCTGTGTTCCTAGCAAAATCATCATATTCTGCAAATCTGATGAAGACATTATTTTATTTTAACAATTAATTAAGACAAACAAATCAACAACAAAAATGAAGTCTAATTTTATAGTAAGTTTACGAAGTGTCCTCCTTATCTTCCAAGGCAATAAGTAAGGCAATCTTGAAAGCAACGCAAGGTATTCCGAATAAATTCTGTGTTTATTCCATCACATGCTGTATGTATACAATCTTTCAAGTTCGTCCAAATTTTTCATCTTTGCTGTACTTTCTCATTATTCAAATTAGTTATCTACCTTTCAATAAAATATATTTAAAATTGAAAAAAAAATCAAAAATAATTGTAAAAAATTTTTTTTCTCTCCAATGTAACCTTAATTTAATCATTAAACTATTAGATTAGATTAATTAAGGATGATGTTGCAATGCGACCTAGTGATCTATTGCGCCCCCTTATGTGAGTTGTAAGCTGCCACAGTTTGCCAGCACTTGTAGCTCCCCATCCAGTCTAAGAACTTTAATAAACAGCAGTAGCAACGATAGTTTCAGAGAAGGTACTTCCCTCTCGCCTATGACGTCTTTGCCGAGATGATTGGCATGGATATCTATGATAGCAGTGCAGTTAGATATTAGGTGTTCCGGACTTTCAGCCTTCGCCTCATAAAACCTGCAGTAGCTATTCTGCTTCAGACCTATGCTTGTCATGTGTTTCCCAAGGTGACAGTGGCCTGTAAGAAAATCTGTGAGGACGCGTAGCCTGTTTCTACTTAGTTCTAGCGTGGTATTTGCTCTTTGCTTATTGAAGTTTTCAAGGAATACCTTGAAATGTTTCAGACCAGGAAGATTCTCATAGAGAAATGCTCTGAGCTTGTCCTCCCTGTCTTTGAGTTCTTCTTTTTAGGTGCTCATCCCTATACCACAGAACGGCACCGGTCCCACAAACGAAGTTGTGGCGGCCTTTTTCCTAATAAGTTAGGTTTCTCGTTGCCGCTGATTGCAGTGTCTCCTGGTACTCAGCATAGTGCAACCCTGTTTTCTCTGCCTAGGTTATTTAATTTTTCTAGGCATTCCTAGACTAATTTCGAGCTGATGGAGTTGCAGCAATGCTTTCGCCTTCGATAGTAGTTAGAGCTATCATTAAGGTATAAGTAAACCCCTAACTAATGTACAACTGGTTGCCTGTCGTGCCTCTAACATATATTGACAATTTTCTTTTTAAAGTTACACATAGGAGGAAAATGTATGTGTAATGGAAAAAAAAATAACCCGGTATATTGTTTTTAAAAGAATTAGCTTAAGAAACGTTTTCTAGAAACTATATTTTATCAAATTTTACAAAATGTTAACCATCATTGTAATTACAACGCATAGTTTTTTATGGTGAAAGGTTAGCGACATCTATCAGTCAAAATAGGAACTTAACATATATTTTTATAAGCATCTATAGTTTGTTTTAAAAATAGGGAGGGTACCGGAAACACATAAGTTCATGTAAATCAAACTTATTATGAGGTAAATTCCAAAAAAGAAACATGAAAGATAGCAGCCAATTTGAATTTATTATTTAAGTACCGTTACCAATGGCATGGGACATTTCATTAAGAAGAATTTTTGCCGTAAAAATTTTTAAAATTTAAATAGTTGCTTTTTCCCTTAAAAATTACGGCATGTAACATAAATAAAATGAAGAAGGCATTAAACAAACCATTAAAACAGTTACCAATTAAATATTGACAAAGAAAGATTCGAAGACCAACAGTTTTAAATTAAAACGTATCCTTACCAAACCCCTAGTAACAGAGCTGCCATCATCAATGCCGCTACTCTCGGCTTGCTTCAAATCCAGCGTCCTTTCGTAATAATCTGAAACGCTCATTTCTCCGGCGTATACCGCCCGTTGCATATTCGTCACGGACTGTTCTCTGAAGTTACCCTGATTGTCCATACCGTATTGGGCGCGTAAGAGCTCGAATTCCCGCTCCTCACGTTTTTTCAACGCCTCCCTGTCTAACGGTTGCGGTGAACCGGCGGGGAAATGAGATTCGACATGTCTGGCGACGGATTCACTCTGAAGAAATATTACGATAAACAATACGCTCGCTATTTCAAAAAAGTTTCTAAATTTGCCATTCGTTTCAGTGAAAGAGATTTGTTTGGAAATAATAACAAATAATACTAATAATATAAATAGAAAAGTTCAAATCTTATTTGGGTAACAATTACGAGGGTGGATATCTATGTTGTACCCCTGGCCCTCCTTTACAGTAAAACTACAGTGGCATTATATTTTTTATTGTTCGACAGTCTCCCTCTACACTAATGCACTTGGTCCATCGGTGCTCCTACATGTCAACAGGCTAATGGAAAACATTTTTGCCCGATCTCTGCAAACCACCTCTCTACAGTATCACTTCATAATTACTGGAAAACTTTGCCCCACGTAGGATTTTTTAATTTGGGAAACAGCCTGTAATCACTAGGGGTCAGATCCGGCGAATATGGCGGATGCTCCACTAATTCAACTAATTCACTAATCAATTGTACGTAGTAGGCCCCTGTAATGCTCTGTCGCTTTTGCAAATAGTCAAACAGGATGATTCCTTGAGCATCTCAGAACATAGCAAAACCTTTCCAGCAGATGGCATGACCTTAAATTTGCCTTAAAATTTGGAGGAGGAGAACCGTGATGTTTTCACTCTCTACTTTGCACTTTGGTCTCGGGATTATAGTGAGATGCATGGTCATATACCGACTAAGAAAGTTCTCTTTGTTTGCTTGGTAACTTTCCAAATGACACTTACAAATCAACACCCGAATTTTTCCTTTTTGATCAATGGTTAACATTGGGGGCACCCATCTTACACTCATCTTTTTCATAGATAATTCTTTAGTCAGTATGTTGTACACTATATGATATGATAAGCCAGTATCTTCCACAATGTCTCTGTTTTTTTTCTGTTGTTACCGGTATGGAAGGACCAACGGGATGTTCTCTACACCAGCGTTTAACTATATCATAAGAAACTACAGACTCACCAACAGTTGCCATAATGTCTTAATGAATTTGAATTGGCGTCATGCCCTTTTTCTTGATGTATGTTATTACGGCTCTTTGTTCTACAGGATCCACTTTTATGAACAATCACGACACGCAATTCAAGAATTAGCCACAGTACAACAATACTTTAAGATACAAACTTGATATTACGCAGATATGATCAGTTAACTAAATGACAAAAACAATAATCAAACAATCAATTACAAGTAGGAGGGGGGGTGGGGCTTGAGGATCCGCCCTCGTATTCAACTAAATCATTTGAATCATTAAAAAAACATAACGTTTAATATAGCACTTACGTTACTATCATTATCAAGCGAAATACCGCAAACTGGGCAAGAATATGTGGATGGAGATGCGGGCGATAACACGTCCCTGTGTTCGATGTTCACGTGTAATTCCAGATCTGGAGCTGAATTGAACGTCTTTACGCATAAAGGACAGGAAAATACTTCACCAGCGCAATTACCAACCGAAGGCGAGGTCAGATCAAAATGTTGCCTGCAATAAATTCTCGATTGACACAACTATATGAAGAATGCAGTTCTAACACGACGAAATCTCTTCAATGTAGCCATTGAATCGCCATAATATATAAAGAAATTATTTTAACTCGGCATCTATACCGAAAATTTTATTGATAAACGAATAATTTTGACTAAAATTTCGACATATGTCATCTGTTATTTGGAATTGGAAAATATATATAAAAAGATTTTATAACAGCATGCGAATTGTCACGGCAGTTATTGAATAGAATAATTTGTGTTTCTGTTTGTGGTCAATATTTTTCGAAAATTCGTCCGTTATTATGTGTAATACTCCGTTTGTTATTTCTAGTGAGCACTTTTAAAATTACGCGCCAAAAATATAACCCCTAACTGGTTTTGATCTAGGGGATCTTCAAACTACGACCCGTGAGTACCATTACGACCCGCGATTGATTACATTTAATTTTAATAATTAAATGTGTTCATTTAACAAATAAATTAAGAAACACAATAGCTGACATACATAATGAAATATCGCTACTTGCAAACTTAACCATTTCCACTTGAAGTTCTGGGGGAAGGCTTTTTAGGTCGGCGTTAAAAACTATTTTTGAAAATCTTGATGTTATTTGCAATTTCAACA
This sequence comes from Trypoxylus dichotomus, assembly GCA_023509865.1. Lineage (NCBI taxonomy): Eukaryota > Metazoa > Arthropoda > Insecta > Coleoptera > Scarabaeidae > Trypoxylus > Trypoxylus dichotomus. Next base: position 8,206,874 of record CM042080.1, read on the forward strand.
AAATCTAAAAAATTAAACTTAAAATTTATTTTTAAGGCACCTTAAGCTTCAATAAAATCTACCGGAAATGGAATCTCAGTTTATTGCCTGAATGTTTGGCATGTATTAGAATTCAAAACTATTGAATAATGAACTAGCTAGTCTTGATCCTTGGAACTTAATATTTGTACAATCCTTAGGCTAAAAAGTTTGGAGACCCCGGTATAGACCAATATTTATTATTTAAAACAACCTATTTTTTTTGGACAACCACCGCAAACTTTGTATCCCACACCTCGGGTTTTAGAGAAAACAAATGAATTATTTAAAATGCATCAACGTTATTTCTATATTCCGTACCTATTTTGAGGTTATAGAAAATAGGAAAAAGGATTACGGAAAATAGTACCAAAAGTTAAACTTCTATGAGAATTTGCATCGGTGCTTATGATTGCAAATGTACAACCTGCAGTGTGAAGTAACACGTAGAGTTTAACTTTCTACTTCAAATCCGCTTTTAGATGATTTTTTGTGTTTTTATGGCTTTGCGTAAGAGTCAATAAATACCAATTTAAAATTAGTGGTTAAGCTAGGGATCAAGACATATTTTGCATCGTACTAAACAGATTCAAAATAGCAGTGGCACGACAATGCCCAAGTTACACCAATAAATTTTCCAAATATCATAATATACTTATGTTTAATATACACTGTGTTCAACAATTATTGAAAGGAGTTTGAATCATCCGCGCTTTTCTTGTGGCGGAAAGTTGCCGCTTCTATAAGACATAGCGATAATAATCAGTCGCGTCTACCCTACTGTTGTTAATGTACAGTTATGTAACGAAATATATAGAGTTTTAAATAATTCATTCGGTTTTATTTCGGCCATCACCTACCCCACAATTTATTACTAGAAAAGCTTTTGAATTTCGCTGTAGTGGGAACCAATAAACTGTAGCTTACAAAGATGGAACGGTATCATAGGCAACCAGTAATGCTGACATATTTGTATTTCTTTCTAACACATTACAATACACCTGGATAAAATATGTCTTAAATTTCACACAAATCTAAATACACAATAAGTACATGAGCTAAGGAAACAGAAATACGACAGGTTTGTGTTTGGTTCAATGGCATAACGTATTATTATAGATCAAACACCGTTCCAGTTATGTAGAGCTGAACGGTGGTAACAGAATATACAATACGATCAAAAGAAGCCCAAAATCTAGAGAGTCATGTGTTCTTTTTTTGTTTTTTTAGTTACTAAACCTTAATTAGATCATATTAAGATTGAAGTTACAAGTTACGTTTAACATACTTAACAGTGATGATGGAACAGAGTTTTTGCTTAAAGCGTAAATAACTAATGTGATGATCCAAGTCTAGTAAAGATACGTTAATGAACATTAACAGTAATTTGAATTGTCAAACTTGTCAATAAATATCAGTTTCAATCATGGAGTCAAACATAATTCAAGGAAAACACGGCCCTCTTCTTTTATGACCATACTGTATTATAAAGTAATATTGACAAGAGACATTGAAACTCAAAAATGCCAAGCCATGTGATTTCAAAAAAAAAAACAATAGTTCCATCAAAATTGACAAGTTGACTATTAATTCAAAAATTAATTATTACATACAAATTTAATTTGGTAAAGAAATTTCTAATGAAAGCACATTCAACATACCTATTTATATGTTCTTCCAATTCTCCAGGACTGTTACTTTTATATTGACACATTGGACATTGCAATGTAGGTGAGGGGTTTTTCAATTTCAAATTTAGATTTGAACGTAGAGGTGACCCTTGCCCATGAGATGGTTTTTTCGGACTGTACTCACAACCACCATTAACGACAACCTTATCGTTTTGGAAAATAAACAGTTACTACATTAAACATATATACATGGATTAAAATCTAACATACCTTTGGTGTTAGATTGATATTATTTACATTGGTATTCGCGTTAGGGTGACCGTTACTGCTAGAATCAGATGGAATGCTCCATTCACCGTTTATACCATTACATTCACTAAAATATTGTTCAAAGAAATTATCATACAACGTATCGAAGTGCAATTATATACCTTGGACTAGCATCGTCTATAAAGCTCATGTTCATTTCACTTTCAGGTGTTAGATAGTCTAAATGTGCTTGATTGACATGCAGTAGCAGTTCTGACGGTGAAACAGCAGAGAGTTCACAAAATGGACATGTCGCATTACCTTCCACGTGAAGTGTGTGTGTATGTACCCTTAACTCTTCCTCGGTAAGATCCTTTACGCCGCATATCTCACAGGAATAGTTCATATCTGGCATGTTACTCGCCATAATGTACTGCAATACAAATCTCTAATCAATGAAATAGGGTTATGATAGAGGAAAGCGGTTCAATGCAGTGATAACTATTAAAATTTAAGCTAAACATTCTTCCAAAACGTAGTGAAGTGTTGTACTTACGTTTAAACCTATAAAACGATTGTTTTAGAGCCTAATATTAAAAACCTATAACGAATCATTAAATACAATTGACATTTCATTCATGGTATTTTGACAGCGCGTTTGACCTATTTTCTAGCAACCATCCGAACGCGGACGTATTATGGGCCGGCTATTCAAAACTCTCACTTCTTCCGGTATACACAACGAATATTACATTCTACGATCTCATAAAGTAAAATGACCTTTGAGGTTACTCAGAGAACATTCGTTTCTAGTTTTTCAGCGTTGTGGTGATTAGTTTATGTAAGATAACGGTTCGAAGTCGATTGTGATATATGTGCAGTTGATCGTCCGACGAGGAACGAAACGCAGAATGGCTCAACAAAGCGAAAAACCGATGCCGAAATATATCAAATTCGTTTTAGGTGGTCTAGCCGGGTAAGCAACTTTCAATTTATGCGCAAAAATTTTGCCACGACCACTTCCTGTCCGCGAAAAAAAAAAAGAAAGTCGCTACAAAACTAACGTGAAATTTTCTTGACATGCCGCTAACTTTGAATAGTTACGAACACGAAGAAACTCGTACAATATTTAGAGTTAAATTGACATAAAAAGAACTAATTAGAATCACATGTTATCAAAGTTAATTGAATATTTCACATTTTGATTTTAGAAAAATAAATGAACATCGCATTATTTAAACAAAACAAAGTAATGAGTTTATTGAAATTCTTTAAATATGTTCTTCATATTTTAGGAATGAAAGAATTTGTCTGATTGACATAAAGTGCCTTTTTACATAACCGACAAACTTTTGCTTGTTACTGTACACTAAGAATTTTAATTATTTTTTCTACCTTAACAGCACTGTTTAATTGTGTGTAATACATACTATGTATAACGTTACAATACTTGCGTTTTGAATTGCGGATATCATTTCTTATGCATATGATACATTATTTATTATTACACCACAAATTTAAAAAATAATTTAATGTTTTCGACACGTAAAGAGGTATATTTTAACTGGTTACTGAAATTTGAAATGTTTCTTGCTATTGACTTAAACGTTACCTATTTAATGTAAGTTAAACCAAAGCTAGATCTAATACATACTATGCATAACGTATGTTACAATACTTGGGTTTTGAGTTGCGGATATCATTTTTTATGCATATGAGAATGACACATTCTTTATTATTTTACCACAAATTTAAAACAATAATTTAATGTTTCGGACACGTAAAAAAGTATATTTTAACTGCTTATTGAAATTTGAAATGTTTCTTGCTATAAATTGACTTAAACGTTACTTATTTAATGTAAGCTAAGCCAAAACTATTTCACAGTATTTACTTTATTGCTTCAGCATGGGTGCCACCTGTTTTGTGCAACCCCTAGATCTCGTCAAAAATCGAATGCAACTCAGCGGTGTTGGGGATCCATCTAAAGCGTACAAAACATCGTTTCATGCGATAAAGGATATTCTCGGAAGGGAGGGTGTACTTGCTATGTATACAGGACTCTCTGCCGGTTTATTAAGACAAGCAACTTACACGACGACTAGATTAGGTATCTACACCTGGTTGTTCGAAACCTGCAGTAAGGACGGGCAACCTCCGAGTTTTGCTGTGAAAGCGGCTTTAGGGATGGTTGCCGGTATAGCTGGAGCTTTCGTAGGTGAGGATAGTAATTCATGTTTCCGTTAATAAAATCTAAATGATCTATTTGTTACTATAAAACTAACAAATCGGAAGTTAGTCAAGTTAATTGAAATTTCTTGATCATACTAAGTTGATATAACAATAAAACGTGTCTGTGTTTGCACTCTACTTTTAGCGAGTTATCATATGATGCGTAAACACGTTTATCTGTTTTTCTTTTACGAAATATCAGCGTGTAGTAAGTCAATAAATCTCAACTATACTGTTGTATATAAGTATTTGAACACCGAACATGTCTAAACATCGTTTCGTTTCCCATAATGCTAACCAGCAAGGTGTTCTAATTATTCCGGATAGTAGTGTATACAAGATTTCTATGAAATTCTGACAATAAAAGGAGAAAAATATTTACCCCTGTTATATATAGATCCAATGTACGTTAAAATGGCACATAACAGCAATTTTGTGATAAATATGTATAGTATACATTTATTTATAGGTGTTTTTTCCCTTGCTTGTAGTTCAAGTTTGAGTGCTACTGTTAACATATTTAGCCAACATGCTATTAAATATAATTAAAATGAAAAACATGTTTATTTCCTTCAAATATTCTTTTGTTCCCATTCTACTTAGCTCAATACGTTAGACCTCTGCCAAGTTCGCTTAATTTTTGTTTGTACTGTCAACGAAAGTTCGCAAACGTTTCCATAGTAACCAGCGCTATTTAAACAGAAACATGCCGTAAATCCTGTAACACATATGCGATGTCATCAATCAATACTAAGCGTTTTATTGTAACTTTATATGATAATGACGTTACGTTCTGCTTGATAATAGTACTGTGTCTGGTAGTTTTAATTGCATTCCAGTAAAATTGTAAATGTTTTTAATTCTCTGGCTTTCATTGCCGATGCTACCAACTTTCGTAGTGCGCGAAATTTAAAGTGTTTATTATAAAACATCCACTGTACGTTAAATTAAATTTAGAAAATGCCCAGAGACGTTTTGGTCATTGCTAACATAAAATAATTACAGTAGAAGTATGATTATCCGTGATATTGGCGAATAACTGAAAAGCATGGAAAATCGAAAATGCACTACAAACATACACTACCGTCCATATTAGTTCGGACACGTAAATAAACTTAAAAAAAGACGAGAAAATATTCAAACTAATTTTTCCAAAACTTAAAATTTTGATTGCATTTTATTAATAGCCATTAAAAGTATAAAAGTAATAGAAAGGTAATTCTAACGAAAAATTAACAAAAACTTCTTTAACATTCAATTCATTAAAGAAACTCGCTTTTGCGTGAAAAACAGCTTTCACAATCCGAAGCATTCTTTGAAAATCCATCAAAATTTCGCTCACCTTGGATTTGGTTCAAGACTCACCGAATGCTATCTCCAATCATACAGAATACGATTCTAAAACCATAATTGGCACAAGAGGACTAATCTAGACGGTATCCGTTTCTAAAGATTTGAAAACATGTGAAAAATGTAATGACTGTTGCTAAATCCTCCTCTAATTTTGGAATATTAAGTACCTTGCCATGATGGATAATTTTTCTAGTCATCAAAATCTTCAGTTGCATACGCATTTTGACATATTTTAGATAACTTCGATTTTTCGCAAAAAACATAAGGCACAATCTAATCATGAAAATCTTCAGTTGCATTTTGTCATATTTTCAACACACAAAAAGATACGCTCTTAACACTAGTTGGTGCTACACAATCTTACAACATTATTTGGCCTTTCGCTCTTCTTACAAAAACTCGCCTTTTTCTAGGGTAACATCTCCGAATTCAACCACAAAAGTTGCAATGGTGGTACTACATTTTTCTCAGTTTCAGAGAAGGGTTCTTAATCCAAGCTTTTATTATGTTGATGTTGATCTTTTACGCCTGCAGCATAAATGGTGTCTTTGATGGCCCACTTCTTACGAAATATTTATTATCTTGCTGTAGAAGACAACGCAACATAGATTTCCTGAAATGCTGTTTTAATCTCTCTATAATATCTTGGTTGTCTTTAGTCTTCGGATATGAAGAGCAGCAGTAGTTTTTGTTGCAGATTTTTAGATTGTAAACATGATTTAACAGAAGATATAGATTCATAAAAAAACACTGCTGAAAAATTGAGTGAACCATGCTTTAATTTGATTAAATTGTGTGAGGTGTAAATCTGCTGCCTTTTGTATCTGCACGTAATTTATTATTGTAAATGCCGGATCCCATAACGAGATTTAAAACGATGCAACCATACTGATGACGATTGCAAGGACTGTGTGGATGTACAATTCACAGGTATAGCAGTAAACTCCACTCACACAAATTAATTAATTATGCGGAACGCAGCGTTTCGAGAGCACGTGGGCTCCCATTGTCAACCGTGTTACCGACTGTCGGTCGGTCGTTCCGCATAATTAATTAATTTGTGTGAGTGGAGTTTACTGCTATACCTGTGAACCATACTGATAACCGGGGTTCTACTATCTAAATTTAATATTTATTTGGTAGTACTCAGATTCTTACATTTAAATAAATTATTTGGAAATTTACGTGTTCATATTTTGGTATATTAGAAAATTTCATGAAGCTTGGCAATCGCAGCTATACTTTAAAGTTCATAGAAAAAAGCATAACATAAAACAGCCTCAATTCAATAAACAACTTAAGTAAATTATTTGTTTACAAAATCAAACTAAGCCAAAAAAAAAACTATATGACTAACGAATATAACGTCAGCGACTTTGGGATCATTGACACTTTGGCAATTGCAATTAGCATACATAATGAAATATATAATACCGTCTCCCTTTATATTTATAATATGTAAGTAGGAATCTATTCATATGTCAAAGCAATGACGTACTAAAATTTCAAACATTCATATGGCAAGATGCCCAAATCCTGTCGATTCAGTGAGAGATACCATAACAATGTTTTCTATAATAGATTTTAATGATGTTCAAATCTGACATTAAATTATGTGACGCTTTTAAAATAACGCTGTATATTTCAATCTACGTTTGATAGAAATATTTGATGTTTATTGATGACGTTTTGAATGGGTTTGTGTATTTAACAACTTTTCGGAAAGTGTTACTATCAATGTAAATGATTCCATATTATATACAACCACAAAATAAATCTCTGTCAACGTAAGGGCACTCTGCCTTTCATGTTTTAATAATCCTACAATGATATATTACATTAGTTCAAGTGTTTATTTTGCGAATAATAAACGGTCTTCAATTTTTCAAGTACCTTTAGTATATATGGAGCGTAAGCAAAATATATACAGGGTACACAGTATTATTCGTATATTTAATAATACGTCGTTGTATTTTTACTTATCTGTTACTTTTATCATCATAGAATTATCAGACAATAAAAGATTAATTAATGTCTACAGTTATTACTTATTTTATTACTATTATTAGTTTAAATCAGTGGTTCTCAATTTTTTTTCGTTAGAAACAGTAAACAAAACATTAAAATTGGGTTGGTGTAAAAAATTATTTTCCATATTGAATAATAGTTTATAACGAATAATTGAAACTTCATCACAACATACTTACAAACAAACATTAATAAAATTTATGTGAAAGGTTAACCTACAAAAATGAATACAAAATTAATACAATAAAATAGAACACCCACCTTAGTAGAGCTGAAAAGAAAATGAAATTACTTGTAGTATCAATGAATACCAACTGATACTTAGCTTAGCTTAGTTTAAACTCTCACTGGGCTATTTGTCTGAAAGTTGTGGTTTTTGATCAGGTGCTTCACTTAACATAACACATGGGCTGAAAAGTCCCGGGCCTAACACATAGATGACGCTAGTTTTATTGCAGTCACCTTTCTCTCAGTTACTACTAACCTTCCCCAAAGACCCAAAAGACAGCTGTTAAAATTTCATGATATTCTATTCATTAGTTTGTGAGTTATTGTGCTAAGAGTCACGCTACTTTTGTTATTTTCAAAACAATGGATCAAAAATAATTTCGTGTTTTAATTTTACACTGCTTCTTGATGGGAAAAAATACCGTTCAAGCGAAGCAATGGCTTGAAAAGTGTTATGGGGACTCCGCTCCATCAGAAACAACAATAAAACGTTGGTTTGCTGACTTCAAACGTGGTCGTAGAGACACCGATGATGCAGAACGCAGTGGACGTCCAAATGAGGCGGTAACACCAGAAAACATCAAAAAAATCCACAAAATCGTTTTGAATGATCGAAAAGTGAAGTTGCGTGAATTAGCTGACATCGTAAAGATATCAAAAGAACGTATTGGCTTTATATTGCATGACCATTTGACTATGAGAGAGCTCTGTTCAAAGTGGGTGCCGCGTTTGCCCACTGTTGACCAAAAACAAGAACGTGTTGATGATTCTGAGCAGTATTTGGCCATGTTTAAACGTAACAATCCGGAATTTTTGCGTCGATATGTGACAACGGATGAATCATGGATCCATCACTTTACTCCGGAATCAAAACGATCGTCATCTGAGTGGATAGCAAATGGTGAACCTCGTCCAAAGCGCCCGAAAGCACAACAATCGGCTGAAAAGGTTATGTCCTCGGTATTTTGGGATGTGCGTGGTGTAATATTCATCGACTATTTTGAGAAAGGAAATACCATCAACAGTGAATATTATATAGCGTTATTGGGGCGTTTGAAGGCCGAAATTGCAAAGAAACGACCGCATATGGCAAAGAAAAAAAATTTACAAAAGTGGTATTGAAATGTTAGAGCGGCGCTGGAATGATTGCGTTGCTTTTGATGGAGATTACGTTGATGAATAAAGCTAATTTTGAACCAAAATAACCGTGTTTCCTTTGTTAGGCCCGGGACTTTTCAGCCCATGTATTATTTAAAAGTCTTTACGTCTTTTTCTGACAAAACGGGATATTCATTTCTTACTCTGTAGATCAAAATTCAATAAAAGAGTAATCTTTTGAAAACAGCATTTAGGGAATTGTCATAGGATAAATCAACGAACTTTTCTTTTTTCAGTAAATTATAAGTATTTGAACTTACATCTACTTGAAAAAAATTACGTATCCAATTGTTCGATTCATATACCCAAGTAGCAAACTGACGTTAATATAACGTCATTCTGAAGACAAACTACGTCATTAATGTCATTTATCTACAGTTGGTGTAAGTCCCTGGTAGGTGATAATTATGGCTTATGATAAAAATGTAATTTCCTCTTTAAAATATTTAACTTTAAAACTAGATTTAGTTTAGATTCTATATTTGTAACGTGTATTTATTTTGGCTACAATGACTAATGTATACATAGGACAAGAAAATGATATTCCACAGATATAAGAAAAATGGAAGAAATGGTTGTGGCGTTTAAATAAGTCCAAAACCTTGAAGTACATGACAAAGACTCGAGTATCGTACAGCAAAATTGTTATGGCATCGCAAACCGGTTGGATTTGAATCGAAACTTTTCTGTACAATGGGGACCGGTCAGATACGCTTCAATTTCAAGTCATTTCTGCGAACAAAATTATATATTTAAAATGTTATATAGACGTCTTTCGGTGTCTCATTTGACTTCAATAGGAGTTGACGCCAAAGTAGATCGCGTACATGACGTCATTTGTTCTGGATTTATAGGTATAAGGTCATAAAGATGGCAATCGAATGTCATTTGAATGTTAGCATGACGTGGTTAAGGTTACTATGATAACGTCATAGTGATATAATTTTGATGCGACTTTGCTAGCTTGTTATCAGATCAATTAGTAAGATAGTCATTGAAAGTTAATTGCAGCTGTTTGAGATGTTCCATAATGTCCCTTTTAATATTTTCGTTAAGCTGAATCCTATATGATGATAAAATGCTGTCGAGATAACCAAAACATATTCTTTCATCACCAGACATTAAATTCAAAAGTTGAATATCTTTATCATGGCTTCTATTCTATTAGATGGACTAAAATTGCGACCGGATTTAAATTTAGAATCATCCACAGAAAAAGATCAATTTATATGAAATCAAAAACTACTTAATCTTCCGTTATCTCTTTTACGTTTGAGATTTAAAATTCCGTCGTTATAATATTTATCTCGTAAATCCTTTTCATAAGCTTGCGAACTCCTGGTGGTTGGCAGTTAGATCGGTTTAAATTACATAAATAGATTAGGTTTGTTGGATTTTCTTTTTTCTTGGAAACACATATCGTTAACCTAAAAGGAAATTGGAAAAATCTTGAAACAACATACAAAATATTTATTGTTTATTTTGGATTTAGGAACGTTGTTGATTCGGTGTGAGTTGTAGGATAGTAGAAGGTATACCAATCTCACACTGTTTCAAAATTTATTCAAATAGTAGCTACCGGTTTCGTGCAAGTCTACACATCATCAGGCTAAGACACTTCAGAAAAGGAGTATAAAATTAAACAGATGCTTACAATAGCCATAACTAGTATCACTGTAACAAAATTACATTAAAAACGACACTTAAACATTGTAAAAGGACGAAACAAGACAATAAAATAGTTAAAATGTCAAAAGAACAAGTCAATAAAGAAAGACTATTTCTTTATTTTGAATTTATTTGCAGCGCTATATTTTTACCATTCTTTAAAATGCAGGTACACCAGCCGAAGTCGCCCTTATAAGGATGACATTGGACGGCAATCTACCGGCAGCTGAAAAGCGAAATTACACATGGGCGGGTAACGCTCTAGTTAGGATAACTAAAGAGGAAGGCGTGAAGGTACTTTGGAGAGGTGCCATGCCAACCATGGGACGCGCTATGGTAGTAAACGCGGCCCAACTGGCCAGTTACTCGCAGGCCAAACAAATCCTAATGTCCACAGGGTATTTCGGCGACGACATCAAGTGTCATTTCGCCGCATCGATGATTTCCGGTCTGATGACCACCGCCGCCTCGATGCCGGTCGACATAGCTAAAACAAGGTAAGGAATTTTTTCCTAAAAAGTATGAACGTTTTCATCAGTTATTTTGGTGCAAGTGGTAATTTATAATAAATGGAGCGATCGTATGTGTATTTTGTGAATGACACAAATTGTTCTTTTTTTTATAATGTCCGTGTATACTAGTGCATTAGTTTAAAAATAAAAAAAAAACGTATTTTGATTGAGATCAGGTAGGCGGCGTTTATTTTTAGAAATCGGAAAGACGGCAGTAAACAAGACTGACCTTCCACATTTTTATATTAATAGTCGGCTATATTTTTTTATATTATACGGGGTGTTTTTTTTTTGTTATTATAGTAACTTGAAAATGTCTTTTCTCTGTAATTAGATATTACACTGTCGCTCATGAAAGTTTGGATACTTCGATTATTTTCAAAAAGAAAGTCAAACTAATTTGGATGCAAAAATTGTAGCATAATATAATGAAATAAAAATTATTAATTAATAATTGTGTAGCGCTTTTAAATATTGTAAGTGTAGTATGTATATATATACAGCATATGTAGGTATAGTGTGCGTTGTTCTTTTCTCGGATACTCCGCGTTTCTTGAGTGTTAACAAGGTTTTATCCAACCTTGTTAACGCGTCGATGGTATCGCAGCTACATCAGGATTTCGTTCCACAGGGTTGGAATATTACTGGCGAATATTATGTGGAGGTTGTGGTATGTTTGTAGAAGAGAATCGTTCAAGTGAGACCCGAATATTTGGTTTTGTTGTACGATAATGCACCACTATATAGGACTGTCACTGTTCGCGAATTTTTGGCGAAAAAACAAGTCTGTGTGCTACAACACCCTTCATATTCGCTAAACTTATCATCATGTAGCTATTTCCTCTTCCCAAAACTGAAACTGGCTATGAAAGGAACATTTTACGACAATGCTGGACATGTCCAAGAAGCCTGTAATTGTTGCTTTTCATCAAGAGGGTTATTCAGTACGTCAAATTTCCAAAAAAATACATATTAATAAATCGACTGTCAACGATATCATTCGGAGATATTAACGCACGGGCACTTTAAGAGATCGGGCACGTACAGGTCGTAAGAGAATAACAACTCACGCCGACGATGAGCGTATAAAATTGCTGAGCAAGCAAAATACGAGACTGATAGCACCAGAAATCTGTTACTACAGTGAAAAGAATATTAAAATTTTGCGAAAAGAAGGTTATATAAAAATACTGCAAGAAAATGTAATTCCATCAGGGCAACGTCTAATCGGTGAAAATTTTGTATTCACGGAGGACAACGACCCCAAACACTCAGCAGTGACATGTAAAAATTTCTTAAATGAAGAAAAAGATGATAGCATGGCCGCCGCAAAGCCCCGATCTAAATCCCATCGAGCTGTTATGGGATGAATTGGGCAGGAAGGCCCGAAAAGTATGCCCCACCTCCGTAGGCCACCTGTGGAACATTTACAAGAGGAATGGACTAATATGCCAAATAGAGTCCTTGAAAAACTAGTGGAGCGGATACCTTGGATTGTGAAAGCTGTTCCTCGCGCAAATGGGAATTTCTTTGATGAACGTAGTGTTTAAGAAGTTTTTGTTTATTTTTTGTTAGAATTAGTTTTTTATTTTTATACACATAAAATGTAGTAAAAATTTTAAGTTTTGGAAAAATGAGTTTAAATATTTTCTCGTTTTCTTAAAATTTATTTGCGTGTGCGAACGAATATGAACGGTAGTGTACATATATTTAGTTTTCCCTTTTAACAGAGTGGACTAGTAGAGATAAAATTTATTTGAACGCTCTTTACATAGTTCTGTGTTTTAGTTAAATCTCATTTTTGTTTGTTTATTTTTGTGTCAACTGTTGAAGTTTTTCATTTATTTGGAACACAATTTCCCAATATTTCAACATCAAATGAGATTAGATGTATTTGTAGATTAATTAAAATATATTGCATAATTTTTGAATGCCGGCCACCACGTACTTATAAATCGATCATATTTCCAGCTATTGTTTAAAAATACATATAATATTTATTTACAACTGTATAATTCCAGATACAAGTTAAGCTTCGGGATGAATTTTAACCTTTTATGGATTATGTAGTCAGTAAATAAGTTGCAGCCTTACAATTTGCGTGTTTCTATTATTTGGCGCTGGTAAATTTATCGCTGATTGAATTGATTAATAATTTAATATTTCATTCTTACTTCATTTGTCCAATGAAAATCCCAACGCTTATTTCTTATATTCTTTTTTTTATTTTTTGTTTGTGATAAACACTCATTCTATCTTTATATACTTTTAATACAAGTGCAAGAACCTGTTAAAACGATATTGCAAGTCCACGTTTACTTTTTTTTACCATGTTTTGCCAAGTACAATCTGAAAAGGTCACCTTGGAAATGCCCTACCAAAAATTCAGACAAATTTCAAAATCTTCAGTTATTTAGTACATTACTGACTGCACATTAAAATAAAGTAAAATAAAATATTCGTATTCGATTGCAATAGCGTTTTCGCACGTAACCTATCTTTAGATAAGTCTAATTGGGACATCTTCAAACGCTTAATATCTCACGAATAATTATGAATTATTAGTTGCGTAGGATCAAGCATGATACAGTCGATTTGGACTTCCAATTTTAGACGCGGGACGTGAATTTAATGCTGTCGCTACATGTTTGTCGTTTATCGTCATTAATTTGATCTATATGTTCTCGTTAACGCGATTACGTGCAATAATATGCTCATACTAATTGTTATTATGAGCCGTATTCATTGGTGTAAATATCTATGTTTATTAATAATCACCTGTTTCGTCGTTTTAAATTTATCGCATGAAGGTTACCGTTATTGCACGTCTACTATACTTCTAATAATGCTCGTTTTAAAGGAGTAGAAGTTTTAAATCGTTGGAGTGATTTGAATTTCATAAATATAAATCATTAATTATGCAGTTATTGAAGAAACACAAGGATAACCTTAGGCTTCTGGTTAACGGTTGACAAAACGATAATATTTTTGAAGGTTAAGGTCTTCTAAAAATAAATCCTACTACTTATTTCTGTGAATGCATTGGGAATAACTGAGCGATTCATTCATCTCATTTCTCGGAGACATTTTTATTGCCTCTAATATACAGTGATGGCGATAAGATTTGTCTTATTTTTTCGGGTTGTAAAATTGGTGTCACTTGCAAGCAGTAATAATGTCTTTATTAAAACATAAAGTTTTCTTGGTCTAATTTTTTTTTGAAATAAGAAATTACACTGTTCAAAATAATTGAGGCATATTTCGTAACATCCTGGATTTAAAAAAAATCACACACGTTTTTGTAAGCAAGCATCTAAATACATTATTATGCTTTAAACTTGTTTGGGCTAGCGGAAAATATTGCATTTTTAATGCAACAAAAATACAGAAATATTTCAATTTTATAGAAGTTTTATTGTAATAATTCGTACAAAAAAAAAAAAAAACAGATAACATGTGTGATCTCCACAAATAGCTAAAAACGCTTGTCATCTTGATAGCATGGTGTGATTTGGAATATTGAACCTGAGAAACCATGTCCCATTCCTCCTTGACAGCAATTCTTGAAGCATTCAGAAGCGGGATATTTCATGCAGAAATACGTCTTATAAAACATGCTAAGCCCGTCCCATTGTTAAATCGAAAATACTAAATTTACTTGGACTAAGCGCCAAAAAGCGCTTGACTCGATGAAAAAAAAAAGAAATTGTGACAGAGTATTAGCAATATTTGATTGAAAGAAACCCCCAATTCTAGCGACGGATGCTTCTAGCTATGGAATACCTCCCAGATGGGGCACAACGCTCAATAGCATTTGAGTCTAGGGTTTTAGCCAGAGCTGAGAAGAACTGTTCTCGGATTGATAAAGTAGCTCTGGCAATTTATTGGCAAGATAATAAATGCTTAGCGACGGGTGCTTTTAGCTATGGAATAGGTACAGTACCACCGCACCAATACCTAGATAGGACCGAACGCTCATAGCTTTTGTTTCTAGGATCTTATCCAAAGGTCTGGGTATTTATTGGGAGTTAAGAAATTTTCTATCTGCAGGGTTGATAATGTCCTCTAACAACAATGTAACCAGATTATTATTTTTTTTACAAAGATTTGACTATGTAATCAAGTTTAAAGGTGCAAATGCTCATGCCAATGCAGATTTTTGTTCGCGATTTTTAACGGAACCAGCTCAAGGAGTGCTAGATGAACCCGAAGTATTAAAAATCCAGTAGTTGCATACAATGCTGGATCAAAGAATTATAGCAAAGGATACTATAAGAGATGAAGAAACTGCTTTATTATTACAGCAACTCACAGGAACTTGTACCTGAAGGCAACATTGATGCTAGTATCTACTAATTTAGGAAGGCTGTATATTGAAAGAAATCCGAGTAATAGTACCAAAGACTACAGAAAATTCTTGTAGACGAGTTTTGTATCAGGAGCATTTGGGAATGGTCTGAGTAAAAAAGGCTACTGAAGAGAAGAAAATGTTATAAAAAAGTTGCTTGCAAATCGAGAAGCAATTACCTAACGCCGAGAACTTTCATATTGATTCAAACTACTATTACTTGATAATTGTCGATACCCACCCTAAATGGCTTGAAGCATATATTATTCCAAACATCACGATATAAACAACTATTAAATGTTTAAGAGAATGTTTTGATAGATATAGATTGCCTGTATCTTTCGTATTTGATAATGAAGCACAGCTTAATTCTGAGGAGTTCGAAGTTTTCCTAAAGAACAATGCTATCAAGCACATGATAACAGCACCATTCAAGCTTTTGCCGGCTAAGCTAAGCAATATATGCAAACGATTAAAAAAGATTTACGATTCCTGGAAAGAGAACCTTAAGGTCATGTCCTATTATACTACAGGAGAGTGGCTCATGCTACCGCTGAAGTTTCATCGGCTATTTTGTTCCTAAACCGAATTATATACATCATATAACGGATGTATATTAGGTTGCCTAGCTAATAATTGTACGTATATGAAGTTTGAGAATAAAACCGGTACCACAACCGCTGTTTGAGTAACCATTTCACATGGCGCAGTCAGTAGGATTCGAACATACGCTCTCACCAAGAAAGGTACCATTTACATTGAAGAATGAGCTGAAACGAAAACTAGAATCTTTAGTTAAACAAAATGTGATCGAAAAAGTCACGGGGGCTACAGATTGGGTAAACCCGTTAGTTATAGTTCATAAAAAAGATCAAAGCATTAGATTGTGTATTGAACTAACCGATTTAGACAAGGCGATTAAAAGACAGCATCTTCAAATACCTACATTGGATGAAATACTAGGTAAAATACGGGAAGCGCGATATTTCTCCTCTGTTGACTGTAGTAGTGGGTTTTGGCAAGTAAAATTAGACAAAGAAAGTACTAGATTATGCACGTTTAATACGCCTTTTGGAAAATACAAATTTTTATGTATGCCGTATGGTTTTTCATAAGCTCCAGAAGTATTTTCGAAGAAAATTCAACAATGGTTTGATTCGATATCTGAGGGTGTAACGGATGTATATTGGATTGCCTAGCTAATAGTTGTATGTACAAGTTTGAGAATAAAGACAGTGCCACGACAGTTATTATCTTGTTGTTTGAATAACCACTTCATATACCAGACTAGATTGCATGATACCGGATATTAATCGGCGAGTGCAGGGGAAAGAAGAAAGAATAGTAGAAACGACTATGTGGAATAAAGGGCATCTTTCAGAAACTACGGTGAAAATCCTAAATTGAATTTTGGAGCAGTGCGGTTTTGCAGATTACGAAATTAAGTCCTGCAACATAGCCTATATCCGACATACACGTGGTTAGTACGCAAATAATTGATGTTAATGAAATAAAGAAAGCAAACTAGCGTTAACCGACAAAATTAACGAAATTCACAACTATTTTAGTTTTTTTCAGTGGCGCACTTATATAATGGGAACTTATTTAATTTATGATTTATATTCATTGAAATGTACAGGATGTCCTTGGAATAAAAGAAAAGAGGTATGAAAAATGGAAAGATCTAATTTTATTAGACTTAAATCCAAAATATTTTGCAAAAATTCCTTTGAAGGCATCAGAAAAAAGTGATAAAGATACTTAAAACAAAAATTTCTTTATTAATCACAACCGAAATATTGAACTCTTAGCATACCGGTTGAAAGGTTGACAGTGCTATCTTGTAGTTTTTATAACACTGATAGCATTGCAGTATATGCGGTCTGCGTGTATGTATGCGAGTTATGTATTATGTATACACATTCTGCATTCATAGACGGTACAATAATAATTTATTTTATATAGTTACACTGTTTCATTTTCCGTACTTTTTTTATTTTATTTCGAAGACACCTTGTACGCAGTAAAAGTATTATTGACGGTATTCTAATAGTGGAACACAATATTAAAGTGATAGAAAAATATTGTTAATAAGAAATATATATTTCTGATTTGCCAACGTAATCAGTTTTTTTTATCATATAATGATAATTTTACAACATCGAGAGCTGTGTTATATGTATATGTATTCAGTAACAGTTAGTAGCTCAGATACTGATCAATATTATTTTGGATAAAAAAAACACTGATAAGGTAGGTTATGTAGATTAATTTCGTGACAATAAAATTTTCCAGTTACGGTTATTATGAGTATGTACAAGATGACTATTGCAAGGACTGTGTGGATGTACAATTCACAGGTATAGCAGTAAACTCCACTCACACAAATTTGTTAATTATGCGGAACGCAGCGTTTCGAGAGCACGTGGGCTCTCATTGTCAACCGTGTTACCGACTGAAGGTAAAAACTGTATCACACATGCAAATTATTTTCTAGGCAGGCTCTAAAATTTCTAAAAACATATGACTATTTACAATCTACTCGGTGGTCTAATGCCTTTTTCGGGAAAGGATGGACCGAAAACGAACCGTATCTTTAACAGGGCCTATGGTAATAAATCAATCAAACTCGAGTGTGCAATTGGGGGTGATTCTCTGTTCAATAAGTTTCCGTTCTTTTTCATACATATCGTTTCGTACGCCTCTAATTCTCTATACGAGTTTACGTTTTTAAGTAGTGTCAGATTTTTTAAATCAATCTTATGTCCGGATTGTACCATATGCCCGGATTTTACCATATCCTTTCCCGAAAAAGGCATTAGACCACCGAGTAGATTGTAAATAGTCATATGTTTTAGAAATGTTAGAGCCTGCGTAGAAAATAATTTGCATGTGTGATACAGTTTTTACTTTCAGTCGGTAACACGGTTGACAATGAGAGCCCACGTGCTCTCGAAACGCTGCGTTCCGCATAATTAACAAATTTGTGTGAGTGGAGTTTACTGCTATACCTGTGAATATGTACAAGATGTTTCAAAAGTCTACTAAACTTTCAGGTAGTCGTATTCTTTCATTCTATCTTAACCAAAAATCCCTGAAGAAAGTTTATTTTGGAGGTTTGGTTTTCATTTACGAATTTGCAACATTGTTGCAATTATTTTAACGGAATGAATTAAAATAATAATAAGTAATTTAACAACAAAAATATGTATATAAGTTTTAGAATTATAAAATCCTGACGGCTTTTTGAAGTTTTAAATAAGTGTATTTTAATGCAATACTTAAAGTGAAACTAACAATTTGGGCCAAGTAGACATAGTACTTCCCAAAATGGAAATTGATGAATTGCCATGATCAGACGAAACAAGTGTTGACAGTAGAATGTATATTTTCTTCAGTTCATTTTAAACTACCGATTTTTCAATAAATAATGTTATAAAGTATTATTGGTTTACATAACATAAGAGACATGAACCATAGTTTTTTAAATATCCATATAATATTTCAAAATTGCAAGCGCGCGACTATTGCGTATCAGCAGAGAAATTGTGATCGACGCAATTTTAAAGCTGTGTTTCAAAACTTTTCTCGAATGGTTAGCATATTTGCCTTTTGATCCGAAGGACGCGGGTTCAAACTCCAACCGGGGCAGTTGATTTTTCGGAGTGTGTTTTCTTCCCATGTCAATACGATGACTGGGGCGTCAAAATTCCTACCAGCCCCTGAATTCGGCAAACTTCTAGTAGAGTTCGGCTAATGATCATAGTAATCGACGCATTAGAAGTGGTGTATTCCGTAACCCAACGATTCACCCAACAAAACCAACAAGAAGAAGTAATATAGCACCTTAGCGATTGTGTTCATTTTTCACTCATTTTTAATATACCGTCAATTTTCACAATGTCCCCTACACCAGTGCCAGCAAAACAGACCCAAATGATGATAGAACCTCCACCATGCTTCACGGTAGCAGCAATACACTCTTCTCTGGCACGTTTACCCACAGATCTTCTTACGAATATGCGTCTTCGGGTTCCGAACAGCTCAAATTTGGACTCATCCGTCCATAGGACGTTGTTCCACTCTCCTATGGTCCAGTGTTGATGTTCACGAGCCCATTTAAGTCGCTTTTGCTTGTTTTGTTTGCGTAGTAATGGCTTTTTCATCGCAATACGTCCATGGAGCCCGGCTTTTTATAGGCGACGTTTGACTGTAGAAACACTGACTAGTTTTTGGCGACCAACATTTAATTCTGCGGTGATTTCCGGGGCTGTTTTGCGTCTATTTAACTTGCTGGTAACCACTATTCTGCGATCATCTGCAGATGTTGTCGCTTTTGGCCTTCCACTCCGTCTTTTATTAAGAAAACTGCCAGTTTCCCTATATTTTTTTACGTTATAGTCAACCGTAGCGTGGTGTATTTTCATTTTTTTGGCAATTTATCGATTACTTATGCCACTTTTATGGTAAGCTATTATAAGCGCACGTGTTTCCGTACTAATTTCTCTTCGCGGAGGCATTTTAAAAAATTGTCACACGATATTTCGCTCACGACGTGAATAGAGTAAATACCACATTGCAACTGACCATAGGTTACAGATTTCACTATAATCTTCTAGGAAGGTAATTTAAACATTATTACCTACAATCTAACAGATGACTAAATTTACCCAGTAAATTCAGAGGGATTGTTATTGTAATTGCACCGCAATAAACAGTTTATGGTAATCCGACCAAGTGCAGGTAAATGATAGTAAACCTTATGCGATATAATGGGTGTTTATCTTACTGAACTACATTTTAAATACGTATTTCATTTTATTATAATGTTTTTTTGTAAACATAATACTATATGAATAATCCATGAAAACAGGGGTGCCTAAACACTTTTGAGCGGTAGTGTATGTCTTTATCTCAAAAAATCCACTCTTCTCTTATTTAGTTAAATGAAAAGAATTAATGATAGAGATTAAATTCTGTTAATTTGGCAGGAGAAAAGTGATGTAAACAATAAACATGTAAAAATTCCTAAATATCGCTAAATTTAAATAAATGTCCATAATCGCACACGCAATCTTACCGTTTTCGTTCTTGTTTCCGTTTAATTGTACAGCCTTCTTGAGATTTCCATGCCAACAACTTGTAACTCGTAAGCAACCGTACTGAAAGACGTAATTTGATTAACGTTATTGCAACGTAAATTACTTGTCTTTTTTACTTAATTGACAAATATCTCATGTTACACTCCGTCCACTATTTTTGCAAGCAGAAATTAGGTACCTACATATATTTTAATACTGCATAGAAATTAAAGTGAGTTGAAAATGACATTAAAATTGTAGTTTGACACTTCGTTATATGCGCAGCGTAACATTCTTGAAATACTACCTGAAGTACGATATCTAACATGATGCTGAATTTCATTCATACATTGATTTGTTGATGACCCTTATGATTCAGAAGATCCAATAGTACCAGTAATCGTATGATATTTTAAACATAACAAATAGCACGTTTAATTGTAATATTTCCTCGATATTTCCCTATGTTTTCAGAATACAAAATATGAAAACCATCGACGGTAAGCCTGAATATACGGGGGCCCTGGATGTCCTCGGTAAAGTTGTAAGAAATGAGGGCTTCTTCTCGCTTTGGAAAGGATTTACTCCATATTTCGCACGTTTGGGACCACATACAGTTCTAACCTTTATATTCCTAGAACAAATTACATCCGCATATCGTTTATATGTTTTAGGCAACAAGGACACTAGGGGATCACTATAAGCATTAGCGCTTTAGGCAATCGATATGCAAATATATATAAAACAAAAAGAAAACAAACTCAGTGTTCATATTTGTATTTTTATTAAGTTAAGTAAGCAGGGACAATCGAATAATAATAAGAGAAACAAATGATGTATTAAAGTCAATGTACATTTTTAATTATTATATTAATATTTTCCTAATTACTTAGATGGTAGGCGTATTTTTTTTTAATTTTGTATGTTGAATAATTTTCTAAATTTTCACCACATATAGGTAAATATGAAATTCATTTTGTTCCAAATTTTGTATAGAAAAATGTAAAACTTGATCTGTAAATGTATTTTTTCTAATGAATTCGTTTTAAAGACACGTATTTCGTTGTAAATGTGCCTTAAATGTAAAACTATACGTGCCAATATCTGTACGATATTCAACTTATTAATTTATGGCGAATGTCACGCGATAAATAAAAATGATATTATCTCTATTTAGCCGGTCTTTTTCTTTTTATTAATTCCACATAATAAATCATTTCTCTTTAATTTATTTTATAGATATAAATAGTATTAATCACATATCAAACGGGGTTATTGGAGCACTTTTTATAGCGCATTTATTTTTGTAAAAGTTTATTGAAATGTTGTAATAATAAAGTATTGTCACGATATTGTATGTTTTTAAACGTTAAATGTGTTTTATTTTCCTTCGTATTCCCTTTTATAATCAAATTTTGATATATTTAGTAACATTAGGAATTCCCCATGTTACGTCATACTAAGAAAGGGGGTATGGATATATCATCATTATCAAACATCATTGACGTTTATACTATATTGCACAATTGAATATACAAATGTAAGTTTATAGACAGATAGTTAAATATTTATTAAATATGATACCTACATGACAGACGTAAACAAGTGTAAATAAAATACAAGGTGTTAACGTGGCGCAAGTAATTTTCAGTGCAGCCAACGCAATTCAAAATTTACAGTTGACACTTTGCGATAGGAATCTTTGTTGCGTTGTACAATTTATTGTCTGAGAGTTCTGTTGATGATGTGCATCAACCTCTTTGTTTGACGAAAATTCAGCAAAATGAATACGGTTCAAGCATTACATTCAATAACGTCACGATCGATCTTTGCCTGTCGTATCGAGCTATTGTTACTTTCCAATACTAAAATGTACAAATAAAGCGCCTCTGAAATTAATATTTTGTTTCGTGTTAATTAATAAGAGAAACTAAGGCAAATTTGTATTTCAATAAAGTTCATGATCATTGTTGAATTTACAATCAATCAATCGTTTTTTCAATACTTTGATGACTTATTATACTTGTCAAAATTGGGAAGTATATATATATAAAACTAGAAAATCCTTTCAAAATAAGCTATTTCACGATAAGTGTAAGTGTTCGTTTTAGATTAGAACTGCAAGTTGAGCGTATATCTTGTTAGAAAGCCAATTGTAATTTAGATTGATTACAGATCGTAGTTAGAGTGCAAAAAATGTGATATGCTTAACTATATAATATTTCAATTCATAGTTTTTCGGAAAATTTTTATTATAAATACTTTTATATTTTTTTATAATAATTTTGCAAAAGCAGCTAAAATAGTAATATTAAATTTTATTTCACAATTATGTACGTAATAACAAATTAAAAATTACTTGAAATTGCCGTCATTATTGTAATACTGGTTGCCTATTACGTAGCCGGTAGCTAGTACAGCGCATTTATTTAGAAACGAAACCCATGAGGCTTCTTTTACTTATGCAACCCATTTAGCACTGTAGAAATATTCAAAAATAAAATTTCCACGTAGATTTCACTGTCTTACCAAGCACAAATGATGTTCTTTTCTTAGTTTATTAAAAAAAAAAGTGAAAAAGACAGAAATAAAATCAAGACGTATATAACACAATATGACATCTGCGCGTATAATAGTCAACTGTCAAATACTGGTTTGGTGGCCTTCTAGTCGCAAATGTTAGGAATATTTAACTGTTGCCAACGTATTATTTATAACTTCGTACGTCAGAGATCCCGTGGGTTTCATTTCTAAGGACGAGGGCGATCTGAAATGTTTCCGGAACAGGCAAGAGATGGCGCACGAAAGTTGAAGTGAATTCATTGGTCGGCAACGGCAACCTTTTTATGGCAACTGTTAACAATTCAGACGTCTACTATTAATAGTTGTTGTTTAAGAGTTCTGTAGCAAGTCGGGCGGTTTCGCAAAAATGGATAAAATCGAATTTCATACAGTGATAAAACACTTCTGGATGGCGGTTGTACTCCATTATTTTCGACCACCGGCTTCTGGGTGAGCACAAGCGCAAGTGACGAACCACACAGTGGACGCCCAAAAACCGCTACCAACGATGAAATGGTCGATAAAATTCATGATGCCGTGTTGGCCGACCGCCGATTGAAGCTGAAAGAGATAGTAGAGACAGCAGGCATCTCAGAAGATCGCGTTGGCCATATCCTACACGAAATTTTGGATATGAAAAATCTTTCGGCGCGTTTGCTCTCACCGGAGCACAAACGAAATCGGGTAACCGTTCCGGAGGAGTGTCCGGCCCGGATCCAACGCAATCCAAGGGATTTCTTCATGCGTTTCGTGACCGTGGATGAGACTTGGATCCACCACTACATAGCGGAGACCAAGGAATGACAGGCTCCGAAGAAAGCAAAGACCGTTCCATCGGCCAGAAAGGTCATGGCGACCTTTTCCTCATCGACTATCTGCAGAAGAGAAGGACAATCATGGGGCAATACTACAGCGATTTATTGACCCGACTCGATGCAGTATTGAAGAAGAAACGGCACCGTTTGCAACGGAAACAAGGTGCTTTTCTACCACGACAATGCACCGGCTCATTCATCCCGCATCGTCGTGTCCAAATTGAATGAGTTGCGCTACGAATTAGTCTCTCATCTTCCATATTCACTCGATCTAGCTCCCAGCGACTTTTTCCTATTCCCAAACCTAAGAAAATCACTGAGAGGAAAGAGATTTGCCTCAAATGAGGAGGACATCGTCGCTACGGATGGCTATTTTGCAGAAACATCCTACTTTTACGACGGCTTGAAGAAACTGGAGCACCGTTTGGAAAAGTGTATTGATCTTCTTAAAAAGCCACACAAGTACCGTGTTTTTCTTGTCGATTCCGGAAAATCTTCAGCTCGCCTTCGTAGTCAATATCGTATCGATAGATTTCAATTTAAATAAGTTTTCAATAAATTTATCGATATAATTGACTTAATTGAACTGTATTACTCCCAATTTTGGAGGAGTTCCCGAGAAAATGGTATGATAATGATGTTAACGGTAATATAACACGATAGCGTATTCAAAATATCTTCAATGTCCGCCAGTGAGACGGAGGTAAAATTTGCAAGATTAAAATAATTTATGTTTGCGGTTTGACATTTCAAAATTATCACTTTTAAATTTCCTAGATTTACATTGCGAAAAACTAATAACGCGTATACTGTTAAGTGTGTTAACATACCTCAAGATAAAAATATTACATCATGTCGTGACTGTTTTCATAACCATTGTTGTACGTATTGCGATATCTAGGCGAATGTAGTGCTAAATAATCTCCTTAAGCGAAAAATTCACTTAGAATGCAAGCCTGTATTTTTTTCACTTTAATTCTATAATAATTAAGCAACAATATTTACTTACAGTGCGTATATTTTTGTCAACAGATAAATTGTAAGAGTAATTAATGAAATAATATATAGTGAACTGTTACAAAGCGACCAATTTGTATTCTAAGTCGGGATAAAATGATCACTTATGTAAAATAAATCACATACATACTTTCATTAATTGAGCAGTAGCAAAAATTGCAAATTTAATACCGCTCTCTGAACAGCATAAGTTACAGATATAAATGCCAATGTTATTATTTTCTACTCAGGTGCACAGCATTGTGGGACCCGCAATGACAATTTGAAAACTGAGTTGAGTTAGAGTAAGTTTCAGAACAAAATAAATACTCAGCGTCATCAGGTTCGTCTTCGTCAAAGTTAGTTTCTTCGCTAACTTCTTTGAGAAAGTTCTTTTTTTGAGACATTTGGAACTTCTCTTGTTTGCTGCTATTTTTTTTAGATTTTGCATCTTAATTCTTGTTTTCACCTCAAGCGCATTCTTGTAAGGTTAAAATAGTGGTCCTTCTCGAGACCTTCAATGAAGGAATTACTTAAATTTCATCTTCAACTGCAATCAGGTTGTGATTCATTTACTGAATTTGGTGAATGATGTTTTGTGGGACTCGCACCTGGTAAAACTGGACTTGCTTCATCAATATCTGAAGAAAGCAGCGGATCTGCTGCATGTGGCATATCTACATTACGAAAAACATCAGGAGAGCGAGGAACGGTCCATATGATTCGGAATCTATTTATTGCCTTGATATATTCAATATTTTACTTATTAGGAATTTCGTAACCATTCTACGAGGATTATTGGTTTGCCCATTTCTCCGATCCTTGATCGTGATATGTATTAAGAGGAAACATTAGGTCCACATCTAGAGGATGCACTGTGAACATGTTAACTGCAATACGAGACTGTTTCAATTCAGGTGTCCTATCTGGTTAATATAGGTGGTAATGGAATGCCTGAACAAAAGCTTCTGTATTGGCGAATTCGTTTACGGGGTTTGAAAAAAATCTTCTTTGTATTAGCTATGAGTTGGCCTACTTTTGAATAGCTGATTCTACTGGTATATATCTCAAGATCTGAAACGCATGTAATGAACGTTCTAATTGAAGAAGATGTGGGAAATTTGTTTTTACCAATCCCATCAACAAAATAAATCGTAGTCATCAAATTTAAAAGTATGCATTGTAGCATTTAATACACTGTTTTTGTTAGTATCATCAACGTTTTCTTCCTTGTTTTCTTATAATATTGTGTAAGATGTTTGTAACTTGTAATAATGCTGTCGCAGTTGGTTTCTGTTCGACAATTTCCACACGTCACTGGAGGTTAAAACGGCTGGACTGTATCGCTTTTTCCTTATTGCATAAACTAGATACCTGCTGCAGCGGGCATTTGGTTGCCATAACATTACTTCATCTGCCAGTAAATGAATTTTGCAAGTACATTTTGTGTGTACGGATTTTAATCATTTAGCGTTCGAATCGAGTACAAAAAGCAAATGGGTATGCACTTCTTAAATTAGCATCTATTTAGAACAAATTATGTAAGCACATCTTTACGTAATTTTCAAAGAGTGAAACACCTCATAGCTTCTATACAAGTCAGTTCGCTCAAGTAGATATTGGTTTTTGGATACATTTCATCAGCTCATTGGATTTCATTTTAGTGAATGTTGGGTTGTGTTAGGCATTATTTTTTACGATTTGAGTGTAATTTCATTGCTAATTATCGGATATAGACGTAGACCATATTTGGTACTAACAGGAATGCTATGCTGCACATAGTAGTTTATTAGTGTCCCAATATTTATTAATAATAATAATTTTAAGTTTAACACCAGAAACTGCATATAGAAATATCTTATTATACGAGGGCGATCTGAAATGTTTCCTGAATCGGCAAGAGATGGCGTACGAAGGTTGAAGTGGATTTATTGGCCGGCAAGGGCATACCAACTGTCAAAATTTCAGACGTCTACTGTCAATAGTTGTTGTTTAAGAGTGTGTTTTGTGTAGCAAGTCAGGCGGTTTCGCAAAAATGGATAAAATCGAAATTCGTGCAGTGATAAAACACTTCTAGATGGCTGGGAAAACGGCCACGGAAATTTGAAATATTTAGCTAGAGGTTCATGGGGGGTGAGTTCAAACATGGCCACATAAGTACAAGTGACGAACCACGCAGTGGAAGTCCAAAAACCGCTACCTGGTCGCTGAAATGGTCGACACGATTCATGATGTCGTGTTAGCTAATCGCCGATTGAAGCTAAAAGAGATAGCAGAGACAAGAGAAGAACGTGTTGGCTATATCCTACACGAAATTTTGGGCATGAAACAGCGTTCAACGCGAGCAGTGGACTTTTCGGGGCGAATTGGTTCCGAAGTAAGCAAAGACCGTTCCATCGGCCGGAAAAGTCATGGCGACCATTTTTTGGGATTCTCAAGGTGTGAACCTCATCGACTATCTGCAGAACGGAAGGACGATCACGGGGCAATACTGCAGCGATTGACCCGATACGACGAAGTTATTTGTGGGCAGATATATTTTTCTAAAAATAACTTTTTGAATTTACAAGTTAGAATTGGTCCTTGAAGGTATTTGAAAACTTAGAATAAAACAACTATAGGCGTCTGCCCTCATTCAGTCTATAACTTATTAGAAAATTAATTGTTAATTCAGAAGAACTGGTACTCATGTAAAAAACAGTTCGAACATCCCAAGGTAATTAGTTAGATTAATGTCATTAAAGTTTTAAATTAGATTGGAAATTTAAAGCATTGTTTCGCGAGTAACAATGTAATACTTAGTTACAGAATTCGATAACATCTGCATTTTCTCGACAAATAGTTATACTTCATTTCGTCATACTTGACGTCATATATTCAATTGTTGAATAAAATTCGGCACATGGATCTTTAGACGCACGTTATTGTTTGATGACATAACGAAAGATCGCTTGTTAATCTAACTATTCCTATTTAATATCAATATCTGGTGGGGCAATACGTACTCAATACGAACCTGGCCCGCGGGAAGACATTCCAGCTCTAAGTATCACTATATCAGGGTCCAATCTTCGAAGCAATTCATTTGTGTGTCGTCTGTCATAAAAAAATACAATCGAACTACGCTCGCATTTACAAATAACGCTACCCCAAGACACGATGCCTCTGCAAGAACAAAAATCATATCTGATCAGACCATGTAACTTTGGAATCGTTGTACAGATAATTGCTAACATCATTTTTATTACAACGTCTAGAGCATATGTAGGCAACAACCCGCCCGCTGTAAGATTTGATCCGGCCCGCGAGACATTTTGAAAAACCTGTTACGTTCTCCTGGTTTGAAGAACAACGCCGCTGTAGCCTGCTCGTAATTTCCTAAATTACTTGACCAATACTTACTTGTAGAGTATGTTCGCTTATTTACTAGAGGAAAGGTTGTACAGTGAAACTCAATGCGCATGCGCAAAAAAATATATTTAAAAATGAAATGGTTACACGGTTTCCACTCTTGCCTATGTACATGTACGATGTACGTAAGATATATAGATTTGCAATAATTGCAGTTATTCGAGCTCTCTTATACATGTAATGTACATTAGCATTTGTATATGTATTTTCATTGGTAGCAACATAAAGTAATGCCTCAGCATGTACGTTGCAACGCTATGTCTTGATTCTGTTTAAAAGGTTAAACTCTTATATGCTTCCGCTGAAGCTTTGTCAGAGGCATGTACTAATGCCTCTATCTGTTTGCATGCACCACTACCTTTTTATAGGGGCCAACCCTATTTATTTCTTAAATTTATAAGCGCACCTCGGTGCTATGCTTATTTATATGTCCCTTTCCGGGAGCCTAATATACTTTCCTTGTTTTAAATTTGCCTAAGGGACTTGGCCCTGTATTATTGGCATGTATTTGTACTTGACCAAATACGTTTGTTATATTCACATTTATAGGGAACCCACCCTATCTCTTAGAGCTTGAACGCCTGGTCGAGGGCGACAGTAGCGATAATAGCCGATCTCAATACAAAAGTAATGTCACAGCTACCCAGGCGTTCTCGTTTGAAATATTACGCTATGTGCAATCTTTAGCTCTATACTACTGCGCCCCAAAGAAGGAAAAAATCCAGTAACCAGCAAATGTGCGAACTGCGCCCCGACAAGTAAAACGGAGCGATGATGCCGACATTACATAAGAAAACTGGTCCGTGACACTCGTCCGCTACGACGAGCAACTAAATGAAAAATTTCTAAGTCCCGATACGACAAGGACCGAACAAACGTACAAAAGACAACGGGCGCTGCGGCCGCAACGACCGTCAGCAAGAAGCGGAGTGATCGTACTTGTAGAGGAGGTCTATACATGCGCGCCGACAATCTCACCAAAATAATTTCCGACACAAACTTAACTGAAGACTAAAAATATGTATAGACGACAATGGACACAGTAGCCTCGACGTACGATGATAGAAAATCGAGAATTTATACTTATTAAAAAATCTAGACATGTGGTCCGACGACGTTACCAAATGACTCCCGCCAGAAATAAATGTATAGACAACGTCCTCGACGATTCCCGCCAAAACTAGAAAAACTTAGAAATCTCTAATAATCTTACGACGACGTTACTGTACACGTTACGACGAGGCACGAAAGGTGACCGAGAGTGCACGATCGCTAATACCTCGACTGTCGCGCGGAGACGACTGCCTATGCTTGTGTACCTTAAATTTCAAGAAAACTCCCATTACATATCCGACGACGTTGCAGTGAATGATTTCTAATTAGGCAGTTTTAGCTAGCGTAATGCGAATGGCTGACTTGCATACATATACAATGCGTAATGTACATACATATTAAAATAAAATTGGATATAAGAGAGCAAAATAAATAAATATAAGAATGAAAATAAATAAATATAAAAATGAAAATAAAGTAATATTCTAAATGAAAATAATAATGCAACGAAGATAAAATACATAGTAGTAAAAAATTTATAAAATACAAAAAACAATGTTAAGTCCTTAACAAAACCCAACAAAAAAAATTTACGATTTAATTATAATGTTGTACCTATTTCTTTCATTTCATTTTCTTATTTTAATCAATTGCATTATAATAACATTGTCGTATTATTTCATGTCTGATATCTATCGTTGAAAATTATGAACACTACTTTTAAACGCGGCCCGCGAACGCATTTGCATACCGAAGTTTGGTCCACAACATGTCAAAGGTTGCCCATACTTGATCTAGAGCCTAAAACGATTGCATGTTCTCAAATATAATAATGCCATCCCACGCATAACTACTACAACACAATCAAACACATCAACATTAGAAACCAGGTGTGAACAAGATAAACATTCGTGAAGGTCAAAGAAATTTGAAATGCGTGAAATTGAACGGTTCTGTTTTGTTAGTATATATGTAGAACAAATGAAAAGAAAAAGAAAACGAACGTCGAAAATGATACTTGTTATTTGCTACAGGCCTGCCGAGGTGAAAATCTGCCGCTGAAGAGAAACGGAACCATCTGACACGGTTAAAATTCCTCCCGGCTCGTCATCTAAGACACGATGAATTAAAATAATATAAATCGGTGAAATCTCCCGATTAAGTACACACAAATGAAAGTATTATCGAAGGAAAAGTATAGTTGAGCATATGTCTTGTTATTAAAAAGTGATTTTCGAGAAATATCGATGTCATGTATACTTCGAATGAGCCAAGAAAGTTTTTGTACATAATCGCAGTTTAGTTCGAGATTAGATTTTAATATATTTCTAAAATTTCCCAACCTATAAGCTACCGAATATTTCAGTTTACCTTTTCGATTTTTAATTCTTATTTTCTCGGGGTCGAATTAAAACAGTTTGACCACAAAGTACCACACTCGTTTCGAGATGAAATATTAAAGACTAAATGTTTTTTTTTATAAGAAAAGTAGATTAAGTTTTCTTTTGAGAATTAAGCGTTTTAATATATGTTAATCATATTTATTAAGCAATATATAAAAAAAAAACATTCAGACAAAACATAATCCAACTTCTTGAAAAACCAATAACAAATAAATTTATTTGACTTTCAAAGAAAGGTTCCAGGGTGTCAAATTCAGATTTTAATGAAACTTGATAGGTAGGCAGAGTATGTTGAGATTTGAAAATAAATTTAAATGTGAATATTCGAAAGGTCTTTCAGGACACGTGAATGTGGTATATACAGGGTGTTGTATTTAAGCGCCACTCTCTTGTGCTAGAGCTGATTATAGTAATGTGAAAAAGGAATTAAGGCAAGTTCTTCATCTTTAATAACCTTTATTAATTTTGTGAAGTTAGTAACATAGCATCTAGTTTTTAGTAACTTAAGGTAGGTAGGTAGGTAGAAGTTGGTTAAACTGATTGTAAGAAGGCACGACAATAGACGTTAAGATTAGATGATGTAATGTAGTATGTAGTAGCGTGTAGTAGTTAAATAAAACCACAAATACGTTTTAAATAAGTTCCATTGCGTTTTACTTAATACCTTCTGCTAAAATTCAGAGATTTTAAAGTATTTTCAATTATATAGAATGTTCCAAAGGTGATATTAACATAAGAACTTATATATATCTTGTTACGTTCTCCTGGTTTGAAGAACAACGCCGCTGTAGCCTGCTCGTAATTTCCTAAATTACTTGACCAATACTTACTTGTAGAGTATGTTCGCTTATTTACTAGAGGAGAGGTTGTACAGTGAAACTCAATGCGCATGCGCAAAAAAATATGTTTAAAAATGAAATGGTTACACGGTTTCCACTCTTGCCTATGTACATGTACGATGTATGTAAGATATATATATTTGCAATAATTGCAGTTATTCGAGCTCTCTTATACATGTAATGTACATTAGCATTTGTATATGTATTTTCATTGGTAGCAACATAAAGTAATGCCTCAGCATGTACGTTGCAAAGCCACGTCTTAATTCTGTTTAAAAGGTTAAACTCTTATGCTCCGCTGAAGCTTTGTTAGAGGCATGTACTAATGCCTCTATCTGTTTGCATGCACCACTACCTTTTATAGGAGCCAACCCTATTTATTTCTTAAATTTATAAGCGCACCTCGGTGCTATGCTTATTTATATGTCCCTTTCCGGGAGCCTAATATACTTTCCTTGTTTTAAATTTGCCTAAGGGACTTGGCCCTGTATTATTGGCATGTATTTGTACTTGACCAAATACGTTTGTTATTTTCACATTTATAGGGGAACCCACCCTATCTCTTAGAGCTTGAACGCCTGGTCAAGGGCGACAGTAGCGATAATAGCCGATCTCAATACAAAAGTAATGTCACAGCTACCCAGGCGTTCTCGTTTGAAATATTACGCTATGTGCAATCTTTAATCTCTACTACTGCGCCCCAAAGAAGGGAAAAATCCAGTAACCAGCAAATGTGCGAACTGCGCACCGACAAGTAAAACGGAGCGATGATGCCGACATTACATAAGAAAACTGGTCCGTGGCACTCGTCCGCCACGACGAGCGACTAAATGAAAAATTTCTAAGTCCCGATACGACAAGGACCGAACAAACGTACAAAAGACAACGGGCGCTGCGGCCGCAATGACCGTCAGCAAGAAGCGGAGTGATCGTACTTGTAGAGGAGGTCTATACATGCGCGCCGACAATCTCACCAAAATAATTTCCGACACAGGCTTAACTGAAGACTAAAAATATGTATAGACGACAATGGACACAGTAGCCTCGACGTACGATGATAGAAGATCGAGAATTTATACTTATTAAAAATCTATACATGCGATCCGACGACGTTACCAAATGACTCCCGCCAGAAATAAATGTATAGACAACGTCCTCGACGATTCCCGCCAAAACTAGAAAATCTTAGAAATCTGTAATAATCTTACGACGACGTTACTGTACACGTTACGACGAGGCACGAAAGGTGACCGAGAGTGCACGATCGCTAATACCTCGACCGTCGCGCGGGAGACGACTGCCTATGCTTGTGTACCTTAAATTTTAAGAAAACTCCCATTACATATCCGACGACGTTGCAGTGAATGATTTCTAATTAGGCAGTTTTAGCTAGCGTAATGCGAATGGCTGGCCTGCATACATATACAATGCGTAATGTACATACATATTAAAATAAAATTGGATATAAGAGAGCAAAATAAATAAATATAAAAATGAAAATAAAATAATATTCTAAATGAAAATAATAATGCAAAGAAGATAAAATACATAGTAGTAAAAAATTTAGAAAATACAAAAACAATGTTAAGTCCTTAACATATCTTATACTACGTACGTATTACATATACATACATTAGAGAAGGAAAATAGTTACTGTATATAATCTCACTTGATACAGTTCAGGTAGTTTAATTTGCTTCGTATTGCTTAAACTAAATTAGCTAATTAAATTTTATTCAAGTACATAACCGCTATCGCTAATTGATATGGTATCAGATGCAGTTGTTACTAGTCTAACCGGATATAAGTAAAAGCCGACAAAATTAATACATTTCTGTAAAATGAAATATTTACAAACCACATCCTAATGTTGTAACTTTTATACACCCAGTCGAATTCAAAAACAAGCAGAAATCGTATATAAAGGCGGTGTTACAAGTGCATCTAATACAGTCCCGTAATATATAATATAATATCTGTATCTGGTAAACTTATGTTTCCACTACTGATAGTACTGAAATGAATACTTAGGCTTCCACGGCCAGAGTTAGTAATAAATGAACTAGTTCCGGAATTGGACCGTGTCATCACATGGTCCAATTCATGCCTTCAATTAAATTTTCATTTAGAGTAGCCTATGATTACGAATGGAACTTAGCAAAGCTATAATTTGACTTAATATACAAAAGGTTTTGCAGCAATTCTGTTCATGTTATTATTTTTTTAAAGTTTTCTACCGCAATGCAGTCAGCAGTGATTTCGAGAATTACATTTTTTATTCCTTCAAAATTATCGGCGCAAAAAATTGCAGCGTCTAACCATGTACCCATCTCGTAACAATCGGTTCAGGAGGCAACTTAACACCGGGAAGTCGCTCCTCATAAAATTGGATTCGTAGAGGTGCTTTTAAAAATACTTTTTTGACATTGCTAATTAAATCATTAATCAAAGGAAATTGATTCCTAATGTCTTCGGCTACATGATTGAACTTATTAGCTAAACAAGTGATATGAATAATGTTACTATAAAAAATGTTTAAATTTTGCGTGGCTTTTATCATGTATGGTGCAGCGTCGGACAACATTAGTAAAATTTTTTCACAAGGTATACTTCCAGGTAAAAAGAAATTTGATAAACCTTCTTGAACGAATTGGGCAATTGTCACATTCTTTGAAGTTCTTTACAATAAATTAAATATGATTTACCTACAATATCTTCATGAAGAATTCCTATCAACAAATGGACAATATAAAGGCCCCACTTATCCGTACTTTCATCTACCGTGATATAAATAAAATTATTCCCTACCAATTGTTGAAGTTCTGCTTGTTGCTGCATTGTTTGCAGGTAAGAAGATGTGACATAATTTCTTCGTAAGGTACTTTCGTCAGGTTCATGTTTGCAATATTTTTGCAGAAATGATTTCAAATTAACATTGTTTAATCTTGCTGATGGTATTTAAAAAGACTATTTCAGCTGGCTTTCAACTTTAGTGCAACTCTAGGGCCGGATCCGGAAGAAATAGGGCTAATTCCAAATTCCAGAAAATGATTCAGGGTGTCAACTTACATAAACGCTCCAAATTTCATCGTGCTACCACCTCCGAAACCTCCTCCAATTTTCGACGAAAGTGAAGAATTACGATTCATCTTCTCTTAGGTATCCTTTAGAGCCAGATCTGGAATAGATAGAGCGCTAACTCTACCGGAAATCGATTCAGAGTGTCTTTTACATGAATGCTCCAAATTTTATCGCCCTACCATCTCCGAAACGTCCTTCAATTTTCGAACAAGCGGAAGAATTACGATTCATCTTCCCCTTGGTCGAAAATCGTAAAAGAAATAGAGAATTATGAATGTTATGATCCATATTATGATAATAGACGACAATAATCTTTGATAATATGGAGTTAATTGAGTTTACACGTTCGACTTCGGATTCCATTTAAATAAATTTGGCCGATTACTTATAAAGAGACGATTAATTCCCACGTCGATTAAAGTTCCAATAACTCTAAGAATTAATTTCGATAGAAAAGCTATTTTTGTTTTCGTCTGCGGTTCAATTTTTTTTGTATTCAAGGGTAACTTAAAGTTAGTTAATTCGGTAACTGTAGACAAATGTAAAAAAAAAAACAAAACAATATCTAATAAGTAACTAGCACGCTTAAATCGGCTAAACCTCATTCCCATGGCCATAAACACCTTTCCCAAACAAAGCAAACATCTCGCATCCCGTAAAGTGAAAGATAATACTTACCCATCGCGCTTAGCAAAAACTCTTTCTCTTCAAACCGAAACTTTCTTCGATCAGAGAGAATCTCGCGATATCGCTCTAGCTGTTTGCATTCCGAATAATACAGTCGCGCTGTTCAGACACCTATTCAGTCGGTGGATGCCGCCTGTAAGAATCGGGCTACCCGTCAATATTCCTCAAGTCGAGTTAAACAAATCTCTCATCTAAAGAGGAAACCTAAACGTTTTGGCAGGAACTTGTGCCTACGCCTCCTTGGGACAGGAACTAAACTTGATGTTATCGTTCATATACCCGATCAGTGTTGATCTTAGCTCCATGAATTTCACCTTTTTCGATAGGATTATCGACACAAGTAAGAATTTTCTTTTTATATATTTTTTTATGCGCGTTTTTGAAATTTAAACCGCAAAAGGGTTTTATCACGTATTAAATTATTATTCAAATCAGACTATGTATATGTAGATATATATAAAACACTTTATTAATTCATATTTTCGGGATGGTAATTTTAAAGGAAAGTAAATGTTAAAATAATTATAATTTCTAATTGTTGTGTATTGTTAATTATAATATGCAAAAAATGTTCTAATACAATTAGATTCAATCACATATTTTAAAGATGCCTATGCGCAATATAACATATTTATGTTGTATTATTGATTATAAAAGCTGTGATAAAATTTAAAAATTTTGATTTTCTTTTATTATAAGGGGTGTAATCTCATCAGAAACATGGAACCATTGATATTTATAAAAATATGATTCAAAGTAATTTGAAAATTTAATAAATTACTAATAGAAGTAAGACTAATTGTGCTAAAATATTATATACGCATTCAGTTATTCCGGTTCATTCGTTATCTGTATTACGTAAGACATTTTTTCAAAGAATAAAGAATGTTAAGGAACTCAAATACAGTCGCACGCAGATAGATGTGAATTATCATCGCTGTTAGGTGTGTTTCTACAAGTAATCAAACTATCGTTTTGAATCTTCGGCGAATTATATTATGGATAAGGATGTATTCCCCAGTTTTCAGTTTCGTCGCACACTATACTTCATTCACGTTAAGAATGCAGTAGGTAGCGCTACGATCGGCGGCTGTATTACACCGGTGAAATTTAACCGATGGAACTGTCAAATGACGTAAACGTCAAAGCTTGGTTATTGAAAACTTGTATAATAAATAGGAAGTTTTTCATATTTTATGTGCAATACATTATGGTTATATGACCTGGTAAAATAATACCGCAACAATAAAGTAAAAGTAACATCAATTGCAATATACAATAGGGTGACAGAATAAAATAGACACCTACTAATTAAAAAAAGATTCTATTCTCGTTATATATACAAAATATTTTAAAATGTTTAAATTAGACTAATATTTTGTCGATCCACCTTTACTTGCGTGAAGTGCTGCGAGTCGTCGTGGCATAGAATCTATTAAATGATTAATGGTGTCTTCTGGAATATTTAATCACTCTTCTGTAACAGCTGCCACGAATTCTTTCTTGTTGCTGGGTTTTCGGGGTTGTTTCGCCATATTTGTCTGGATTATGTGCCAAACATTCTCTATCGGATTCATGTCTGGTGATTGGCCTGGCCATGGTAAAATCCGAATCCCCTGTTCCTCTTTCCATGTGGTTGTTGTTCTTGCTTTGTGGCAGGGTGCTCCATCCTCCATAAAAGTGGCGTCTTCTTTAGATAAAATGTCGTTGTCGAATATCGGTAGTAGTCCTTCTGTTAATATTTGGATATATTTTGCCGCATTTATATTTCCGTCGCAGATTATGAATTGCGATCTTCCACCATACCATATCGCGCCCCACACCATGATGTTCACACTGCCGTATTTCACCGTATGATGCAAAAATTTGTCGTCCAGTTGCTGTTACGAACGTCTCCATACCCACGTACGACCACTATCACTGAATTGGCAGTATCTGCTTTCGTCTGAAAAAATGACAGACCGCCAAAACTCTTCGGGCTTCGTTCGCATTTCGATTGCCCAAGCCATTCGGCGCAGTTATTGAAACGCCGTAAGGAGAGGTTTTCTTCTTTGCCACCCTTTTATACATCCCCACACTGTGGAGGTATCGCAGAACGGTGCGCTGACTTTTCTGTGAAGTTGCCGCAAGCTCGGCTGTACTTTTTTGCGGTTCTCTTAGCACTTCGCGCACAAGCACGCTTTTACTTCTTTCAGAAGATCCGGCACGACCTGGTCTCGGCTCCACCGTTGTTTTTTCCTTGCGTTTAAATTGTGTAATCACACGGTTAGCTGTGGACAACGGAATATTTAAAAATTTACTTATTTCACGTTGCGAAGCGCCGCGTTCACTCTGGCCAACGATGCGACCCCGGGTGAAGTCGCTAATATCACTCGAAGCTTGTAAGCGAGGCATAGTTGTAACGATGAAACTATGACGAATTCCTTCCGATACATCTACCCCTATCCTAATGATAAGGGAAAGTTCTTAATTCGTTCTTAGAATTTAGCTGTTTATATATTTATACCGCTTTACCTGTATAATGACATAGTATAATAATACTATTTAAACATTTTCCTATGCAAATGAAGACTACGTCAAATTAAATTAGATATTTCTGTTATGAAGG
Source organism: Trypoxylus dichotomus (assembly GCA_023509865.1). Classification (NCBI taxonomy): domain Eukaryota; kingdom Metazoa; phylum Arthropoda; class Insecta; order Coleoptera; family Scarabaeidae; genus Trypoxylus; species Trypoxylus dichotomus. Next base: position 8,244,835 of record CM042080.1, read on the forward strand.
CAATATGCAACATAAGCATTCCTACTTACAATAAAAACTGTGTTTTTTTTGTTGAATGTTTTTAGTTCATTTAAAAGCTTTTGTGGTATTACAATTTCTAATAGCAAAGCGGAATTTATTGTAATACTTAATGCAGTCTAATACGAACTTGACTCATAAAGGAATAGTGTGTGGATTGGAATGTACGAGTTATTAGTTTTCCTTGTGTTCATTGCAGCATAAACATCAGCACTACGGACAAAGTGAGTTAGTGGAGTAAAGGAAATTTTTTCAACACTTTCTGATTGTTTGCTGGTTAAAGGCATTCCACGCCATATCTACATTTAAAATTGCTTCACGTAAAGTTACTTGCTTTAAGGATTCAGAAATGTTTTTAGGATTTTTTTATAACGCTGTCGAAAGTAGACATTTTCGATAATACAATTTAGTAATTTTTATTACATTTTTATCCATCGGTTGGATAAGTGGAGTTACGTTGGGCGGCATTAAGCCATCGTTGCTACTTAATTGTTCCTCTGGAGGATGACTTGGCGTGTTATCCAATATTAACACCGCCTTTATTAGAAGATTTTGCTTTCTTAAGAAATCTTTCACGTACAAATTGAATATATATTATTAAATTACATTACTTATTATTACAGTTTTATTGCCATACCCGAGGGACAAAGTGCTTCTGGAACCATTCCAGAAATATACCTTTGGTCATCCAAGCGGATTTTGAACAGTTATAATCAACGGGACTCTTACAATTTCTAAATGAACGTGGATTTTTTTGCTTTTCATATTACTAGTGGCCTTATTTTTAGTGTACCACTAGCATTAGTGCACGCGAGAGAAGTTATACGTTGTCTTTCCACCTTTTTACCCGGAGCAGGCTTTTCATGTGATGCAACGTAGGTTTTCGTAAGTAATAATTTCCAATAAAGACTGGTTTCATCTGCATTGTATATTTGCTCCTCATTTAATTGTAGCTCTTTGATTTTGTTCATTAACTTTTCCTTAAACGGTTGGACTAGTTGTAATGGTGCCGATAATTTTTCACCTGATATCGACAGCAGTCAAATTCCATACCTTCTTTTAAATCTTTTTAGCCAGCCATCGCTGGCTACAAAATTTTCGGTCTCTTTTACGTTTTCATTCAATAATTTTCCTCTCTCTCTTTAATTAATTCACCGCTAATTGGAACATGGTTATCCCTCTGTTTTAGAAACCATTTATACAGACGATTTTCCATTGTAGGTGCTTGGACATTTTTTAAAGTTATGTGATTTCACGGGCCTCAGTAGGTATCTGACGCACGTTGTAAAATTTGTGACTTGAATCGCTTAATTTTACAGATTGTGGCTTTAGATACCCCACATTTTTTTGCCAATTGTGTCACCCCCACATCTTTTTTAATCTCGTCGGTGATTTGTCGTTTAATTTTGAAAATGTTCTTTTATTGGACGTGGATGCCATGCCTGTTCTGACGTGATTTTAGCTGCACACTACTTTATTTCACGAGAGGCAAGAGAGCCAACGCTTACAGGAATCCCATATATAAATCGGGGAGCAACCGGTGCCGTTGAAAACGTTTACGTAAACATTCTTTTGATCGATTCAATTACGCACGTAAATAACACGGGAAATAACCAATACCCTTAACTATTTACATGATCGAATTGTACGTGGTGCAAGCTTGTTTACATTACCAGGCGTTCCATTTGATCATATAGTAACAATTTTCTGTTTACAACACCGCGACGTTTCTACTACCGGGTATTTACATAAGCGTTTACTGTATTTCTCTTTAAAATATTTTGTTAAAATTTAAAGTGTCCATTCTGAAGTAGAATAATCGAAAGGATGGAATACCAACTAATATACTATTTGTTTTAAAACTTCTTATTTTGCTTTTATTTATCCAGCAATGTCCGTAATCAACTGGATGAAGACAACTACGATCGCCGTTACGGCGGCCATCCTCGAAATGGTAATTATAACGTGGGTGGCGTTCTACTGCTTTACCAAGACGTTGATATTGACCTTGACGCCTTCCGCCATGAGGTCGCAGAGAAATCTGCGAGGGAAAGTGGTCGTCCTCACCGGAGGAGCAGGTGGTGTCGGTCAAGAGCTCGCGCTTAGATTGGCAAGAGCGGACGCAAAGGTCGTGATATGGGATGTAAATGAAGAAGGTAGTGTAACTATGCAAATTGACTTGTAATTGCGGTTATTAAATTAATGGGTTGTGTTCAATTATAGAAAAATCTTTAATTGTTTGTATGTTTTATGTAATTGTTGAAATTGGCGAGCGATATAACTAGACAAATTCTAATGGTATAATTGAAAAATTAAATTGCAATTAAAAAAAGTGATTTTAATTTGTAAAAAAGTACCAACCTCTAAAAGTTTTGTAAAAATAACTTTTAAAGGTTGGTAACTATTACTATTAAATTTTTTTTACAAATTGGAATTTGAGAGTATGCGCTTTTTATTAAAACAAAAAGTTGGCATTGGGCTTAAAAATCTACAGGGACATTATAGCACGCCTTACTAATAACCTTATACTTACTTGTTTCATTCTCGTATATATTAATATGAACTTACACCGAGTCAATAACGTTCCTTTATTATTATAAAGCTGTTCACATGAATAATAGGCGTGTTTCCTATAACAGTAACCAAACTGTAACTTTTTGTATAATATTCATTTCATATGATATAAAAAGCAACAACACTGTATGTCAGATACGAGGACGAATCAAATATGAACCGGATTCTGGTTTCAAGACATTTATTGGTACAGTAAAAAAAATGAATACATCTTATTTTTCTATGTAATCTCCTCTTTTATTCACACTCTTCCCACCGTATTGGAAGTTTTTTAATTCCGTTATCAAAGATTGAAAGTGGTCGCATCTGTAACCAATTGCGCACGAACATTTCAACACATTCGTCGTTGTCAAAGAGGTGACCTCCAAGTTCTTCTTTGAATGGCTCAAACATGTGGTAGTTACACGATGACAGATCGGGACTATAGGGCGAATGTTTCAGTGTTTCCCAATAGATTTTGTCCATCTTATTTTGGGTCAATGCAGCTGTGTATGACCGAGCATTGTCATCGAACAGAATCGCACTTCGAATAGGCCTCTTTCACTATATCAAGCAGTTGACAGTAGCACGTAGTATTAACTGTATGCCATTCGTGGAGAAAATCAATGCCTCTAGAATCTCAAAAAACCGTTACAAGAACTTTTGCAACAGAAAGACGGGTCTTGGCTTTCCACGGCGGTGCTTCTTCAGGTTTTAGCCACTCCATGCTTGCCTGCTTAGGCTCCGGGGTGTAATGGTTCACCCACGCCTCATCACATGTGGTAATGTACCTCAACAAATCATCTTCCTCTGTCTGTCAAAAGTCTTTCACACACGGCAACACGGTTTGCTTTCTGATCTTCCGACAAGAGTCCAGGAACCCCTTGTCGACACCTTTCGGTAACCCAAATCATCTGAAGTGATTAATTAGGCATTCCCATATGATATTCTCACGTATGCAGTAATTTTCCATATTCGCCTCACTGGTAATCGTGCATGGCTCTCTTTTTTCCACTGATTCTTGTCCATTGGAAATTCTTTTGTGCCAGTCGTAGACTTGAGTCCTTGAAAACCTTTTCTTAGCGAACTGTGCAGTTAGCAAGATTTTGAGAGGTTTTACGCCTTCCCGCGCCAAAATTTAATAATAATACATTGTTCAACAGATGTTTGCACCTCTTGCTCAGACATGATGCTGCTAACAGCCCATCTGCTCTGGAGAACCGAACCGGTTTACTCCTCTCTACCTTACCATATCAAAACGTCAGGTGAAGTGAGTGGCGACTTCACCTAGAGGGCGTTAAGAAGAAGAATCCGGTGCATATTTGGTTCGCCCTTGTATTTGTCAAAATCAAACAATTGTTCGACGTTGTACTTTTCTTATTTTGGGAAACAAATATACGTTCTATATGAAAATTATTACCAACATAGATTATAATTCTATCGCTCATTTTCACAAAAATGTAGTAACCACAATTCCCATACGTTGGTATTCTTTACATGCAGTATAAAATTCTGTAGACATTCCGACAGTAATGAAGACGATTGACAATCACTTAAATCAAACAGCAGTTTTTTCTAAATGTTTGAACACGAACCATAGAAGATTTGTTGATCAGTACTTTTTTTCGGCTAACAATTGAATGTTTACGTGATTTCTATACAATGACAAACGTGTTGTAACCGATGTGTTGTAATTCCCTGGAATGCTTTCTTTGGCGGAATCTCAAGTTATTCATCTATGTTGACCCGATTGCTAACACACAGATACAGTGATATTTTATATAATGATTTCGGATAATAAAGTTGTGGAACTTGTCAAACCGTTACTGATTAGGTACTGTCAAGTTTAAGGTACTACAGAGGCTTTTGCGCTAGCTTGGCTAGAATAGTAGTACTTCAGCATTGGTATTACGTAATAAATAAACTTCAAAAGCAAATAACTTCTTTAGAAAGCACTTTGGAATACACCTGCAAATATCCTTCTTTTTACAATTATTGCTAATTTTGCCAGTGTTGCAGGAAACATTCAATACAACTTACACAATTTAAACTATTTATTTTCATTAATTTTCAGTATTAATTAGAGGCTATATGAACTTTTTCGAATTTATCTAGTCAAGTTACCAAATGCCAAACAAGAATACTGCGTTAATTATGTAAATTGGAATTGTACCAGTATTGCATCGCGAGTTTTCGACCTAAATAGTTTTTCAGAGCGTATAGAAGAAAATATCCACATTACGAACGTTATTTCTTGAAATTGCATAATACATTAGTTCAGCTTACACTTCCTAGTTAGATAATTTTATATGACGTGAAATATACTCCTGTTCATAAGTTTAGTCGCACTATATAAAATAATAAAATAAACCAGACAGATTTAACGTTTGCGAGAAATTTGGACGAGGACGATTAAAGAAACAAACTTTACTCATCAACTTAAAATGTTTCATTAAGAAAATAGTACATTCTAATAAAATACATAGCGTTATAATCTTTCTTTATAGTAACTCTCTTTTGTTTAATAATTGCCTGACAAATACGCAGTATTCTTAGAACTAAGACTCGTCTATAGCATTCTACATTTCCTGCAGAGCATTGTAGAATGATGCTTTGCCATTCAGAGATTTTTTCCAGACCTCACGATCCAAGTGATCCCACAAGAACCCAATGGAGTTGGAATCAGAGCTCGGTGGCGGACACTCCATTAAAAATAGGACTCCTTCAGAAGATGTGTCTTGAAAATAAGCTCTAACCGCATTTGCGATGCGTTTGTGGTCATTATTTTGCTGATAAATGAACCCTTCATCAATTAATTCACATCCAGTCGGTGTCGCATTGTTTTCTAGGATTCTGAAATACACATCCTTTGTAAATCTTTCATCTACTTTAACTAACTTTCTAATCCATCAGCCTTCAAACCAACCCCATACCATGATGTTTCCTCGTTCATGTTTTACTGTTTTTCAAATACACTCGTCTAGTCTAATATTCATTCCCTCCAGGGCGACGACGAACAAAGGTACGATGGTTTCTTCTGAATAATTCGAATTTCGATTCGTCCGCCCATAACACATTTTTCCAATTATTTGCACTTCAGTTTGCGTTAGCTTTTACCCAAGTTAGTCTTTTGTACATTGAACGTAACCATGGTTTTCTTACTGCTGCATAACCCTCCAGGCCGGCTTTTATTAGTCCTTGTTCAGCTATCGACACATTTACTGGCGTGATTGAAGTCTGCCGTAATTTGCGATGCGATAAGGCGGCGATTTCTTAGGGAAAATCACTGAGATTTATCTATTGGTCGTCTCGTTCCCTCGTTGATCTGGGCCTTCCACCTCGCTTTCTGTTCTGAAGCCTACCGGTCTTTTCCTTTCTTTTATAATTGTCCTACGCACAGAACTTCTCTATTTCGAACATTTGTTTCGTGTAAAGTGGAAAAGAAACCCCTTATTTTCGGTATATCTTCGATCAAATAAACTATCAATATAGAATAGGGTCTTCCTAACGCAGTCATACACTTTTCCAGTACCTTGGCAATATACTGGATGCTACTGATAATTTATTACAAGGCTGGCGGATGATTCAGCAGTACCCCTGCCAAATTCTGTTTCATAACGCCTTCATCCCCCATTTCCTGTTATTAACGCATTACTGCCATCATAAAATTTAATGCACTAGTATATTGTTTTCGTGTTTGAATTGATTTTGTAAATAAGTCTTGTTATGAATGTAACCACAATACATTAAGTGCGTTCAAACTTATAAACAGCAATGTAGATGATTGTAGTAGAAGTACTATCTAATCTTAGCGAATTGCTTAAGCTTGCGTACATCTAACGTAGATATGACTGATGTATCGAATATCGTACATATAAGTAGCAAACACTCATCCATATCGAACTTAGATGTTTTCGGTTTTACATCTGATATCGAATAATGTAGCAAATTGATAAGAACGTTATATACTGTACAGTAATGTATAAAAATGATGATGTTTCATCAGAACTTAATCAGTATTTTATCACAATTTTGGTGTTGCTACAAAGACTTTTGATACTATAAATCTTGCTCAATATCTAAAGGGTGTTGATCGTCAAGGCCTCAGATTGCTTTTTTTCTAAATTTCCTTACCAAATAGATCACAGAGTGCAAAGGTATCTTATAACACTTCGCTCTCATTTTCGTTATTACTAGGAGTACCACAGAACTTAATTAGCACTCCTATTCTGTTTTCATTATACACATCGAAGAAATTTACATCAGTCCTTGAACATTTTACCGTACCTTTTTTAGGCGAATGACATGCAAATGTACTATTAAATCGTCATGATGGCCCGAATATGTTTCTAAAATATATAACAATTAACCAAATCTATGCGATATCTCATTAAGACACTGCCTGGCTTTTCCTTTTTCGGTCTTGACAAATAGCCATTTAGCCACCTGCCTGGCGAAATCTCGATTGATATATTTCGGAAACTAGAGCATTCGTGATTAGCTGGCGTCTGAAATATTCATACAAATAGATAATGTAACACTTCCAACATTAAAAGAAGTAAAACACTTCTATAATACCTGAAATACCTGGAAAATTCGCTATAATTTTTAAAGTTTTGCAATACAAATAACTATAGACAACGCTTTAGCTTAAGTATTTAGTTTTTTACAGATTGTGATAAACATTGTTATTCTTCCTCGTCGTAGCTAGTTATCTACTTGATTGTACATTTAAAAAGTAATGTCATGATGTTTTTTGTGGTTTATGTAATTAATGCTTAGTACTGAATTAGCATGTTACTAAGTATTATAGGAATTACATGCAATGGTTTTCTAGAATAATAATAATAATAATAATAATAATAATAATAATCCTTTATTGCCCAACAGCCCAAGGGCCAATTACAGGACAAATTACAATACAATTCTTATTTAAAATAAAATAACTAAAATCGTGTTGCCTACAATAATAACATGCTGAAAATGTATATAATAATGAAACAAAAAAAAAGAAAGACACACAAAAATGGCTCCAGATCCCGTTTGTTTGCGTTCCTCACCATGTGACTGAGAGGTGCCTTAAGCAAAATGTTGGTATTAGCTCTAGGTACTTGAAATGTATTATAGTAGCGAGTATGATGAGTAGGTACGGTAAAGTTTATTTGCGCTAGAAGGGCTGGCGAGTCGACAGTATTTTTCAGGATCCTGCAAAGAAACTCCACACTGTTACGCTCACGGCGGTCAGCAAGAGATAGAAAACCATGCTCAACAAGTAAGCTATAATACTCGATACCTCTTGCAGGATACACGTTGTCCATTCGAAAGGAGAGATATTTTAGAAATTTCTTTTGAACGCGTTCGATCATAAGCTCTTGGTGTAAATAACGGGGATACCAAACAATAGAGGCGTATTCAAGCTTAGAACGAACGTAGGCATAATATAAACGTTTCATTACACCTAAGTCTGAGAAATGCCTGCAAGAACGCATGACAAAACCGAGAGTTTTATTTAGAATTTTTATTTATTATTTAGAATAAATCGTCAACAATATCACGTCAAGAGTTAGAATAAATTTAACCTAATGTTTGGACAAAACGACAACAAAAAAGAAATCTTGGACGACTAACGAGATATTAGAATTAATGGAACAAAGACGTAAAAAGAAGGATGACAGCATCGGATATAACAACTTAAACCGAATCATCAAGAAAAAGATCGAAGAAGCTAAGAAAGTAGATATTAAAGAAAAGTGCACTGAAATCGAGACATTACAAGCAGATAACCACAATTACACCGGAGGATTAAAGAAATTACTGGGACATGCAGACGTAGCTACTCAACCAAACTAACCAACAACGAAGGAAATACGATAATTAATACAGCTCAATTAAAGGATGTAAGACCACGGAAGCAATAAAACTTATGGAAGAAGGAAAATCGTTAGTTCTTAAAACTTTTGGATGATGATAACGTAAGATGAATGACATCCATGTTTAATAAGATATACACATCCGGAAAGATTCCGCTTGATTGGCTTAGATCAGAATTTATCACATTACCGAAAAAGCCAAGAGCTCAAAAATGTGAAGTATAAAGAAGTTTATACGAGTACTTCAAAAGCAGCTAGCGTGAATATCTATTTGACAATAATTTTAAAATAATCTCAACGAATTAGATGACTTTCATATGATTCTTTCATATTATTTGATATACAAGAAATTGGCAGTTTTATCTTTTTAATAACTTCTGATTTTATACAATTAAATCTAGAAACTAAATCATATTTTAAATTTCACATCCTCTGCCATAAAGTAGTGTAATAGCGTCAACAAAGTAGTTTCTAGAAGGTACATAGTAGAAAGTCGATCTGCTTATTGCATCTAAGGAGATAGTAGGCTATGCGGGTGCTTACACTGCCTACATACGGTTCGTCTTCTGGTGAGTGTACAAAATCCAACAACTTTCGCTCTTTCTGTGGCCGACTGCGGATGCTTGGATAACACAAATAGTCGGAGATAGCCGAATTTTGTTTTTTTTTTACATATGTATGTTTGTATATGGATAGGCAATAATTAATATAACCTTTCACTTATGCACATTGGAAACGCAATCTGTATATTATAAAAAGATAGCTAATTATACGTGATACTGACATATTAAAACTATGTTTTATAATTTGAATTGCAACTTGTACTAAAAGAAATAATTTATATGTCGCACTTTCTGTTGTATACAATTTCTGGAACTTCTTCTGGAAGAAATTCCAAATTGAATTTGGTAATACTAAGAAATTAAGAAACCTTCCAGCCATATTCACCTTATTCGGTAATAACTTTATATGTTTGCTAATCTGTAAAGTAAAACTTCTACACTGGTAGTGCTACCAATCTTACAGATTCATCTCTAGATACATACAGCATAGATTAAAAATACAATTTTCGCTTATTACTCAGGAATTTTTAAGTTTTCTAAATTGCAAAATTAGTCAAAATCAATTGTTTGCCATTATGCACACGTATGTGTCTCATTTCTATTTGAACGAATTCCGAATCTTACATTGAACTTCCATCAAGTCCTAATAGACTTTGGTCAACGACACATGCTACCTTAAGACTGAATATTCAAATAATTACAAAAAAGAGTTCTCGCATTCTTCAACTTCATTAGATTTTGTCTAGCTGCAACATTTGCCTAGCCCTATTTTACAATTATATATTACTCTTCTTCAGGAAATATATACAGACAAACTGTTTAAATGTTTTGCCGTATTATAAATATATTATAACGCGTAATACTATGTACCCGTACGTGCATACACAGCAGGGAAACGAAGACAGATTGGTTCAACGAACTCAGTCAATTTTCGTACCGGTCGTGCGTGTGGGCGAGTCCGGATCTGGCACGCTGAAGATTTGGCTAACCCTACTTAGTATTGGATTTAGGTAGAATCAGAAATGCCTTGCTTATATATTCGTTTTATATTAATAGACTGTGGAAATTTTGTTGTTTTAAATCACAGTTGAGATGATTTTAATCATTAAAATTATAATTTTATTTTCCCTTGCACTTACATTTTCTTGTAATTTACTGTTAACTTTATTGCATAAATTGCCAAGAATATTTGAAAAATATATATTTAACAATTTATGTGGATCTATAGAAATTTGTTTAGTAGTTACTTCAAAGTATCTTATTTATTTAAATATCCAACTTTTCTGCGTAAATTTTAGTATCGAAGTTGATTTGATTTGAGCAAAACGTTAAAAAATATTTTTTGTGGATTTGCAATATTGCATTACATGATACCGTAATCCGTTCAGCTTCACGCTTTTGTTGTGTTGTATCAATTTAGAAACTTTTTTCTAAGAGAATATACACGGTCTTGCCAAAACAAGTGATTTACATTAAGTATTTTAAGTACGCAGAAAATTTCTAGCTTCTATATCGCATAAAATTTAGCTGAATGTACTCTATTTTAACATATGCGTGCATTTGCAGCCATGCAAAAAGTCAAGCAGAATATCGAAAACGAAGGCCACAAAGTATATTATTACACGGTGGACGTTACGGACCGGAAAAATGTTTACAAGAACGCAGATTTGGTGAAGCAAGAAGTAGGCGTGGTCGACATCCTCATCAACAACGCCGGAATTGTTTGCGGGAATACATTTTTGGATATTCCGGATTATATGATCGAAAAGACTTTCGAAGTTAATATATTATCGCACTATTGGGTAAGGCAGTATTTCTTCTTAGAACATTTCTACGTTTGCGTATACATCTGGTATACACTCCTGTGCAAAAGAAAGAGGCACTTTGATCAATTTTATGGAAAGGAAATTTAAGAGAAAATCTGTAACTGTAATATAAGTAGCTATATTGTTCGATAAATGTTTGCAATTAATACAATATTGATATCAGTAAATAGTATAGTGAATATCTTCAGAACTTATAGTTTTTTAATATTTTGTACGGCCACCCCTATTGTTTATAGTGTCTCTTAGACGAGCCCGGAGACTATCATGCAGAATTCTAATGTAATCACCCGGAATACAATACCACTCTTGTTGCAACTTGTCTCACAATTCATTTAAATTCTTTGGTACCCCTTCATTATTTTTACGGTCAAGATAATCCCAAACATGTTGGATAATACTTAAGTCTGAGCTTTGTGGCGGTCAGAACATACTGCCTCTATTCCGTCCTCTTGTAACTGTTCTTGAAGAATCGAGAAGTATGTTTGGCATAGTTAGTTTGGGAGAAAAATATTACCAATTAGACGATGCCCAGAAGCATGTTGTTCCAATATTGTTCGATATTTCTCCTCTGTAAGCTTCCCTTCAATTTACGAAGAAATGCAATCCCAAACCTGGATATTACCACCCCCATATTTGGCAGTAGCTTGTAAACATGATTCTGCAAGAGCTTCTCCAATACATCATCGAACATACTGACGCCTGCTCGATCCAAGTAATTGAAATTTAGACTCGTCAGTCCATAACATTTGTCTCTCATCATCTGTCCAGTTTTGATGGTCTCAGCGTTTTTTGCTTTATTGCCTCACCGCAAAAGAGGCTTCCTGGCAGCTGCACACCCGCGTAATTCCAATACTGACGTGCCTGTAGCTTTTTCTAATTTTGGCGCCAGTTCCGCACTTATTTCTTTTCTGTTTCTTAGAGCTGTCACCTTCAGTAAGTGCGCATCCGCTTTGGTAAGTTTTTTCGGTCGTCCAGGCTTTAGTTTATCCACCATGTCGCTTGTTTCGTTATATTTTTTAAGAATTTTTTAAACACTACACCGAGAACACTTCATATACCTTGCCATTTTTGCTTGACTGTAACCTTCTTGATGTAAAACAATAACTTTATTTCAGTGTAATAACCATATTTTCGTATGTATCGCAACTTCTAGCCCCACCTCCCACAGTATACGCTTTTCTAGACTATTGCTATTTTTTGTTAGCAATACAACATAAAACTCATTATAATTTACACGTAAACTCTTCGCACTCGGAAACTACAATGGACAATAAACACAGACAAATAGACCCAACCATAAATTTTATTGCCTTTCAAAACAAATACTGAAAATTACCCTGCCTGCGGTATACCGGCTTATCTGTTTATTTATCGCGTTCATGCATATTATAGACGGATTACGCTTTCTAAGTATTCTTTTCTATTTATGTGTTGGTATTAGTATTTACTAGATTCAAGTAAATCATAAATATCATTTCAATTAAAAATATATTAAGAAATATTTCCGGTAACCTGACCATTACATGAACTTTTAATAATATCCCTATGTACCTCTCCTTTTCCGTGCAGTACTCTATATCCAAATATGTGTAAATTTATGTGGTTGCATGTGGCGATGTTCTCATTAAATTCTCAAGTAAAAATCCTACTATCGTTTACATATTTATATAGAAGCCCGTAAGATTGGTCATTCAATTTTTAAATGAATTCTGAGACGAATCTAAAATTAAATCTAATACAAAATCGTCCTTAGATCTGTGACTGTATCTTTATATTCGTTTTATTTTTATTTCTACTTTTGGGTGTTTACACAGTCCCTTTCATTCCGACAGAGAAAAGGTATACCAAATATAAAAAATAAACAAATTACTTTAACAATCGAAATCGTCCGATAAATGTATATACATAATCCAGCAACAGGACATTATTATTTAATTTTGCACATATAATTAGTTCACTCAACAAAAGCCTGTGCATATCTAAACTTAGAAACTAACTGAAGTCATCGCATCGAATAACAGACTTGTGTGATGCTTACTGGACGACGATGGCAACTATTTCAAATTTGTGCGTTCTAATTGTAAATTTACCTTGCAGAATAAAAAAAGATTTGAACGAAACACTTACATTGAGAAATATTTTACACTGTTTTAGACTGTCAAAGCATTTCTACCGGACATGCTCAGAAAAGGTAGGGGCCATATTGTCACCGTTAGCAGCCTAACGGGTCTCCTTGGAACTTACAAATGTACCGATTACAGTGCTACCAAACACGCTACCCTCGGTTTTCACGAAAGCTTACAGACGGAATTAAAAGTAACCTTGAAAAATTTAAGCTGCGCCAGAAAAGCTCTAAAAACGTTATTCTTTTAGACTCACGGACATCGTGGAATTAATATGACAGTTGTTTGTCCCTATTTCATTAATACCGGAATGTTTACCGGTTGTAAGCCGAATATGCCGATGCTGGAACCTAGAGATGTCGCCAAAAGGATCATTACGGCGATTAGAAGAAAGGAAGAGTATGTAACGATGCCAGGGTGGGCTAGATTTATCTTACCGTTAAAGAAGTAAGTATCTTTTTCGTCAATTAGGTTTCGAAGTAATGTTCTCATGGAGATAGCACTAAACGTTACCAGATTTCTAATGCAAACACCTTTTTAAGAACTACATAAATTCCTAATCGCCCAGAAGGGTTTTAAGTCGGCCCCTTCTGATCTGTACTACTACAATAATCGGATTAGCAAATTGTTCTTAGGTAGATTAAAATAAGATCTCAGAGGGATTTCGAAAAACGTTTTAGGAAAGAATTGGACTATTTCCTATAACGGCAACGTATTTAAAAAGTAATAGTAATGGATTTTATAATAACTATAGTGAAATGGTGACCAGGAATCAAATAGTCTCTCAAACAGAGCCGTCTTAAGCAAAAGCGGGGCCTGGCGCAAAATAGTTTTGCAGGGACTTTATGTAAATGTTTAGAGACAAACAAATCCAATATAAACCATTGAAAAGAGAAGGTTTCAACTAATTCATTTTTAGTCCGTATTATTTTATTCTAAGAACATTTTATTGTGAAAAGGCCCCTCACCGCGGGGCCATCGTAGGCGCGGGGCCTGGATCGGCCGCTCCACTCGCTCCACCCTAAGGACGCCCCTGCTCACAAAATAAAAAAAGTTACAGTACGTTACCAGTGAGGCTGCAGAAATGAATGCTTTCGCAGTAGCGTACGGTTCAGTAGTTTGATTGTGTTGTTGATGCAGAGTGACGCAAAAGTTTACTATGGTATTGGGTCATTAGCATGTCTTCCAGTGCCGACTCAGTCATACTCCTACGACGAAGTGAAAATATGGAGATATATTTGGAAAATGAGTTTGTTCTGCATCTAATGATGTGTTCCTATACTATTTGTTAGATTTCCTAACGAGGCTTTGAGGTAATCTACTATATTTAGCGCTTCATGTAATGATAACTTGCTGTATTCTAATTTGGAAATAGTATCTAAAAGAATTGAACAACTTTCGCAAATTTGCTCTATTTGAGTATGGATTTCGGTATCTGAAACCGCCCGCTGGGTTACTGAAGTTGCTTGGACTTCTTGCGGATTGAAATTTAAGATACAAGATTTATTAATTTCTCATAATATAAAACAGCTTTACGCACGAATGCGTTTTGGAGAGTGAACAAAAACTTTTTGGTAAAAACTATAAATTGATCTGCTTTCGGATAACTGGTTCGGACTGCCATCTGTAACCAACATTATAAGTGGGGTTGCCGATATATTGAATTCTTCAAAGGTATTTTTTATAGTTTTTAATATCCTTTCCGCATTTGTCTTCTGCAACATTATACTACGATTATACCACTCGGAAATCGGTTAAGAGATCTATTAACACTGGTCGAATATAACAAAGAACGCCATCATCAATCTCGGATACCATATATTTTAAAAGTATCTCTAAACAGTACAATTGATGGAATGCGATTGACTTCAAATAGAATATATACTTCTGAAAACCGATATATCTGTCTATCTGACCATTGCATACTTTTTATGGAGGTATACTGTACTCTGCATGTTTTTTCACTTCAGGGATGCCTGGATCATCCTTAAAATAAATGCAATAACGACCATATCTATTCATAAAATAAGTGTCATTTCTCCCTAGTACATTATACACACTGAAGACGGTACTATGAATCACGACCTCAGTTTCTTGTTTGATTACTAGTGATCGGCAGTCAGAGGTACATCACCTCAATTTCAGGGGCAGATCGAGGGGTAAACAGTAAATAGACCCACTACACAGAGTGCTTACGATTTTACTAGAATACTATCGGCGTAAAGTTTCGCCCTCCAACGTCATCCACTTTCGCCACGACAAACGCAACTCCTTGTATACATATTACATATCGTAACTTGTAAACATCGTTATTGAAATCGAAGAGGGGGAAGCCTGCTGTGTAACGTTGACGATTCCTACTTGGACAAACTCGTATATGTGCATTACATATATACATATATACATAATGTTTAGTTTGTTATGTAGTATTTTCTTACTGTATGAAATTTCCAATTTCATTATTCATTCTAAGTCCGATCCTGGAATGTACCCCGGAATGCCGATCATTATTGATGACACGTTGAAATATCAACACTTTTGTGCCTTAAAAATAATCTGCTGTGTAAGGCCACTTAGCTACTACATAGATAATAATAATGATGATAATAACAGACATTAACAATTGTTGGTGTGAAACGTGTTCTAAATCTCCAATCCTTTTTCAGCTTCGTACCTGCAAAATTATCGTGGGCTGTCACCTATAGATTGATCAGGGGTCCCCAATCAATGATGGGAATGAGAACATTCCAAGAGACTGCGGCTGCATAAGTGATGTTGCCTTTTTCATACTTTTGTTTTTAAAAATAAGCGAATTTATTTCTAAAGTATGTAGCTAGTTAATTCAAGTGAATAGTAGTTCTGAGAGTAATTCTCGATGTTAAAACTTGTATTGTTAATAAAATAAAACGTTCTATATTTATTAAAATATATTTTTGTAAATTTGAATTAGTGTTTTCTTATTACCCGATTTCACCTATACATTTTGTAATTAACAGCTTTCTTACTATTACGTATTTGAGACTACACGGTAATTATTGAACCTTAGTCCATTAGATTTTGATTAAACGAATACTACAAGCGAATATTTATAAGCATCAAAAAATTACAATACATCGTAAAAATACGCCAATCCTTCACCAAGTTTTGATATCGCAAGACCCACACCAAGTTTATTGGCTAATCTTACTTTGGAATGTAAAGAATATAATGTAGGATACCAGATTTCCACTCTTTCATCTGATGAGCTGTAAAAATCGTATTAGAAATAATACGAAACTGTTTCTAAACATATTACTTACTTAAGTTCAAAGTAATGCTCTAGTGATTGCTCATCAAATCTTAACTCGTTTTGATCGTAATTTCGAAGCAATTCGATGTACTCGTTTCCGGTAATTTTACGGGTTTCAGTGGATGTGAACGCATTTCCAAAGAAATTGATCCCTAGCATTATTGAAGTTCTTCTAACAAGAGGGTCCGGTGTTAAGTATTTGATAAAATCTTCAATTTCGTTGACTGGTCGTATATTGGGACCTAAGCAAAGATTACACGTATTTCGTATTAAATTCGAAACTGCTGGGCGGTAAAAAAACGACCACCCCGAAATATTTTTTAAAGAGTCCTTCGACTCAACTAGACGTGATGCCTAATATTTATAAACAAACATGCTAAAACATTATAGCTTTCTATTTATCACTTTTGCATGCGCTCGAACTAACTGTGGTAGCAGTTTGTTGGTACAATCAAAAATTCGTTTTTGAAGGTATCGACTGGACCTTTTCATGAGTGGAACCTTTGATCATACAGTCCGTTCTTGATTTTCGAATAGGTAAAGAAACCGTTTGGACTTAGGTCCAGACTGTATGGAAGATGGTCTAATACTTCGACATTTTGTTGCGTTAAAAAATTTGAACGCTGTATCTGCTGCTGTCTTGGTGGAAAGTGACTCGTGGTTCGGGGTTGGAATCTCAGCGATGATTTGCGGCAAACAAATAGTTATACACCAATCGACAGTAACAGTTCTTTGATCTTGTAGAGGAATTGTTGCTACATGATCTGCTTTCGAGACAAATATCGCTACCATCTTTTTGGAGACTCATCCAGAACGGATGACTTTTGTCGGCATTTTTCTTCAGCTTGGAACACTCAAACAGACGATTGGCGTTTATTTTCTGGTTCATAAGAGTATATCCAAAATTAACCACTACTGTCGATATTATACACGTTTTTAGATTTGCCGGCGTTGTAGCGGTCTAGAGTATTTTGACACCAATTCACCTTAGCTGCTTTATGTTCTTCGGTCAACCGATGCGGTATTCAACGAGAAACTAATTGTTTTACATACAATTCTTCATACAAAATGTTGCGAATTCAGCTCTTGGAAATCTCCAGTGACGCCTCAATCTTCCGATATGGCATGTCGATCTTCGTTGATGACCCCAGCCACAGTATCGACGTTTTCTTAAGTGACTGCCTTTTTTGGTGCACCTGCTCTTGGATCGTTGCTAAGACTAATCCGCCCACGTCTAAATTCTCCATACCGACGAGACACTGTTGGTTGATGTGGTGCTTCACTGACGAAAACAGAGACTAACTCGGTGAGGCATTCTTGTTGAGATAATTTCAACCAACTTGTCAACGCGGCGCTTCGCAACGTGAAATAAGTAAATTTTTAAATATTCCCTTGTCCACAGTTAACCGTGTGATTACACAATTTAAACGCAAGGAAAAAACAACAGTGGAACCGAGACCAGGTCGTGCCGGGCCTTCTGAAAGAAGTAAAAGGGTGCTTGTGCGCGAAGTGTTAAGAGAACCGCGAAAAAGTACAGCTGAGCTTGCGGCAACTTCACAGAAAAGTCAGCGCACCGTTCTGCGATACCTCCACAGTGTGGGGATGTATAAAAGGGTGACAAAGAAAAAACCTCTCCTTACGGCGTTTCAAAAACGGCGCCGAATGGCTTGGGCAATCGAAATGCGAACGAAGCCCGAAGAGTTTTGGCGGTCTGTCATTTTTTCAGACGAAAGCAGATACTGCCAATTCAGTGATAGTGGTCGTACGTGGGTATGGAGACGTTCGTCACAGTAACTGGACGACAAATTTTTGCATCAGACGGTGAAATACGGCGGTGTGAACATCATGGTGTGGGGCGCGATATGGTATGGTGGAAGATCGCAATTAGTAATGTGCGACGGAAATATAAATGCGGCAAAATATATCCAAATATTAACAGAAGGACTACTACCGATATTCGACAACGCCATTTTATCTAAAGAAGACGCCACTTTTATGGAGGATGGAGCATACTGCCACAAAGCAAGAACAACAACCACATGGAAAGAGGAACAGGGGATTCGGATTTTACCATGGCCAGGCCAATCACCAGACATGAATCCGATAGAGAATGTTTGGCACATAATCCAGACAAATATGGCGAAACGACCCCGAAAACCCAGCAATAAGGAAGAACTCGTGGCAGCTGTTACAGAAGAGTGGTTAAATATTCCACAAGACACCATTAATCATTTAATAGATTCTATGCCACGACGACTCGCAGCACTTCACGCAAGTAAAGGTGGATCGACAAAATATTAGTCTAATTTAAAAATTTTAAACTATTTTGTATATATAACGAGAATATATAATTTTTTAATTAATAGGTGTCTATTTTATTCTGTCACCCTAGTGTACATCCATCAGAGCTAGGTCGACCCCTACTGTTTGAAGTCAAACTAATGAGGCTTGTCAGACATGAAAACTCGTCCTTTGAAAGGCACAAATATCTGATCTACAGAATTGCATGAAATAATTGTGAGTTGAGTTTGCAAATCTTATCCTTCTCCTCCTCGTCCGACAGGTCATATTCATTCTGAAAATGTATGAATCAGGAGACATCTCTCCTAGCACTGGCTCATTTTATGTTTTGGTCTGCCAATAAGTATAGACATCGGGCATACAAATACATCCCAAACAATTATTCTAGTTCAGATTCATTCAAGTTCATATTTCTAAAATTTTTCTCAACACAATGACGATTCGTTTTTGCTACTACGTGAGCCAAAATTTCATCGGTGGTGACAAATTTGAAGCAAGAATATGGCGAGACTTCACCTGATGCATCAGTAAAAGGAATAGGTAGTTGTTCATCACCTTTGTATCAGGGAGTGGTGTAACGATGTCATATAATTTGAGGAACAAGCTTAATGGTAAGTCCTCATCATTCTAGACTAAAATCAAGGTCGGCATTTTCATCAGCTACATTATTTCTAGGCTGCTCATTAGCTGAATCTGTACCATCCTCACCACTTTCTCCTGTAACGTGTTTGAGTGATAATTCATATCGAGTTCATCATCTTCATCATAACTGATGTCAGATTTGATAAAACAAAAATGTTCTGTCTTACAGAGACGTCTCTAGAAATGTCTACTACTAAAACATAACACGCGATATCATCTTGAGCAGTAGTATTTCTTGTGTCATCGGCGCTGCAATTTGATAAAAAGTTTGAATTGGGAATTATTAATGACTATACTAATTAGGCTGATTGATTCTTGCTAGCAAATCTGATATCATCAGCTTAGAAGATCTAAATTGAATGTTTCCAAAGTGGGTTTTCCTCTTTTTAGCAGTATTTCAACTGAACTATTACAACTGAAGTTAACACATGGGCTGAAAAGTGCCGGGCTTAACACATAGATGACGTTAGTTTTATTGCAGTCACCTTTCTCTCAGTTAGTACTAACCTTCAAAAGACAGCTGTTAAAATTTCATGATATTCTATTCATTTGGTTGTGAGTTAGTGCGTTAAGAGTCACGCTACTTTTGTTATTTTCAAAACAATGGATCAAAAACAATTTCGTGGTTTAATTTTACACTGCTTCTTGATGGGAAAAAATACCGTTCAAGCGAAGCAATGGCTTGAAAAGTGTTATGGGGACTCCGCTCCATCAGAAACAACAATAAAACGTTGGTTTGCTGACTTCAAACGTGGTCGTAGAGACACCGATGATGCAGAACGCAGTGGACGTCCAAATGAGGCGGTAACACCAGAAAACGCCTCAAAGTCCACAAAATCGTTTTGAATGATCGAAAAGTGAAGTTGCGTGAGTTAGCTGACATCGTAAAGATATCAAAAGAACGTATTAGCTTTATATTGCATGAGCATTTGACTATGAGAAAGCTCTGTTCAAAGTGGGTGCCGCGTTTGCTCACTGTTGACCAAAAACAAGAACGTGTTGATGATTCTGAGCAGTGTTTGGCCATGTTTAAACGTAAGAAACCGGAATTTTTGCGTTGATATGTGACAATGGATGAAACATGGATCCATCACTTCACTCCGGAATCAAAATGATCGTCATCTGAGTGGACAGCAACTGGTGAACCTCGTCCAAAGCGCCCGAAAGCACAACAATCGGCTGGAAAGGTTATGGCGTCGGTATTTTGAGATGTGCGTGGTGTAATATTCAACGACTATCTTGAGAAAGGAAATACCATCAACAGTGAATATTATATAGCGTTATTGGAGCGTTTGAAGGCCGAAATTGCAAAGAAACGACCGCATATGACAAAGAAAAAAATGTTGTTTCATCAAGACAACGCACCGTGTCACAAGTCAATCAAAACAATGGCAAAACTACATGAATTGAACTTCGAATTGCTCCCACATCCACCGTATTCGCCAGATTTGGCTCCCAGCGACTACTGGCTGTTCGCAGACCTCAAAAAAATGCTCGCCGGTAAGAAATTTCGCACGAATGAAGAGTTAATCGCTGAAACTGAGGCCTATTTTGAGGCAAAAGATAAATCGTTCTACAAAAGTGGTATTGAAATGTTAGAGCGGCGCTGGAATGATTGCGTTGCTCTTGATGGAGATTACGTTAATGAATAAAGCTAATTTTGAACCAAAGAAACCGTGTTTTCTTTGTTAGGCCCGGGACTTTTCAGCCCATGTGTTACTTACTTTATCCCGCTTATGTACACATTATTTTAGTTGCACTTTCTCACTAATAAATGTCTAATATTTTATTATTATCATTATTAATTTTATTATTACTATTATGTTCTACAGGTAAGAAAAAAATAGTTTTCATAGTGTTTTTGTTAGAAAAGTATTTGTCGAATTAAATACGTATTTAAATTATGTTATATATTTTCAGGGTGGTCAATTTTTCCTGCCTGTCAGTTTAGATTTATCCAAAGGATACTAACCTGATCTGTACGAACTTGAATAATCATACACATCCAATATAACGTAATTTGCGAAATCGGCCAAAATTTGAAATATCTCCTGACTTATAACATCAGAGTTAGAATACATTGCCGGCACTAATATTACAGCTTGCCTTAGATTTATTCTTAATCTAGCGCCTATATTTTAAAATCGATATCTTATTAATTACAACCTTGGTACATCACAGACCAGAAATTTTCTTACATATTTCTTTTATAAGAAAAATTAACGAGCTTGTAGGCATTTTCTGGAAAAACCCAGACCAAACGTCTAAAACTAACCCGTGGAGATTATTTTCTTCGCAAATTTTCACCAATTCCATCGAGAATTCAGTCAATTCGCTATAGGATGAAATTAGCGCTAGAATATCTGGTGCCTTCCAATCCGGGAATCTCAATATCGGATGGACTAAAATGCGTAAATATTCAACAACTTGCAGCAAAAGTTATTTAATCTGAGTTAATACTTGTTAGATCTCGTTTGGATTTTGTCAAATCCTCGGCCCATCTTCTAGTCATTTTGATCAGTCCCAATCCGGATACGTCGTATTTTCCCGGACCAGAACGTTTCATCTCTAATTCGTAGGGACTTAGCTTTGCGAACTTGTGAATGAAACGCGACGCTTCAATGTAACTCTTATCGTTTGACTAGAATGCAGAAAATCGAAAAAATGTTAGGTAGAAATGAATGATAGCCCTTAATAAAATAATACTCATTTGATTAATAAAATTGACTTAAATGTTTTATTTTAGGTGCTTCAATACTTACAATTTCTAAAAATCCCAAAACTTGCGTCATTACTTTAGTTTCGTTATTAAAAGAATAATAGCTGTTGTGGTTTTGAAGTATATCATCTTTCATTGCCTTCTTATCACATAGTTCTCTTTGGAAGACGGTAAAATTGTGCCCACTAGGTTCATTACTTTTAGCACATCTTAATTTCATAAAAATTATCAGACATAATCCTAATAAAACAGATTTTGAACACATCTTTATAGTTAAAGCAAAGCACATCAACAAAAACAAATAAGTATATAACTAAGCAGTGTATAACGTGTGTAAATTTAAAAGTATACAGCCACGAGATACAGTTATCAGTGGATTTGGTGGAATCTCACAACGATTTTTAAGGCTTATTTCTGATAAATGATTCTATTAATAATTTTGAATATATTGAACATATTCTTTTGCAAGAAATAAAAATTAACAATATTATGCATCAGCAAAAGTTTGTACTAATATGACCATCAAGAATTGTTACAGTTATTGGTTAATAAGTAGTTTCTCAAAGGTGCTTAATTAATATAAAAAAATAGAACTGTATAAAATAAAAATGAAAGATTAAATGTGAAATTTTCTGATTTGTTCCAAAGAAATGCTTCATTCTATATCAAAGGTGTTACAGGCACAAATTAAAACAAAATCCTACAAATTTCTCTTAATTCAGCAGCTAAACAATTATCAATATATCTGGTTCTGATGTTATTGATTTCATCATATAAACACATTTGTAGTACTCTTAAAATTGGGTGCAACTTTTAGTAAAATTTGGTACCATTTGATTTTGAACAAAATTATTCTTTTCGAATATTTATCTTTCAAAAATGTTATAAAAAGTAAAGAAAATTACAACATTATTAAATTGAAATTTACATTATTTATAGTCTATTTTTATAATTCGGAGGAGTGTTTTGAAATTGAAGCGCTAAAAGCAAGCTAGCTGTTGGTCAGTATTCGGCGAAAATTACACTAGCGATATTTGATATATTGGCGGCCGCCATATTGTTCCAACTGATTGACGTTTACATCGTGTATTCTTCTGTGTGCGTTTGTATTTGATTTTTCTCCTTAAATATGCATTGTGATAATAAAAAAGTTCTTTTGAGAAACAATCTGCTGAGATATTCTCCATGTAAAACTGTAAAACTACTTTTGGAACTCAAATAGCCACACAAATATCATCGATAGAGAAGCAGAATTTCAATGTTTTATATATATTTCATTAATTAATTAATTAATTATTTTTGTAATGAATATGTAATTAATTACGTAACTACGACTTATATAAAATACTATTTAAAACTACTAGGCTTAAAACTGCCGTCAAAAAGTACTTTGAAAAATTCGATTGTGTAAACGCGTCTTTCCATTTTACTCCTCCGAATTAAAAAAAGATCGGGCACATAACAATATAATGTCCAAAATATAAGGACTTTTTCGCGAGTAACAATGTTATACATAGTTACAGAATTCGATATCATCTGCTTTTTCTTGACATACATGACGTCATATATACGACAATGGTTGTATATTTTGTAACTGCTTCACGAAGGCGGTTATTATAAATGTGTGATCAAATAAATTTTAATGTAAATTACAAAGGAAAATATATACAATAGAAAGTGATATATACCATTTCTGTTATTTCATTCATCATTTTGCATATAAAGTAATTCACATGGAAGTTTAGTTGCAGAACTTATTTCTTTGCGTATATGTTTGATTATTTATACTCAAATAATAAAAAAAAACATATATTTATTTTAATATGACCTCAACCTACTTGATGTGATTTTTTAAAATATTTGAAAACAACGTTTCCGCGACGAGGTTCGTGGTTATAGAAAACTACGTCATTGTACTGGTTATTTGTGCTTATAACCTCGTAACCATAGTTACTCGCAAAAAATCCTTTTCAGTTGATGTTAGAATGTTATTCGTTTATCTTTAGAATAGGTATCTCAACATGAGGTTAACTTGGTAATTTTTTTTTAGTCAGGTTGGTACTTGTTAATTTTAATTTCCGACGTTAGATCATTGCTGTTCCATTAATAATCCGTTTTATATAATATGGATTATAAATACACATATATTGTCTGTTAAGGCTGCAAAGACGAGTGCTTTCACAGTAGCGTACGGCTATCAATATTGCACAGATACAATCTGAGCAAAGTCAACGGTTATAATGCGCATGTGGGTCTCCTTTTATTCTTTCTCGCTGCAGTATTCCCCTACAATTAGTCTATCTCTATCTTCGCTGTTGCCCTTTCTACATCATGGTTACAGCAATAATGGGAGAACGTAACATTGTAGGTGCCGCCCCGTCGTCGACTTTACTCAGACTATATCTGTATATTATCAATATTACAAATAATGAATGCAATTACTTACTATTTTAGTATGATTGTGTTGTTAATGTAGTAACGCAAAAATTCGCTGTAGTATTGTCATTAGCATGCCTTTCAGTGCAGGCTCAGTCATACTATATGAATCCTAATTTCAGGTTTGTCGGATCGCTTTCGAAATATATCATTCTGCTAATGAGTGCGCACTTGCTTCTGCAGGCTATTGCTTGTATAAATCATTTATAATCAACTATATTGCAAAGAAATTATAAAAGGTAACGGCAATTAACGTGATATTAATAAAATTTTACTAAGTTGGTACGTCGTAACGATGAAAATTAGCGGTAAAATTAAAAAAAATCGAACAAGAAAAATCTGCATTTAGTAGATAAGACAATCTAGTAATTGAGTTATCACGAAATGGTCTTTGTTGGCAAAAGTAGAA
Source organism: Trypoxylus dichotomus (assembly GCA_023509865.1). Classification (NCBI taxonomy): domain Eukaryota; kingdom Metazoa; phylum Arthropoda; class Insecta; order Coleoptera; family Scarabaeidae; genus Trypoxylus; species Trypoxylus dichotomus. The sequence continues at coordinate 8,269,584 of CM042080.1, forward strand.
AATTGATTTACAATCAAGTCTTACCTATTTCATCAGTGATGCGTTAGGTGGATGCAATGTAGGTGCACTAGGAGGAGGTAGAGCGTCTAAAAAATGAAGAAATTTGTTACTTTGGAGTATCTTGTTTGATGCTAATTGAATCCGTGGTAAGCTTAAAACATGGCCCAAAAATGTATGCATATAATACGATAAGATATAGTTGCTATTCACTATCGTGAATAAAGAAAACAAACACTCAATTTATTTAATGCTATTTATTACTCGCAAAATAATACATTGCATATTAATCAAAGATGTATGCATATAATGTGATAAGATATAGTTGCTATTCACTATCGTGAATAAAGAAAACAAACACTCAATTTATTTAATCCTATTTATTACTCGCAAAATAATACATTGCATATTAATCGGGAATGTGGTATATACTTCGCCGCAAAACAATACTTCAAATGCTTGTAGGACTACGTTACATTGCGATAAAATATTTCGACAAATGTACACATACAATAACAAAACACTACTACGTACAATAGTGTAACAATAAGCTAATAAGTATAATAGTTAATAATAATAATAATAATCGTGTATTATTAGATAGATGCACAGATCATTATTTAATTAGACAACATATTACATATATTCTTCTTTTTATACAAGAGGCTTATCAAAATATATAAATATGTGCATTTTTATACAAGAAACAGCCGCCTTTCTTTTACTGATCCTTCTTGTGTATAGCCTGATCGTAACTCGGTGGATTTTCCTAGAATTAATCGCAATTAAAATTACTTCAATTCGGATTTAAATAGTCAGTACGTACATAATAGGCTGGTGGTGGTACGTAGGCCATTTGTGGTTGATTCGGATCGTAGTAAGCCGATTGTGCCGCCTCCTGTGCTTTCGCAAACGCGGCCGGATTGTGGGTCACTAAGAATAAACCATTTCAGAAGTTTCGATGTTATAATACAGTGAAACGATCTCGGACAATATATAGTTTCAAATTTAACTTTTCTAAACTATCTTTGTCTAAGGTCGTTTATACACAAATACACAGTATTGCCAACAGCTCCCTCTACAGTTGTTAATTGAATTATAGTTTTGTTATTTTTACTGTTACTCTAAAAATAGTGTAAAAATATAAAGCAGAAGGAATTTGTGCGAAAAATTAACATTAAACATGCTAAATATATTACATGTTCTGTGGAAGGTCCTGAAGCTAAAATAAAGAGTTAAACCAAAGAGCAAAGCTAATGCTCGAAAATACGATAGTATGAGTTATTAATTCTTTGAACATTCTTTGCTAACTTCAAACTTTCTTTTGTTTCGGCTACCAAAATTATGTCATCTGTCAAAGAGTGCCACATTCTTCATTTTCCCTTTGCTTGTTGCCAAGTTTTTTTTTAATTTTCTTTGCAAACTTTTATATGTAGTATCGTCGACCTAATATGTATCCCCGTTCTTATTTTTGTTTCAAAATCTGTGGATTCTTTATTATACACTCTTATCTTGTTTTTGTTGTTCTTATATAAGAGTTTGACAATTGCTATCATACTTATTTTGACTTGTTTCACGCAATTTAAAATGCCATTTTTCTATGATTATGAGATATCTATTACGTCTAAGAGTTTATGTGGAACAAAGACTAGAGGAAGAACAGGAAGCCCTCAGGCCAGAGAAACAAACGAACGATAATATCTATATAATGAAGAGCTTAATAGAAAGAAATATCGAAGAAGGAGAAAAAATGTTCCTAGTGTTCATGATCTGAAAGCAGCTTTTAATATGATATATAGAAGAGAGATATGGGAAAGTTTAAAGGAAATCGAAATCCCTAAAATCCTACTAGATACCATCAGAAGTACATACACGACAGTAAGATTCAGGATACAAATTACAGGGAAAAATCGGAAGAATTCCAAATGAAAAAAGGAATAAGAAAAGGTGACTAAGTCCACTCATTCGAACTAATGATGGACAGAGTAGTCAAATGAATAAAAGCACAAACCGAAGAGAGCAGCACAATAATAGGGTATGGAAATCTAGAACCTGTAAGAGTAAGTAGCCCACTATATGTAGATGATGTGGTCCTGATACAAACTCTAAGTGAAATACAAATGAAGCCATTAGAAAATCAACAAAGCAAGAACCAATAATAATAAAAAAATAAGAAAGAAGCAATTAACTTGGTACAGACATATAGTAAGGATGAAGACAGAAAATAATGGGGACAGGACACCCAAAAAGAAAAGAAGAGGAAGACCTAGGAAGAAATAGATGAACCAGATAAGAGAAATGGGTAGAAGAAAGGGAAAAAACTTAGAAGACATGAAAGCAATGGTAAGAAACAGAAGAGACTGGAAAAAATGGGTACAAAAAGAACCGGAATCCTCATCCGACACCTGAAAGTGTACAACTATGAAAAAAACAAGAAGTTTTAATTATTTTAGTATGCCGTAGAATAATTTTTGATTTTACAAATAGTTTTTTTTTTTTTCACCTTACATCCAAACGTTTGTAAACACCAATTTCCTTAAGACAGAAGTACCACCACTTGTAAATTTGAATTCGATGGATTTATTACGGTATAAAAATCTGCCTGCTAGAAGATGTGCATCTCTTTTTCCCTTTCTAGCAGATGCAAGTCTAATAGTTTGTAGAGTAGGTAAATTAAGAACCTTTAGAGCATGCGGTTAGTTGTAATTTTAAAAGCCTATGCATGATCCGAATAAATAATTAATTAATAATTAATTATACGACCCGACAGTCTTTGCAATTGCGGTAAGCAAATATAGTCTCTCTGATTTATTTAGTTACAGGGGATACCTTGATTATTCTAACATTTTCGAATAGTCATTCTCTTTTCAACCATTTGTAGAATCAGAACAAACAATTATAATCAAATGGTTTAAAGAAACGTTGTTGACTCATTGTGAATTTATATTGGAATATAGGTAAAAAGAAAAAAAAAAACGGGAACAATCTCACAGTATACCAAATAACTTAATTAAGCAATGGCATCGGGTTGTATGAGGATGTACACAACAAATTAAAATGCCAAAAGGAGGACAAGGCAATTGACTTCCACGCATAACAACTACACAAACAAAACTAGATCGGTTACACTTGCCAGCTCATCAGCCGTGAGGTAGTTGAACGTCTTACCGTCGCGTTCTTTTGCGCTTTGTAAATATATAATTAAGTACATTGAATTTACGGAAGAGTAAAGAACGACCACTGGTTAACATAGTGAAAGATATATTGGCAAATTTCCCGATTTTTTTATGATAGTAATATCAAGTGTAAAGTTTGTGATAAATTGTTGATGCGTTAGGACAAAAGTGTCTGTAAAAAGCATATAAATAATATAAAATACACAATAAAAAGGTGGCGTCCCATCGAGACTATTTGATGTTCGATTTAGTGCTGATGTTTCTTTCTTGTTGTGCAACTTCGCCAACTGGATAAAGAAGCAGTTTAACACTTCTGGAATAAATACAATTCTAACTGGAAACTGCTACCTCGGATAGCGTTACACAATTACTTATCATTTATACGTAAAGAAATCGAAATGAGTATTAAAGCTAAAGTAAAAGGAAAAAAATTATACGTGTTACAGTACATGTACTCGAACCTCTTGAATCGAACGAAGCAACTTCAACTTTCATCTAATCAACTGTAGGTCCTTCTCTTAAAGAAGACTGTGAGAGACTTTTTCATATGACATGCAAAATTCATGCTTTACACTGTGGCGGAAATCATTCGAGAATATTTTCTAGAGGTGGAGGGGTTAATAACAAATACTAGAAGTGTTTCTCAAATATCCCAAACGAATTCCAAAATCTCACAGACGGTGTCCCGGTAAGAGTCAATTCTTAATAGTGGGAGCCTGGTTGAAGGCGGCTTTTTATTACTCTTTAAACTTCCAATAAACTGAATCCTGACAAAGATGCAGCTGTTAGAGAAACCGATTTAAAAACAATGTACAACAATTGTAAATTCATTGACGCAACATAAAAATTGGAAAATGCTGGGTTGCCGTTGTCAGTACAAATAGTGGACAAAATAAATAAATACATTGCTGCACAATATAGTCAACGCTAAAAAAGATTGCGATTTTGCAAAGTTACAAGTTTGTGAAGGTGCGTCTGCAAATGCGTTAACTAATTTCAAAGATTATTTTAATTATGCATATAAGAACACTTTTTCATCACGACAAACATCGTTCACCGAACCACAAATATGGAAACCTACGCAATCCTAGAATTTTTTCGCTAATCTTGCCCAGTTTGTGCTATGTAATAAGAACTGTAAATAAGCCAAGTGGTTTTATTGACTACAATGGATCCTATCCTGTCGCGCTGACAGAAATTGGCCGGTTTACATATAATATTTATTTCAAAATTTTACAATAACCAAGTCAATGTGAACCAATAAATCAGAAAAACTGTGTAGTGAAAACCGTGTGAAAATTAAGCATAGTCTGTTAGCGTGATGTGCGAAAATATTTCTAAAAAGCCCGCCAATAAAACAAAATGCATACTTAAGAAAACTAGAAGGAGACTGTAAAGGGACGAAAATTCTGCCCTGAAACATCCAATGACGTCACAATTTAATAACGGCAAATATTACTATGCAAAAAGGAAACAAATCAAGTTGCAAGCACATGTTGGCGTATACAAACCGATTTTTATAATGACAGAAAGTACACTATCATCCATAAGTTTGGAAGCAAGGTGAAATTCCTTTAAAATAATACAACCAATAAGCATAGCGTGAAATCGTTAATCCCTATTATAAATTATTGTACGCAAATATAGAATTGTTACACACAAAGGAAGTCCATATTGACAAAATAGGCATACGAACTAAATTATGGATAAATATTATAACTTTTCAATTCATTTACTTTTATTTAACCACAGTCACTTATGTTGTATAAATTTATTAATAACCATAACAAAATTTTACTGTATCTGCGACCTTGCTGTTTCCAAACTTTTGGACGGTAGTGTATACCAGAAAGCGTAGCATAAGATTTCATGTAGTGTCGCCAGAAATTGATACTCAGGTATGAATTTATATTGTCGTTTTGTAATCGGGTGACACCGTACTATCAAAAGAATTGTATTAGCATAACAAAAAATATCCGTCAAATTTATAGCAACTAGTAACTTTTCAGTAACCAGTTGACATAATTGGTAAACGCGGAACTAGAATTGTATTATGGGAGACGTTCCGTTTCTATTTATCTCTATTTCAACAGTCGGTGTTTACCGATTTCGACGTGATTTCGAAATGAATAATTAGGGAAGTGTGGTTGTACGAATAAATCAGACATTACGAACGCATTTCCGCATTACTACTGTCTCCATTTACTACACTATCTTCGTCTTCTCTGCACCAACTTAGATGTTGTACAAAGTTATAGTGAGGAGAAACCCTTGAAATGTATACATACGAGGACGATCTTAAATGTCTCCGGAATCGGCAAGAGATGGCGCACAAAGGCTGACGTCGATTCATTGGTCAGCAAGGGCAACCTTTTTTTATGGCAACTGTCAAAATTTCAGGCATCTACTGTCAATAGTTATTATTTAAGAGTGTGTTTTGTGTAACTCCGGTGATTTCGTAAAAATGGATAAAATCGAATTTCTAGATGGCTGAGAAAACGGCCACGAAAATTCCAAATATTTTGCTAGAGGTTCATGGCGGATGTACTCATTTTGGACCATCAGCTTCTATGTAAGCGAGTTCAAACGTGGCCGCACAAGTGACGAACTACCCGGTGAACGCCCAAAAACCGCTACCAACGATGAAATGGTCGATAACATTCATGATGTCGTGTTAGCCGATTGAAGCTGAAAGAGATAGCCGAGGCAACAGGAAGCTCAGAAGAACGCGTTGGCCATATCTTATACGAAATTTTGGGTATAAAAAAAGCTTTCGGCGTTTGCTTATACCGGAGCAAAAACGAAATCGGGCTGACCGTTTCGGAGGAGTATCTGGTCAGGGTCCAACGGATTCCTTCAAGTGTTTCGTAACCGTAGATGAGACTTGGATCCACTACTACATACTGGAGACCAAGCAGCAGTCAAAGTCGAAGAAAGCAAAGACCGTTCCATCGGCCGGAAAGGTCATGGGGACCATTTTTTTGAATTGCCAAGGTTTGATCCTCATCGACTATCTGCAAAAGGGATGGACGATTACGATGCAATACTACAGCGATCTATTGACCCGATTCGATGCAGTATTGAAGGAGAAACGGAGAACCACGACAATGCACCTGTTCATTCATCGCATCGTTGTGTCCAAATTGAATGAGTTGCGCTACGAATTAGTCTCTCATCCTCCATAATCACCGGACCTAGCCCCCAGCGACTTTTTCCTATGGAGGAAAGAGATTTGCCTCAAATGAGGACATCACCGCTACAGATGGCTATTTTGTAGACCTCGAAACATCTTTTACGACGGCTTGAAGAGACTAGAGCATCGTTTGAAAAAGTGTATTGATCTTAGACGAAACTACATCGAAAAATAAAAATAAAAAACTACACCAATACCGTGTTTTTCTTGTCGATTCCGGAAATATTTCAGGTCGCCCTCGTACAGTACACCAAATACGTTACATTTTCATATACTAGAGAATTGGACGGTATATGGAATCCTACCCCAGATAAATCTATTATCTCGATTTAAATATACGAAAAATAAGCTTATGATTTATGTAAACATATGTTCCAACTGAACGTGTGATTACATAAAATGAGCATTTCATTTAAGAACTTATTTACAATTTAGCAACATGGTCTTTTTTTTGTTATTTTCAAACCTATATTGTATTCTTTTACTTGGAAGTACTCTAGATTTATGATGCGTAAAGCCAGGGTTTTCGCAAATAATTCCAAAACTCAAATTAATCACGCCTTGATTTGCTAAAGAAAAGATATTTTAGCATGCACAAAAATGTCTACTTTATCGAAAAAACTGTTCTAAGCATGCAGAAAACAAAATTCTTTTTCACGATTTCAGGAAATTGATGAAATTTAACTTAATTCAAGTTGAAACCATCAGACACAAATGAGGTCGAATAATACATCCTTAATTTTTTCTTATTGAAAAAGCAAAATTAATAATATATGCCAAAACATGCGTACTTCCTGCAGCTCCCGCACTAGATTGTCCTTGATAACTAGCTGGTAATCCTGGATATGGTGGCGGGGCATCTGTCATATAGACACTATTCTGCGGTGGATGATCTGGGAAGGTATTTGTTGGTGGCGTCCATCCATAATAACCGGTAGGTGCAGGACCATAAGCTGGAGGTGGAGCCGCATACCATTGGGAGTTTGGTGGTGTGTATGGTGGGGGCCCACCTTGACTTTGATAGGATCTTGTAGCTACAAATTTGAAATTGAATATGACTAGAAAGAGAAAAAGTATATTAGAAACTTACCTAAACTAGCCGCTTTTAGCATAGCTTGACCAAACTCGATGGCGCCACCATTCTTGAAAGTTAACTTAAATTCATTGGTCCCTTGCCAGTTTCCATTTGGTTGTGCAACAACAGTACCTCTAATGTAATTAGCTCCAAATACAGGTTGTTCTAATTGCATCTAATGACAAGAGATTTTAATAAGAGGCCATTATCGATCAACAGGCAACACTTACGTTAGATAACGTAACAAAGGGGAAACTAAATGACTGCATTTTTTCACTACTGTGAGCTGCATTGAAAACTATTCTATGGGTTGTAAGATATATTCGGCCCTTTTTTGTGCCTTTAAAAATTGGATCGGCAGTATTCTGCCATTCTAAGGAAACTTTATCAGAAAATATTAAAATGCTGAAATATAAACTTTGTTAATAAAAATGACTGACATCTTTAATTAATCTATAAATATTTAACGCACCATTCTCCACTATGGATGAGAACGCCGCCGTTAATATGTGCCGTATTTAACGACATTTTCGTTAATTTATTAAATAATCACTGAAATTTGGAAAGACTTTCTAAAAGGATAGGTCAGACCGTAATACTTTCTCGAAAAATCTGTCATCGAACGTATGACACCAAATGACGTTTTATTTTCAACAGTCACTACTACCAAAACATGAGAGATAAAAGATTTTCCATGATTTTGTTATTTGTTTCTTGTATCAAAAATATATCCTATGATAAGTTAACAAAGGTCATAGAGAAACGAAATTGAAAATATTGTATTGGAATAAATTGTTTGTAAATGAAAGTATATTTTATTGAGTTTTTAAATATATTTAAATGTAAGTCTAAAGAAAAAAAGCAACATATGCACACTGTAAAACATTGGAATTAACGACAAATTTATTATGACAAAGAAAATTATACACGGTATTAAATAATAATTCTAAAGGAAATTTTATAAATATGTTTGTTTTATATAAATACATGTTAAACATTTGACTTTTATCTGATAAAATTGCTTTAAATTGATAGTGTTTTTTGTGTAGTTCCAGAGTTTGTTGGCATTAACTCCATTAATGAGAACGACGTTTAGTTGCCATCGTGGAATGTTGCTTAAATTCTAACAGTAAACATTAAATTTTCTGACAGAAGATGGTCTTAACTGAATCTGACTCAAACATTATCATTGAAGAGAAAAAACAAGAAGCAAAGGCAGAAGCTCCAAAATCATTTACATTAGAAAGTATCCTTTTATAGCAATTATAACCTCAACATTGATACATCTGTTCTCAATGTTTCTTAATTTCATGCTTCCTTAACGTACATTTCAGTACTAAAACTCCTTAAAGATGTACACCAGCAACACGGCTTACGACACGGTGATTATCAGAGGTATAGAGGGTACTGCTCAAGGAGAGTTAGACGGTTACGTAAAGTCTTAAAGTTGCCACAGGGTGATAGGAGGCATTTTAAGAAACGCGATGTGACAGATACGCATGTTAATAGCACTAAAGCCGATGAGAGGTATCTCCATGTACCTCTGGTGCTTGCTGAACGAAATTGGGCATATGCAATGCAATTAAGGCAGGAAGCTAATACCGAACCCCGGAAAAAGTTTCACTTAATACAGAAAATGAGAAAGGCATGTGCATATGCCTTACAATTAGAAGAATTATGTAAAGTAAGTAAATTATTGCTTTGTTTGTTAGTATTTCTTCATGACAATATAATTTTAGTTAGAACGTTGTGACGCTCGGACAAAGCTAGAAAGTCAAGCATATGTTGCGTGGATGCATGGGTCTTTACATTTTGAGTTGCAATTATGGGAGAAAGCCAATGAGAATTTGAAAAAGGCACAAGTAATTTATGAGAAGTTAGCATCTGCTCTGCCAGAAGAAGAGCAACTCCCATATAAACAGAAAGTTGACGAAATTGCTCCTAGTTTACGTTATTGTGCGTATAATATTGGTGAAGATAAAGGAGTTGATTTACTTGAGTTACGCAGCCAGGGAATATTAGAAAATTTTGAAGCCTTAGTGGCACAAAGGAAAGAAAAGACAACAACCATTTTACAAGAGATTAAATGGTTTGGTTTGAAAGTATTAATTCGTCACGAGCGCGTTAGGTTATTCTTAGCTAGTATTGAAAACTTGAATAATTCGATTAATCGTGCCGAAGATAACCAAGCAAAAATCAAAATTATTGAAGATATGTTCATAGATTTACGTGATATTATCTCTTTGGTCCGTGAAGAAGTACGCAGTGACAATAAAGAACAAATAGTACTCTCATATTTGCTATCAATTCGAATTGAACAAACAGTGCAGAGAAATCTCTTACTAATCCAACAGACACGTCGATCACAAGACGTGTGTCGCTTATTTGATATAATAATACAACAAGTGAATGAATTAATGTCTTTAGATGGTTTAAAAGAAGAGAAGGAAGCTCAGGAAAAGTACGGTCAAGAATTATTAGCTTATAAATCACTTAGAGCGTATTACATGGGGAAGACCCATGCTACCTTCCGTAGATGGAAGGAAGCCAGCTATGTCTTTGAGTTATCCGAGAAAATTGCTAAGGACATGAAAACTAATCAATACCCTCCTATGCTAAAAGAAATGGTCACAGATTTAGCTCAAAATGCTGCCTTGGAAAAGAGTGTTGCACTAGCTAACCTAGCAATTGAAAAATATGAAGAAACAGCAGCTCCTGTCCCTGTTAAAGCATACAAGAGTAAGAAGCCTCTTGCGGAAAGATTAGACGAATTCAGAGAGGACCCACAACTTTTATCTAAAAACGCTAACGTTATAAATGTACCACTTCCTATCCCACCGATTGAAGCTAAACCATTGTTTTACGATCTTGCATTTAATCATGTGCAATTTCCACCGATGCAAGAGAAGGTTGAAGAACAACCTCAACAAAAACAATCTGGAATTACCGGTTTCGTTAAAGGTTTATGGGGCTGGGGAAAAAAATAAAATTTGTTTTCCTTTTTCAAAGGATGGTCACTTTTGTTTACATATGTATATTTATGGTGTTGATGTGCAGTAATAAAAAACATGAAAGATTATGTACCAATTTATTGTGTAATAAAACGATTTTGTATTTCAAATCCTGCATTTTAATCTTTAATTAATAATTGTGTTGGCACACTTGAAAATTGGACATTGTTGCAATTGAGTACATTCATTGAAATATACATCGTGAAAACATTACTGACTGTGTATTGCATAATACTCGAGAAATAACATCGATACGCCAATGGCCACAATAAAGTGAAGAAAAATGTTAAAATAAAAAGTATTCTAAACTTAACAAGTCGAATATATCTGCTTGCGAATTGCCAACTTAATTGTTTTTCTTTATTGCACTGTATGTTCTAATTATTATTATTAAATTACTTTATTTCAAAATTGATATCAAAGGTAATGCAATGTTTCTTAATCATGTGATAGATTAGATGTATATCTATGTATGTACGTGTGCCATTAGTAATAGTCATAATTAAAGATGGCAAAACCGCGCGGCGATTCATCGGACGTACGTGAAGCACATATTCATCAAAGTTCGATAATATGTTTGGGTGTTGACTATTGTCCCATTGTGTTTTATGTACTGTATGTAGTTATGTCGCAATTACGTAAATCGAAAAAACGCTCGTTGTCTGATAGAGTATATAAATTTATTAGAGAATTTTCGGATTTAACTTACGATGGCGCAAGAATTAAATGTTTACTTTACTGCGTTGGAACAAATATGAGTCTTACTAATCTTTAAGAAATATATACAGGTAAACTGTTAAAATGTTCTTCCATATAATGAAGTATAAACACATTACAACGCGCAATACGATGTACACACTATACATAGCAGGGAAACGGGGACAGATTGCCTCAACGAACTCGGTCAGTTTTCGCATCGGACCTGGCACGTCGAAGATTTAGCCAGCTACACATAAGATGTATGTAAAAAATTCGCCCAGTGGCGGGGGTAATATAACCTGATTTTTTTCAACGAAAATAAGAATAAGAGGAGAGTATATCATTGAACACTATAATAAAATGTTTTTGCAATGTATAAATAAAAGCAATAAAAATTTCTAGTATATATTTTTTTAAATGGTACGAAGATCAATCACTTTAGTGCACTATACTGTATTTTTTAATTCGGAGAACTGTTTTTAAATTGAAGCGTCAAAAAGTAGAGTAGGTGTTAGTCAGTTTTCGGCAAAAATTGCGCTGGTGATATTTCATATATTACTGGCCGCTATATTGTTACAACAACTGATTGACATTTAGATTGCGTATTTTTCTGAGTCCGTTTGTATTTAATTTTTCTCCCTAAATTTGCGTTGAAATAATAATTACCAAACTACAACTGATATAACATCCTGGCTAGTTTTGAAAGTGCCGCCAAAAAGTAGCTGAAAATTCCGTAGTGTAAAATGGGTCTTTTCATTTTACTTTTACGCGTGGCAATTCGTGAATTTTTTATAATTTTTCGAAACCGGGCCTTGTTGAAGTATTCGCCTCGTTTAGAAAAAGAAAGAAACTGGTTTAAAACACATACGTTTTGCTGTTTGCCATTGTTCTTACTTAGCTTCGGATGGACGCAAATGTAACCTGCCTATAGACAATTTGAATTTCGGAAAAACGTATTGCTTTTATGGATATCGTATGCAACGTTATCAGAGTGAGATGGGTACTGAATTTTCTGTATATTGTCGCTCTGAACATAAGTTTTACGTTGGTAACACGTTAAATGTCAATTATCGCAGAAAGATTACTTTTTCTTTTTTTTTTCTATATACACGAACATAAAGGAATAATACTGTACCTTATCGTATCATTTTTTTTATATTAGATTATGATGTATCAGTCCCTTTATTTGTTAATATTCGATTTTTGAGTGAATGGTTGACTTAATTGTCACGTAGTAAAATATAGAACTTTTGAGAATAACCCGGTATATAACAGAAATAGTATTTGAAATGGTGACCATTAGTGACCTCGCTTGAGCAGATAGCGGTGTATAACACATGTTTTTTGCTGTTGGATGGCAGTTGGACATGGTCTTTAATTACAAATTTAGTCGCCACAGTTTTTATTTATGTAAAACTCTTTTTATCTTATCTTTACAGCATTACTTGCGATTTTATTACATAATCTGTAATTACAACGGGAATGTTTATTTAGAATCCTCTTGTTTATATAATTTATCTAATACGATGAACTTCTTGCTTTAAATTTGAAAATATTGATATGCAGTTACCGTTCCATTCTCATTATTGAATCTTGCCATTGTAAATGATATAAACAATAGAATTTTTTGTAAATTAACTTACGAATTAGTTATTCAATATATTCAAAAGGATTGTAAAAATTTAAGGATTTGTAACCGAGAGTATATATCACCCATTTTATACACCCTATATATACAAAAGTAATAAAAGTAAAAATAAAATTTAAACAGCCATAAAAAGATCGTATTTGATTCCTTATAGTAAGTATATTGGGCATTATATTATCGTTTTAAGTTTTAAGTGATTGAATTTTGTACTTTGAACCAACCTCGTTCAGTGAAATGCAAGTAAACTTATTTTCCTATTTTGTATCATTTGCACACACCTTCCGTGCGGTGTGTTCATTTACTATTTCGCTTTCGTGAATCTAGGTCTAGTGGATCATTAAAGTAAAAAAATGTCTTTTTCAGTTATCAAACGATCCTTTTCAACCAGTATGGCAAAAAATGCAATCAAAAACGTTACTATTATAGGCGGAGGTCTTATGGGTTCGGGCATCGCCCAGGTTCGTACTTGAATATCATAGTTCTTTAAGAATCCTTAAAAAATCTCGTATACACGTAATTTAGGTAACAGCTCAAGCTGGGCAAAATGTAACGCTGGTAGAAGTAAATGGCGACATACTCAAGAAAACTGAGGCAAGTATTGCTACAAGCTTGGCAAGAGTAGCCAAAAAATTGTACAAAGATAAACCGTCTGATGGTGAGAAATTTGTTGCTGAAACTAAAGCACGTATAAGGGGGACCACAGATCCAGTCGAAGCAGTCAAACAGGCTGATTTAGTAGTGGAGGCTATAATCGAAAATATGGATATTAAACATAAACTTTTTAAACAATTAGATGCAGCTGCGCCACCTACTGCATTATTTGCCTCAAACACTAGTTCATTATCGATCACTGAAATAGCATCTGTAACTAACAGAAAGGACAAATTTGGAGGTTTGCATTTCTTTAACCCCGTACCAGTCATGAAATTGTTGGAAGTTATCCGTACATCTGATACCAGCGATGAGACCTATCAAGCTTTCATGGAATGGGGAAAGTCAATTGGAAAAACATGCATTACCTGCAAAGATACTCCTGGTTTTGTTGTTAACCGTTTGTTAGTACCTTATATGGCTGAAGCTGTAAGAATGTATGAAAGAGGTAGGTACTAGATGCACGTCACTATATGTAATGTAAAATTGCATGTTTCACATGTAGTGTGCAGGTTTCAATTGTTTTAGAGCCATAACCTCACATTTTTAAACATTAGAATGAAATTTGCTCTGTGGTGTTTCAAGGTTATTTATCTGCAGGATTGCCAGATCGCGTATGCTGTCGTTATAAACAAAATTTTAAGTAATAAAGACAGGAAACAAAAATAGACGTAAAATATAATTCACATCGTTTATAATGCGGGATAACTGACATAATATCAGAGGCAACCTCTCTGGTTGTCTCCGGTAATATCATTTATTTATTGCTGGTATATGAATGTCTAATTGAAACTATAAAATTGGTATTCACTTAAAAAACATGTTTCCAAGCAACTCAATAGTCGGCATATCGATAAAACATCGATGGAGTTACAAAAAATCGGTAGATCTGGCAACCTTGTTTTCTAGTTTCCTTTGAATACTTGGGCGTCCTTTATATTAATACTCGCTTGGTTTACTTCCTTCATTTTAACTTGCTTAGAAACGATAGTTGATAGAAGGGAAAAAAGTAGAGTTATTGGAGTAAATTGAATCTATTAAGTGGCATGATTTCTGTGTATATAATATGTAGTGTAAGTATAATATTCTTAGTTCCTTTTTCACATTTTTAATACACCAAATGTGTATATAAATCTACAATTTAACATTGAAATTGAACAAGTAAAACCCGGATGCAAATTAAGGAAATTATCTTTCAGGTGATGCAACGGCTAAAGACATCGATATAGCAATGAAGCTAGGTGCAGGTTATCCAATGGGACCATTTGAACTTGCTGATTACGTGGGTTTAGACACAACGTCATTTATTTTAGAAGGGTGGTGTAAAAAGATGCCTGAAAATCCTTTATTCAAACCATTAGAATCCATGAATAAGTTGGTAGCCGAAGGAAAACGCGGGGTTAAATCGGGAGAAGGCTATTACAAATACCAAAAGAAATAGAACAGCCGAATTCGCAAATAAATTTAGAATCGCGGTGATATGATGTGTCTTATAAAATTATATTTGTAATTGATATATAGATTTTATTAATATTGTTTTCTTATACATATACAAACACTGTACTGATTTTTTATTAATAAAATGTTTAAACATGTACAATTTTTTTCAATTCAATATTTACGCAAATTTGAAAATTTTGATCTTTGGCTGTTGATGTTAGAAAACTGATTTTTAGGTGACGCTTCTTTCGAAGATATTGATATCGCTATGAAGTTAGGCGCAGGTTATCCAATGGGTCCGTTCGAATTGACGGATTATACTGGTGTTGATCTGTCAAAACACATAATGGAAGGTTGGCACGCTAAATTTCCCGATGAACCTCTTTTCAAGCCAAGTCCCCTTATTAACAAATTAGTTTCGGAGGGAAAACTTGGCAGAAAATCCGGAGAAGGATTCTATAAATATACGAAATAAATGCATTTAAGTATTGTTTTTGTTATAAATTTACCTTTATATATTATTTTGTTATATGGTTGTGAAATAAATTCACAATATTTATCGTTTGTTCTTGTATCATTTGCGTCTGAATACATTTTTTACACGTAACTATAGATTGTGATGAATTTGTAGGACAACTCGCTATTTATTGAATTAATCGCTGACACATTTAATTGGTAATATTAGAAGAGTGTAATATATAGTCACTTAAACAGAAATTAATTTTATTAAAGGCTATTTCAAATATATATGTTTGACTATTTGCATTAGTTGAAAGTCAAATGGTAACACGTATTTTTATTTGTTCCCTTTGAGATTTTTTTTGGAACATATAACAGCAATAAGTGAGTTTGTCCGATTGCCAATAATTTATAGTCGACATCGTATTGTTTACATCCTTGTTATTTATCAGTAATAATTTTTTAGGAATATTGAACTATTGTTGAAAATAAGATAACATCAATTGAATTTTCGTGTTAATTAGAAAGATTTGCTTTAATTGTACCGATAGTAACGTACCTAAGATTATAGAAAAAATAACTTTAACGTTGTATGTTGATTGTTTACTAAGGATAGTGATGATCAAATATGAAATTAGAGGATATTAAAAACACCAGGTATATGCAATATTTTGCAGCAATAAGTGGTAAGTGAGTTTTCTTTTGTACTTCATACTTAAATACATTAATTTTATCCTAACAAATTTATATCTTCTAAACATAATTTCTGGAATTTCAACAATTTTTTACATAAATACGGAGTTGGAACGAAGGCATCCTCACTTTCGAAAAAAAATCGTGTAAACACTAATAAATTCTTTAACAAACTGGATTTTATCACAACGACAGGTTTATATTTATATCAAAATTCAGAATGTGTCGAGTGTGCCATGAAATTATGACTTTTGTTTGTACGTAGCTAGTGGAATGTATTATTTCTTTACTTTTTTAACCAGCCTCATTTGCAATTGGGGCAAATACCGTTTATACAACATGGCTTTCTCCATCATTACCAAAATTACAGTCGGAAAATTCTCCATTAGGATATCCTATTACTGATGTAAGTTAGTTACCTTTTTTGCAACATATTTTTCTTAACATTACCCCATTTAGCCGGAAGCATCTTGGGTAACAGCCGTAGGCTTACTGGGCAGCGTCATAACATGCCCATTTGCAGGTCTTATAATTCAAAAATTCGGTCCAAAAAGATCCTCTTTGTACGGTTCAGTTATCCTCTTGGCACCATGGATTCCAATAATGTTTGCCAAGTCCGTATGGATTCTTTACGTCGCCAGATTTATAGCAGGATGTGCTACAGGAATTGTAACTACGGTACTTTTGTTTTTCGAAAATTAATCACTGTCTAAATGTAAAAATCTCTTGCAGGCAGTTACCATTTACAATAGTGAAATAGCGGACCAAGAAATTCGCGGAAGACTGAGTAATTATTTCACGATTATCAAATTGATTGCGCATTTTGTGGTCTTAGCTTTAGGACCATTTGTCTCTTACGCTGTATTGTGCGTAATATGCGCTTTATTTCCTTTAATTTGCATCTGTAGCTTTTATTTCATGCCAGAGTCGCCTTATCATATGATTAAGATCGGAGATAGACTCCTTGCGGAAGATATTTTATTTAGATTATCGAGTAAAAAGGAAGATGAAGGTAGTATAAGAAGTCGATTATTAGAAATTGAAAATACCATACAAAAAGATATGATGAATAACACTACAATGTGGGAATTAGTTGTAAATCCGTTATATAGGAAAGTTTTGTTCATAATGACAGGTGTTTATGGTAATATATGCGAATTCACTTTTTTTTATTAACAAATGTTTGAAGGAATGAAAATCTTACATATTATGAATGGTGGTCAAGCTATAGAATCATACATGCAGACAATTATAGCATCCAGTGAAAGTATAATATCCCCAGAAATCTCCAGTATTATATTTGGCGTCATACAATTCCCAGCCGGTAAGGTAGAACTGTCAACATAGAAATGTTGCCTATAAATTTTCTTTTTTATCATTTCAGCTTTTCTAGCAAGTTATTTACTTGATAATCTAGGACGAAAGCCTTTGTTATACATTTCAACAATCGGT
Organism: Trypoxylus dichotomus; assembly: GCA_023509865.1. Lineage (NCBI taxonomy): Eukaryota > Metazoa > Arthropoda > Insecta > Coleoptera > Scarabaeidae > Trypoxylus > Trypoxylus dichotomus. The sequence continues at coordinate 8,287,078 of CM042080.1, forward strand.
TGCGCGATATCTTTAATTGCAGAAGGCGTTTATTTTTACATACAGGATTATCAACACGGGAACGTTACCTATATATCATGGATGCCAACTGCTGGAATTGTTCTTTTTCTAATTATGGCACCGTTGGGAGTTTCTTCGTTACCCTACGTTCTAATGGGGGAACTATTTCCTATGAATGTTAAGGAATCTGGCGTTACATTGATGACATTTTTTGGAGTGATTATGGCATTCATCGTATCGAAATTTTTTCAACCTGTTTCCGATGCTTGGGGCTTGTACACGGTATTTTGGATTTTTGGGGGTGTTTGCGTCGGGGGATGTCTTTTCACTTGGATATTTTTGCCGGAAACTAAAGGTAAATCGTTTAGCGAAATACAGAATGTTTTAAACAAGAAACCAAGAGTTTAACGGAAAAGTTACTCTGTTCACAATAAAAATATCGATTATGAATTGCCTTCTTTTTTTAGTAAATTGCTTTCTAACTACCTTAATTAGAAAATATGAGAATGTTTTTGATTGCTTCCGAAAAGCAATATCTTTTTATGCGCAGTTCTCGGAATTTGCTATTGGTATAAATTAGATCTGTCAATACTTAATCGCACTTTTTCAAAATAAACATGGATGAAGTGTTTGCAAGCACATCCAGACTATATTTGCCTAAAATGACTACAGCAAATACAGTACGAGGATGGAGCCTTTGGATCGTATTTCATTTAATCGTTTCTCTATCGATTACTAAGTTTTCGAAAATTTTTTCGCTGCTCTGTTTGGCGACACATAAATATTAATTATACTGCGAAATATCGGTCAGATATAGTACTGTCTTGGTGTTGGTCCAAAGTGTGCTCTTGGGAACTGGGAACACGAGAACGGCGATGAAATTGGAGGGCGTTAAGAATGCCAGGTATATGCAATACATCGCCGCATTTAGCGGTAAGTACGACATTTTTTCTTGTTTTCTTGATTAATTAATTGATTGTAATATAAGAAATATATTGTTATCTTTAACGACCGCAATGCCTATCAAAATAATATAGTTACAATGACAAGAACTTATGCAATGAAAGTACTGGCTTTTCAAATTTAAATGTAAAATGTTAATTTTACTCTAAACTTGAAGAATTTAATCAATTCATACTATAGACATGTCACTGAAGTTTCAGAATATTAGATCTTATGCAGTATAGGTCTCTTTTATTACCGTATATGGATATGTAAGCCGTTCGCACCTTAAAAGTCAGTATTGGGTCTTATGGAATGTTATACTCTCTTTCAATTGACAAAGAGTATATGTATGTATATCTACTTGGGCATAATTGTGCGATTTTGTACTAGCGACTCTTTTGATAATTGCATTGCACTTGCTTCCCATGACGTTTACATTTTCCGTTAATTTAATTCTGAAAGAAAATGAAATATCACATTCGTAAATTATATTTTAATAAAAGTTAAGTTGATATAATTTGGAAAATAAAGAAATAACTTGTAATATTTATATTAAATACTATCATGTAACATAATACTATAATAAAGATATATGAGAAATATTGGTTATGTTTCATTTATCATTTCTTTATATAGCCAACTGTATAGTTTAAAACATCCTAAGAATGTAACTTTGACACAATGTGGCAATCGTGTTCGCGTTTCCTATAACAGACATACTGAATTTAAGATGCGAATTAACTACAACTACCTTTTTGAAACTAGGAACGTTGTTAAAGTTATTTAATGTACTTCGTATCTAGTGTACCTCATTTGCTTTGTTTATTGTTTCTGCCATCTGTAAAATTAAGAATAATCTATAAATAGTTACTTTTCTGGTAATTAACAGAATAAAATTGTTTTAGATTATATAAGAATAAAAGTTAAACCTCATTCTTTCTATTTGTTACTCGAACATTTATCATTATTATTATTATTATACTTAGAAAAAAAATGTGAAATGGCTTAATAACCATAGAGAGTACCAACTTATTATTTGAAATAACCCTTGTGTTAGAAATCTGGCAACGATTAGTGATGCAGTTGTTTCCATTACTCGAAAGTAACGGAAAAATCGTTTTATTTGAAGGCATTGAGGTTAATTATTGTTAATTTTTCTTTTCAATTACCAGCATCTCTCGCAGTTGGTTCTAATACAGTTTATACAGCATGGTTGTCTCCAACGTTACCCAAACTACAGTCCAAACACTCTCCTTTGGGATACGCCCTTTCAAGTGTAAGTTTGCTTACTGTATAGTAACAAAATTAAAAAAAATTAGTTAAGAACACTGCTCGTCCATATTAGTTCGAACATGCAAATAAATGTCCTGTCCAATTCATCCTATAATAGTTCAATGGGGTTTAGATCGGGGCTTTGCGGCGGCCATGTCATTATTTGTAAAGTGCCATAAGCTTGATCTTTATTTAAGAAATTTTTACATAACACTGTTGAGTGTTTGGGGTTGTTGTCCTGCATCAATACAAAATTTTCGCCGATTAGACGTTGCCTCGATGGTATTACATTTTCTTGTAGTATTTCTAAATAACTCTGTTTTCGCAAAATACCTTCGATTCGCTTCAAGTCTGTTGTACCGGCGTAGGAAAAACAGTCCCAAACAAGCACAGAACTTCTTCCTTGCTTGACAGTTGTTGGCATTACACAATTCTGCAACATTCTTTGGCCTTTCGCTCTTTTTACAGACACACCTCAAACTTTGACCCATTAGTCCATAGCATCCTTTTACAATCATTCTCTGTCCAGTTTCTATGTATTTCTGCCCACTATAGCCATTTTTACCTGTTTCCCCGTCGAAGTAGGTTTATTTTTTGTTGCAATGCTCCCGTGAAGATTTGCAGCTTTTAATCTTCTTTTCACTGTAGTAACAGACATTTTTCTTGCACGGTCGCGATTCATTTTGGTGGCGATTTCTGGTGCTGTCAGTCTCCTATTTTGCTTGCTTAGCAATTTTATACGCTCATCGTCGGCGTGAGTTGTTATTCTCTTAAGCTGCTCGTGCGTTGATGTCTTCGAATGATATCACTAACAGTCCATTTATGAACAAGTTCACACAACAAGTTACGCTCTTAACACTAAAGCACGCACAAGCAGGTTTATTTAGAAACTAAAGCATTTATCAATACACAATACATTTTAGGGTGGTCTGCCCCCACCCCAAAGAGTATTGTAAATTTATTACCTGCAATATTGCTCCAAAAATAATAATAAGCATTATTCTGAAAATTACTATATTGGGTTAAAAAATATAATAGGTTTGCCTGTACAATTAGTAAACAATAAACTTCATAAAGGACCTAATATAAATGTTATTTATATATAAAAGCAATTATATTATCTTTTAGTAGAGTTTACAACATTTTACTGGGTGACTATAAATATATTTCATGTTTTGTAGTCTGAAACATCTTGGATAGTAGCCATTGGTCTTCTGGGAAGCACAATCACCTGCCCTCTTGCCGGTCCGATCATCAAGAAAATCGGACCTAGAAGGTCTCTGCTGTACTGCGCAACCGTGTATGCTATCCCATGGATACCGATACTCTTCGCAAAATCGATTTGGACGTTGTACTTGAGTAGATTTGTAGCGGGATGTGCAACCGGAATCGTAAATAGTGTAATGTTTACCGAAGTTTCTGGATGTGCACTATCGCTCATAGCTTTAAGACAACCAATTGAAAAATAGGACATATATATACACTACCGCTCAAAAGTGTTTAGGCAGTCCCACTGACAGCAAAAATGTATAAAAACTCAGTAAAAATGTTAATAATATTTATTTTTTATGTACAGATACACGTACATGAATAAAAATATATTAAATAAATGTGAAAATTAAAACGTTTAATTTAAATTTTGCTTTCATCTATGTGACCTCCTCTTGATTTAATAATTGCAGCACACAATCGAGGCATTCTCGCAATAAGTTTTGCCAGAGTTTCTTGTGTTGTTGAGGTCCAACTCGATTGCAATTTGTTCCACACGTCAGTAGCTGATGTCGGAGCCGATTTCCGTTCTTCCCGATCTAGTTCTTCCCATAGTAACTCGATTGGATTCAAGTTGGGGCTCTGGGGAGGCCATTCCATAATTTTGAGAGTTCTTTCCTCTTCTAAATGGCGTAAATAGTCTTTACATAATTTAGAGGAATGTTTTGGGTCATTATCTTGCTGGAAGATAAAATTTTGACCCAAATGTCGAATTCCGGAAGGTATTGCGTGGTTCTCCAAAATTTTTTTTTAGTATACCGTCAATTTTCACAATGTCCCCTACGCTAGTGCCAGCAAAACAGCCCCAAATGATGATGAGAATCTCCACCATGCTTCACGGTAGCAGCAATACACTCTTCTCTGGCACGTTCACCCACAGATCTTCTTACGAATATGCGTCTTCGGGTTCCGAACTGCTCAAATTTGGACTCCGTCCATAGGACGTTGTTCCACTTTTCTATGGTCCAGTGTTGGTGTTCACGAGCCCATTTAAGTCGCTTTTGCTTGTTTTGTTTGCGTAGTAATGGCTTTTTCATCGCAATAAAGTCAATGGAGCCCGGCTTTCTGTAGGCGACGTTTAACTATAGAAATACTGACTAGTTTTTGGCGACCAACATTTAATTCTGCGGTGATTTCCGGGACTGTTTTTGCGTTTATTTAACTTGCTGGTAACCACTATTCTGCGATCATCTGCAGATGTTGTCGCTTTTGGCCTTCCATTCCGTCTTTTATTAAGAAAACTACCAGTTTCCCGATATTTTTTTACGTTATAGTCAACCGTAGCGTGGTGTATTTTCATTTTTTTGGCAATTTGTCGATTACTTATGCCACTTTTATGGTAAGCTGTTATAAGCGCACGTGTTTCCGTACTAATTTCTCTTCGCGGAGGCATTTTAAAAAATTGTCACACGATATTTCGCTCACGACGTGAATAGAGTAAATACCACACTGCAACTGACCATAGGTTGCAGATTTCATTATAATCTTCTAGGAAGGTAATTTAAACAGTATTACCTACAATTTAACAGATGACTAAATTTACCCAGTAAATTCAGAGGGATTGTTATTGTAATTGCACCGCAATAAACAGTTTATGGTTATCCGACCAAGTGCAGGTAAATGATAGTAAACCTTATGCGATATAATGGTTGTTTATCTTACTGAACTACATTTTAAATACGTATTTCATTTTATTATAATGTTTTTTTGGTAAACATAATACTATATGAATAATCCATGAAAACAGGGGTGCCTAAACACTTTTGAGCGGTAGTGTATATCTTTTCGAATTAAGAATGTGTCTTGTTTGTAATTAAATCTTAATACAGATTTCCCAAGATGGCCCTAAAGTTATGGGCGGTGGTGTATATCAAAAGTTTTAAATGGGAAATGTCATTTTGGATTTTAGGCAGTGACCATTTACAATAGCGAGATTGCAGAACAGGAAATACGTGGAAAATTGAGCAATACGTTTACAATCGTAAAACTTCTAGCCCACTTTGTGATCCTTTCTGTCGGTCCTTTTGTTTCCTATAGTCTATTGTGTCTTATCTGTGCCTTATTTCCTTTAACTTGTATCTGCACCTTCTATTTCATGCCAGAATCGCCCTATTATTTAATTAAAGTCGGCGCGAAGGCAGCCGCTCGAGACAGCTTATTCAGGCTGGCAAGGAGGAACGAAGATGAAGCCAGCGTAAAAGCAAGATTGTCAGAAATTGAAGCCACGATACAGAACGATATGCTGAATAAAACGTCGATGAAGGAATTTTTGAAAAATCCTTTATATAGAAAACCATTATTCATAATGACAGGTAATTTTTAGCTTTCTATCAAATAGTGAAAAAATAGCCAAAAACAAATTAATATAATTGCAGGAATAAAAATTGCCTCCTTAATGAACGGGGGGCAAGCTATAGAATCTTACATGCAGACAATCATTGCTTCTAGTGAAAGTATTGTTTCACCAGAAGTCTCGAGCATTATATTTGGAGTTATTCAGCTTCCAGCTGGTAAGATTTTTCTTTTTTTAACGAAGTTGTGTAGCACCAATTCGATTTTTCATATTTCAGCATTTTTAACAAGTCAACTAATCGACAAACTAGGTCGTAAACCATTACTATTCATCTCCACATCAGGTTGCGCTGTAGCCTTGATCTTAGAAGGCATTTACTTTTATATCCAGGATTACCTACACGGAAACGTTCAATACATCTCATGGATACCAACTGCAGGAATTGTAGTGTTCTTAATCATGTCTCCTCTAGGTTTAACGTCGCTAGCTTACGTTCTAATGGGGGAATTGTTTCCCATAAATATTAAAGAGTCCGCCGTAACTCTAATGACATTCTTTGGAGTATCTATGGCCTTTACGGTCTCTAAATTTTACCAGCCTGTTTCCGATCGGTGGGGGTTGTATACCGTCTTTTGGATTTTTGGAGGAGTTTGTATTAGTGGCTGTATATTCGCATGGTTGTTTTTGCCGGAAACTAAGGGAAAGTCGTTTAGTGATATTCAGATTAAACTGAAAAGGAAGAAAAATGTTGAAGAAGTCCAGATAGAAATCATACAAAAGTATTAAATTATTTGTATTAGAAGTAGATAACATTTTTGTGTACCTAATGTTTGTAGTAATTTTGAATGCACTTTTCTAACAAATAATTTCTTATCTGAAGCTTAAATTATATTAGACTTGCCATTCATTAGTATTAAGAAATACATTGTTTAAAACATAGTGTTTTATTTCTTATACTTGTAGAATCCTTCACCAGACTTCCTTCCGAGTTTGCCTTCAGACACCATCTTGTCTATAATAGCGACAGGTTTGAAAAGCGGATTGTCAGGGAATTTATTGTGCCAACCTTCTAATATATGTTTTGACAAATCCAGACCGGTGTAATCGGATAATTCAAATGGGCCCATCGGGTAACCCGCGCCTAGTTTCATAGCAGTGTCTATGTCTTCAAAACTAGCGTCACCTATGTGAAAAATGGAAAATTCAAAAATATTATACTTTCTTCCAAAAACAGAGAGACCAAATTCTGAACAGATCTCCAACCCAAATTACAACCTAAAATTCGTGAAATTAATTTTACGCGGTTAACTTAAATTTGAAGATCTGTTTGAAATATAAAATCCATGTCCAATGTACCAAACAAAATTGCATATGGATTCTCCAGGGATAATTCTTCAATTAAAACAACAAAGTGGTAATTGCAGTGGTCACAACACATGAAAGTAAATAAATTTGTCTAGAAAAAATATATTTCATTTATTTGTTGGAAAAAAGTTAAAATACAATGCATGTCGTTATATAACTGTCTATTTTCTCTTTTCAGCTCAAGTGATTTGCTTTCTCTCGTTAGTTTGGAGGTGAATACACTCCTGCACTTTCAGCAGTACTGGCGTTATGTTCTGCAGCCATAGTTGAAAGGAACAGCTACAGAATTGTGATTTCAGTGCAACTAAAGTTCTCTGTATTTACATATTACTTGCATAATTCATTAATTTTCAAATCAAAGTTCTGGGAACTAATCTATACCGCAAAATACCTAAAGTAATATAATAATTATGAACAAAACTGGCGAAACGCAAAGGATTTCAAAATTTTTGACAATTTATAACAAAAAGAAATGTTGTACGTTGTAATTTCGCTTTGTTACCAACTAATCGGTAATAATCGTTATTTGGGTCTGTTCAGAAATTTGTCTTTCACTTTTTGAAATAAATTATAGTGAATTAGATTTTATGCGATTGATCACTTAGGATTTTGACATATATGGATTATTTTGCTATTGCCAACATTACTTTTTGAAAAATTATCGCGGCAAAGTACAATGCCCTCAATTATATGTTAATTTAGAGTAGCCTATGATTTTGATTTAAATTTAGGAACACTGTGGAACAGTAATGTTTTCCGAAAATCAAACTTTGGCAATTATTATCTGACTGATTGTAATTTAGTTGTGATTGCAATTTAGTTGTGAGGTTAATGTTTTATATCAAAAACTTTGTGTTGTTTTTCTAACACGATAATAAATAATCCAATTGATAAGGCAACAAAGCAACATACAACGCGTAGGGAAATAGATAAGAAAACAAAGAAAATGTTGTAACAAACATGTCAGTCGAATGGGTGACAATAGACTGGTAAAAAGTACTAAAATAAATAACCCCGTCGGAAAAAGAAATGAGAGGAGATCATCAGAATGCTGGAAAGAATGTTGGACAACTATATCTGAAGAGGCATAGAAACAAAACAGGTAATAGCCTACCTACTACGTGTAGAAGGGAAGAAGAAGATAAGACAAATTTTTAGTAAATTGACTTTACTATGATAGTTGTCAAAGTTTGACTTTCGACTGTTTCACAGTGTTCCCAAAAATTTAAGTGAAAATCGTATGCTACTCTAAATGAAAATATTATTGTAGACAGCATTTTGATAGCTTAGAAAGAAGAAAACTAACCTCTTTCATACATTCTAAGCGCTTCTAATTTATACGGGATTAAGAGACGATTAACAACGAATCCTGGAGTATCTTTGCAGGTTATACACGTTTTCCCGATGGATTTTCCCCATTCCATAAAAGCGGTATAAGTTTCGTCGCTAGTTTCTGGAATACGTACCACCTCTAACAATTTCATAACAGGTACCGGATTAAAGAAATGAAGACCGCCAAATTTGTCTTTCCTATTCGTGACTGACGCGATCTCTCCAATGGATAACGAGCTGGTGTTCGATGCGAATAAAGTTTTGGCTGGAGCTGCTTTGTCTAAGGTCTTAAACAGTTCGTGTTTGTTATCAATATTCTCGATTATAGCTTCGATAACTAGATCGGCATCCCTCACTGCTTCCGATGGATTTGTACTTGTTTTAATGCGGGATTGCGTGTTTTTAATAAACGCTTCACCTTCAGATGGGCTATCTTTGTATAATTTCTTAGCTACTCTCGTTAGACTGGTTACTATACTTGTCCGTGCTTTTTGGATTAAGTCTTCGTTTATTTCGACTAATGTAACATTTTGTCCGGCTTGTGCAGTTACCTGAATAAGATTAATTCACCTCAAATGTATTTTATTTATATTTAGTTATACTAACCTGCGCAATTCCTGAACCCATAAGACCTCCTCCGATAACAGTAACATTTCTGATAGCGTTTTTAGCTAGTGTAGTCGAAAAAGTTCGTTTTATTATTGAGGAAGACATGATTTGATATTATTTGCCACGTTAATAAGAAATGAAATGTCAAGTATAGAAGCATATGTATCTGCCATGAGATAAATAAACATTTACTAATGCTGAATTGCATATTTATTTGTGATGTAATAATTATCACTTGTTAGGCGTTTACTCAAGAGATAAGACCGTATGTGACAATTATAGCACAAGGATTATTTATCTCTTGTTTATATATACAGTAAGAATGGTCTCCCTGGAACTTGTTTTATTTTGGGAATTATTTTTAACCATAACAAATGGGCATGTTTAGGAAGTGAAGTCTGTATATTATATGTTATTTCCGTTTATTTTTGTTACCTATCCAGGACTGACAACAAACGTGGAGAATCAGAGAAAAGGGAAATAACACATACTATACACGCAAGAACCTAAAATGCATCATATATATATATATATATATATATATACTGGATGAAAAGCTGCAAGCTATGAATTACATACTGGGGGACTGGAAATGGGAAAGTCTCCAGCTACAGGCGTACATAAGCACGAGGCCGCGGCAACTCACATTTGTTGACACTAGCCGATATGCCATAGCTCAGTCGAAATAAAGTGAGCGCGATATTTGTCTTCTCGTTAAAACTTAGCTTTTATCGTTTCCGATAATAACCGTTAGTGCAAGCTCCAATTGTGGAGTTTGGATACTGTTCCTCTTACAGACGTTGGTAGCGTGAGATAAGTCTCCGTGATCACAGGGTAGTGATCGGAGGATAACTCTTGAACTGTATAACACCTTAGAGGGAACGTCTAGTCTCTTAAGATCGAGATATCGAGCACATCTGAATCGAAGAGACCCGTGTTGCTGAAATGAGTGAGATCGGACGGCGAAACAACACCAAATTCTCCCTGCAGGTCCAACCAGACTCGTAAAAGAGTGTCATTCCTGTTGTTCACCCACGAGTTCCATGAACGGTGTTTACTGTTCAAGTCTCCAGAAATGAAAACATGGATGGCTTGGTTTGCTATTCTATCTAGGTCCAAGGTGTTAATGGCCTGTTGACCGTGCATTATAACAAGTTACAAATATCACATCTTTGCCGGTACTCCGGGTTGCAATCGCACACGCCTCTAAGCTGTTGCGAGTGTGCGAGGCACCCTTTTACTAGGATAGCGTATCCTACTCCTTGACGGTTTGTACGATCGGTCCTGTAGATGTGGAAGTTTGCGATCTTAAGCTTCTTGTCGGGTTTCAGCCATGTCGGTGTTCGACGAGAAATTGAGCGAACTCAAGTTTCTTGTTCGATCGTTAGACTTCTTGGTGCCGTTCCGTTCATGGCGAAAAGACTGATTCGGCCAGTTCCATGAGGAACTCAAGTTTCTCCATGAGCTTACTAATCTCAATCTTTCGGGGTCCTAGAACCGCTTTTCTCACTGCTAGGTGAAGGAAACTGAAAGTAGAGAGAAAATCTTCGTGAGATATCTCCGCGTCCCCGTCAGAGTTGGCGTTTATCAACTGGGACTCCTGGGCGAGTCTTCTGATTTCGCTACTCTTTTGAAGCAGCGAAGACTTTTCTCCTTTCTTCGCGGGGGGTTGTTGATCCTTTTTGGGGGGTCTGCTGTTTGCTTTGTGCCTTGGTGACCGTGGCGTGGATGACCTTCACGGACTTGGGATCATCCGGTTTCTGTGCACATTTTCGTGCACTTTGAGAGCTAGTAAACTTCGTCTCGCGCACGAAAATTTTCTTTTGTCCGGTGCGTAGCGAGTGCTGTGCTAAGGCGGAGTCCGGTACTTTATCTACTTTGAGTCGTTTGTCCGATGTATACCAAGTTAACATATGTTCGGCACAGGAAATTTCATAGATACCTTGGTTTTCTGTAGTCTGTAGTGAGTATCACTTTGATGCAGTGTTTCTTCAGTATCCTGCTTATCTTATTCGTTGTGCTTTTTACGTACGGGATGATATTTAGCGGCTCGGGTTCTTTGTTTGTTTTAATTGTATTGTTTAGCGCTCTTGTAATAGATTTATGTTGGTAGCCATTTGAAGTTAGGGAGTGCCGGATATTCTGTAATTTTGTTGTACGGTGTTCAGCATCCGTTAGTGTAATCGATCTTGATGCTAATGTGTTAACAACTGCCTGGAGTTGTGTCGATGGTAATGCGATTGAGAGTTTAGATATGTGTTTTTATGGATCGGTTTCCAATGTACTGTATGTGATAGGTTGCCGTCTTGTTTTTTCTTAATTAGAAATCAAATCAAATCTGGATAATAGGATTGGTGTCTTATTATTAGTACAGAATGTCTGTAAGATACTATTAATGTATCAAATCTAAATTACGGGTTGTTAATTTTGTGCTATTTAATATATAATAATAATATTACATAATCATAATTTTATTAATATTGGATCGAAGTATATTAATTATGAGCTCTGTAGACCATACAACTATAACAAATACTCGATTTTACCAACGGATGCTACTGATTATAATCGCTTCTTATAGAAGTGCCAACTTTTCGATTCAGAAAAGGTGCGGATGATTGAAACACCTTTCAATCATTGTTGAACACAGTGTATAGATACATTTGACAGATGTTTTGATACCATTGAAACTCTTATAGCAGTTGCCTGAATGTATCTTTACAATTTATTCTTGTTAATTTACCTTACTTGAATAATCAAAGTTTAATATTTTTCATTGTCACTCGTAAGGGCAAAATAAAAATAGGAATGATTTAGCATTAATCAAGATATTTAAAAAATAAGTTAGGTATTTAGAAGTTGTGTTAACTATTTGAAATATTAACTTGGATTACCTTAGTGCCTAATGTCCCTGACATTTTTACGAAGGAATTTTTAACGTTAAACATTAGTGTTGGTTATTACATTGGTTTTTAGAAATGTAACATTATAGTATCAATAATGTTCGACATTGTACGTGAAAACAAATAATAAAGAAATGAATTGCATAGTTTTAATTTGGATCATCAATTTTTTTGTTTTTTTCTACTTTTATGTATTATCTTGAATTTGAATTGATAGCCAAATTAATCAGCTTTATTGGTGTAAGTGTTATATTATTTATTTTACAATAACTCGACGATTTGTGGGTCAAAAAAGAATCAGGATGTTTCTGCAACTTCGTAACTCAAGATATATGCAGTATATTAGTGCTCTAACTGGTAAGCGCGCTTGCGTGAAAGATATTTTTACTATTTCGATCTAATTAAATTTTTCGTCATATTTTAGCTACTATATCTATGAGTTCCAGTGCTGTTTATGGTGTTTGGTTATCACCTTCTTTATCGACTTTACAGTCGAAAAACTCACCAGTTGGTAGACCCATTACAGATGTATTTCTTTTTGAAACATTCAGGAAAGATTACCTTCACTTTACGCCATTTTTAGGAAGAAGGATCTTGGATAGCAGGTCTTATGAGTTTAGCGGTGATCCCCGCAGCGTTCACGGAAAGTTGGTTGATTGAAAAACTCGGCAGGAAAAAGAGTTTGTTGGTCGGTGGCTTATTGTTGCTTCTACCATGGTTTGTGGTGATCTTTGGACGTCATATCGAGTGGCTTTATGCGCATAGATTTATTGGTGGTATGGGATCTGGTATGGTTACAATCGTAAATATCGAAAATTATTAATAAATGAATCTATTCAACAATGATCGACTCTTAAGCAATTACTTCATCATATTACAGGCTTGCGCTATTTATATCGGTGAAATTGCCGAAAATGATATACGAGGAAGATTAGGGACAAGTCTCATACTGCTAAAACAAGTGGGAAGCTTAATCGTCCTTACGGCAGGCCCCTACGTTTCTTATACCTGGCTCGGTATAATTGCTGCGATTCCACCCGCAACTTTTGTCATTACCTTCTCATTCATGCCGGAGTCACCTTACTACTTGATGAAAATTGATGACAGATCGAACGCTGAAAAGAATTTAAGAACACTATCCAGTAAAGCCGTCGATGACAAATTTGTGCAAGAACGTTTGAGCGAAATTGAATACAGCGTCAAACAGGATATGGAAAATAAGACCACCTTTTGGGAGTTCGTGTCGAAGGAAGAATATAGGAAAACCATATACATCATGATAGGTAAAAGAAGTTGTATTTGAATGTTGGCGAAGATAAAATGATGTTTTAGGTGTTAAAAGCCTTCAACAGTTGAGCGGAATAGCAGCTATAGATGCCTATTTACAGTCTATAGTTGAATTAACGACAAGCAGTATATCTTCTGAGATGTCGAGCATTATTTTTGGGCTGGTACAAATTCCGGCAGGTAAATATTAAAAGAAGAAACACTTGCAAAAGTTTGCAAAAAACAATTAATTATTTTGATTCGAAATAAGTACTTTTTGTTAAGTAATCATCCACACAAGGAAAATATTCTGTAAATTTGCATTGCGAAACGTTACACACTTGCCACCAGGAATAATCATTAGCAATAAATGTAAAGATGATACTGACGTTACTACAAAGATAAAATTTTCACCTAAAAAATTACATATATATATATATATGAAATTACGTTGTAGTAAATTTTACATCATATTTTGGAGTGTAATTGTAGTTTGTGGTTTTATTTACCGAAGGTAATATACTTCATTCTGAATTTATCAGGGGACACTGTAAAATTTATATTTTCGTGTCCTTGGATTAGGGTAGTGTATAGAGATATACCAGGTGAAATACTGCAAGCTGTCGATTGCATTGGGCGATTGAAAATGGGAACCACGAGCCCGCAGCACAGATTCGTTTACATTCGGCAACATGTCATAGCTCAGCCGAAATCAAATGAGCGTCATTTCCGTTTTCTTGCTAAATGATATGAATTTACGAAGTTTGTAAAACTAATATTAAATCCAACGTTACATTTACATCAATGAAAAGGGAAACAATAAGACAATACTCATTTGATAACTAAAAAACGCCATAAACTGCGATTTGTAACATTAATTTGTTTTTATACATATCCAGGTATGTATATTGAAGCATCAGATAATGTAACAACTATGATAGTCTCGGCAAAGTGGGGCAAGTTACAGTGCAGTGCGGAGAATAACGTGGAGGGGCCGACCGGCTGTATCTAGGCGAGTAACGTTTACTTACTCACATCGTTTATGAATAACACAACAAATTTTCGTATTACACCTGTTTTTTTCGCCTTCCGCCGTATATAGTCGCGAGTGAACATCATCCACAATTTGCACAGAGTCCATGAACGACATCGAATCATTTTGTAATTTTTCAATTCCCTCCGCTGGTCCATACTAGTTCTTGCAATACTTTCTAAATCACATTTTACCTGACTATCCTGAAACAATTTCTTACTTTTCTTTAGAGTTTTGGCCTGTCTCCGATCGCATTGTAAAACTATCTTCTTTACGCCATCAAAATGTTAGCAGCCTTTAACCATGTTTCCCAAAGCGTAGTAATCGGTTGTGGTATTTCAGGCACTTTAGAACACAGTTCGTGAGATCTTTTTGTACTTTTGAGGACTTATAGAAGAAATACTGCCTTTGTATGAGCTATTAGAGTATTTACTTGTGGGGATTTACATTTAGGGATCAATTGCGTCAGAAGGTATAACGCATGGATTTTGCATGTTAGATCTAACAGATTGCTCGGTTGTTTCGTCCGCACATAACCACAATGTTTGTCTTTCAGTTGGTTTAATTCTTCTCTCAACATAGTAACGAACAGATGGCTTAAAGTTTCTTAACGATATCCGACTTGGTAACAACAATACTCGCTATTACGTTTTCCAGTTAGTCGCAATACGCCATTTTCTAAGCATGTTATACTGACAAGCACCCACAACAACCAGTCGAATAATACTAAAGAAGCGTGTTTTGACATGGGTACTCGGTTCTCCGTGCCGCGCGCTTTACCCCTCCACGTTGTTCTCCGCACGGCACTGAAACTTGCCCCTCTTTGCCGAGGCTAATAATAGTTGACGCAATGTGCGGTATAGGATTAAATGGTTACTAAACTTATTTCTCTATATGCTATTCTAGAAATTTAGATTTAATTTTTGAAATAAAATGATTTAACATTAGATAGAACAAACCAGTAACATTATAGTTATTTTTTATTCCAGTGTTGACCACTAGCTTTTTAGTCGATAAACTTGGTCGTAGACCTTTGTTAATTACCTCAGCCCTAGGTTGCGCGATAGCCCTCGCCGCTGAAGGAATTTACTTCTACCTACAAGATAAAACCAACATCGAATTATCGTCATTAGCTTGGCTGCCAACTACAGCTCTCGCATTATTCCTAATAATGAACCCGCTTGGTATATCGACTCTAGCCTACGTCTTGTTGGGAGAGCTCTTTCCTGCTAATATCAAAGGAATAGCCGTATCCACTTTCACATTATACGGAGGATTGTTAGCGTTTACGGTATCAAAATTTTTTGCACCGATGTCGAATGCTTGGGGAATACATTCGGCGTTTTGGATTTTTGCAGTCGCTTGTTTTTTGGGTGCTATTTTCGTTTGGTTTTATTTACCAGAAACTAAAGGAAAAACTTTCGCTGAGATACAAGCGATGTTGGGAAATAAAGAAGAGATTATGGATGAAAAATATGTAAATAAAAAAATAGTTTCTTGAAAAATAAAAAAAATGGCGCAAAATAATTATCACTTTTTTAGAAATTAATTAATTAGATTGAGGCCATCATCTGTTCAAGTTTCCATAATAATTACAGAGTTTTATGTTTTCATCTAAATTTAATTCGAACTATATTCTATTTTTAATTCGGAGGAGTGTTTTTAAATTGAAGCGCCAAAAAATAGACTAGCTATTGGTCAGTTTTCGGCAAAAATTACCCTAGCGAAATTTAACATATTGTCGGCCGCCATATTGTTACAACTGCATGACGTTTAGATCGTATATACATATTTCTGAGAGCGTTTGTATTTAGTTTTTCTTCCTAAATTTGCGTTGTAGTAACAATTACGTAACTACAACTAATATAAAATCCTAGCTAATTTTAAAACTGCCGCCAAAAAGTAGCTTTGAAAAAGTCCATTGTGTAAATACGTCTTTCCATTTTACTCCTCCGAATTAAAAAATAGAGTATAGTCGATATTTAAGCAATATCTAGAGGTAATATATAATAATAACAACAATTGCAATCATTTGTTTCTATCTCAAATAGTGTACATTGAAATAGAATCTCTATAGAAAAGTATCTTGCTTCTCATTGCAATCAACTTGTAAATTTGAAGTATGGTTATTACCTTGGATGAATTAATAAAATAAGGTATAAGAAATAAAAGGATGTCACAGTTTATAAAGCTGTAGTTCTACTATAAGTATGGGATGAAAACGCATAATTATCAACAAAAACTGGAAAATAAAGGTTTTATTTCTTATATTCATTATTCGTATAATAAGGTAAAAGGCATGCAGATTCTTCTCACAGGAACATATTGTTACCAGTGTTGCCAATCGTATCATAATTATAGTATACGCATAGAGTAACCAAAAATTAGTGACTGTATCGGTACACCTGCACAATTGGCATTGAAATTGATGAAGTTCGCTACTATTTTGGCTCTTTCAGTGGCGTGTTTATGTAATGCGAAATTATTTGATTTATTTGAGGATATTCATTGAAATATATGTAAAAACACGTGTTCTTTTTCGCTTAAATTTATAATAATCTATACAAAATAACTACCTATACCAATACAATAAAAATGTCATACTGTTGCATAGTACCAACCTATTATTTGAAATAATCCTTCTATAGACTGCTAACCAAGCCTCGAAGTATTAAGTCTTATGTAATATAAGTACTCTTTTATTACCTTACATGGATTCACATGTGACTATGGTTGTTTGGAACTAGGAGTGTTGCTATTATCTAGCGCGCTTTGTATTTAAGGTAATATATTTGCCTTGTTTATCATATATCTCATCCATCAAATTCTTAGACTGTGAATAACCTATAAGGAACCTATGAGGATCCGCCCTCGTATGTAATTTTTTTATATTAAGAAAGCTGATTTTGGAGAATTGCATGGAATAATTGTATACCACTATATAATCGCAGAAAGCTAGCAACTAGCTGTTAAAACCCTTATATACCACTGTATTGCGCATGCTCCTCCCACTTTGCGTGTATTTTCTATCGTGATCTATCTCTTACTTTCGAGAATAAGAAATTTTACGTTTGAAGAGAATCACCACTATCTTTTTCTCGCAAAATATGTTCTCTCGACTCGACGTTCAGCGGGCGCATTTGATGTTGAGAAGATAGATGCAGTTTATATAGGGAAGAGGA
Organism: Trypoxylus dichotomus; assembly: GCA_023509865.1. Lineage (NCBI taxonomy): Eukaryota > Metazoa > Arthropoda > Insecta > Coleoptera > Scarabaeidae > Trypoxylus > Trypoxylus dichotomus. The sequence continues at coordinate 8,304,547 of CM042080.1, forward strand.
CGGTATTTGTAATAATATACATAAGAGAATAGATACGAATTGGTTTTTTGTAGATAATCGATCTACCTGTCATTTTTAGGTCAATTCAAACCGATAGATGGCATTTCGTAAACAATCGAATCAGTTGTAAATTTTTATTAAAACTTATATAATTATTTATATATAAATCAACTAATGTAGAACTTAATAATATACAGATTAATATAAAAGCACTAAATCCTTACATGTTATATAAAAATAATCTATGTATATATTAATATTTATATATTCAATCAATACATAACATGAAATATATGAAAAAGGAAAAGGATTTAATACTAACTTCGAATTATTACGATTACTTCCGTGAATATAAAAAAAAAGAAAAGAAATAATAATCAAGAATGATAATCATACTCGGCAAATGAAAACAGTCTGATTTTTATCTTAGGTACACTTGTAACTGTTGAGCGCACTGAACGAGTACTTTGATGCCGGGTATGAAGCTGGCCACATGGGAGAAATCGAAACTTTCAGCCAGTTCGGTTTGTATCCTGGGGATGCTAGCGTAGTCGCCGTTTTGTAGCATCTGACACATCTGGTGCAGTAAGGTTAGGGTATTCGGGGTTAGCTGGAAGATACAATAAGTAGTTATGATATTCGCGAGTAGTGAAGGCATCATATATTATAATGCTGTAAGATCGATGCCTCGATTTCCAATCAGTTAAAATTATAATAAACACGTGCATTATCGAATTATGTCGGTGCAATCTAAATCTCAAACCCTCTTTAATTATTGTTTTAAAGTTTCTTGCGTTGATCGAACGTCCTGTTGTGCCGATGTACACTTTGTCGGATGAGCACGGTGTACTGTATAAACCGGGTGTTGACAAGGGGTCCCTTCTTTCTTTGACCTTTTGGAGTAAGCTAGCCTTTTCGTGTTGTGCTGTGTCTAACGTTTCTGTTAAGAGGGGTAACCGTTACACCACAGCGCTTGTTTCAGGTAGTTCCTTCTGTAGCTATTCATCGCTGCATACTCTACGTGCTCGTTCGACTAACGTGCGCACCACTGTATTTTTTCGACCAGGGTGATGATTACCCTGAGAATATAATCAATAGCGCCATCACGAGTAAAGCTCGATCTAGAGACAAGAACGATCGGGAAACAGAAACGTTAGTCACATCATACTTACCGTACATAAACAACGTTTCAACATCCCTACGGTTTTCATTCCAACATGAGAAGTATCTAGTCTACTATGACAGGTCAAAGAAAAAAGGGACTCCTTGTCAACACCTGGGATATACACCGCATACCGTGCTCACGCGATAAAGTGCACATCGGCATGTTCGATCAACACTAGAAAGAGGTAACACGAGAGGAATGTGCGGGTGAAACAAATAGACAAATGGGCCATTCCCGAACATATCCACTCGGACTAGAATCATAGGATTAGATTCGAAGATACAAAAGTTGTAACATCAACTAAGAACTACTATAACCGATTAAATAAGAAAGCGATTGGAATATATAAAAACCCTAACAACTTCAACAGAGACGACGGGCCGAGACTGAACCGAATATGGATAACGGGACTGCGCGCATTCGTGCACGCTTCTAGCGCTTGCCACACACGCTGTTTAGCGGAGGGGAGAAGCATGCTTAAGGCAGCAACAATGTGCACGAAGCTAGTGACCACTTTACAACAGAAAACAGACCGCTGTCATGGTGTCTCTATATCCGAAGAAGGCGTTCGACAAAATTCGTCATGAAGGACTGTTGCTGAAGATGAAGGACTGCGACTTCCCTGCTAGAATCCTGAAGATCGCCAGAACATACCTCCAAAAAAGGAGTTTGCACACCGCCGTGAACGGTACTGGCTCCTCCGCGAGAGGCATGAAGTGGGGGGTCCCGCAGAGCTCCGCATTGGGCCCCGTACAGTTTACGATTTATATCAGAGACATTCCAAAACCATAGGACCACCGCGTGTTCAATGCCAACTACGCAGATGACACTGCGATTGTGGCAACCTCCAGACACTCTAAGATCGCCGTCAAACTTGCGCAGGCACATTTGGCGAAAGATCAATTCGAGAAAAACGCAAGCGATAGCGTTCACTCGGACGCATCAGAAGCTGCAACAGAAGATCACAGTTGCGCGGAGGTCGAATGGAGCAGCCATATTGAGTATCTTGGAACGATCCTTGATAAACGGCTCACCTTCTCCAAACAGCTGAAAAGACCAAGAACAAGTGCAATCGGCAGAATATCCCAGCAATATCCTCTTATCCAACCCAGCCCTTAATCTTAAAACGGGCAAAATGTTGTATAAACTACACATTCACCCCATCCTGATCTACGCCAGCACCTCATGGGTCACGGCAGTACCCAGCCGCATCCAATCCATCGTGAGAGTACAAAACCATTGTCTGCGGTTAGTACTCCATGTCCCCCGTAGAACGTGCTGAAAACCCTAGCCGACAGAGAAGACCTGCAAGAGTTCCTAGACAAGCTGACCAGGGGATTCTTTAAGAAAACCCTAGCCAGCGAGAATCCGGCACTAAAGACGACGACCACACAGAAGACTTACGGAGCAATTAAACACAGGACAGTAACTGAGTTTCTCAGAAAACCGTAACCTGTCAGGGAGCATCACTCATCTCAAAGATCCCACCGATCCTAACACTCTTTCTGTTTTAGGTAAAAGAAGAAAAGCTAGGAAGTACACGGAAGACTTCGAGGACTCAAGAAGATACCCAGATGCCCTCAGCAAGTTCCAGGAAGCCTATCAACGACAACGAAGCTAGTCCCTTCGAAAATGCGAACCGCAATTGTTCGCGAAACGTCAGGGACAGAAAACCTAGCGACAATTAATTAATTCCCTATTTTAAATGTGTCAGATTCAACATACCTTGCGTTCTCTCAAAAGGTCATACAACGTTTCTAACTTCCTTGATACGTCATCCAGTTTCCGCTTCATTTGCTGAAATAACGATCATAATTAATTCAAAATCAACGGAAACCTTACCAGTATTCTTACAGGATTATTAGCAGCACCGCTACATCTATTTCTTAATTCATCAAAAACCGTCTGCATATGCAGATGTTCTTCTGGGATTGGCGGCTTTTGAATCGGCTGCGGCTTCTCTATTTGCCCGATAACATTCGGTTGATGATTCACGTTATTACTATTGATGGCGTTAGTGGCGAAAGCATTAGGGTTTATGGGTTGCGTATTGAAAGCTGACGGGTTATATACGTCGCCAGGTGGTGGCATCGTCGGTTGATAACTGGGGAAGTTGCTTTGCGGTAATGGCTGACCGTACATTGGAGCTTGATTAGGGACGCTAGGGTTGCCGTAGATATTGCTCGGTGTACCAGACATAGGGGCAGCACCGTAGATCGGATGGGTTATCGGGTCTTGTGGTGGCAAGTCGGATTTCGGCTATCGTGATTCAAATAAGTTACATTCATTATTTACTTATACTAAAACAGTTACTCTCCCAAACAAAAACAAATCGTACATTTGGTTTTAAAAATAACACATAGGCAGTGTTAGTACAATCAAATTTATCAGACGAATCTGATTAGAAAAACCGACATATCAGGTTTTGCTATTTCGGGGTATGCAAGACATTCCAATAAATTCAACTAAAAAGTACCTCTCCAAGGCGATGTTTCCACAATCTCAGACCAGCATGTTCAGCTGACATGTTAACCTGTTTATTTAATTTAATAATTAACACAGAAAAGTATGAAATTATATACAGTGTTTCTTTTTCGATGCGAATATGAGTAACACTCAAATTTCTAAATTGAATGGCCTTTATTGTCAAAATTTTTGCAAAATGGCTTAACGAAAAGCAATGATTTAATTCCAGTGAATGTCTTTTGCAATGTAAGCTAATAGGAATCTATATTGATGATGCTGTAATATTTTTAATGTAGTAACTTTAACTTGGTGTTACACTGAATTTTTATACTATTGCACATTGTAACGATATTCAATGAAACTAATAAATCTTCTCATTACCTGCGATTTCATGGTTTTAGTAAAAGCCGGAGGATCATTCCATCCTGAATCGCTTTTCATTGGCGGGGGCTTCCCATACAACGCATCCGTTCCAGTAGGTACAGGAGGGGCAGGGGCCAATACAGAGGGCGCTGCTGGTGTTATCGGATTTAGAGGAGCCGTAGATGGAACAAACTGGTTCGTTGGTTGCGGAGCAAATATGGGTGTTGGATTCGTAGGCCTAAATCGATTTTGTTGCGGAACCTGCCCATAGGGGGCGTTATTGTCGAACGGAGTAGAACTGGGAGGAAGCACCGGTTGATTGAGAGCATTCGTCGGATTGAAAGAGGTGGGATTGTAATTGTTCAACGCGTTAGTATTGAACGTAGGTTGTGCGGGTATGGTTGGTGGTAAGGCAGAAGTAGGATTGATATTCATGTTAGGCATGGTAGACATGGTGTTGGATTGAACGGAGGGGTCTAAGACGTATTTAGCTCTTGAAAGAAGACCGGCGCCACCTGGATGTAATGAAATAATATTTATTTAACACATAGTATTTATAATATACAAGATTATAAATGGACTAGAACATAATATTAAAACTAATAATAAAAAGGCAATCAATCAAGTCTGAGTATAAATCTTGGGCTGCTTAAAATGAATTCAAATAGTGGATAAGTATAATTCACACATTCGACCATAAAATATTACCAAGTTGTTGATCTATTTGGTGTTGTTGATCTATTATATCTCATAATTATTGATATAACACGTTATAGTCCTAACCGGTCCGTACCCGACCCACTGCCCGCTATTTAAGTCGAATGTATGTCCTCTACTTTACCTGTCGATAAAGCACTACGTCAGAGAAGTATGGTGGGTTTTGGTGTAAATGTTACTTTGAATAAACTCTGATTACCTTGTGGGATTGAGCCAACACTAGGAGGTCTTGCTGGTTGCGCAGGAGGCGCGGGTGAAAATGTTCTAGCCGGAGGCGGCTGCCAAGGTTGCGTTAAACCTCCACCTCCAACCACGTTACTCAGAGGATTAGTATTAAATTGGTTATAGCCTGGACTTGGCGGATAACTCGGTTTCTGCGCAACAGGATGAAAACCTGAGGAAACGGAAGTTCGCTTTTGACCGTAAATAGATTCCTGACCCAAACAAACGTATAACCTATTCCTTAACTCGGCCACTTGTTCATTGGTCGAGTTACCCAGATAGTTAAGAGCGGTCTGTAGACTACCTTGCGAAGCTAGGATGAAGGCATAGTTCGATAGCAGATCGGCTAATCCTCCTGTAATCTGTAAGAATGATGTTTTAAGTGAAATCATTTAAAATATCATTGGCAGAATTAATATAATGTTTGTAACTGACTACGGACATAAAAATAGGAGTAATTCTGAAAAATGTTGTTATACAAGTTATCATATATCGGTTGTTCTAATGAGGAGTCTTTTCAATAGAATATATTTGTTTATAAATTTATGACTTATGACGTATTAATGGTAATAGTGTACATACTTCGCGAAAGAAGCGGCAGCAGATGGGCGACGGCACACCCCTGGCGGACGCGTTCGTGTCTGAGAAAACGGTCAGGAGCGCGATTACGAGGGGAGTCAGCGCAAATTGCAGGAAAGATGACAGGGTGCGGCAAACGGTCGGTGGACGAAATGTTTTATTGGTGATATAAACATGTTTCGTAAGGTAGGAGACCCAATTAATCACTGGGCACGGTAAATTTGAAGCTTATCTTTAGTCGAATAGGGCGTAGGCACAACGCTGGACACGTGTTATTCGATTGCCCGTATACAAAGGAGCGTAGGGCGTGAACGGAAATAGTGGCGATAAACGCCTTCGGGTGGTTCTGCGCAGGTGTCTTATGGGATACAGCTGCCGACTCTGCACCACTGCCTGGTCTTCAGATCTATAGAGTGCGGAATGTAGAACAGTATTTGCGCTGCTTCTTCAAGGCGGTTGGCTGCTGCCCCGTTACCTGGTGCACACAGAACGGAGGGACCGGATGTCGCAGCGCATCGTTTGGTCCTACGATCTAGGGCGCACGGCACGCGCAGTTTCTTTTTACAACGAGGCTTTTCCACACCAAAGCGCACAACTTTTATACTTTTAGATCGTTTAAAAGATAGAACGCATTTACGGGGAAGGCACGCGCGCTAGGCATATTAACTTCGTTGTCAGTAGATACTGCTGGTTTTCTTCCCCGTTGTTACAGAGAACCACCACGGAGGCAAGTGACGAAAGGAGGAGCGATCCCTTATCACGGAGGAGAAAGAGGATAGCTCCGACGAGCCGTTAGGAGCAGCGAAGGGACTACCGTTTGGACGAGGGAAACCTGAAGAAGGAAAAACGTGCCAGTTACCTTAGAACCCACTGGAGCCACCGAGAAGACGATCGGTGACAAAAGCACGCCATTCCGGAGGAGAGAAAGGACAACCCGGACGAACCACCAGGACTGCCTGGGCTCCTTTTGAACTGAAGGGAGGATACCTTCGAGCACTAACCCCGGAAAAGAAGAAGCGAAGAGAATACTTTGTCCGTAATTCATGACACTTGAAACTTGTAAAGAATACAATATTTAAGGGTCGATAAGGACCGGACTACTTCCTTGTCCTACTTGCACTTAGCCTAATAGGGAAGAGGGATACTCTTGCACTAGATTAATTGGGCTAAATTATAGCAGTTTCAGTTAGTTGGATTTGCATTCGTTTCGAAACAGTTGAGGACATCCAGTGTAGTGCTTCTGGCGGAGCACCAGAGCTAGAACATTTATTGTCATATAATTTAGTTTTTATTGAAATACAGAGTATAAATACTAATTATTATAAGATATCTATTGCAAACCAAGCCCTAATATTAGCTTTTTCAATACTTAACTAACTATAATAGGTGCCATGCGTTCGAAACTAACGTTCGTCAAGTACAGTACTATTTCGGGTGTGTTCGATATGCTCCCGCGTCACCATTCGCTATTGGGAAAATCATTATCGACGGCAAGGGGGTACAGTAACAAGGCCATGGAATACTTTACACACACTTTTCTACACCTAAAGACTCCTGGTTATGACAAGCTAAAATAGTTTATAACTACGTTTGGCCGCTCAACACAAAAAAGGCAAAGTTGATATATGGTAAGATTGGATGATATTACTTCATACTATATTGATGACGTGTACGCACTTTTACAGCAATTCTATAACTTGAAAAAATACTTCAGTTAGGAGGAGAAGCCATCACAGCTCCTATCTCACATCTTTTCTATTGTCCGCATTCGTTGTGTATGCGTTAAAATGTTACAAACTTACCTCCACAAGTCTGCCTTGGTGTTCGATAGCTTTCTTCAACAACATCACTAATTCGACAAGTTCTTGCAAATCATTCGTTGACTGTTGCGCCCTACCGCTCCACGAATTTACTAGCTGATCAAAACTACCTGAACATATATAGCAAAGTTGGGCATCTTGGGCCCATTTAGGATTGTTGATACTTTCTTCTAACAGCCTATTGCCCAAACGTTCTACAAGAATCAATTTGAAAACAAATGATAAATTAATTTTTAAAATAGTTTTTACCGCACAAGCTTGGATATTCCATTTCGTTGCAATGTCTCAAAATCCCTACTAAAGCTTCTTTCCAGTCTTTCAAGTTACAATTGTCGACAACATTACTCCAATCGTTGTTGATGAGGCTTGTAATTAAGGGAGATAGGTTGTTGTCGGTTTCTTTCAAGTAACGACATTGAGTTCTCATAAATAGTTCATCACCACCTAAAATGTAGTTGTGTTTGATACCAACAAAGGAAACATACAAGATTTTCTAGCAGAACTGAACTCAAAATTTACCACGATCAAGTTTACCATTGAAGAAGAAGTGAACAATCGCCTTCCGTTTCTAGATACTCTAGTCATACGCAATAATAATAAATTAGAAATAGACATCTACAGAAAAGAAACTAATTCCAACAGATTCATCACGTTTGATTCGCACCATTGCGAACAACAAAAAATGTCCGCGATTAGTTTTCTGGTCAATAGACTCGTCAGATTTCCGCTAAACAAGAGCAGGTATGACAAAGAATTAAAATATATCAAAGATGTAGCGAGGTACAATGGTTTCTCTTCTATGGATGTCGACCGTATTTTAAGGAAGGTCCAATACAAACAACACATCAGAAATTCCACGACTTTGACATCAACAAACACCGGTAACAAGAAATTTATAACTCTTCCTTTTCACCCAACAGTAAAAGGGTTAAGTAAAATTTTCCGACAACTAAACATGAACGTGTCTTTTGTGTCAAAAACAACTTAAAGAATCTCTTAGGGAATCCCAAAGATAAACCGGAGATGATAAAAAAGTCTGGAATATACCAAATCGCATGCAATGATTGTGAGAAAGTTTATATTGGACAAACAAAAAGGAGTATCGAAACGAGGTTCAAAGAACATATTAGACACTATCGTTTCGACAAACCTGAACTATCAAGCGTAGCAGAGCATATGGTAAAATCCGGACATAAGATTGATTTAAAAAATCTGACACTACTTAAAAACGTGAACTCGTATAGAGAATTAGACGCGTACGAAACGGTATATATGAAAAAGAACGGAAACTTGTTGAACAGAGAACCACCCCCAATTGCACACTCGAGTTTGATGGATTTATTACCATAGACCCTGTTAAATGATACGGTTCGCTTTCGGTCCATCCGTTCCTGTAAAAGGCATGAGGCCATCTAGTAGATTGTAAATAGTCATATGGTTAGAAATTTTAGAGCCTGCGTAGAAAATAATTTTGCATGTGTGATACAGTACGTTCAGTCGGTAACACGGTTGACAATGGGAGCCCACGTGCTCCCGAAACGCTGCGTTCCGCATAATTAATTAATTTGTGTGAGTGGAGTTTACTGCTATACCTGTGAAGCTATACCTGTAAAATGTAGTGTTTAAGCAATATTAATGCCTATCAATAATTCTAGGTTATGTAATTATTTGACATTTATAAACTTTGACAGATGTTAAAATTCAAGGCTAAGTTGATAGTTTTTAAATTAAAAAATTTACACACCTGTTCTTGCTAATATAATTGCCTCTGTATATTTCTTAGCTTTCATGCACAATTCAACAGCAACTTCTACATTCCCCATCAAAATGGCTTCCGTTATTAGCCCAACAGTATCTATATTAAAACCAAATAATTAGGTTATCGATTAAAACATGAGTATAGTGCATTGATTTCACTACTTACCGTCCCCTGTTTTAATATCAAATTGTTTTTGTTTTTGTGATTCACAAGATTGTAGCATTTTATCGAATTCAGTGCCTCCAAAATCATCTTGCTGTAATAAAATTATTTTTGTGTAAACATTTCATTCGAAAGTTTGAGCATACTCACCGTACTTAAATTTGAAACGCCATCGGAGACCTCCTCTACAGATAAGTTACCGAGAGCTTGATTCAACTTATTAGTTACATCTTCCAGTCTATAACCAAGCAAATTTAAAATTTCCAATAAGCTATTTTCTTCGAAATGTGCCCGAAGGAAATGCCAAATGTATTTTCTATGTTGATCGGTTGTGGTGTCAGCTTTGCTTCTACAATAATCTTTAAAATGATGTTAGGAAGTGTTGCGGAGCAGAGCAGTTTTATCAATGGTATACCTATAAAATTTCCATATTCCATTGCTTGCTCTAAAGCTGTTGATTTATCAACAAGATCAGCTTCTGTTATTACTTGACTAATATAAGCTGAATACACATCGCTTTCTATTTGACCCGATTGTGTGTTTTGTTTGACCTTCTCCGTTGTTATTGTAACAAGCTTGCCACCAAACTGAAACAGGTGAAATACACTTTTAAAAAAGTGTATTCATTACTGAGCGATACCACTTACGCCAAATTTAGCACAAACAGGTCTCTTCATCCATTTCGGCGCTTTGCTAATATCTGTACTGGCTGGATGAGTAGTCTGTTGAGGAACGGGTGCTTGTAAATAGCCCTCCATTCCAGGAAAACTATCAGCTATCTTATTAGATGTTTGAATTTGCATGTTCGAATGACCTATTCAGATAGATTTACATTGACAAATCTAATATTATTGCATCAATAGTAGTAATTACCTCCTGTAATGGTATATACAGAAATATGTCCATCGAAGCTAGGACTTCCTATTAGAACTGGGCTTTTTGGGCACCAAGCAACATCGAAATTCCATTGATTTGTCCTGGCCACTTCCGATAAGACCTCACCGCCAGGGTTCGTTGAATTTGGATTCCAGCAGAGTATTCGATTATCCTTACCAGTACTTACCAACAAATCTGGATCGGCGGGACACCAAGACATCGATAGAATTCCTCTTTGATGGTTTCCAAACGTATTCAATGCTTGCGTTGCGAATCTTAAGTCCCATAATTGAATTGTTGGTGCTTGATCTTCCTCTAAAATATTTACAAAGCAACTACTTTAAAGGTTGGTGATATTGACATGCGGTATAGATTATCGTTCATAAGTTTGATCCCACTGTATAACAAAATAAACTAGACAGATTATATCTGAAATTAACTAAAAATATTTTATTGGCGATATTGTTATGTTTCTTCAAAGTAACCAACTTTAGCTTTAATAATTGCTTGACAGATACGCGGCATCCTTAAAACTAATACCTCGAAATAAGATTCGTCCACAGCATTCTACACTTCCCGCAGAGCATTCCAGGATACTGCTTTGCCAGTCGGAGATTTTTTCTGGACCTCATTCTCAGTGATCCAACAATAGCTCTATGGGATTGCAATCAGGCTCTACCGCGGCCACTCCGCTAAGGATAGGATTCTTTCAGAAGATTTGTCTTGAAAATACGCTTTAACTACCTTTGCAGTGTATTTGGGGTCGTTATTTTGCTGATAAATGAACCCGTCTCCAATTAATTCACATTCAGTTCGTACTGCATCGTTTTGTAGGATGCTCACATCTTTTATCGTTCTTTCATTTGCTTTAACTAATTTTAATCTTTCCGCCTCTAAAGCAACCCCCTACCGTGCTGTTTCCTCCTCCATGCTTCACTGTTTCTGAAATACATCCACCTAATACTCTCTCTCTCCAGGATAGCGACGAACAAATGTGCGATGTTTACTAATAAATAATTTGTCCGTCCATAACACATTTTCTAATCATTTACACTCCAGTTTGCGTGAGATTTTGCTCAATTTAGTCTTTTCCGTTTGTGTATAAAACTTAACCGCGGCTTATTGCTATACGACCCCCTGATCGGCTTTTATTAGTCTCCGTTCTACTGTCGACACATTTACAGGTTGTCAATGTTGTAAATTGAACTCTACCGTAATTTGAGGTGCGGTATGGGGCGATTTCTTAAGAAAATCACTCGGATGTATTGGTTATCTCATTCCTTCGTTGATCTCGGACCTTTGACTTTGCTTTCTGTTCTGAAGCCTGCTGGTTTCTTACTTTCTTTTAATTGTCCTAACAAAACTCAGAAATAAATAGTTTTCGAGGAATTTTCTCCATTTGAAACATTTGTTTTGTGTAAAACGCATATTCTGGCGCGTTTCAATATCTAATTCCCTACATATCTTCCATAAAATAAACTAACAATGTGACATCGGCAATATACTGGATGCATACTGAATGAAACATTATTGCTTTATTGTCATCATAAAATTTAATACCCGAATGAATTGTTTTTGTGTTTGAATGGATATCGTAAATAGGTCTTATTGTTATGAATATACACTATCAACATTAGATTGTAAATGCCATTCTAAGAAGACTAGTATAAATTAGTAAGAAATATTTTTAAAATAGTTCTAAGTGTAACACAATATCTTCATCAATACCTTCTTATGTATGAGTCACTTCCTACAATATCTGAACTGTAGCATAGGTGCGATCAAACTTATGCATAGTAGAGTATGTAAATTATTGTTGTGACAAGGAAACAATACAGCATTGGATTTAATTTTGAAAATATTAACTTCTTTAATGTATAAGCAAATAGTTAAATGGAATAGAAAAGTAAGTTAGGTTAGGAGTATTGCTTTTGGAGTACCTCAGGGTCGTATTCTGGGTCCTTTGTTTTTTGTGGTATTCATGAATGATTTACCTTTCAACATTGGAAACTATTTGGCTCTGGAAACATTATATGCGGTCGACACATCCCTAGTGGTGTTTGCATCGAATGAAGTAGAATTAAGTACTAAAATGCATGCTGCAGATCTAGATGTCGAACAATGGCTTAATACCAATAAACTCACAGTGACCGCTGAGAAAAATCAAAATATCTGTGACAGTAGTAGGTGACATACAAAAAAGTAAAACAGGGCAGGTAGAGTACTCGGGTATAACATTAGGTAGTTCATTAACTTTGGTTTCAGAGATTGAGACGAATAAGGCGGTTGTTGGATGTCGAAGAGGCTATAGCAACATACTTTTGCCTATTTCATTCGACAATGATGTATGGAATTGCAGCATGGGGACATTCTTCGCATACAGTAAGAATCTTTAAATTACAGGAAAAAGCCATCTGAGCAATTGCCAATGTTTCACGACTAACATCATGTAGATCATTCTTTCAGAGTTTACAAATTATGACTGCCCCGTCAACGTAGATAATGGAGTAAATTATGCCGAATAAGATCAAACGTCATGAATCTATAATTTAGAGAAAACATTCATACATATCAAACAAGGTAAGTGAAAAACTTAAATATACCATTTACAAGATTGCATACCAACAGTACATCCATTGGCATGCGGCTTTTCAACATGTTACTTTCCGAAATAAAAGAGATGCAGGCATAACAATTTAGATTAGCAACAAAGAAGATTCTACTAAATAACGTGTATTATTCTATAAATGAATATATTTCCAATAATAATTTTAAAATTTGCTTCTATTGTAAATGGATTTTCTATGATGAAACTGAGTTTATTAAAGATTATTTATTTATTTAATGCAAATTAGTTCCATTTAATTCTTTTAAATTAAAAAAGAATACACTTACCAGATGCTATGCACAACTGAGTTGCAATCTGCGGATGCCATGCAACAGTTTTCCACCTAATTCTAGAAACAGTATCGGTTAATTTAATAATTGGTTCGTTTTTACGTAAGTCCCAAACCAAACATTTCGAAACAAAAGTAGCTGCTAGAATAGGTTGTACTGCTTTATTCCATTGTATTGAAACTATATCTTCATATGGTTGTGTTCTTGAACCTGAAAATTATAATAATAAAATTATATGCTAAACATAAACCCAAGATATCACTATAAAATCTCTGCGCTTTATGTTACATACCTGGAGTCATAGGTTTACTCGTGTTATTCATATCCCATATAAAGATCTCAGAGTCGCCAGCTCCTGTTGCCAATAAATTCTCTTGGAATGGGTTAAAATCAAGAGCATGAACCGCACCATTATGATTATTATGACTCGCCTCTAAACTTGGCTCACCAGCAAGTAACTTTCCAACATTATAAATTTGAATAATCCCATTATCGCATCCACCGACAATAGTGCCATTAGGATTACCAAATGAACCCCAAATAATTTTATGAAATCTGTGCTCGCAGTTCGTACTCCCATTCAATTCTGTATCTAAGCTAGGGTCCGACACATTTAAAGAATAAATTTCTAAAGATGCATTAGTGCTAAAGGAAGCATCAAATTGCTGAGCTGCTGTACCAGCTGCTAGTAATATCGATGGGTGTTTGATTGGCGACCAGGCGATATTAGCCGTACGTTCTATATCCTTTACCTTCATTGTACTTCTAGGAGAAGAAGATTCTTCGTGTAGTAGGTACTAAAACTGGAAATTTTCCGGTATTATTTTTGAAATAAGGTAATATGTATATTAGCGTAATGGTATCAAGTTTATTGCTTACCTCACGCGTAATCGACTAATTCATTAAATTTATACTTTTTCACTAATCCTAAGCCGATTTTCGTTGTATTACCGTAACTTCCAACGTGGCTAATCCACGAACGTACACACTGACTGCAACTTCTTTTACATAAACGTCAAGTATAGGCCAGCACCAGCCAGCATACGGCACAGAGCAGCAGACGATTCAGAAATTTTAGTAAATTCGATGTCGTGTAATTCGGCCAAGAAAATCGATTGAAAATTTAAAACGAATGGATCGAATAATTGTCGCATATATACACCGTCTATAAAAGCGATTATATACTTGATTTTCTAATAAGAATAAACTTAGAAATCAAATTTTCATTTTTCTTCTCATCGTTCAGCCAAATATTATTTTGTGAAATTAATAAATCTGGTAAAAGTTGCTCTTAAAAATGAACATACAACATTGTATAGCGCTAATTAACAGAGAAATGTTTTAAAAAGATAACTTTCAGTGCATGCATGTAATTTTTAATCATCGTTCAGCGTATTATCAAATGTGCGTCTTACTTCATGCTATTTTCGAAGTTTACGTGTTTATAGATTCATACACAAATATAACCTAAAAGAAGCTATTTTTTGTAGAGAGTAATATTGTTAATTTCGTTTAGAGTAAGTATGGTAGAGGACACGTCTAATACGAGTAATAAAACTAAGGTTTAGAGATTCCAATATTTTTAAAAAGCTAGAATAAGAAATTTGTACTTGTAGACAAAAGCAAGCAGCGATCGTCCAAGATCGGTATATGCATGGAGTGTAATTGACGTCCAGAAATGGTTTAAAAGGCATTGTCAAGACTATATAGAATACATTGATTATTTTGCCCAGCATGAAATAACAGGACGAAGCTTGCTACGTATCACGGACAATACACTCCTGAGAATAGGCATTATGAATGCCGAACATAGGGATGGTATATGGAGGGAAATTCTGAAGTTAAAATTGAAAACCGATATTGTGGAGTTAAAGGATTTGGAAAGCCGTAATATGACAAATTTGATCGAATTTTGTGCAGCATAATTCCGGTGAATATAAATAATTTATTATAATATACATCAATAAGGTTTATAATTCAGAGGAAACAATATACTTATTTAATATATCATTTTATTTTGTGTCTCATAATAAGTATATTTAAAAATAAAATATTTTATATAATAAATATCGCATAAATAAGTTAAAATAATAGTAACAAAGGAATGCTTGCGAAGTGCCTATAATTCACATATGGTTGTATTAAAAACAAAGACAATATTCTTTTTTTTACAAAAAAAAAACACAGTTAAACATTTAATCTTAAAATATTTTTTTATTCTGTAGTACTTGCATTACTCGCTTCATCGTTTTGTATCCCACTGTCTTCATTAGTGTGTTCCTTTTCGTTCTGCATCATATAGTGCTTAATACCCTGTTCTAACATTGATCGTAATATTTTACAATCTTTGAATATGTCCATTTCGTCTAGATTCGGCCGTTTTTTTGAACGCCTAGTGGGGGGTGTATCTTCTGAATCTTCACTGCCTGTAGACGTTAGGCGTTCCAGAAGGGTGCCGACCATGGGTATTAAAGTGATAAATTGGGTGCCGACTAATTTTTCAAACCTTAATCGTTGTTTCTCCATGTCTAACCTTTGGCGTTCTATGTCCAGCCATTCTCTTTGAATCATGACTAGCTCCTTAAGTGTATATTGCAAATCTGGAATAGTACAGAAAAATAATCGTAAGAGGGAGAATAAATAGACACAACACGGTTATCGCAAAACCTGGTTTTCTCCCGTAATGATTTGAACGTGAAAAATATTTTCTTTTTTAACATAATTCAAATTGTCTAATAACATGGTCGATATTCAATTTTTCATTATACAGGATGTATCTAATATAACCCTAACCCTCTTAGTATGTGATTCCTATATTGTTAAGAAAAAAGATACGCTTCGTCTATTTTCAGTTTTTACCTGCGTCATAGTTTTGTCGTATCAGTTAAAACAATCTATTTATTTGAAATCTTTCTCAAGTACTGTTGCTGAAAAAGGAAGCAAGATTTGCGTTAGTCTAACAGATAAAGATCTGCTTCACGTATGGGCAACCTTTGACATATTGTGGACCAAATTTTAGTGTGCAAATACGTTCGCGAGCCGCATTTAAAAGTAGTGCGTTTTAAAGTAGTGTTCATTACTTTTAGCGATAAATATCAGACATGAAATAATACGACAATGTTATTATAATGCAATTTATTAAAATAAGAAAATGAAATGAAAAAAATAGGTACAATATTATAATTAAATCGTGATTTTTTTTCTTGAGTTTTTCAAAATGTCTCGCAGACCGGATCAAATGTTACAGCGGGCCGGTTGTTGTCCACATATGATCTACTTGGTTTGATTTTATTAGAGTAAGAGACAAGAATAATGGTATATATATTATTTAAGTTACGTGAACTGTTTATCTTCTAGTGTTTGTTGTCGGTTGTCAAATGTAGGTTAGTATCGTTTTTTTTGTAAATAGTTCCTGTAAAACATTAATAAACCAAAGTTGATTAACTTTGTCAAAATAAAATAATTTGCGCTACAATACATTAAATTTATTTTCAAATTAACTGTTTATACAGCATTTAATTTGATCAAGATGTATCGATTTGTTTCATACAGATAAAAATCAATGACGTAGGTAACAAGTGAAAATAGACAAAGTGTATATAAATATATATGTAAAAACTGGTCTATTTTCACTCATTTGATAGTAAAAGAAATTAAAAATATATGAAGCTACGGTCCTGACTATCTCCACTATTGGCGTATGTAAAATGTTAGATTACTTTGTTTAACTCAATATTTCTATACAGAGACTCGTTTTCAGTTAAAACTGCTCAGTCCCAGTTTTCCTTGAATTATTGAATTGATGTAAGATTTCTTGAAATAAGTTTTAAAACATTTCTCTCAGCACTTGCAACGGTCATCGGTAAAGTTATATTTCAAAATTGTACAATTTGTTTTTGAGGTTGAAATATTCGAAAGCAGCTTCCGTTGCATTTATCTTGTCGACTGCGATGTTCACGGACCCTTGATGAAACCATATTGATACTGATATTGTGTACGAACCATATCCGCACTTCTGAGATGTGATTATCAAAAAATTCTTTAAAAATTACTATGCTATTATCAAATGATTGAAACATCGCTTACATCTATTATAATAGTATTATTACTTTTGCCTCTAAAAATGAGAACTGAATAACCCCGCGCTGAGTAGTACGGAAAATTTCAGTACCCAAATGCGACTATTTTATTTAGATTCTGTGTCCTATTTGAACAACTGCAGTTGTAATTTTAATGAAATCGAATTTTTCAAATGGATAGGCTTATGACGTAAAATTAATTGGAACTACGTTTCTCACCCAATGATGACCTTCAGAGTCTATTTGGGTGAATTATTGAACGAAGATCAACTTTTTAATGAAATCGCAATGTTAATTAATCTTTTAACTATTGAAAAAATCAACGAGTGGAATAATGAAGGGTGATGAAGATCGGTGGGTTGAGCTCTTCAAGTGTCTGGGTGCAGATAGTTCCAATTTAATTAAAAGGGAGAGTGGATATCTAAGTGCATTAACGAAAAGTTCTTACTAATTAAGATAAGCTAATTTATTTTTTCAAGAAGTTTGACATGTTGTATGTTTGATATTTGTACTTTTTATGATGCTCCAGTATTGCTCCAACATAAAAACATTAAATTATTAGCACTTATTTGGTATTTCATTTAACTTAAGCAACTTTTTTGCGAAATAATTTGTAAAAAAGATTATGGTTAACGTATACACAATATCCTTACTTCTGCAGTTGTTTTGGTCTTTAATCCCTTTACTACTCTAGATGAGTATATTCGTCCCAAGCTTTCATGGAGCCGGCTTGTGCCTATATACTTCTCAATAACACAATTACTGTATGAACAGCAGTAGCGTTCGTTATTATAGCAAAATGTTAATTATGTATATCGCACAGAAACTAGAAAACGTGATTTTTTAATGTAATTGAGTGGATCTTGGACGAAGTTGATGGGGATACCCAAAATAGCAAAGCGTACGCCTAGTTTAGCTCCTCAATTTCTAATGTTATACCCGCCGTTTTTTGATCAATTTAATGTAAAAAGCTGTGATAATTTTTTCAGGTATCCATTCGCTCCTTTTCAGAATATAGGGTACCCTAAACGCAAGAAAACCTCTCGTTATTTGCGTCAATATCTCTAGAATCACGAGAACATATTAAAGAATGCTTTGGACAACTTTTGTAGTATTAAATAGCAGCTACTATCAGTGTGAGGATAATCCTCCGCACTCTTAATTCTTTCAAATGTAACGATATTTTTATTTACTAAAGAAATATAAAAATTACGTTGAATTGACATACACAATCATAAAATTTCTAATTTCGTTTTAGTAAGTTCTATAGGTTTAAATCTTTAAGATAAAAATAGAAAATAACGTGGTATGCTTTTTAGAACGTTAAAATCTAAATGATACATTGTCCAAAACTTACCGCTTGTACTTTTATCACTAATATGTGAATTCACATGAGTCTCTTTTGTCTTTTCCTGTGCTTGCTGCGGTTGCAAGCTGTTTAATATAAGTAGAGGAACGGGTATTGAGGGCATGGTTCCAGCTCTAACGCCATTCGTGGTGGTTGTTTGGGCAGTTTGGAAATTCTGCGTCGGTAACGCAAAACTAGGTAGTATTGTCGGTAAGGTCTTATTGTTCGTTTCTGACGTACTGGCCCTCAGCTGTTCTGTACTCTTAACTGTCACCAGCGGAGTCGGTTGTAATGGGGGAGGTGTTACACGTTCTTCGAATTCCGATCTGAAAGATAAAAAAGTATGACACCTGTCAGATTTTCGCCTTCTTTAGAACGCGTTTTCTTAATTCATTGAAAATTTGCTTGGAGAAAAAGTTAAGTTACCGATAAGGAGGAAATATTAAGGTTTTCTTAATGCTGCTGCAGTGCGTATTCATTATTTTCCTTCGATCAAAAAGATATTGACGCTAAAATTGATTAAAACGTCATGTGCAATTTATATTTTACCTGCGAATTAAAAGAAATGCCTTTAAAATCATTCATATACCTTTTCTCTTAACATTTCTTCGTCTTATTTCGCCATTTTAACGTTTTGAGAGCGATTTTACAGCTTTCCAATACATGGCAGCTCAGTAGAATTGCTACATATAAAACAAATTTAGTTGTTCACCTTCGAATGTTTCTTTTAACGCTATCTAAATTTAAATATGGTGAAATACAGCGATTTTGGCGCTTACGGCAAAATATATGGTGTCATTTTATTGGTAGCAACTGGTGCCTAACTTGTTTCTAGTAAAAAAAATGTACTGTTGCATTTATTTTGTTTTTGGTTGATATCTCGAGGACATTTGAAAAGTAACAGTAATAAGAATGTTTATCACTTACCCTATGCTATCGTTCGCCTCAAATGATTCCAAATCATCGTTCAGATCAATGTCGATTTCCTGTTTTATGTCCTCGCATTTTGGTCCTTCTAGGAAATTCTCGTATAGTGTCTCTTTGCTCTTGTGTCCCTGTTTGCTCAATATGGCGTCCATTGCTTTAAAATGCGGCCAATCCGGATCGATGGTGCCTAAACCAGTACCGGATGCCATACTTCGCTTAATGCGATGATATAAACATTTCAGATTTCTTATTCTCGTCTTTATCTCGTCTGGGGTTCTGTAAAAACCACGCTGTTGCATGTTCGCGGCCAATATACGCATAACGGGGGCTTTTCTATGTGTTAAAAAGAGCTTATTTTGTATTGTGGGATTACCCCAAAGTTGTATCAATAATTTTGTCTCGTCTTCGCGGAAATTGGCAGTTCTTTTCTTTTGTACCGTTCTCATTTGTGCGTCCATCTAGAGATAAATCTTTCTTGTAGTATCTGCTCAGTATATTTTTTCTTGTAGTCAGATTTTGTTTAAAACAAGCGCTTACTGATTGTTTTTTATGTGATTAAACGCGTTTATTTTTGGCGTCTCACTTGTTTATCAGGTTGCGACGCCACTGCCTAATCACTCTAAGGTAACTTAAATGGGTTAGGGACGGAGAAAAACAAATGACGAAAAATTGGCCAGTTAGAGGTGTTGTTTTAGGGGTATCTGCTCTACTTTAAAAAAAAATCTTGTGTTTTGTTGGACATTTTTAAAAATGAGTAGCAACAGCAGAAAATTCAAGCGTTAAAATTTATTATATTTAAATTAACTAAATTTAGATTAAAAGTGTATAATAATATAACTAATTATTAATTTTATACGTACGTAAATTAGGATGTTATTCTATTTTATTATTAATCTAGTCTTTCTATTTTAAAGTGATTTCTCAGAAACGTTTTCCGCAAATATAACCCCAGTTAAATTTGATAGCTATAGAAATTGACGCGCTCATAATTTTCTTTATTGAAAAACCCTGTATAAAATAAACTATTACGAAATATGTTTTGTAAAGCGATGAAGAACTTTAGTGTTACATTTAGAACAATGATATAGCTGAAAAAGTTTGTGTATCAACGTTGTGTTAGAAATTGAATGGCTTTATTTAGCGACTAGAATATAAATAACAAGCAGTTTGGAAGTATTAAATAACAGAAGAATTAATTATTTCAAAGTTATTATTTTGAAAATATTTTTGTATCAATTTCTTGCATTCTTTTTGTAAAAAAATTTTGCAGTATTTTCAGAAAATTTTGGAATTAGTACCGAACAAATAGTTGCATATTGTTACTATTTGTCTTGTATATAATAGATAAGGCAAAATTCACGTTATGAATTTAAGAAAAGGATAGATTAAATAAATTATTTTCAAGAAAAGAAAACTAGGTATATAAATTACGCAATAATACTAAATCCTTTTATTGTAAATCTGCAAAATTCAGGTAAATAAATAAATTTTATTAAGTAGGGTTAAATGTTTAAGTAAAGTAATAGTGACAGTAGTTTTATTTTGAAATACCGCATTGGATTAAAGTGACAGTTTATTAAATACGGATTCAATTGATTTTTCGCGATAGTTGTATCGTTATATGGCCGTTTCTGATTCCCTATTATCGACAAAACACTCTTCGACTACCTTTACTACGTACAACATACAAGTAATATTATTTTCAAGACGACAATAAGCGAGCTTAACATTGACGGACTTACCTAATGCACTTTACCGCCAAAGCATCTGAATCTAGCCGTTCGTTTATGCAGCAAAGATAAGACCGAGCGTTGCACGTTACGTGTACGAAGGTTCGATTATTTATATTAGTTCTTATTTTAAGTTGTTCTCAGCAAATAGCCAGGTGTTCGTCATAATACAGTCTTTCGCTGGTTTTCGTGCGATAGAAGGGATGGTTAGGCAAGTTGCGAACGCCGTCAACAACGACTCAGACCCGATAGAAAAATCGGGGGTTCTCAACCACCCTACTGAAGTAAAATCGATATGCATGCGCAGGCCTAAACCGTAACACTTAAGTCCGTATATAGCCTACGTTGTGTACGCTAAAGAATACGGAATAAATACGGGGATGATGTAGTAGCAGCGTATGACGATCGGTGTACTTTCACCCCTTGTTTCGTTGTGCTGTACTATTTAAGGGTCGCCGGTATTAAGCACGGTATAGATCTTAATACAATTTGAACTCGTATCATCTGTTATAATTCGAGGTTGGATTTTATGTTTCCTATTATTAAAAATATAAATCTAACATTTGGAATATGTCCGAAATACGTTGAAACAACGAGATTACCAGCATAATAAAAATACACACAGTTATTCACGAAAGTCTACATATACCAGTAAAAGCACATTAGTAATTGTAATACTACTGAGTTATTTTAAATGTTTCAAGACAGTTTAAATTTCGCGCCTTGCTAAATTTTTGTCACGTTGGCGATTTGGTTTTGAATTCGTAACCAGTAGCGTAGCAAACAGATTTTGGATGGGTAATAAAATATTGACAACAGATCTTCAAAAAATCAATTTCATATTGATTTTCTAAACAAAATGGAAAATAACACTGATAAACAGTAGCTCTAAGAAGAACAGATTACAACTAAAAATGAAGCAAATAATAACGAATAAAATGAATATAAATAACGAATAATAAATAACGTGCCGCACAGGCAGTTGACAGGACCGGTACTCACAATGGCCACTCTTAACATGTCAAATCCCCTAGAATCCACGGCGCGAAATCTAAACTGTCCTCAAACATATAAAATCACTCTGTATTATAATGTAAAACTAAAAATATATAGTTAGGCGGTTTCAAGTAATTTGTATCCCTACTGAAAAAATATATGTACAAAATCCCCTGAAAATCTATATACTGGTTAAAACAATGTACACTACCATCCATGGAAGTTTGGCCAAGTAACAAAAATTTTAAAAATGAAAAAAAATAAAAGACAATTAATAAAAGGAGTTTTTTATAGAGGTATAAAACTTTAAGTTGGCAACACTCTTTTAGCTGGCGGCAATTTTGTCAGCTGTCAAGTGATTTGTGTTTAGTTTGGTTTGGCATTTCAACATGAATAGACTGACGCCTGAACAACCCTTCCAAATTGTGCAAATTTATTTTGAAGATCATGGTTCTGTTCGAAATACGTATCGCGCACTACGTCCATTTTACGGTCAACATAATCGGCCACCAGAGCAATTAATTCGGTTAACTACGGAACGTTTTCGCACCACGTTTACTCTAAATGATAATACGCATCCACAGAGACGTCGTACAGTGCGTACAGAAATCATTGCTGCAGTAGAACGTAGCGTAGAGAAAGACTCGTATTAGTCTATCCGCCATCGTGCACAGGAATTGGATATGTGTCCATCCACTTTATGGAAGATTTTGCGGAAAGATCTTGGTTTGCGTGCTTAAAAAACTCAACTCGTGCAAGATTGAAGTTGATTCCGATTTTCATAAGCGAATTTTGTTTAACGATGAAGCTCACTTTTGTTTGAATGGATACGTTAATAAACAAAACTGCCGTATTTGGAGTGATGGTAATCCTCAAGTATTTGTTGAGACACTGTTACATCCAGAAAAATTGACTGTCTGGTGTGCTTTATGGGCTGGTGGAATCATTGGTCCGATGCTGGTCAGAACGTTATAGTCAATGGTGACCGCTATAGAACCATGATTACTGAGTTTTTCGTTCAGCAATTGAACAACCATGATGTGCAAGAGCTGTGGTTTCACCAACATGTCACACAGCTCGTACCACAATTGATTTATTGAAGGAAACGTTTGGTAACCACATAGTTTCACGTTTCGGACATGTGAAGTGGCCTCCAAGATCGTGCGATTTAACGCCGCTAGACTATCTTCTGTGGGGATATGTGAAGTCACTAGTCTACGCCGATAAGCTCGTAACGATTGACCACTAGGCGGACAACATTCGCCGCGTTATTGCCGATATACGGCCACAAATGTTGGAAAAAGTCATCGAAAATTGGACCTCCAGATTAGACTACGTCCGAGTCAGCCGTGGCGGTCATATGCCAGAAGTCATATTTAAATTATAATGCCAGAAGAATATCTTTCGAATAAAGTAAATTTTATGCCAATTTAAACAATTCATCTTTGTTTTATTCCATTTCAAAGTTCTATACCTCTATAACAAACACCCTTTATTAGAGAAATAAATGTATTACTAAAAATAACAACTATCATAATCTAACGAAAAGTTTTATTTTTTTCTATTCATTGTTAACAATATTTTTAAATATTCTTTTCGTCAAAAAATCCGTCTTTTGCATTGATTACCGTCCGAACAACTTGCACCATCCTTTCGATTAATATTTTGAGGTTTTCGCCTGGAATGTTGATCCACTCTTCTGTACCTTGGAAGTAGGACCGACCCTTCGAAGTCTTCTATCAAGTTCATACCGCAGTAATTTAATAAAGTTGAAATCTGGACTCTGTGATGGCCATGTCATAACTAGTATCTGTTTGATTTTGGTCATCCAAGTACTGTTTGCATATTCGGATCGTAATCTTACATAAAAGTAAAATTCTCGCTGATTAGTCGCAGCCCAGAAGAAATGGCACGAGTCTCTAATACTTCGCGGTACTACTCTTTCCGCATTATTCCTTCTACTCGATGTAACGTTCCTGTTCCTGAGTAAGTAAAGCAATCCCAAACTGTGACTGAACTGCCACCGTGTTTTATTGTTGATGTAGTGCATTCGGGAAGCATCTTTTCATTAGCGTTAATCCATAAAATATTTTGCCACTGTTCCTCCGTCAAATCCCGACGTTCACGGGCTCACTGTAGCCTTTTCAGTCGGTTATCTCGGCGTAGCAATGGTTTACGGTCTGCCACGCTATCGGATAAATTTCCTGCGGTGAAATTTACCGGCGTTTGACGGTGGTAACTGAAATCGGATGTTCACGTACGCGATTGAATTCCCCCGCAATTTCTGGTGCTGTTTTTCTACGATTTGGCTTGCTTGATAGTTGTAGTAGGTGATCGTCTGCGAGGGTGGTTATTTGTGAGGCACCTGGACGGTCACGGTCCTTTAAGTCGTCTGTTTCGTGATATCGGCGGATGGTGTATTTTACTGTCGACGCGGCTAGATTTACTTTCTCACCGATTTGCTTGCGGAAGAAACCTTCTATATGTAAAGTTATTATACTGCATCGTTTAGCTACACCTATTGATTTACGACGCGGTATTTCGAACGAATTTCTGCTTGGTCCCATCCATACAACTTATTTAATAAATGGATTATAATAATCCTCTATAGATGAAGATGACTGTTCCGGGCCATAAAGTGCTTAATTACTTCTTTTCTTCGTAAAACTTTCACTATGTGAATTACAGATGTGGTTTCTGGGATTAAGAGTTATCTACAGACGAAACAAAGGTTACCTTATTCCAATCTGATGACGGCAACCTAACGCTGAGTTTAATAAAGAAAATATGAGGTTGTAATATTGGTGACTGGGATAGGAAATATTAAATGTCAATATTTTGAAGGCAAATTTAATTCAAAGTGTTAAAAATTGGACCTTCGAGAGAGATGGATATTCCAACAAGACGATGATACTAAGCATACGTATTATCTGGCAATGGAATAGGTACTATATAATGTGCCACATCAACTTCAGTCTCTCCCTCATTCGCCAGATTTAAACCCTATTGAACATTTATGGGAAGAATTAAAACGCCCCTTAAGAAAAAGACGACTCCCTAGATTAAATACTGCAATTAGTGCTAACGGTGGCATTACAAAGTACTAATTTATTATAGATAGTTTTCCACATACATTTTATGTAGTACTTACGTATTGTGAAATTTTGTATACACATTTTCTCGGTTTTTTTTTTCTATAGGAAAACAATTTACTTGAACTCGCCTAACTTTATATATTTTTACTTTTACATTAATTGTATTGCAACTATTAATATACATAAAATCTTCTTTGTAGTGCTTATATTGCGATTTTTACTGGTGTATGTTGTTTTGGGGAGTAGCTGTATATTGCATAAAATTAAGGAGCAGTGTATATATTTAATATTGGCGTATTAATTGAGTCTTTTCAGTTTCTTGAACAGAAAGTCTTATATTCTTGTTAAATTAAGCGGAATATATTATTTTATTAGATGAAGTTCGGTAGAATACATATACGACCGTCGAATTGCCCAATTACCCATTTTTTAAATATTCGCAGATAAGGCTCGGATAAATACAAATTGGAAAACCGTGTAATTGTTTGGTTATAAGTCTTGGGAATGTTGCATTTTGATCATTTTTCACATAAAAGTCCGCTATAGTTATTACTAAAGACCGGATGATATGCGCTTTGCATTATTACCTAAAACTTCAACTGCAGTGGTTGGCTGAGCAAACTATCTTTATAGTTTAGATTTAACGAGTTTTGAAACTTAGTAGATACAGTATCGAAGTTCAAAAATGTGTCGGTGTGGATAAAGAATTAGCCTTACTTGACTTTAGATAAAGAAGAAGTGTTCTGCAAGGCAAAGAATGGTAAGTTTTCATTATAACGTCCTTTTTAAAATTCTGAATAATTTGAAGGTAAATTTAAATTAAGTTTTGATTGCATATTTTTTAATTTGAAGGCAAATAAGGTAATTAATTACAATACTATGCCAAAATAATATTTACTTTTCTTAAGGTAAG
Organism: Trypoxylus dichotomus; assembly: GCA_023509865.1. Taxonomy (NCBI): domain Eukaryota; kingdom Metazoa; phylum Arthropoda; class Insecta; order Coleoptera; family Scarabaeidae; genus Trypoxylus; species Trypoxylus dichotomus. The sequence goes on from CM042080.1 coordinate 8,330,662, forward strand.
CTGTGAGGTAACAGGTAGATTACGACGTCATCACCGAGAAACAAAAAGGAAAAGACTTTTTAAAGACAGTTTTTTGTCGACATCATCAAAACCATGCAATTAATTCTTTAATTACGAACGTCTAAAATATTTATCAGAGCACTTTTTTGCATCCAAATGTAAAAAGAAAAATTGATGGAGTACATGATTAAATGCAGCCATAATTTATGCGAATAACAAAAGAATATTAAATTTTATTCATCTGAATCAATAAAAAAATCCAAAAGTTTATTCGAGACACTGGAGATTATGGAGCAAGCCATGTGTATTAAAATTTATTAACGGTTCGGTGGCGCAGTGGTAAGAGGGCGAGCAATTGAATTTGGCAACTCAGATATCGTGTGTTCGAAAACAACATTTTTCGGGTGGGTCCTGCATGCTTCTGAGTCACCATTCGTCGTTGGGAAAATAATTAGCGACGCTTCACCCTTTACGGGGAGGGGGTGCAATAACAAAGCCGTTGAAAACTTTATACACACTTTCCTACATTATAAGACTCCTGCGGTTATGACAAGCTAAAATAACTTATAACCTTGTTGGGCCACTCACCACCATAAAAGTTATACCAAGGCTTGATGCTGTGGGATGGTGCAAGGCCATACTAATCGTCAGAAAGTGTTTGCTAGAACTTCATAACTATGCTTATGTAAATACATTTCGAGGACCTTGGCAAAATTATTTGATATGTCTATTGGTTTCAATGACCTATCTCCTTTCTTGTAAGTTTTGGGGAAATGGTTTTGCTTATAGACAAATTGTTACAGTCGATATAGTGTTACAATCGGTAACATAGTTGACAATGCAAGTCAGGGCACTCTTGAAATGATGCGTTCCAAATAAATTATGAATTTGTACGGGACGGAGTTTACTGCGATACCTCCGAATTATACAACCGCATAGTCCTTGCAATCGTGGTAGTTTGCTGTAAACATAATTATTATATTTTATTATTTGCTATTTGGTTTGTATTATATCTTATCACCATTCTCTTTTAAGAATTTTACAAAGTCGTATAGAATGTTTCGTTTAAAATAAGTAAATTTTTGTCGATTGTAAGTATAACTAGAAGCTGTAAAGATGTCAATATATTTTAGTTCAATTAATCAAATTTATGTTAGTGCTCCATTACATTTTCAGATTTCATCGAGTCCTGTTTCTGGGACATCTGTATAATTGGAGCTTTTACGACAAAAGAATGTATTTAGTGAAAGTAATTCTTGATTAATAAAACAACTGCTATTATTTTAGAATTGTAAGTATAGAAAGATTATCTTTTAATGAAAGCCAATTTGTAATGTGATGATCTGATGATTAATAAATTAGAAATGTCCATTTCCAATCGTTTATTTTTTTACCAGATTAATCGATAATTACCATGCAAGGAACTTAAAGGTTGATTAATTGATTAAAAAGGATTTATTTTATAATTTATACTTCTACTAGCTGTTTGTATGTATTTGTTTAAATAAATGTTCTATATAGAGTTACAGAAAATAATGACATCTAATGTTGCTAAATGAAACTAGAATTATATTCCAGGTATCTGCTTTAACAATTCGTACAAAGTAATCGTGATAGCGACAGCGTAATTGATTGATAGATGGCGCAATTGACGAAAATTTTTATTTTTCTCATCTGTCACTAAATAATGCAAGAAATCAAAGTCAATAGATTTTTAATGTATTTATTTTTTGTTATTAATTAAATACGTATATACATCCTAACGATTTATCAGTTTTATTATTTAGTATATAAAATATAATAATAACTATTACGTATTACACGCATTCTAGATTCTACCGATAATTTTTCCCCAGTCTTTTATTTTCAACAGTGCATCATTGGCTGCCTTACCCATAATTCCCTCCGAAGAATTTTCTGGCTCATATTTTAAGATATGGCTGGCTTCTTCCAAATACCTTACCACTTCCTTTAATCTCTGCTTGAGGATAGATTTGGAGATGCTCTGATTTTCGAATTGTCTCGAAGTTAATATCATTAACGGTGCATGTAGTTCGTATAATGTTACCCCTAAAAAGGACACGTTACATCTCTATTCGAAAAGGAAAGGTTGGGCATATTGATAGGTTTTACCTCTAATTTTTGTCAATCCCGGTTCGACGACGTCGAAAATCTTCAAGATCTCCCTGCAGATCTCCATTTTCCTATATAGTAGATCGTCTGGCAATTCGTGGAGGAGATATCCTGTTATTTTACCGTACAATTGGCTTAGGGATAGCTTTACTCCTAGGCATAAGAAGTGTGTGGGATGTAGTACGTTTCTGTATTTGTCAAGGAACTTTTCCATGGATTCTACGTCGTTGGCATCAATAAAATCTAGTTCCGTTTGGATTCTGAAAAATTTAGAAAAAGTGTTCCAAATTAAATGCATTTATAATCCAAACCGAAGAAAAATATATCAAAATTATATTTTTTCAACCGAATATCTTACAGGGTCCGTTAGTGAAGAGGGAAAATTTAGAAGTTTGATTATTTTTTTGCATTTATGCGAAGATGTTGAATTTTGCGTAGTACATAAGCCTATTTAGACAACGTTTAGCCAGTGGTTTTTAAATAATTTTAATAATAACCTTGACAACAGCTTTTTTCTGACGAATCATGGTTTTATCTGAATGAATATGTTAACTCACAAAATATGATTCATAAGTTTAAACACCGAACATGAATTTCCACCAAGATTTTGTGGTATTACCCCCCTGTGATTTCTTTTTATGGCCTTTCTTATAGAGCTGCGATGATAAATATAATTTTTCCTATTGCAGTAAAATTTAGAACTTAAGACATTTTACAGAAATTACTTGTGGCCATTTTTTATAATAAAAGCTTTTTTCCGAAGCAAATTATACTTTTCAATACATCACTGGTGGCCACGTTTTGTGGGACACTCGGTGCCTTGCTGTTCGTCGATTCCTTACGAGATACATAGCTAAATATGGCTGTAATATTAAAGTTCCCAGGCTCTTTACAATTGCGGCAAATTTTATGACTGTATGCTATTGATTGTCATTTCAAGTTTAACATTAACAATTGGCAGTACCTAATCACTTTTTAATTAGAACTGAAGAATTTTCCGTTTTATAGCGTGGCCGTATAGGTATAAAGGTTTGCTTTAGGAGCAATTAGTTTCTGTGCTATAAAGCACTGTTATTATTTTGCATCCATTAAAATATTGCGTCGCATGTAGATGCTGAATTACCCAATACTTAACTGTTGCTTATCGAAATATTTACGAAAAATTGTTTTTGCTGTATGCTGCACACAGTTTAATATTTCGATTTTTATTTTACGTGTTATTTAAAGCATGCAAAATATTTCTAAAAGAAGAATTTTTTGATCACGGATTATCTTTAACAGCGCGCTAAAGTTTTAATTTCTCAATAGATGTTTTAGCTCTATTAGTGGCATAATTTTAACTGTACTGTTTAAGGTAAAATATCTAGGATATTATTTTAACAGCTCTAATTTCAAATATAAATTATATTAAAGTTATGTCAAATACGATTCCATAAATGAAGCAAAGGTTATACCATACCTACTAATTAATAGTTGCATAGATTTAGCGGTTACGGTATAACCTGGACATTTCCTTTCGGGTTTTGTGGATCTATTATTGCAAGTCCACGCTGATTCGTTGTTTAAGGGATCTATACACAGAACCAGACCGTTGTTGCATTTCGGACAAATCAATGCGCTAGTATATGTTCCCAATTCGCACGGGTCACTACACCTTTTACAACGGCATTCGAAAAATTTGTTCTCCAAAAGATGTTCACGTCTTCCTAAGGTACCCTGTAATAAGATAGAAACGAATAAAAAAGGAATAGCATTGTTGGAGTGCTTCAAGAAATATTAATTCTGCGCTATGGAGCAAAACGGAAATTTCACTTTTATAATGCGATAAATCCTCTCTTCATATTTTCAAGAAAGAGACAATAAACTGAGGAACTAATTTTAAAATCTATTTATATCGAATTTTATTTTAGGATTGTGTTCGATGCTTCAATTTGCGGCCTTCAGAGTAATAATATTCTAAGTTTATTGCCTCTTCTTGTAAATGGGAAACACAAGCCTGTTGCATTCTGAAAATGAGTGAACTGTAAGACAGTACAAATTGACACAGGTTTTATATTTTGAGATATAAAAGCGATAATCTACATTGTAAGTGTACCTAATTTTCTGTATAGATAAAAAGAGGCTTAAACCGCTTGCAAATTAGTTTTTTAAAAATTGATATAATGTTATCGTATATACTAATTGTAGGGTATACAGTCCCTGCCCAATTTATTAGGGCCACTTGCTAAAATGGCGATTTTATTAAGATATATAATGAAAAACGTATTCAAAACTCCAAAACACGCATCTACTGGTGTTGATTCATGGTGCCTTGGCAAAAATACAGTGGTCCAGGACCTTCGATTGATATACAGGACCATACCCTAACTGACAGAGGTTGTTTCACCGGTTTTAATACACCAGCTTCATAAAACCGTTCAGATAGACGTCGTCTAACAAATTGAGTTCTTTCGGTCATGGGTTCCAGTTTTGAGTCATCGCTAAATACCATCTTTAACGAAAAGATATTGCTCAAACAAAAAATTTTTGCTTGATTTACATATTCAGTTAAGTTATTTTGTCTTACCTTTCGTCAATCTTCAATTATGTAATGTTGATGATGTTTTGCCCGTTCATAACGTGCTCGCTTCATTATCGGCGCCCGCATTTTAATCCGGCTTCGTACCATCGTCTACGTACTATACGCGTGGATATTTGCACTCCTTGTTAGCACATTACATTTCATGAATGTTACACTTGTGTTTGTAAATGATCGCGTTGGAAACACACAAAAGCTTAAATTTATAAGGTGGCCCTAATAAAATGGACAGGGACTGTAGTATAATATACGTAGATATATAGCCTCACAAATACAAGAAAATATGACTTGTTTTAAGTAGAATGGTTGAATAGTTTGCTCTTAATTTTAATAAAAGAAAGACTGCCGTTTAAGATGTAAATCTGATTACTATTGGTCAATACAGTTCATAGACAAATCATGCATATTTGTCTGAAAAAGTTGACCACTACACCAAGCAAGTGTTGCATTTTATCGTTTCTTTTTTGTTTTCAACACAATGACCTGATTTTCTAAGTCAAAAAACTTAAAAAAATTAAAAATTCATGAAGAAATAAAACTTTTCAAATTACAATACTTGTTAAGGACTTAACATTGTTTTTGTATTTTATATGATTTTATTTTCTTTGCAACCGTATGGGTTAGCATTATTACCTTATTTTCATTTAGAATATTACTTTATTTTCATTTTTATATTTATTTATTTTGCTCTCTTATATCCAATTTTATTTTAAAATGTATGTACATTACGCATTGTATATATATGCTAGCCGACCATTCACATTACGCTAGCTAAAACTGCGTAATTTAAAAATCATTCAGTGCAACGTCGTCGAATAAGTAATGGGAGTTTTCTTAAAATTTAAGGTACACAAGCATAGGCAGTCGTCTCCCGCGCGACGGTCGAGGTATTAGCGATCGTGTACTCTCGGCCACCTTTCGTACCTGGTCGTAACGTGTACAGTAACGTCGTCGTATGATTATTAGAGATTTCTGATTTTCTAGTTTTGGCGGGAATCGTCGAGGACGTTGTCTATACACTTATTTCTGGCGGGAGTCATTTGGTAACGTCGTCGAATCGCATGTATAGATTTTTTTAATAAGTATAAATTCTCGATTTTCTATCATCGTACGTCGAGGCTACTGTGTCCATTGTCGTCTATACATATTTTTAGTCTTCGGTTAAGTTTGTGTCGGAAATTATTTTGGTGAGATTGTCGGCGCGCATGTATAGACATCTTCTATAAGTACGATCACTCCGCTTCTTGCTGACGGTCGTTGCGGCCGCAGCGCCCGTTGTCTTTTGTACGTTTGTTCGGTCCTTGTCGTATCGGGACTTAGAAATTTTTCATTTAGTTGCTCGTCGTAGCGGACGAGTGTCACGGACCAGTTTTCTTATGTAATGTCGGCATCATCGCTCCGTTTTACTTGTCGGTGCGCAGTCCGCACATTTGCTGATTACTGGCTTTTTCCCTTCTTTGGGGCGCAGTAGCAGAGAGCTAAAGATTGCACATAGCGTATTATTTCAAACGAGAACGCCTGGGTAGTTGTGACATTACTTTTGTATTGAGATCGGCTATTATCGCTACTGTCGCCCTCGACCAGGCGTTCAAGCTCTAAGAGATAGGGTGGGTTCCCCTATAAATGTGAATATAACAAACGTATTTGGTCAAGTACAAATACATGCCAATAATACAGGGCCAAGTCCCTTAGGCAAATTTAAAACAAGGAAAGTATATTAGGCTCCCGGAAAGGGACATATAAATAAGCATAGCACCGAGGTGCGCTTATAAATTTAAGAAATAAATAGGGTTGGCTCCCCTATAAAAAGGTAGTGGTGCATGCAAACAGATAGAGGCATTAGTACATGCCTCTAACAAAGCTTCAGCGGAAGCATATAAGAGTTTAACCTTTTAAACAGAATTAAGACATAGCTTTGCAAAGTACATGCTGAGGCATTACTTTATGTTGCTACCAATGAAAATACATATACACATGCTAATGTACATTACATGTATAAGAGAGCTCGAATAACTGCAATTATTGCAAATATATACATCTTACGTACATCGTAAATGTACATAGGCAAGAGTGGAAACCGTGTACACATTTTATTTTTAAATATATATTTTTTGCGCATGCGCATTGAGTTTCACTGTACAACCTTTCCTCTAGTAAATAAGCGAACATACTCTACAAGTAAGTATTGGTCAAGTAATTTAGGAATTTACGAGCAGGCTACAGCGGCGCTGTTCTTCAAACCAGGAGAACGTAACAATACTAAAATTTACTCATTTCTTTGTCATGTGCAATATTAACACTATGAAATAAGAAGTTGAACTTACCTGCAACGTGTAAGCATAACTTAAGGTGATCGGTTGATTCACGTGTATATCTGTCGATGCTCTAACTGTCAGTCTAAAGTTATTTTCTTCGTCGATATGATTGGTATTTGGCACGCAATCATGCGACATCAAGAACGCGCTCGGATACAATCCCCTAATACTCATACCGTGGCCAACTTCGAAACAATTTACCTCCAATACGCCGCATACGCTATGCACTTCGTCCTCGGAGAATTCCATCAAGCCCCAATCGTTTCGTATCCTATTTACTACCGACGTCTGATTGAGATGCCACAGTTCGGGAATGTTTCTTCTGATTTCGTTGTGGTTCTCCATCGATAGGATCTTTTCGTATTTCTTCGGATCGGTCTCCTTTAATAGCAGGCATCTAAGAGGCGCTACTGCGTTGTAGTTCTCTTTGAACTTGTCGAAGTCTTTGTAGTCGAAATTTTGGGAGGAGCTACTTTCTCTGAGGACGGAACATTCTTCCTCGGTGTGACCGAAGGCGTGACCGATTCCTGGACATGCTGAGCTGCAGATGGGCCAACCACAGTTACATCTGAGAAAATGTAATAAATTTCTTATTGTTAAAATATTTCGTATAACATTGTTAGCAATAGTTTTCTGGCTAATTGCCCAAAATTAAAAGAAACCGGTGCCAAAAATGTGGAACTGTGAATTAAGAATAAATATTACATGATCCATTATTTATACATTTTGTTTGAAGGTTTGTGAGAACCTGAGTGGAAATTTTGATAAGAAGCGTATGCTCCTTCTACGTTTAAAACAATTCCTTATTACATACGATAAAGATAAAACATAATGCCGTACTTACTTTGTGTAGTCATATTCTTCTTCGAGAGTTTGATAGCAGCCCAAGCACTGCACTTTGCTGCCATTGCAAGGACCTACTATTAGAGGCAGTTCGCTCAGTATTACAGATCCTGCTGGAAGGTCTTTTCCTGCTACCATGTACCTGCCAAAATAAATATTTTTATTTGTATAAAACAATAGTACATTTAGATTTTTAGATTTCTTTAAGAAAGAGGAGATATCCGTCAGAAAAATTGTAATATTACTAATTAATCCACAATAAATGGATATAAATTGAAAAGGTTTGTTATAAATGACCCGCTAGAGGTCAAGATTTTCCTATAGCGCGATTTTTTCTTATGGGATAATTGTTATTGGAATTGTGTGCGAAAATATTTGAATTAAAGTGGTGAGAAAAGGAAGATTTAAAAAGTTGAGTGAACGAAACCTGTTGCAGTCAGTTGCAGAATGTGGGATTGAACATGAAATAGAAATAAGTGAACTATTTCCGGAATTGGACACGTCGAGTTACCGTGACCGTCTTTCAAAGTGGTTTCGCCTCTAGTGTGGTTTAGATATCGAGTAACCGGGCCACTTTGATTTTCCTGTTTTCTCCTGAAGAAGCCTCTTACGACTGAACAGAAACGTCGAGATCCCTTTTCCTTTTTTTTTCCTTTTTTCTTTCTTTCTTTTTTTTTTCTGTCCCGCTTCCCTCTTTCCTTATCTTACTTTTATTTCGCCCTTCTTCTTTCATCTCCTTTTTTCATTGTTTCCTTTTTTCTTTTTCTTCTTATTTCTTTTTCCTCTTACTATTATTTCTTTTTTTTAGATATCTCACCATGACACCGTTCAATTCCGGAAATAACTCGTTTACTACTGACTCTGGTTGTGGAAGCCTACGTATTCATTTCATGAAATAGAAATATTCATATGTTACTCTCTATGAGTAATCTTGCACACAACAAGAGTGATTTGTTTATCTCAAGCGAATGATTGATTTTTTTTCGGAAAGTATCAAACAAAAATATTGTTACAGCGAATTCCTATTTGACGCGCCAAGATATTGGAATATCAAGTACGCACAGTTCACATGCAAATAAGGGATGCAGACTAAACAACATCAACCCTTGCTCGGCGTATCGTCGTATTGGAATGTTAAGTGGGCAGTGTACGAAAAGATCATATGGGCAGTCGAACCAGAGCAAATCGAGGAGATAGTCGAGTTTAATATCTAAAAGCTTTACGAAAGTTATTCAAAATAATAAAGGAACACTTGAAATGTAGTAGTTGTCTTATTTTTTTATGTTAATTATCGGCACTCTGTATAATTGAGAAATACTGCATTTGGCCTAATTTTCGCATTAACTCGCGCTTTTAACAATATATTTAATATTACTCTAAAGTCTCGCATCATGGTATATATTTGTTTCAAGTTAGAAATATTGACTATCAAAGAATGACTGGAAAAGAGCTGCTATCCCTCTCTATTCAATTCAATGAGAACATAAGCAAGTCAATGTTGTAAGAGCACTGTGTGCTGACTGATTAAAAATCCAATAAGATTTGGAAACTGTAATGGCGAAAGTTGTTGCGAATCCAAATCAATTTCCCAAACTAGTTTGGAATTGGGCGTTCCTCGAATTATTCAGCAAATCCTACGAAGGTATAAGTTTCATTCCTACAAGTTGTAGGTGTTACACCACGTGACAGAAGCTCATATAGATCGTTGCGTTGAAATGAACAATTGGTGTTTTGGAACAGTTGCAATAGAACGAAGAGTTCTTATCAAAAGTGGGCTCCTCAGATGAAATTAATTTTTATTTTAATGGTGAAGTAAACCGATAAAATTTACATCATTGGTCTAACGATAATTCGCGTTGCTTAACCTATATCAAATAACAAGGAACTGACCACATTATGGTTTGATGTGGCTTTTATAGAGGGCGAATTCGGCCCTCACTGTTTTGAAAACACCTTCAACCATGACGATTATCTCAAAATGTTAGTGGATTCATTAATGGCCGATCAGGACGCAAGTCCTGTACTGCTTTTACATCCTTTACCGTGCCATTTTCCTTAAATTTTGTAAGAATTTTTTTTTGGTCATACTCGTATGTCGTGGACAATTTTCTTTTCTATATTTTACACGAAATTTTAAATTTAAAACAATTATCAGTAATAAATGCACATTATTTAATCATTTACCTTTCCATTTTTATTAACCGCAATGTTTCTACTTAACTGTCAAATAACATACGGTATTCTAGTACAAAAAATAGAAATAGCGATGAATTTAGAAGATACTCTGAAATTGGAACATCCTTTACGTTAAGTCTGCATCTTCAAAGAACGTTTCGAAGTCATAAAGTTGATTGGATACAGATTAATATTTGGAAGATCTTTGAGTGTTTGTTGAATATTTGGCGTACTCAGAAAATTAGATCGGTGTACAAGGTGACTTGTTCCTTTTTCTCGATGTAATAAATGGCACAAGGTAAGTAGCACAGAATTCCGAAGTTAAAGATCTTATATTCAATAATGTATACAACATAAATCAATACATCATTTGTTGCAGTTGAAAAATATACAAACCGTTACGAATTTTGCATATAGATTGCTTCAGTGCAATTGGAAACACCGTAGTAATAATACCGTGATGTCAGAAAGTTTCTAGGTCGAAGGCTGCATTGAAATGGAAAATGTATCTCTAAACTTAAACCAGGTGTTATAATTTAACGGTTTTGAAAATTATTTTGTCAGTAACATTGAATGTCATCAATTAATGTTTTAGAAGTAACTTTGAACATTGAGTTTAAATAAATTCAAATATGGTTTACAATACAGTGCGAGAAACGTACTGATGGAATTTGGGTGTATAATCAGTGTGCATCTTCGGATGATTTTAAAGAGCACTTCCCAGAGTTAGCTGTAATTCCCAAAGATTTTTATAATTCCCTTTCCAATTGTGTTGGTGTATTTCGTAAGACTAGTTTCGCGGGCCATAAATCACGTGCTGGTAGACCAACTGTTCGTTCAGAAGAAGTTGTAAATGGTTTTCTTCAACGGATGGAAAATGAACCTACAAAACCTTTGAAACGTCTTTCTTAAGAGATTGGACTTTTTTATGGAACACGTCAGAAAATCGTAAAAAAGTACTCGCACATGAATCCGTATAAGATGCAATCACACCAGGCTATTTTGCCGGTAGACTACTCTAGACGTCTTGCTTACTGCCGCTGGTTTGCAAAATCATTTAATGCAAGACGATGACCTGCTAAATTTGACATTTTTTCTCCGATGAACCGTGGTTTTATCTTACGGGCACGTCAATTCCCCAAATACTCGAATGTGGAGTAAGTGAAAATCCTCATGTTTTTGTGGAGTCGTTTCTGTATACTCTGAAACTTGGCGTTTGGCCAGCAGTTTTTCGCCGCAGAATTGTTGGGCTTATTTGTTTTAAATTTTATTTTATTTTGAATTAATTTATTGAACAGCTGCACGAAGATAAATGGTTACTTCCAGCAAGATGGCGCAACGGTACATACAACACAAGAAAATATTGCTTTCGTTGGTTGGTTTTTTCGGCGATCGGATTACAAGCTCGTAAAAAATTAGCAACTTAGGAGAGTCACTATGGCTGCAAATAATTTTCAAGACGAATCTTGCCCCAAAAACATCTCGAAGGTATTTCATAATAAATATTTATCTGAAAAAGACCCCCGAGTCGCCATTTTTATTTCCTTAACTCTTGTCAACGTAATTCAGCAGCTTAGTACTAGGGTAACGTGAAATGTTTCCTGAATCGACAAGAAAAAGACGGTATTGGTGCGGTTTTTTATTTTTCGATGTAGTCTCCTTGAAGAATAGTACACTTTTTCAAACGGTGCTCCAGTCTTTTCAAACCGTCGGAAAAGTAGGATGTTTCGGGGTCTGCAAAATAGCCATCTGTAGCAGAGATGACCTCCTCATTTGAGGCAAATCTCTTTTCTCCCAGTGATTTTTTCAGGTTTGGGAATAGGAAAAAGTCGTTCGTAGCACAACTCATTTACTTTGGATATAACGATGCGAGATGAATGAGCCGATGCATTGTCGTGGTGGAAAAGCACTGTAAACGAGGCTGTTTCTCCTTCAATACTGTATCGAATCGGGTCAATAAATCGCTGTAGTATTGCCACCGCAATCGTCCTTCTCTTCTGCAATGAGGATCATACCTCGGGAATCCCAAAAAATGGTCGGGCCGATGGAACGGTCTTTGCTTTCTTCGGAACCGATTCGCCCCGAAAAGTCGACTGCTTCGACTGTTCTTTGGTCTTCCGTATGTAGTGGTAGATCCAAGTCTCATCTACGGTTACTATCAAAATTTCAGACGTCTACTGTCAATAGTTGTTGTCCAAGAGTGTGTTTTGTGTAGCAAATCAGGCGGTTTCGTAAAAATGGATAAAATCGATTTTCGTGCAGCGATAAAACACTTCTGGATGGCCTGGAAAACGACCACCGAAATTTGAAATATTTTGCTAGAGGTTCATGGTGGATGTACTCCACTGTTTTCGACCATCAGCTTCTGGGTGAGCGAGTTCAAATGTGGCCGTATAGGCACAAGTGACGAACGACGCAGTGGACGCCCAAAAATCGCTACCAACGATGAAATGATCAATTCATGATGTCGCGTTAGCCGATCGCCGAATGAAGCTGAAAGATATAGCAACGACAACAGGTATCTAAGGAGAGCACGTTGGCCATATCCTACACGAAATTTTGGGTATGAAAAAACTTTCGGCGCGATGGGTACCGCGTTTGCTCACATTGGAGCAAAAACGAAATCGGATGACCGTTTCGGAGGAGTGCTGGCAAGGATCCAACGCAATCCGAGGAATTTCTTAATGCGTTTCGTAATCGTGGATGAGACTTGGATACACCACTACATACCGGAAACCAAGGAATAGTTGAAGCAGTGGACTCTTTCGGGCGAATCGCCTACGAAGAAAAGCAATGACCGTTCCATCGGCCAGAAAAGTCATGGCGATCTTTTTTGGAATTTTCAAGGTGTGATCCTCATCGACTATCTGCAGAATACGGGGCAATACTACAGCGATTTATTGACCTGATTCGATGCAGTGTTGACACAGAAACGGCCTCGTTTGCAGAGGAAAAGAGTGCTTTTATACCACGACAAGATACTGGCTCATTCACCCTGCATCGTCATGTCCAAATTGAATGAGTTGAGCTACGAATTAGTCTTTCATCCTCCATATTTATCGGACCTAGTCTTGGGCGGCTTTTTCTTATTCCCAAACCTGAAAAAAATCATTAAGGGGAAAGAGATTTGCCTCAAATGAGGAAGTCATCGCCACTACAGATGGTTATTTTTTAGACCTTGAAACATCCTACTTTTCCGACAGCTGAAGAGACTGGAGCATGGTTTAAAGAAGTGTATTGATCTTGCAGGAACTACATAGAAACATAAAAATAAAAACCACACCAATACCGTGTTTCTCTTGTCGATTTCGGAAACATTTCAGGTCGTCCTCGTACATATGATGATGACTAATAGTTGATAATATTTTATCATAATGTACTTTCGCCATTTTAAGTCCGTTGAGTATTGCATTAAGTTATGTACTATAATAAAGCATTTTTACAATTTTTTTTTTCAAAACAACATTTCCAACCTTTTTCTTTGGTCACAGTAGGAATACAATAGACTCTGTATGTCATTTTGAAACTGTAAATATATCGTATCAATGTAGACTTCCCATTCAAAAAGAACCTAATAGAAACAATGTAATGCGCAGAATTTAAAATATTTTTCTTGTTTTTCTCAAAATGTTGCATTAAATTCACCGATTCATTTAAAATCGGCAATAACTTTGTTGCCAACCCAATAAATACCTTCATATACCTACGTTGCCGGATCATTCGAATGCTACTATGTAGGAATAATACCCCAATTTGCATTTTATTACCTACGCATTTCTAAATGCGATAATTGTACACTAATCGCAATGAGACTGTTAACGTGCGCATTAGCTTCGTTAATTTCGATTGCGGAGCGGATTGAAGCAACAAAATAAGTAAAAATATCCTCCCAAAATAATCCAAATAATTTCTGTTATATTTATCGCAAGTTTATTCTAAAGTTGAGAAAAGAAATTAGCGAGTCTATAAAAGAAATATACGTAAGGTTCTGAAATAAATGCTGGCCAACGTATCGCTTACGTACCGAACATTTGTTTATCAAAAAAAGATTGTCTCTGAAGAAACTTGCATGTTAAACGAAACGTTGACTTAATGTCATATCTATTACAATTATAACTCTTAGGTCATCAAATTACTTAGGTTGCAAGCTTTATTTATATGTATAATTATTACATTTGAATAACGTCCATGGCTATGCTATTTCCGGAACCTTATGTCATTTGTCTTTTGTAATTTTGCTTCTTCTTCGATGTGTTCACGTATTTCCTATATGTTTCCAAGAATCTCAATAAATAGATCAATCAATAGATTTATGTACAGTCTGTTTTCTTTATGCAAGTAACTGATTCCACTAGAAATAGAAGGGTAAAATAACACATGGGCTGAAAAGTCCCGGGCCTAACAAAGAAAACACGGTTTTTTGGTTCAAAATTAGCTTTATTCATCAACGTAATCTCCATCAATAGCAACGCAATCATTCCAGCGCCGCTCTAACATTTCAATACCACTTTTGTAGAACGATTTATCTTTTGCCTCAAAATAGGCCTCAGTTTCAGCGATAACCTCTTCATTCGTGCGAAATTTCTTACCGGCGAGCATTTTTTTGAGGTCTGCGAACAGCCAGTAGTCGCTGGGAACCAAATCTGGCGAATACGGTGGATGTGGGAGCAATTCGAAGTTCAATTCATGTAGTTTTGCCATTGTTTTGATTGACTTGTGACACGGTGCGTTGTCTTGATGAAACAAAATTTTTTTCTTTGCCATATGCGGTCGTTTCTTCGCAATTTCACCCTTCAAACGCTCCAATAACGCTATATAATATTCACTGTTGATGGTATTTTCTTTCTCAAGATAGTCGATGAATATTACACCACGCACATACCAAAATACCGAGGCCATAACCTTTCCAGCCGATTGTTGTGCTTTCGGGCGCTTTGGACGAGGTTCACCATTTGCTGTCCACTCAGATGACGATCGTTTTGATTCCGGAGTGAAGTGATGGATCCATGTTTCATCCATTGTCACATATCGACGTAAAAATTCCGGTTTGTTACGTTTAAACATGGCCAAACACTGCTCAGAATCATCAACACGTTCTTGTTTTTGGTCAACAGTGAGCAAACGTGGCACCCACTTTGAATAGAGCTGTCTCATAGTCAAATGCTCATGCAATATAAAGCCAATACGTTTTTTTGATATCTTTACGATGTTAGCTAACTCTCGCAACTTCACTTTTCGATCATTCAAAACGATTTTATGGATTTTTTTGATGATTTCTGGTGTTACCGCCTGATTTGGACGTCCACTGCGCTCTGCATCATCGGTGTGTCTACGACCACGTTTGAAGTCAGCAAACCAACGTTTTATTGTTGTTTCTGATGGAGCGGAGTCCCCATAACACTTTTCAAGCCATTGCTTCGCTTGAACGAAATTGTTTTTGATCCATTGTTTTGAAAATAACAAAAGTAGCGTGACTCTTAGCACAATAACTCACAAACTAATGAATAGAATATCATGAAATTTTAACGGCTGTCTTTTGAAGGTTAGTACTAACTGAGAGAAAGGTGACTGCAATAAAACTAGCGTCATCTATGTGTTAGGCCCGGGACTTTTCAGCCCATGTGTTATAATATAGAAATACAGAGTGCAAATAAACAAATTGATATGTTGTAGCACGATATTATCGATTTTTCTACCAATTAATATTATTCCATTATTATTCATCATTTTTCCTACGTTTTTGTTGTAATATAGTCTGTTGATTACTTCATGAACAAGTTAAATTTGAAAGTGTATTCGTTTTTGCTATATCCTATGGTTCACATGTCTATTAATCCTATTACAGACTTAAGTATTACATTGTTTTACAAATTTATTCTAGATACAGTGATAGGTTACTGTATTTAGAATAAGTTTTATTTTTCTATAAATTAAGAACAAGACAGATTTAGCTTGAAAGTAACATTTAAAAATGAGTAACATATAGTTGGAAAGTGTTGAATTAGATACAAAAAATTTTAGAATAATTATAGTGGTGCTCTACAAAATTTATAGTGTAAAGGGATGTGAATATAAAGACGTAACCAGACACAGTTTTTCAAATCCCACAAAGGACAAAGAAGACTTTAATTTCGGGATTAAAGCGTATCAAAGTAAGGATTTGGAGAATTTAATCCCAGCAGTAGTATATAGGCTTCGGAAGATGTGTCATTCATTTCAGCCTGAAATCAAATATGTACTTAAAGATAGATGCGATACCAGATCTATATCTCTCGGGCAATACCGATTCAGATAATGTTTCATTATTAGTAGTACATAATTTGAAGGTAGTACTTTAACTTTATATATTGAAAAAGCAAATTACCAAAGAAAGGTTTGAACGATTGCAAGGACTGTATGGTCGTGTAATTCACAGGTATCGCAGTAAGCTGCACTCCACAGAAATGATTAATTTATGCATTCCAAATAAATTAACAATAATTTGTCTGGAGTGGAGTTTATTGCGATACCTATGAAAAAATGATTTACTTACATTCTAAAATATGATTTAATTTTGTAGTAATATTTAATTCTTTACAGTATTTAATTTAATTCAATTCCTTTTTTACTTAGCCCTGTAGTTGTACATATCCCGTTCTACTTCATAGAATCCTTAAGCGAGGGTAGTCATAGGGGAAACATTTTAATAAGTTCTGACTTATCAACTAAAATAGAAGAATAAATTGATCATGTTCTAAGAAGAGACATGATCTATCCTCAAGCAATAGATTACTTGAAAGAAAAAGACCTAACACATTTTAATATCTTTATTTTAGACTAGCCTTTGTCAGATCAAACTTTTATCCTAACCAATCAATTTCTTGGATGGATATATTTTTTTGGTATAATCATTCTCACTATACAATTTGCACGGTACTATGTATTTTATTTAGAATGTGATTAAAGTTGATAACATTTCTTTTATTTTTTTATTAATTCTTATAAATTAAGTTGTTTTGCTTGTTTCTTTTTGCATTAACGTTAGTATTATATGTAGATTCGTTTTACAACTACGTCAATGTAGAAATTACAAGCCATAACCCGCCCTTTTCATGTTAGTTGGGTAAAATCTCTCTAGATGGCGCTTTTAAGGAAACAAAACCTTCTATAGGTATTACCTTTCCTATGTTTATATAATATTAATACGTCAATGGTTGCGTATGGATCCATTTCAACTAATCTTTCGCTCTGTGGTTAACCTTTTGGATCGAATTGACGGCATTGTTTGAAACACAAGTCGAATATTGTCAGCGAGTTTTCATCGGGGATCTTGTTATTGGACGTCGCTCATTCATCGAGGGCGAAGCGAATGCATCTAACCTCTTTTGGAATAGGGCCAAAAATTCGAAATGGACGTCTAACACCGTTTAACAAATGTCATTCCTCTTTTTTCTCCATTCGCCCGCACGTTTCGCATTTCGCGAAATGCATCTAACGTTTCTACGATCGCCGGTTACGTACGGACGCATTTGGCGGCCATAAATCAAGCTGCGGTTTCGGACGTCGAAAGAATTGCAAAGTAAACGTTCGCCTTCGTATTACACAAACTGTTGCCATTTTATGATTTGTGTGTTTGTATTATTTACAGCCTTTCCCCTATTTATAGCTTTATATTCGCACTTCGAAATCTAAACACGGGTAGATCTGAGCGTAAAATATGTCTTTCGGAGTAGTCCCACATAAAACAGGTGGATTATATCGTTGCGGCGGTTTCTGGCATTAAAATTATATGCGGTTCCGACGTTTTCGGTCGGAATTTGATTGATTTCGTAGCGAAAAAATGTGTATCGGTTTAATGGAGATGGGATTTTAGCAGGATCGTATCAATTTAACGTTTTTAAGAACGGTCAGAGTGCGGTTATCTTTATATGCACGTCAAAATTTTTAATATATGCGATGTATAAGTTGACGTCTCGGTTATAAAAAGAATTAAAATGTATCTCTTGAATGAAAATGTACATACTTCTTGAATGAGAATGTATAAACCTCTTGAATTTAAGTGGCACGTAAGTAAAATAGAGGGCGATATTCGATCTATGGTCGCTGCTGTTTGCCAGACTGTTAAAGGACGACCAAGTTTGACGAACAAAGAAGAATTATGGAGTTGTTAAGAACGGATATTCTGAGAAGAAATAGTTTTATTTGCTATTTAAATGAAACTTGTCAAGAAAAACTGGAATGATGGTTCTGAGATGAGCGGAGTTGTCCTACCTGCTTACAAAAGATCGTCATTACACATGCTAGATCGACGTATTGTATAATAACATGTTTAGTTGATATAGTGTTTTGTAATTATGCCACAATACGTCGATTCAACTTTTTTATTAAGTAGCCGTGCTACCATCTGCTTTAACATTAAAGATTGAAATGATCAACTGAAATGATCCCGCTCTCTTTAACTGCTGATGGATTTACTACACCGACCAACAAAATAGATTTTTTGTCATAGTGCCTGTAAAATACGACCTGATTTGGCGTATTTCTGATGTGCTGGTTCCAAAAATAACTGGTATTTCTTCCTAGCTAGCAGCTCTAGTTTTTGAGATATACCACGGTGAAATTTGTTACTCATACGGATACATGGTAAAATCAACTTCCCATTACGGAAAAAATCTACCTGTCTAATCCAACTCAACCCCAATCTCCACTACTTCATTTACGTCTAACATAGGGTCCCTCTATCTCTGTCTGCATCCCACAGTTCAGTTTAGTATTGTGCTTTCGGGTGTGAGTGTGTACTAAATATTTGCTTTAAATTGTTGCATAAATATTAAAAATTCAACAATGGTTTCTACAAACAGACGAGATTGTATGAACCATCCTGATGTCTTTTGTTACATTTGTGGCGAACACATATTTAAGGAAAGCAGAAAACCCATATCCCCTTTTATAAAAAGGGTATATCTGGCGTATTTTGGCATCCAGTTAGGAGACCAGGATAAACCTCGGGCATTATATTTTATATGCGAAACATGAGTAGAACATTTGCGACAGTGGACAAACGGAAAGATAAAGAGCTTAAAATTTGGAGTATCTAGTTAATGGTTGTCAAATAGTAATACTCAAAAAGTTACGTACATAACGTACAAAATATTATATCTGATTCCGGTGAATTTTTCCTAAATAGGGCAGAAATAGTGAATTTCGAAAACTAGATCCTTTTGGACTAGGCAGTCCAAAATTGCTTAATTACACTTAAAAAATTCGAGGCACCAAAATGTGTGTTGGCCAGTGTTATTTATATAGATTTGTAAATAGCATCTTACCTTCCCATTAACTTTGAAGTTTTGACGTAGAACGTACCAGCACATGACTCCTTTTGTGGACATTCCAAATCACTCGCGAACC
Source organism: Trypoxylus dichotomus (assembly GCA_023509865.1). Classification (NCBI taxonomy): domain Eukaryota; kingdom Metazoa; phylum Arthropoda; class Insecta; order Coleoptera; family Scarabaeidae; genus Trypoxylus; species Trypoxylus dichotomus. Next base: position 8,350,093 of record CM042080.1, read on the forward strand.
TCTCACTAGTCACTGATTGCGAACGACTTTTGGAACATTTTGAGTGTCTCTGGAAAAGAAAATCTGAGTAAAGTTCCCATTACCTCGGAGCCTTAAAAAAGATCTTAAAATCGTTTAATAGTATTTATTTGTATTTTCAGATTACTAACGAAGCCAAACGACACCCATTAAAACTCCTACATAGAAAGTATTTTATCTCGTATTATACCTGCAAGTCTAATAATACCAAAACAATGATTCATTTGTTTCGTAAATATCATATACGTACGACTTGAGTCCAATCTTCAAGTTTTACGTTCAGAACAATCTTTGTGCTAGCTACAAAATGCGTGGGTGTTTCGATACCCGGGAAAGATTAATATTTGTCATTAAGGTATTCAAATTCGACTTGGCTAGCGGAAAAGTAAATATATACCTTCCGTAAATCATATCGTTTAATAGTGCCACATATAATTCGATCGCTGTAAATTTGGCATATGACAGATGTAATATGGTATGCTATTTTTCGGGGAAAGATAGTTCTAGTGCAAATGCAGAATACACGTAATATTTTTATAGCGAAATATGTTATTTGTACGTGGTTTTCTGTCGCTATTCTCTTTGTTTTTATATATATATATATGTATATAATATTCTAGATATTTTCCAAAACACTTTGATGGGGTATTTTGGAAGTTTTATAATCGTCAAAGGAAACGATTTAATTTTACAATAATTACCAGCCTTCGATCTTCTTAACTCTTATTGTGTTTACCGTATTAGTGAAATATACTACGAACAAGTCTCTAACGTGTTTATTTACAGCACACAAGGAAGCTATTTTATTTTATGGGGTCTGGTTAACTTTGATTTTACTTAAAAAATACTTCGCAATATTTAATGACTGAGTGAAGTTAATATATTATTTTTATAATAGTGATTATTTTCGTTTTCTAAACATTTTTTTTGCTGAAAGCTTTAGTGTAATGTTCTAGTAACTATCGTTATCATTAGGGCATTACCGTTAATATTAATGATTGATTATTAATATAGGCACCTATACAAACGTTAATTTATTTTAGGAGGAGCGTTTATAGGTCTGCCTTTACATTGTGTTCAATATAATACTTAATTTACTTAATAATGATGATCGTAGAATCTCAATTGTTCATGGTGTTAGTTCATACGACTATATGATGATATAAATTTACCATCTAGCAAGCCATGAAATTATGACAGTGTCAAATAAGAGACATTTGTCATGTATACCGTATTGGTTTATTGACACAAAAACCGTTTACAAATCGAGAATGGTCGTACTCTTTGTAACCATGTATATATGAATTTCGAACAGAATTTCCAAATTTTCCATTAATATATGACAGTTTGCGGCAAGTTATTCAAGAATCAGTGGCAAAAAAGATCGTGAAACAGAGTTTGTGTCCTGAAAGCCAGGTAGTAGTCTACGATCAAAACGAATAACTTAAAGCTTCCACAGCAAGCAAACTTTTATATGAAATATGACAGGCAATCTTTAAAAAAGATCTATAAAATTTCCGTACAAGTTTCAGTGTATGCACTTATTGATCACGCAACCCGATTTCATTATTGTCAATGGTCTTTAGGCACGATGAAAAATGATGGTGTTTTTGACAAATCCTTCTTCTCGGATGAAGCTTGGTGTTACTTATTAGGATATATAAAATCCAGGGTTGCATTCTCAGAAAATAGGAGTTTGGCTTACTACTTCTCGTAGACGGATTATTGGTCCAATGTTATTTAATGATAGTATAAAGCCGGAGCAACATCGTAATATTTACAAATCGCGCTCATACAATTGACGAACTTACTGAAGCTATCTGAAATGACTGCGGAGAAAATTACACCACATAATTTAAGGAATGCCTTCAATAACATGAAATGAAGTGTGCCGTTACGTAAAGGAAATGAAGGAGCTCAGTTTGAACATTTAATGTAACCATTCTTTATTATTAAACTTTTTATTTTTCCAACCAATAATAAAAAAGAAATAAGGAGGAAGCAATTAAATTGGTGCGGACGTACAGTAAGGATGAAAACAGATAGAATTACAAGAAAAATAATAGAGATAACATACCTAAAAAAGAAAAGAAGAGGAAGACGTAGGAGGAAATGAATGGACCAGATAAGAGAAATGGGTAGAAAAAGGGGAAAAAAGGAAGGGCGTGAAAGCAATGGCAAGAAATACAAGAGAGTGAAAAAATATAAAAAGAACTGGCATCCTCATCCGACACCTGAAAATGTATAAGGATATGAGAAGAAGAAAGAAGAGAAGGAAGAAGAAGATTTTTCCAGATAAAACGTTTGTGTGTAGTTATTTGTCAAAATATCAAAACCTGATCTGGTAATCGCATGTCAACGATGTAACATAAACTGGACCACCTACACTTAATTCCTGTCACTAATGCCCAAGAATAAGTCGATCCACACATTTTTAAAGTTATTCTACCAACTTAAGTTTAAAGAAGAAACATTTCATGTCTTGCTAGAGGGTAAATTTAATCAATTATATGGTAGTATTACACATTAAAATACAAGAACCAGTGGCAAAATTTGTCTAAAATAACACAAGTTTAAGAGTACAAAGTGCCTTTCTGATTAGGGAAGAAATACGTGTTCTAAATCGAAATTTACAGCATTACATCAAAATTCTTGGATTCCTTTCATTAGAGGTATTACGGAGTACCATATCTTGCCCCGAATCATTACCAAAGATCGAAACTGACGATTTTGAGCTGTTAATTAATATATCATGAGATTCCCGCTATATTAACAAGAACATCTAGATCGTTATTAATTGCCTACTCTTGCATGTTTTCGGGTTTAAACGAATAATAGATTGGGGTATCGTCGGCATAATGACGCAAAGAGTCGACGAGTTGCATGTAAGGGACGTACAGTCTATCTTCCTTATTAGAATATCGTTTAGAGGAATATTCCGTTTATAGTAATAAAAGTGTGGAATAAATATTATACACATCCTAATGATGTCTAGTTACAATAATATGGAAAATGTTTTGGGGTATTACCGTCCTGTGTGATTATGTACACAGTACATAATGCATACAACTGTATGCATCTTCAATTTTACAGTTGAGTTGTCACTAACCCAAAAAATGACGAGGTTAGTCAATGTATTGAAAAAATTAAATGAAGTCAGAAGTAAGGAATTTCTCTGATATAAGTTAACAAGCTGCTAAAAACAACAAAATCTGTTAAGTAGTATCTCAGACTTTCATGGCCGTTTGTCATAGTGGTAACGGTTGTGGGGTTCCGCCGTGCCACTAGGTTTTTTGTCCTTGACGTTTCGCAAACCTTCAAAGGTATCGTTGAAAATGCGAATCGCAGTTGTTCGCGAAACGTCAGGGACAAAAAACCTAGTGAGACGGTAGAACCCGACAACCGTTACGACTATAACAAAATCTGTGTTGCATGATTGGCAAAAAACTCGAAATCGACGCAAAAAGGAAAGCTTAATGGTATAAAAATGCAAGTGGAAAGTGAGTTGATGGGAGTGGTTTAGACAAAGTCGAGATATTCGCATTAGCAGTCCAGTTTTGAGCCAAAAAGTAGACCAAATTGCTGATAGAAGAAGAATATCAGAATTTAGAGTCACAAATAAATAGTTTTGTAGTTTGGAGAACAGAAACTGAATTTGACCTAGGAAAATTCAAGGCGAGACAGAAGACGCTGGTATAACTGGGGCAAATAAGTGGGTTAAAGAAGTGTTTCCAGGTTTACTAGAAAATTATAATTCTAGATGTATTTGTAACTACGATGAAACTGCTCGATATTATCGCTCAACACCAGATGGATGTGTCTTCGTAAAGATAAAGCAATGGGAGGAAAAATTCGAAAAGGTAATTTAACAGTTCTTTGTTGCTCAAGTTCCGATGGTAGTCATAAGTTGCCATTATATCTTATTGTTAAATCAAAGATTCTCAGGTGTTTGAAAAATGTGAAAACTACCAGTAGAGCGCACTTCAAATAAAAATGTTTGGATGGCAGCAAATTTATCCAATTGACAAGCAAATGATGAAAATGAAAAGAAATACTATTTCGTTTGTGAATAATTGTACAGTTCATAAATCAGAGGAAAGATTGAACAACGTCTTAGAAAATACCGGAAGAAAAACTGTTAACAAAATTTACAATGAGCGTGGATGGTAACCCTTTATTTATAATAACCGTCACTCAAACTTTGCAGTATTATACACGTTGAGTAAGTCATGATATTAACCAGCGATTTCTTGAGAGTACATCGTTGAGCGATTCCACGTTTTTCTATAAATTAGAAAGTCAAGTGAATTCAATTGCTATGTCGAGAAAAGAAAAGAAACAAAAGTTCCAACTATATTTTTTGAAAAACAAATGTATATAGATTGATTTAATTAAATTTCGAAATTTTTTTGTTTTACAATTAATTACATATGCGTATACTATAACTGCATTTAAAATCTGTAGTAACGTGATATCGGGCAATAAAATATATGTTATTCGAATGAATTTGTATGTCAAAAATGATTACTTCAACAACCAGGTTTGATTGAATTAATAAGGTGGTCCGCATATACTATCTCGTGGCACACCAAGCTGAACATACTCCTGTCGATTATACAAATAATATTTTAAGAGAGATAATGCTGGCACATTCAAGTCAATGCAATGGATTATATGTCATGCTGGTGGTGAAATGGGTTTTATTAATGGAGCGTTGCTTTTACAAATAGAGTGTAAACGTATTAAAAAAGTTGAAAAGGAGTGCATCAAAAGAGAACCAAGTAACAAAAGAACGACAGAAATTTATCGTATCTTTAAGTGGTTCGTATTCTGAAATGAATAGGTTAGAATCTGACAGACCTCGTCACATTAAATTGGGTCTTATGAAGCGATATGTTAAAGCTCTAGAGCAAGGGGACTGTTTCAAGAACATATGTCAACAGTTTCCACAACTGTTACAAAAAAATGAAAGCTGGAGTATTTGATGGACTTTAAATTTCATCAACTCTATGAAGGAAGCTAAAAAACAAGCCTGGGGATTTATTAGGGTCGTGAACAATTTTCTTGGAAATGAAAAAGCCTCCAATTACAAAGACCTAGTGAAATCAATGCTTCAAAAATTTCACCGCCTAGGTTGTACCATGAGCATAAAGCTTCATTTCTTTCATAGTCATCTTGATAGGTTGATAGTGATGTAAGCGATGAACAAGGCGAGAGATTTCATCAAGATTTAAAAACCTTGGAAACTCGGTGCCAATGAAGATGGGATCTTCATATAATGACGGACTACTGCTGCAGTGTTCAAAGGGACTGCCAAACCAAAATACATAGCAGAAAGTGTAGCAAACGAAAAGTTATTGCCTGTTTGTTATTTGTGTTTTTACAAGTGCTCTTGTAATTTCTTAATGATTATTAAAACAAACACTAGTACTATAGTTGTGACTAATATTGCATTTAAATAAATAAATGAATAACTACAATTTTATACTTGGTTTATAACTTATCAGCTCTTAAGTAATAACAGAGCCAGATTAGTGATTCTCTAAAGGGCACAGTATGGCATAGAGTTAAGTTTTAACGTGATACGTAAAAACTAATATGATTTTCGGATTCAGCGCATCAAAATTAATAAGAACCAAGTCTCATATAGAAGTCAGCAAAAATTGTGTTGGGTAGTGTAATACGTTGAAAACCTTTGGATAGAATACGAAAATAGAAAAATGAATACTGAAATTGATATTAAGTGATTAATTTCAGTGGGTTCGCTAACTTTTGATAATGGTACAGCTTGTACTTTGTTCTAGCATTGCGGAAAAAACATGACATTGCATTACACATTGTGAAAAACGTTAACAGTTTCAGAAAAGTGAAGGTGATAGTGATTTTGAAGGACCATCAGCGAGTTCCAAATGCTTTAGCCCACAAGAGCTTAATGACATTGTTAGCGATCTGAAGCTCTCAAAGATGCCGTCCGAATTGCTTGCTTTCAGATTAAAGGAAAGCACTTACTGTGTCGTGGTAGTCACATTACATTTTATCGTACCAGAGAGAAAGATCTGCTGTCATATTTCTCCAAAGAAAACAACTTAGTATTTCGTAATGATATAAAAGGTCTCTTGAAGAAAATTGGGTTAAATGAATACACGCCAAGTGAATGGCGTTTTTTTATAGACAGTTTATCTCGAACTTTGGTAATAAAAACGGTTCAAATACCTATTGGACATTTCACAACTATGAAAGAGGAATCCGACAATATAATTGGTCGTGAAAAATATCAAGCATGAAGTCGATCTAAAAATGGTAAACTTTCTCTTCGGGCAACGAAGTGGTTACACAAAATATCCTTGTTTTTATGCCTTTGGGGCGCCAAAGCTAAGGCCCAGCACTTGATTACCAGGAATTGGCCTTTAAGACATGTTTTAGGTGAAGGAGAACACAACGTTTTTAACCAACCGTTGGTTGGCTGAAACAAATTCATCTTTCCACCACTGCATATCAAGCTGGGACTTAAGCAATTTGTTAAGGCATTACCTCGAAATGGGCCGTGTTTTGAGTATTTGAAACAAAACTTTCCAAGACTTAGCACAGAAAAACTGAGGGCTGGAATTTTTTATGGTCCTCAGATAAGGCAACTTTGCAATGCCTGGTGCTCTTTTGTTGAAGTGGTTAAAAGTTTTCTAGTAAATTACGTCGAATTAGTAGAACACATCCTGTCCAACCTTCACACGCTCGAATATAAAATGAGCGCAAGATTCATTACCCTACCAGCCACTTAGATTCTTTTTCAGAAAACTTAGGTGATGTTAGTGCGAAACAGGGGGAAAAATTTCACAAAGACATCAGCATTATGGAGGAAAGGTACCATGGAAGATGGGACTCCCACATGATTGCCGATTACTGTTGGAATGTTCAGCAAAACTGTTCCGGTTAACCTTGCGTAAAGAAATCTTATAAGAGGAAATTTTTAACTGATGATTGGAAGTTGTATGCACATATTTTTCTGTTAAATAAATACCTCCTTCCCATATTTCTTTCAGTTTCCGTTAACAGTTATCAAATTGTAATATTTAAAAAGTTACGTGCATAACAAAGCAGTGTATTTAATTTTGGCAAATTTTTCCTAAATGGGGCAGAAAGTACGAATTTCTGGAACTAGATCTGATAGAACAAATCTGACGGCATTTTTGGATTGGGCACCCCAAAATTGCTTAATTACACATAAAAAATCCGAGACATCAAAATGAATCTCTGTAATTTTTTTCTTCGGGTTACTTGCTTTTATTAGAAAAGTGACATAAAGTGTTTCTTAGAACTATTATGATTGAGGTAGTATGTACTATACTAAAGCTATCGGCACACTCTGCACTACACAAATTCGTGAATTACTTAAATCTCTAGAATCTGGCGGCAATAACAACTAATCAATTTATTCTAGACACGTATTTCGTAATTCCGATAACACAAACTTACAAAATTTAATATACATGCAAAATGTATCCGTAGAATACAAAACAACCCGTTTATACGGCGCACACACCAAGTTGTAATTACGAAAAGTAGCGTTTCATTTTAATTAACTACTTTTTGGCAGGTCTAATCGGATTTTTATTATATTTAAAAATACACTCGAAGAATAAACAGATCGAGTACGTAGATTTTCCTTTCTAAACGCGCTAATCTAGATGAAATTACAGGAAATCGAGTTATTTTAGCGGTTTACGATGTATGTATTTGGATTGTTGAGATTTTAAATTTGGTGCGTTAATTGCCGGCGAAAGCAATAAAAATGTATATATAATTCAAATTGGAACCGTTAAATCTTTTGTAATTAGTCACTATTTCGATTTAAATTTCGTTAAGTTCGGTCGTATACATATTTTTTTTTTTTTTGAAAAAAAAAAAGAACAGTACGATTAATCTAAAGTTCTCTTTTGATACTGCACTTACTTTTTTCCTGTGAATTTTATTCATCTTCCGGCAGTGAGACGAAGCGTAACACAAACTTTTTTTTTTTAAGTCTATCTTCCTTGTTTCCTTTCCGACGATAAATCGACCAATAAAACGGCACGACTTTGGTTGTGAATAGACGCGAAAACACTGTCGTTCGGCTTGTCTATATCGTCTGTTGTGTGCGTTTGATGTGTATACATATACTAGCTAGTAAAGTGTGGGACAATCTCTGTCAACGCTTGCCAGTTTATTTGCAGATCCACACACACCGTACCGAGTAGTCGGTCCCTCCTTCGGGATCGGCTCGGGAAAATCTAAGAAGCTAGGGCGAAACCGTCACTGAAATGCTTTATTTCTGGCGGTCATGATATATGTACGTATTATGTATGTACGCAAAGGCGATTCCTCTCTAGTGCGATGCTTTGCTTTAATGTCTCTTTTTTTTTCTTTAGTGTAAACATTGAGCGTTTAAACAACGGTACGTTCCGAAAGCCCGGTCGGTAATGAAAAATTTAAGCAAAAAGGAAGTTACTGTCAAATTAAACGAGGCATTTTTCTTTGGATAAAAATACGTTTTTTTTTTGTAAAATTTAGACAGGACAAAGGAGTTTACGTAACGGATCTAAAAAAGAAATCTTACGAAAACGGCTATGATAGTTGTATATCTTTTTTCATAATTCCATTTGTGGGATACCATTTATTTATCTGCCCGCATTAGTGGTAAATAAAATCAATGTAAAAGATACGGGGGACAAATAAAAAATTATCGTAAAAATGTTTTTATTTTTCGGGTTTTGTCGTGTATACACTGTTTTTAATTGACGTTTCGCTGATCATGCTGTCAGCTCATTCAGAAGGCTTCTAAAGACGGTCTTTAGAAACCTTCTGAAACTGTAAATACACGACAAACCCCGAAAAAAAAAACATTTCTAGTATGCACGACTGTCGTGAAAGCCTACACTCAAAAAATTATTGGTTGAACGCCAGGACACATGCACCTTAAAAAGCAATTTTTACATTCACCAGTACAGAGAGCAAAAGCGTTCTATACACGGACGAAACATCTACACTATCGCAAAAGTGTTTAGGCACCCCTGTTTTCATGGATTATTCATATAGCATTATGTTTACCAAGAAAACATTATAATAAAATGAAATACGTATTTAAAATGTAGTTCAGTAAGATAAACACCCATTATATCGCATAAGGTTTACTATCATTTACTTGCACTTGGTCGGATTACCATAAACTGTTTATTGTGGTGCAATTACAATAACAATCCCTCTGAATTTACTGGGTAAATTTAGTCATCTGTTAGATTGTGGGTAATAATGTTTAAATTACCTTCCTAAAAGATTATAGTGAAATCTGTAACCTATGGTCAGTTGCAGTGTGGTATTTACTCTATTCACGTCGTGAGTGAAATATCGTGTGACAATTTTTTTAAAATGCCCTCGCGAAGAGAAATTAGTACGGAAACACGTGCGCTTATAATAGCTTACCATAAGAATGGCATAAGTAATCGACAAATTGCCCAAAAAATGAAAATACACCACGCTACGGTTGACTATAACGTAAAAAAATATCGAGAAACTGTCAGTTTTCTTAATAAAAGACGGAGTGGAAGGCCAAAAGCGACTACATCTGCGGACGATCGCAGAATAGTGGTTAACCAGCAAGTTAAATAGACGCAAAACAGCCCCGGAAATCACCGCAGAATTAAATGTTGGTCACCAAAAACTAGTCAGTGTTTCTACAGTCAAACGTCACCTACAGAAAGCCGTGCTCCATGGACGTATTGCGATGAAAAAGCCATTACTACGCAAACAAAACAAGCAAAAGCGACTTAAATGGGCTCGTGAACACCAACACTAGACCATAAAAGAGTGGAACAACGTCCTATGAAGGGATGAGTCCAAATTTGAGCTGTTCGGAACCCGAAGACGCATATTCGTAAGAAGATCTACAGGTGAACGTGCCAGAGAAGAGTGTATTGCTGCTACCGTGAAGCGTGGTGGAGGTTCTATCATCATTTGGGGCTGTTTTGCTGGCACTAGTGTAGGGGATATTGTGAAAATTGACGGTATATTAAAAAGAAAGAAGGCTACCGCGAAATTTTGGAGAACCACGCAATACCTTCCGGAATTCGACTTTTGGGTCACAATTTTATCTTCCAGCAAGATAATGACCCAAAACATTCCTCTAAATTATGTAAAGACTATTTACGCCATTTAGAAGAGGAAGGAACTCTCAAAATTATGGAATGGCCTCCCCAGAGCCCCGACTTGAGTCCAATCGAGTTACTATGGGAAGAACTAGATCGGGAAGTACTGAAATCGGCTCCGACATCAGCTACTGACGTGTGCAACAAAATGGAATCGAGTTGGACCTCAATAACACAAGAAACTCTGGCAAAACTTATTGCGACAATGCCTCGATTATTAACATTTTTGCTGAGGTTTTATACATTTTTGCTGTCAGTGAGAGTGCCTAAACACTTTTGAGTAGTAGTGTATGTATACAGTCATCACATATCCATGATAACAGTTGGAACGGTGATTCTAATGAAGGTTTGCTTAAACTGTAATATACTGAAATAAAATACCTTTTTTGTATTCTCTATATGTGTGAGTGTGTAGTTAAGAATTGCAGGGTAATGTCGAAATAAATGAGTATAAAATAATTGAGTGTTTAAATATAATTAACAAACATCACATTGGCGACGAGGATGGGATGCTCAGAGGATTATATTGGGCATTTGCAAGAATTTGATTTAAGAAGGAGTGATTGGTCAATTTTCAAACCAAGATTGGATAATTATTTCCTAGGGAATAACATATCCGTAGAGGACAAAAAACGCGCTATACTTTTAAACGTATTGAGCGAACAACCCTACAAATTAATTTTGAATTTGTGTGCACCGGAGAAGCCCGAAGAAATTACATATAAGAATTTAATCAAGATATTCAATTCACATTTTGCACCAGTTCGGTCCGTTTTTGCTGCAAGGTACAAGTTTTACACTGGAAAAAAAGGTAGCAACGAGTTGATAAACGATTGGGCGGTCCGAGTTCGAAGTCTAGCAACGCATTGTGAATTCAATTACGAGTCATACATCTATCAATCGTTTGAGATCAACTCTTGCGCGATTTGGTTTACCAAAGTTATTAATCTCAGATAATGCTACCCAATTTGTGAATGAGGACTTTTCATCACTTTCGAAGAAAAATTGCATTGAACATATTACAAGTCTTCCTTTTCAGTCACATTGTAACGGTGCAGCAGAAAATAGCGTGAAACTAATCAAAAATGCAATTAAAAATGCTCTAGGTAGTAGTAACCACATAGATTTTAACTTGTTTCTTTCAAATTTCTTATTTGACTACCGTAATTTCCCGCATTGTTCTCTAGGTAAAGCACCAGCAATGCTAACGTTTAATCGTTGTTTGCGTACAAGATTTAATTTGCTTAAACCATACTCCGATTTGTCTAACCGAATTAAAGTTGTTCAGTCGCAACAAAGAAAATATTATAAAGGCAAACGTACGATTGTAGTGTTCTAGAAATCGTGTTCTTCATGTGCGGAAAAATGAAATAGTGTTTGTTCAGCCGTATGCGCTGAAGCATTATCTTGGAAATATTCTTCTGTAATTTCATCATCATTTAACTGACTAATAAAGTGTTCCAATATCTCATTTCGGTATCTTTCAGCAATTATTACTCCGTTAACAACGTGTGCCTAATGATTCATTGCCTTAACACCGCCAACCGAAAACCAATTTTTTGCGAATGTAATATTTTTTTTCACAAATTCATGAGGATTTTCTGACGATCATATTCTTATATTTTACTTAGTTAAATATCCTGAAAGATGGAACAAGGCCTCGTCGGTATAGGTACATTTATTAAGAACGTCATCATTATTCAAGTTATTCAATAACCATTGGCAGTTCACGGTTCTTCTATTACAATCAACGGAATCATCCACAATTTAAATAAAATCCATAAACGACTTCGAGTCATTTTGTAATTTTTCAATTCCCTCCCCTAGTCCATAGTAGTTCTTGCGAATACTTTCTAAATCACATTCAGCTTTGGCGTGTCTCGGATCGAGTTATAAAACTACCTTCTTTAAATCATCAAAATGTTCGCAGTAGTAAAACGCAGCCTTTAACCATATTCCCTAACGCGTAGTAATGGACGGTGGTGGTTTAGGCATTTTGGGATACAGTTTAGGTAGAAATACTACCTTCGTATGAGCTATTAAAGCATTTACTCGAGGATAACATTTAGAGATCAATTGCTCCACAAGGCTTAAAGCATGGATGTTACATGTCACATGTAACAGGTTGTCACTCTCCTTTTTAAGAGATCGGCCTAAGGAAAGCGTGTTAGCAACGCCATCATACAATATAGCCTTTTCCCAACATGTCACATCAAACAAATCATGAAAATTATTTTTTGCTGGAAATATTTGGACAGTAATGTGATAGTTTTTACATTTTTCCATTAGTATATAAAATATTGAATAATTTTAGAAATCATATTTTGCCTTCGTGACCACTGTAAATTTCTAGGAAGTATAAAAATACTTGAATTGCTTGGTCCAATGTACTGCGACATAGTATAAATTACGACCACGCGCAGTTTATTACTGAAAAACAATGGAGACATACACAATAAGACATCTCGCTATAATTAGAATGAATGTTGTTATGCGCCAGTTGTTTATTAATAAACAGAAATGACAAAGTGACCTGTCTTCGCGCTTTTGCGATACAATTATTCACAAATGGTGTACCACATTTTACGCGGCCGTGTTTTTCGAAATACATCCAACGATCGTAACTCAAAATGACAACTAAATCAACTTCGATTTAGATCAGGAATAAAAAAAGAAATCCCGTCTGATAAAGCGAATGTATCTAGATACATTTTTTTCTATAAATCGCAGGATTATTTTTAGGTATGATCGTTTCGAAGTAAATATTATCTCATATCGACATAAAAGAGATTCCAGAAATTATGTTTACACCGATGGCTTACCGAAATACGTCAACTATACATATCGATAATTACCAGATAACAGCAGGAGAGATGCTTTTATTTGAAATGAAGTAAAAGAAGTCGTATTCTTACGATAGCCACCATTTGGAAACGAGAAGTTATTTTGAAATTAGCCGAGTTTAAACTTGTTTCGAATTAAAAGACGTGATTAGATATTCTTAGCTTTATCCGGCGTAAATGACATCGTTTTACTGTTCTAATGTTCCTTTTCTAATTCCGGAACTTTAAAAATATCTGTTTGTATGCGGTACAGTTGTTTCTTTTAGGATCGTAACGTTTTTGAACGTTACGAAATGCTGTTCTTAAAGGAGATGGGTTACCTTTATGTACCGTCTGTCTAGAACAGTGGTTTTAAACTGGTCTGACACAAACAAAATATCTTGGTTAATAATTATTATAATATACAAATACACAGAAATATTAATACTAATATCTTAACATCCTGTATTATACATTTCAATTGTATTTGCTCGATTTATAGTGCAGTTTACACAAACAATACTCGAATATACATTTTAAAACTAATCTTACGACACCAGCCTTATTATATATTTCACGATATCTAGAACTGTATTAATCTCTTAAACCAATATCCATATTCATACTAATAGTAACATGAATATTAATACTAACCCACCGTTGGCACGATATATCTACTGGCATCGTGACATCTAGGGGAATTTAAAGCGACTTGAACTCAATGGTCTTGTGGTACACATTATGCCGGAGATGTAAAGATATTGGGTTCGAGTCCCCTGCGAGACCGATATTTTTCCAGTAATTTAATAACATTAGGTGATTGCAAGGAAACTGTAACTGTATTAATCCCTGCTGTAGTCAGATTCAGATAAATTCTAGGAAAGAATTGTCTGTAATGTAAAACGAACTGGTTCCAAAAAATAGATTTTAAAAATACCCGAAAATGTATGCAAATGTTTTGAATAAAGCGCCAGTTTAAAACTTGTTATCATGCGTGTAAGATCGTAGTTAGGAGTACTGAAATGACAAGAAATATCAATTGAAAAACGTTTAGTCATTATAATATTACGTGGGGAAGGGTATGCAATGGTACAAACCGCTAAAAAGTAGAGCTATCAAAACAAACGGAAAATTTATATAATATAATAAAGAAATGCAGGAAACAGGTTCATTTTCACCGCCTTAGAGACCTTTCATTAAATCAATATCTCAAGAACACCGATATCCAACACAACAGTTAACCGAAGACTTCTTGCAGCAGGACTAAGGGGAATTGGCCATTTGACACAAGGATTGGACTCTTGAGCAGTGGCGCTCAAACTTGAACTGCTGGCGATCTACCTCAAAATTGTTAGATTAAACGCGATTGTAGATGCCGTGTGATACAGAATTGTAGTGTAGGTTGGTAGGGTATATCATGGCGGAGGTAGGTCACTGATCTAAAAAAAGTTAATGAAAAAACCGATATCCAAAAATGCGTCTTTCTTGGTTTTTACGGAATGATGTTTTAGGTGGATATCGGTTTATGGTACTGCATGTCTTCAGCTTACTTTTGGTAAGATACTACGTACTTACTAAGTGCTAATCGCAAGCATAATGACATATGTTCGTCAGTTAGTCGATTGCGAAAATGCAGACTCGCACAAATAAGTTGACCCAAACATTGCTGTCAACTGAAGGACAATTTGCCTTAGATTCGAATGTCAAAAACGTAGTTTGGCTACCACAATTACAGAATCTCAATCTTATAGAGACATTGTCGGACGAATTGGTCAGAAAACTACGAGGTAGGCGCCATAAATTCTCGGCCTGATATTGAAAAAGGAAACTTGGAACAATATAAGAAATTTTATTTTTCAATGTAATCTCCCCTAACTTCTATACATTTATTACAACGATTAATTAATTCTATACCATTGTAAAAATAATCTGAAGTTTTTCCGTCTGAATATTCTATAATAGCTGCTTGCAACTCACTGTCGTCCTTAAAACTACGTTCCCCAAGGTCTTTTTTAAAATAAGAAAACAAATAGAAATCACAAAGAGCTATATGCGGACTATGCGGTGGATGCTTCAATTCTTGAAAGCCACATTCGCGGATGGCAGGTTGTGAGACGGCAGCAGTACGGGAGCATTGTCGTGCAATAATCGCACACCTTTTGTCAATTTTCCACGACGTTTTGCACGAATGCTGCCACTCAATTTATGCAGTAAAGACGTATAATATGTGCCGTTGACAGTTGTATTGTGCTCTTTAAAGTCGATTAGCAAAATGCCCTCACAATCCCAGAATATTGTTGCAATCAGCTTTTTCGTTGATCGAACGACTTTAGCTTTTCTAGGAAGAGGCTCATCAGCGTGCCGCCATGCCATGGACTCCCTTTTCCATAGAGAATCGTAAAACAGAACCACAGTTTCATTCCCTGTGACAATGGACTCCAAAGTCGGTTTTGGGTCGTTTTCAGACATATTTACAAACGACTGCGCACAGTCGACTCGACGTTCACGTTTGAGAGCAGGAAAAAGTCGCGATACCCATCTTGCGCTAATTTTATTCATACCCAAATGGTTGTGGAGAATTCGGCGAATACCTGTTTCGAATATGTTTGGTATCACTGCTAATTCGTCCGCTTTTAAACGGCGATCTTCTAGCATTAAATCTTCAATAATTGAAATCACAGGGATTCTTGCCTCAATCGAAAACATTTTGCCCACTTTTTTGCAGTGGAATTTGAAGAAGTTGAATCAACGTAAACGCCGTTTAAACGTTGTTTTATGTGATTACACGTATGCTCTTGTTTTGTTAAAAAAATTGATGACCGCACGGTACTCAAGTTTCATTACTTGAGACATTTTCTCTTCGAACCGTCATATTTATAGGGTAGACTTCGCGTATGTGCATGCATGCCGTGACGGAGCTTGAACACACTTGAACCTGTATAAGCCTGTCAGGCCGAGCATTTACGGCGCCTACTTCGTATCTCCTTTATGTTAAATAGCAATACGTTGGCTTTCATTGCATCTCAATTTACCACTGAACAACTGGATGTACAAGCCGAGCGTTCGTTGTAATTGTCCTTGGAATGATACCTGAAAAGCGATCGACCTTTGGATTGAGGTCTTCCTCGTTACAACTCCCGCATTTCTAACGTAATGCTGCTACAATGTGAAAACATGTTGGCGTTTTCTCAACTCACGTTGTCTTTTCCGTGAATGATTCCAGTAATACCATGAGAAGCTATTTAGCAGTATTGCTTTCTATGCAAATTTTTTTCTATATTTAATTTAAAATAATTCACTATGTATTTTATAATGGTTATAGATCTATAGGGTTCCTTCCTTCATCAGGTGTACCATAAGGATAACAAATAAAAAGTCTAAATAACTAAAATTAATGCAGAAAATTTAACTGGATTAGAAAATTCTTTGACGATATCGGTATTTAGCTGTGTCTCCTCTGTTTTAGTAGTATAATTTCTGATAAACTGCTTCTTCCTTTTAACAAAATCTTAATACAGATTTGTCAAGGTGACCTTAAATTTATGAGCGGTAGTGTAACTTTTTTTTTTGATTAATCCTGTATACGTTACAATGTTACCTATAATTTTTGAATAAGGAGTATTTGTTTCAATCAATAATAAAGAGGTTATATGAAAATCTCGCCCCAGCCTGTATGTACTGTTTGTATATACCATTCTATGTCAACCACACCATGTCTTCAAAGAATTCGATCTCCGACGAGACTTCCAAATTGGATTATTACTTTCTATTTGTTTTCAATAACCATTAGAGCGCAATTAATTATAAAACGTGGCATCCAGCCAGAAAAAGCGAAAGTATCCATTAGCTTTTATCTTTCCCGAGATATTAAACGTTCATTAGCGATTTATTTTCTTTAGATAATGATCGGGTTCGTCGTTGAACGTCCGACCTCTTTGCCGTGTCTATTTCGGCGAATGAAAATCGGAACGTCGGAACTTCCTCGAGCGTAGATATCGCACATGTTTACGTGCGGCGAACATAATCTTTTGCGGGATAAATTTAAATTGGTATTATTTTGGAATCGCGTTGAATGACAAATATTACGAGATAATCTGGCGCTGATCTAATTATAAAACGCCGTCGCAGTCGGGAAAAACCTATTCGGTTGCGGTGGAGATTGCGAGACGCGAGATATGCGTGTACTATGAGGGATAACCGAAATGTCCGATCCAAATGCTATGCTGAAGGAAAACATTGATTTAATAAATTATTTTTATCAAAGTTAGTCCAGTGGACTTGTAAATTAGTTTTACGAATGACTGTTTATTAAATTAATGTGGTTTATACTGAGTTTGCTAGAGCTTTTGACCGCTTTTTGAAAGGTATGGTTTTGTTTTTTTATAATAGGTCAGCTCGCTTCGAAATAACATCTGGGGTTCCGCAGGGTTCCAATCTCGGACCATTATTATTTCATATTTATCTAAATGATTTGATTGATAAATTGCGATGTAAATTTTTGGCATATGCGGGCGACCTCAAAGTGTTATCGATTCGCTAGTCGATTATTCGATTTCCCTTTTCGCTAATACAAACGTAAAGTTGGCTTTGATATTAGTTTTACACACTACGTAAATCGTGTTTACAATAACTCGTTTAGACAGTTGGTAATCCTTTATTCATATCATCAATAGCGATATAAGAGTGAGTTTTAGCGAGAAAACGAATACCACGCTCATTTTATTTCGGCTGAGCTATGACGTGTCGCCGAACATTAACAAATCTATCTATGTCTACAGCTGGAGTCCTTTCCATTTCCAGCCACCTAGAATGCAATCCACAGCTTGCAGTTTTTCGCCCTGTATATAATAACAACCGTATGCACAAACATACTTACTGTACTTGCATATACGTACATTTAATGTTGATATATATACAACACTGTATACTTTGAAGATTTTGATATTTTTATGTTTGAATAAAGAAACTGAACATTCGAAAATATAGATTGCAAACAGTGAAAACCTGTTGGCTCTAAAATGTCCTTTACAAGATTGAATGTAATTGAAACGCTACATTAAACGCAAAACTTTTTATGACTAACGAAAATAAGATCAAGTTCTCTACTGCTTTCTCATGAGACAACACCAAACTTTAAATGCGGATAGCAGATAGAAAAATCAGTCGTAGCACGTCAGTGCTAATCTCATCACGTAATATTCGTATACAATAACAGAAAGTACTTCTTTTCTTGCAAAGGCCCAAAAGACGTGCTGAATGTTGTACATCATAATCATGGTAAATCAAAAAAGAAGAAGCTATTGTATCGATCTATCATTGTTGTAAGTTAAAATACGCCTTTTCACTACCTAGTAACTAAAATTTTTATTTATTAGCTAAATATTTAATTTTGACGAACTCCATTATAGGTAACAGCAATTCATAAGCCTCTTGCTGTTTTATTTTAAATAGAACAGACTATACCACAACGATTGTAAGGACTGTGTGGTTATATATATTTCACAGCTAGCGCAGTAAACTCAACTTCACACAAATTAATTATTATTCGAAACCCAGCGAGGACTCCCATTGCCAGGCTGTAGATAATGATTTTTTTAGATAGCTATTTTGAAAACACGCTGTTCGGTACTATACAACGTAGACATAAAGCGTACCAACTTTGAGAAATTGTTTGTTTTCTCTGTAGAGTTTTTGTGATGCCGACAGTACTGTACGCAATGCCAAAATGAGACTTCTAGAATGAATGGTCTTCGTAGGAGAGGAATTCAGGCAATTTTATTTATAATTTCGGCAAATTTTGGGCATCACCTCTATGTTACGAACTCTAAATCATCAACAATGTTTGGTTTTTTTATTTTGTTATATTCTCATATTGCACATTTATGTTCACGTCGCCAGAACCGCAATAGTACGACTGCTGGTCTGTCGTCACTGACTCATCTACTGCGCCGGTTTTGGCGCATGCGCGGGGTCGGGATGCTCAGCACTTATTCGACGGCTAATATATAGTTATCCTTTTAGCACGATCGGCGGTTTAAGGTTTTCTCCCTATAGTGAGGGGGCTGTGGTAAAGGAGCAAACAAAGTATCATCTACGGATATACACATAAGCACATAGAAAGAATATATATACGCACATTGATGCGAAGCACAGCCTACGAAAGCATAGGCATAGCAAATAGATATTACATGAAAAATATGAGAAAGACCTGGGTAGTCGAGAGTTGGGTCGTATTTACGATAGACGTTGACCGACTATTAATCGCCATAGCTACCCTACTGGGTCTTTAAGCTCCTAAACAAAAGTATTAATGGGTTGCTAATACAAACATATGACTATACAAATATTTACGGAAACCGAATCAAACATCAAATAATATTTAGAGTATAAAATCTCTAACGAAAGTGAACATATTCATATGTACTGACTGGTGGTAACAACGAATTATTATATTATATAAACATACAGAGAATTGTACTTCTTCCTTATGAGTTTTTTAATACATGTATTAAACAGACACTGAGTTTAATTTACGAAACCTACCTTGCACCGTTCACCGATAATCAGTCCTATAAACCAATTGGATGCTGTGGATGTATGCAAGATGTAAATGGACGTTCGTAAACTTTCCTGAAGGTTATATATGGAAACTACAGAAAAGTTGCTTTGTTTATGTACATATACAATTTTACAAACCCTTTATTATGAAATATTAAGAGGGCCACAAGAAAAATGGGAAAGATAAGCTTTAATAAATGCATAGTACAGTTCTATAAAAGCACTATGATTGGTATAGAACATACAGATGTCCGACTAGTAGCCGTGTTAAATTTATTCAATAGCTAAGTACATTCAAACTTCCGCATGCTGTTTAGACTGAAACTTTTACAGGATATTCCGATTGCATCCGATAGTACAAAGTATGTACAGTACGTAGCTCAGTATGCTACATGCCCAGGCACACGCTTGCTTCGACTGTGTTACGCGAGTGATAGCAATTAAATTCATTTACAGCTGTTTATAACACTTTGCGTATTTACCGACGTGCCCGACGTCGGGCTTTTACGTAAAACAAACACACCATAGGGGCATCTTAATAAAAATTTCATCAGGTTTGATGTAAATATACGTTGGAGACTGATTATGCTATACGATATGTATGTATAATTTAGAATTCCTTTTTGTTTGTTCTTAAATTTTACTTTAGCAAATGTTATTGCATTTAATAAATGTATACAAGATAATTTTCTCCTATAAAACTGTTTTTTAAAATGACTTTTACATGAAAGTGAAAATGTTTTGTTTTGATGCGGTACGTTCTTTGTTTATTTTCGATCATCTTACTAGGGATATTATCTGCATAATGTTCATGCCAAAATATGTACGTACAACTAACGTAAAGTTGCATATACAGCGTCTACTGTTTAGTTTAAAACAATTAAATATTATTTTTAGCGTTAGTCTGGCGAGAAACTTTACTCCCTTTTACTTGCCCCTTGTTTTGAACAATAACACTGGCCAATAAATGGTACTTGTATTTAACTTATGCAGGAATGCTAATGCCAAATATGAAACCCATATCTCCCTATCACGTCGCATCTTTTTTTTTATACAGCATTTCTTGTTTGCCGAAATTGGATCTTATCAAGCAATATGTTAAAGCTCTTAATTTACAAGGGGACTGTTGCAAGTACACTGCTCCTCCGGTATTCGTGAGGTATAGGCTCTGAGATTTGCTCGCCAATATTGAATTTGCGATTACGGAGGTTCTAGTTCTATACAAGTCAAGGGGTTTCGTTCTTTTAGTGAAAAAAAAACAACATTAAACGTGTATTTTAACGTCAATTTGCAATGATGTATACATGCAACATCTATGCATTTTTTTGGCTTAAAAATTGCAAATCTTTGTTTGTTTAGTTTCCTTCCGTTTGTTGTTTAGTAAAATCTTATATGGAGCAAGCGAACTTAGAATCTCGTTCCCAGACGTCGTCCATTTTACATACCACTTCTATTAAGTGGTCGGCCATTACGAAAATCTTTGAAAGATTTGCTATTGTCAGTTTGTCTTTGCGACTGATCTCGGTTACTTCTGATTCCTCCTGTGTTATCACTGAAGTGTTTTCATATTGCGAACATAATTCTTCAATGCGCGCATTAATCAGTTCTTTTAAATCTTGTACATCCAAGACTGCAAAACCTTCTCCGTTCAATGACCTTCCCTAGTTGCAATATTTTTTCCTGAATATCAGTCTGGGCTTCAGACGTCGGGGACAGTATTGATGTTGAAGAACTTTGACAGCATTCTGGCCAAATATTTTTCCAGTTATGTTCCTCACTTTATTCCATGTAGATCTCGTGTTTTCTATTGCATTCATGATGTTGTAGGATTTCCAGAAACCATGAACGGTGTTAGTGCCATCTCTACATATTTGACTCTCATGTAGCATTTGTTTCAACGGTAGGCGAAGGTAGTAGAGTTTAAGTATAGAAATTATACCTTGATAACATGGTTGGATGATGGACGTGGTTAAATAGTATCTCAGACTTTCACGGCCGTTTGTCATAGTCGTAACGGTTGTCGGGTTCCGCTGTGTCATTAGGTTTTTTGTCCCTGACGTTTCACGAATAATTGCGGTTAGCACTTCTAGTACCTTTCAAAATGCGAATATTAATATTTATATATCGTTTAAAGATTTCACAATTTTTAATGGTAGGCATAATATTTTTAATTACTCAGTTGTTATCCAACTGCTTTTGATTCTAAAGGATGTGAGAAATGGAAATGCTCTGGTAAAGACTGTTTCGCTTTCTAAAAACATTCTTTTCTTTCGTAGATAAGAAGTTGATGGTACATATACTTACAACAAACCTCTGCCCTACTTCTCCAATTTCACTTAAAATAAATAAATTTACTAATCCGTCCATTTTTGAGAATAAACAAATCAGTGAATTATTCGAACGTCCTAATTGATTAGAAGTAAAAGACTAATCAGTTGATAACTTTCCTACACCGTATTTTACTCCTAACATACTTCTTATTTTTAACAGCAAGTATTCGGAAATTTATATTGAACTTAATTTTAACATACAAATCATAACAGGTCTGTTAAATCAACGTGGTACGTAAGGGATACATAACAAGTACATCTTAACATAACAGCACATGTTAATGATACATAACACATGGGCTGAAAAGTCCCGGGCCTAACACATAGATGACGCTAGTTTTATTGCAGTCACCTTTCTCTCAGTTAGTACTAACTTTCAAAAGACAGCTGTTAAAATTTCATGATATTCTATTCATTAATTTGTGAGTTATTGTGCTAAGAGTCACGCTACTTTTGTTATTTTCAAAACAATGGATCAAAAACAATTTCGTGTTTTAATTTTACACTGCCTCTTGATGGGATAAAATACCGTTCAAGCGAAGCAATGGCTTGAAAAGTGTTATGGGGACTCCGCTCCATCAGAAACAACAATAAAACATTGGTTTGCTGATTTCAAACGTGGTCGTAGAGACACCGATGATGCAGAACGCAGTGGACGTCCAAATGAGGCGGTAACACCAGAAAACATCAAAAAAATCCACAAAATCGTTTTGAATGATCGAAAAGTGAAGTTGCGTGAGTTAGCTGACATCGTAAAGATATCAAAAGAACGTACTGGCTTTATATTGCATGAGCATTTGACTATGAGAAAGCTCTGTTCAAAGTGGGTGCCGCGTTTGCTCACTGTTGACCAAAAACAAGAACGTGTTGATGATTCTGAGCAGTGTTTGGCCATGTTTAAACGTGACAAACCGGAATTTTTGCGTCGATATGTGACAATGGATGAAACATGGATCCATCACTTCACTCCGAAATCAAAACGATCGTCATCTGAGTGGACAGCAACTGGTGAACCTCGTCCAAAGCGCCCGAAAGCACAACAATCGGCTGGAAAGGCTATGGCCTCGCTATTTTGGGATGTGCGTGGTGTAATATTCATCGACTATCTTGAGAAAGAAAATACCATCAACAGTGAATATTACATAGCGTTATTGGAGCGTTTGAAGGCCGAAATTGCAAAGAAACGACCGCATATGGCAAAGAA
Source organism: Trypoxylus dichotomus (assembly GCA_023509865.1). NCBI lineage: Eukaryota > Metazoa > Arthropoda > Insecta > Coleoptera > Scarabaeidae > Trypoxylus > Trypoxylus dichotomus. The sequence continues at coordinate 8,373,200 of CM042080.1, forward strand.
AAAAATTTTATTTCATCAAGACAACGCACCGTGTCACAAGTCGATCAAAACAATGGCAAAACTACATGAATTGAACTTCGAATTGCTCCCACATCCACCGTATTCGCCAGATTTGGCTCCCAGCGACTACTGGCTGTTCGCAGACCTCAAAAAATGCTCGCCGGTAAGAAATTTCGCACGAATGAAGAGGTTATCGCTGAAACTGAGGCCTATTTTGAGGCAAAAGATAAATCGTTCTACAGAAGTGGTATTGAAATGTTAGAGCGGCGCTGGAATGATTGCGTTGCTCTTGATGGAGATTACGTTGATGAATAAAGCTAATTTTGAACCAAGAAAACCGTGTTTTCTTTGTTAGGCACGGGACTTTGTGGGCCATGTGTTACTTGGCCTGATTATCGTTTAGCAAAAAGTCTCTAAAATATGTTAAACGCTTGATCTTAAATTTGCAAATTACTTATTCTTACCTTCCAAGACATTACATGTGTTATCATTTTTATACTAACGTTTTCACATTTAATCCTGCCGTTTCCATATTTCTGGTAGATATTGTATATAGCGTAGAAACTTTTTAAATATTTTATTTTTCAAAACGACCTTGTTATGAAAGTGAGAACTGATTATTCTTTCATGTTTTCATGTCGTGCTCCTTTGATATTCCCGTTTATTGACGAAAACATCAGAAATTCTATCCTTACTCATCCGGTTTCAAAGCATGGTCGAGATATTAGTACATACACAAATTCTAGTTGTTTACAAATCATTTTAGATCGCCCTTGGGAATTGATGTTTTCAATTTTTTAAAAAATATTTCTAGAATCTTCGTTGCGACCTCGTGCACTACATTGGAAATCAATTTTATGGCTTTATAGTGATCATAATTTGGTATTTATTGCTATTGATTAACTCAGCTGTTTTGGAAACGATATGTACTACTTACTGGGCATATTTCAAAGCGTCTTATTACGATGCTTTATGTGTCCGACAAAAACGTTTTTATTTGAAAAATTAGACTTCGCATTAAAGAAATGATTATCTTCACTAAAGTTAAATAAATATTCTTACGCACATACCTACTTTGATATCTTTTTTTGTTTGAATAAGACAATTTAAATTCTTTTGTAAAAAGTAACTACTTTTTAGCCGTGTGAAGTAAGATCATATTTTTACATTTGTTATAGTTGGAAACCAATATTATCCCATTTATTGCTAGTATCACATGCATGTTACGGTTACAATAAACGCACAATATTTGTTATATCGTGATATCATACAGCTTTTAGAAGTAATATGGCATTGAAATAGAAAACATATCTCTGAACTTGCGCCTGGTATTATAACTTAACGGTTTTGAAAATTATTTTGGGAGAGTCTTAGAACTGCCGAAAGTAAGTTTGAATATGGAATTTGAATAAATTCAAATATGGTTTACAATACAGTGCAAAAAAACGTACATGATTGAAGCCCATTTTCGGAATGGAGTGCGAATTGATGGAATTTGGGTGTACTCCCAGCATGCATGTTTGGATGATTTTAGATAGCACTTTCCAGAGTTAGTTGTAATTCCCAAAAAAAATTAATAATTGCCTTTCCAATTGTGTTTTTGTATTTCGTGAGACTGGTTCTGTAGGTCATAAATCACGAACTGGTAAATCAACTGTTCGTTCGGAAGAAGTTATAAATGATGTTCGTCAATGGATGGAGAATGAAGCGACAAAAGTTTTGAATCGTCTTTCTCAAGAGATTTGACTTTCTTATGGAACGTGATAGAAAATTGTAAAAAAAAAACCTTATATATATGATAAATATAAAATACGTTTGACTGTGTTTGAACTAACCCTATAATCATCGGACCACCAACAGAAAATAAGCCTACTTACGTTTTAAATGAGCCAAAATATTTCTTTGCAACAGTGTATTGAATCTTACAGAAGCCAAAGGAAGGGAGTTTTAATTTAAGAAATTGTGATATTTGTTTTAACATTTAATGGCTCTTTAAACTAAACTAAATCGAAAAGAATAATCTTTTTTCATTAGACATCTGTATGTTGGCAATGTTTACATGATTAATTTAACAAGATAAGTATAGGCAACCAATTATTCGTTCTGTGTAGAGGAGGTTGCATAAAAATAAAAAAATAGAATGTGGGTAATAGATGAGATAAGTGGAATTGTAGTATTACGTTGTTTAGAAAGAAGAAAGAAATAAATTATTAAAAAAATGCTACAGTGGTTAAAAAGTCAACAGGTTATGGGCTCAGGTTGGCTAAAACATAGTGAGATTATTCACAGGTATAGCAGTAAACTCCACTCACACAAATTAATTAATTATGCGGAACGCAGCGTTTCGAGAGCACGTGAGCTCCCATTGTCAATCGTGTTACCGACTAGTGAGATTATATTATCTATGGCGTGCAGGGTGTGATAACAACGGTTTTAAAATTATAAGAAAAAAAAGAAAACAAAAAATGAATGAAGAAACACCAGATTCCAGCCACACTTACCAATCTGATTTAACACTATCTCTACGACAGAACATTTTCTGTTAAAATAGAAGAAGACATCTCCACTACCAGAGAAATTCAAGCAGGACTTCCCCAGGACTGCTGGGGCCGCTCCTGTTTAACATGTACACTTCCGTAATCATAAACTTGTCACATTGCCCAATTCGCAGACGACACCGCATTTACTATAGCCAGAGGCAAATGAAACCACTACATCGATACGCTCTACAAATGGTATTCAAAATCACAACCACCTACTTCATGTCACGTAGAAGACACACAAAAAACGGTTCAAATTAATAACCATGCCGTTCAATGGGCCATGAAAGCGAAATACCTAGGGGTTCTTCTAGATGAATAACACACATATACCTGGTACATTAACGAAATTAATAGGAAGATAGCGAGAGCCTCCAAGGTCCCGTATCCACCATTAACCGAAAAAAGTAAGCTGTTACTGGACACCAAGACCAAGTTAATTAAAATAGCAGTAATACCGATCGCTGGGGAACTTTGGTACCAGTCAATTAAAGTGCAACAGAAGAAAATACTGGAAAAAATCAACAAACTGATGCGATTCGCATCAGGGGCATCGCGTCACGTCACAAATGCAACACTGCTTCAAGAACTTAACCTGGAAGTAAATACATAACGGTTGTCGAATCCTGCCGTGTCACTAGGTTTTTTGTTTGAATGGTTTTTGAAGAGTGTTTAGTAACAAGCGACGCGACTGATTTGCTGGCTTCCCAATATACTACCATCTTTTCGTTACCCAGGACTTCGAAGACATTTGCAGCTCTTAATTTATGTTTGTTGTAATAAACGTAGATTGTTAACTTACCGTGTCTCTGTATTTTCTTTAGTTCTTAGTGTCTAATGCTGCAGTAATAATATTTTCACACTTGCTTATACAATTTTTAATGTTTCGGATACTTTCCCGATTTATTGTACACTCTTTGATATTTGGATAATTAGTTGTACTATTTTCGCAGTTTGGATACTTCAACACACGATTGTACACTTATCACTGTTCCGAAATATTCCACAAACAGAGAATCATAAAAACAAGGAAGAGTATAACGCAAAAGATGAAACACCTTATTGCATACAACAAAATCAGTTATACAAACTTCTACCGATAAGGTACGTCTTTTTTAATTATTTCTTCGTATATTTCTCAACTTACTAGTACACTTATACGTCTCTAAATTACAATTTATATTTTTCTAAGTATCTACCGTCGTATTCGTACATATTATACAAGGATGCATTGAATAATAAAACAGATTAGAAGCATGAACGAAAGGAAACAACAAAAGGAAAGAAAGAAAGAAAAAAAATAGTGATTTTGTTGAAATATATAATGAAAAACGTATTGTGCAAGCATAAGTTTATTCAGAACTGTTTATAGACGTCACAACTATATAATATTTTGTAATGCCTCCTCTGGGTTTCATAATTGCTGTTATTCTTTTTGGCATACTGTCTGTGTAAGCCTCAATGGTATCTCTAATTGTGGCGTCATTTTGCCAGATATCCTCAATATTTCTTTCTAATTGGTCTTTTATGGTGTTTCTACTCAAATACACACGTGATTTTGGAACATTCCATACGTTCTCAATTGCATAGAGGACGGGAGAATTTTCCAGCCAAGGTAACACTGAACTAAATTTTGCATGGAGGTCTTAATTCGGATCTGAATCATTGATAAGGCAACAGGAAACCCCCCAATACGCGCCTATATTGGTGTTGGTGGATCATACCATAACTCACGGAGGATTTTTCACCGTTTTTTGTACACTAGCTCCACCAAATCGTTCAGATGGACGTCGTCTAATAAATTGACCTCTTTCGGTCATCGCTTCTATTTTTGACTCATCGCTGAATGCGATCTTTAACGAAAAGACATTGTTCAAACAAAAAAAAATTGCTTGATTTACATATTCATTTAAGTTATTTTGTCTTACCTTTCGCCAATCTTCAATTGTGTAATGTTGATGACGCCTTGCCCATTCACAGCATGCTCGTTTCATCATCGGTGTTAATCTTGGCTTTTTCAGGGGGCGCTTGCATTTTAATCCGGTTTCGTACAATCGTCTACTTACTGTACGCATGGATATTTGCATTCCTTGTTGAGACACTACATTTCCTATTTCTTTGGCGGATAAATCGCGGTTTTCAGTTGCTAGTTGCAGAATACATCGACCACCTCGATTAGTAGTGATCCTTTTCTTGCCGCAAAACGCTCTTCCGATACTTGTAGTGGGTATGTTTTGTTTTCATTATAACGACGATTCGCTGCGCTGTTTATTGGGATACTTCCTATTCCTTAGGAATTATGCGTTCAGAATACAATCCTGTATCCAACAATGCCTCAATACGTAGTCTTTTCTGATTTGGTATGTCCTTTTTTGACTCATAATGAAGAAATATAAAGCGCATACAAGCAATAACTTAAAGTACAACACTAACACGTAAACACGGAAGAAACGTTGTTACATAAACAGATAAATATTTTTCTACAATAGTAACCGATCCAAATAATATTCTACGAATTACAGTGTCTTTCAATCTTCTTTCTACCCATCTCTTATATAGTACAAAATGATTCCATGAGGAAGATAATAATTGGAAAGAAGTCATTAAGTGGCACGTTCTCAATTTTTTAGAGATATATAGGGAACGCATTTAAATAGGTATTGCAAACACTATTCATAAATTTTATGCTTGTATTAGTAAATTATCGCGTTGGAAACACACAAAAGCTTAAATTTATAAAATGGCCTTGATAAAATGAACAAGGATTGTATTGCAAATTCTTTTTTAAAATACTAAGATTATCGGTACCTTCGCATCGTAACAACAAAGTAAGTCTTATCTTCTTTACTACCGCTAATAGCGATAATAATCATAACAACCATCGTGAACATTATTATTACCAACAGCAACATCAGAAATAGCAGGTACCATAATAATAATCGCACCTACAACAACAGAAGCTGCTACAGCAGCACCGGCACTGCTTGTAATAACAACAATAGGAATAACAGCAGCAACAGTAGTAACGTTTAGAGCAGCAACAACCGCAACAGCAGCAGTATCAACAATAGCGACACCAGTACCGACACTACTACTCGTAGCAGGAACGACAACAACTATAAAAACAACAAAATAACAACAATTCATCAGGTATTTACTTTTCGTTAACGTTTATTTTCATATTTCTTTATTCTTTTGTTTTTGGTCTACTTCTTTTTTTTTATTAATAATCTATTCATTCATTCATTCTTCATTCATTTTTTCCGTAATGGATTCCTTCGTTCCTCCATATAATCGCCTACCTGAACATTATACTTATTTATACGATCGTACCTCGTATATAGAGATAAATTCGTAATAGTCATCGGTGTAATATAGAGAAAATTTTTTCGCCATATTCCTCCACTACACGAAATCCAGAAAAAGAATACAAAAACCGGAATAAAAATTGCAAGTACAACGTTATACGGTAATGGTACGACAAGACGATCGCATTATATTCTCAACATTCACAGACGTTTTAACAGCCGTTTAATACTTATACTTTTGAAACCGATAAAATCAAAATGAGCCAACGTAAATATTTTTATTTTGAAACAACAATCGTTCGCGATATTTACGTCGGGGACGATTACGACGACGACAATCCGGATATTTTGCAAAAGTTTAAAAAAGAATGTGCTTGGTACATCGCCTTGGAAATCGACGACGAGATACCCGACGAAGATGAGAGGAAAGATGGAATCGAGGAAGAGGAGAGGGGAACGGTAAAGCAAAATAAAGGAAAGGCGAAGCAAGAGAAGAAAAATCGGACGAAATCCGGAGAATTGCAAAAACTAAGAAAACGTAAAACATTCGAAATTCTTTTCGGTGTAACTAATCCAATGAGGGTCGCCCATATTCGCGAAACATTCGCGGGATATTCCGGCGAAAATATTCGACCGTCGCCCAATACCGAAAAAATAAAACATTTTCTTTCACTTATGCATGACAATGTACAAAAGGAACAACGACAACTCATAACAATCCATCGACACGGAAATATTCCGATATTTACCGAGAGACGCTCGCCGCCCCTTACCAGCCTCGTCATCACCACTTCTTCCACCGTCACCAGTACCACCTTCACACCTAGCACGCTCGATACGTTAGATTCAATAATATTGATAACAGAACAGCAACACGCGCAAGCCCTCAGAACGATGACAACATCGACGACGGTGCCGACGCCATTGAACAAAATCACAACAACAACAACAACAACAACAATACCTATTACAACAGGAAAACCACCAGCACAAGGACACGAACAAACAAGCGGAGGTAGAGGAGAAGAAAGAAGACGAAGAAGAGGACGAAGAGGAAGAAGAGGAAGAAAAGAAAATATAGAAGAAGAAGAAAGAAGACAAGTGCAGAATACAGAACGACAACATCTAATCGATGACCACAACGTTGACCACCGTATAGATCGAAAAACGGATAAGCAAAGGGTAAGTACCGGCAATCTTCAAAGTTCTATGGATCTGATTGAAAACGTCAACCCGCTATTCTTTATCGCCCATGGAGGCGCTTGTCGACGCATTTCACCGCCAAATTCGGCCAGAGAACCGACAAATGCGCGCATCCGCGAGAATCCTTCATGAGACTCTTCGTCAGGGATTTCCTTACGATACGGGAATTCGTCGGTCACATGGGTATAGGCAAGACGCAGTACGCGTTGGATCATTTCGAGCGGCCTCTGTACCTGTGGGTCAATGAGGATTGGCGGCGTTTGGCCGCTACGACACACGGTATCGACTTTAGTCGTTGGTCGGCGGCGTCATTCCTCAGGTTTTTGATGACGGATACGAATCATATTATGCTGATGAATACTGAGGATCTGTATGACATTATTTACGATATCGTTGATACCTCAATATTTAAGACATCAGTGCCCTTAATTGATGTATTAATAACTAAAATTGCCTTTGAAATTGGTTATTATTATTTAATATTAATTTATATTCCTTCTGATTTGGATCATGAGTCTTTTGAACATTTCCTTGAATTACTCGAGATCTTTATCTCGGATAGACTTGTTATTATTACTGGTGATTTTAATTTACCCAATTTCATATGTGAATCTAGTGTTTCTGATTGTAAATTAATCTTATTCCTATCTTTTGTAGAGTCTCTGAACCTACGCCAATTTAATCGCGTTTTGAATTCGAATAATAGTTTTAGATTCAGTTTTGTCTAATTTTGATTCTGAAGTAGAAATTTTGCTAGATATTTTCCCTCTCTTAGTTGAAGATAATCATCACCCCGCTCTAGATATTACTGTACCTAATGCCGAACCTAGGTATTTCGGTATAATTTCTATAAAGCAAATTATTACAACCTATACTTTGATTTATCCACAACCAACTGGTTATTTCTTACGAGTCACCAAAATGTTAACTTGACTGTACAGAATTTTTATAACGAATTGTACACTATCTTGGATCTATCTGTATCTACGCTTGGTTCAAATTACAAGACTCGATACTCTCCTTGGTTCTCTCCTGCAATAAAGAAAAACTTAAGACTGAAGGCCTATTATTAAAGAGAATGAAAATCGACTCAAAACAATTATTACAGAATGGAGTTTCAAAGATTACGTAACCTGGTTAAGATTGACATTAGTTTAGCCTATAATTCCTGGTAAAGTGTTTGATGCCACTAATGAATACAGTGATCCAACGTTGATAGTTGATGGTTTTTGCCAGATTATCCTCTAGTGTTTTTCTACCTGAGTCTTTGGACTCTTATCTTCCAGATATTGATTCTAGCTTACCACCGTTGTGTTTGCAGTCTGTTTCGGTAGAGGAAGTAATGCAATGCATCCAAACTTTAAAGAACACATTTACAGCTGGTGATGATAGCATTCCTTGGTTTTTTTGTCAAGGATTGTGCTACTATCTTTACCACTCTTCTATGCATAATCTTTAATCTAGCCCTACACACGTGCATGTTTCCTGATATACGGAAAGTAGCCAGAATTTCGCCAATTTTGAAAATGTATGATAGTTCCAATATTGGCAATTGCAGACATGTGACTATAATTTCTTTTTTTTCGAAGGTTTTTGAAGTCTTAATTTATAAACGCGTTTCTTATGGCATTAAATCATATCTCTTTGAATCTCAGTATGGTTTCTTGGTAAAGAGATATACTGTAACTAAGTTGAGACGGAAGACAACGACAATGTCATTACCGTCCGTGAGAGTCGTTGTCATCTTCATCCTCTTCGACGAAGTCGACAACGACATCGACATATTTCGAAATGGTTTCGGGACTTTGACAGCGATAATTGTCGATCATTACCGCTTGCACGATAATAATAGAATGTTTTGTTAATTTAATTAAATTGTATTTTCTTTTATAGTGCAACCAATTCAATGAGGCCGGTCAAGCAGCATGAATGTTTTCAAAGGTACACTCGGAGAAAAAATTTGACATTTATAATTATAATGTAGACAATTGCGAATGTAAGGTTATGGGTGTTGCTAATTAGATTATAAAATAAAGGCTTTTTCAATAGTTGTTAATATTTGATTTTATATCTTATACTCCATTTTTTAATTCGGAGTAGTAAAATGAAAAGACGCGTTTACACAATGGAATTTTTCAGAGGTACTTTTTAGTGACAGTTTTAAAACTAGCTGGGATTTTACATAAGTTATAATTACGTAATTAATTACATATTCATTCCAAAAATAAATAATTTATTAATGAAATATAGAAAACACTGCAGAATAACATTTATTGATGAAATACACCGTATTAAGTTTCAATTTTATATATTGTACCTTTTCTAGTGGAAGTTTCTGAATGAATTCTACTATAATTCTTATTGTTATATGCTTATTTCCATTTCACTTAAACTATTATCTTAGCCCATTGGTATAATACACAAATGGTTTGATTATATCATCGACTAATTCATCTGACACACACATACATACATCATACGTTCTAACCCTTTTTTCCGATTGTCCGTAGTGACATTCTGGATTGTCTGTAGTAAAAGTACCTTTACATCTGGTAATTTGAACGAGGTATTCTTAGTTGCCACTTTATTTTTTTATTTGAGCCCGCACTAACTCAATTGGTTTGAGTTTGCAGTGATAGGGTGGTAACCTCAGCTTTGTTGAAATTTTTGGCACATAAATATGTATTATATTGGTCTTCATTAAGGCGAATTAAATGAAGTTTAGATCGAACCATCTCTTCATCGTGCTTGATATTTTTTAATTCAACCAAGCTTGCATATGCAGTTTTCTATACTCCATTCACGTTAAGAATGCAGACTTGGAATAGATAGGCCTTAAAATACGGGTTTGCCATTGGCTAATGGGCGAGGCATATTCACACAGGAGAAATTAATGTAATATCATCATATGAAATTTCTGTCAGTTGTTAAATTTGCTTACAATTTTCGTATCATTGTTTCCTGCAGTTTTTCATTGTACTTTTTATCTATAAACAAGTTGTGGCAAAAATAATTCTTTTCAGAGTTCTTTTATCTCATCATTTCGTAATTCAAGGTACTACACAATCGATTATATAAACAAAATAATTTCTACTTTACTATTACGATTACAGTTTTGGTATGGTATGGCTGAAGAAGCAGTAGTAGATGCAGTTATAGGACCATCGAAGAACCCTCAAAGGAAGCATATTGGCAGTAGGCAGAGGCTAAATTGAAGAAATGGTTGAAGAATTTATTATAACTACAGATGCAGATTCATCGACAGATACATCAGATTCTGATTTTGCCTAATAAATTAATAAAATGTGTATACACTTAGAATACTCTGATTGCTCATTTATATCTTCATGCATTCCATACATTTAGTTAAGGTATTTTATACAATGTAATAATTTTAAAAGAACATGAGTACAAATTTATTGTATCGAACATGTTATCAAAGAAGAGAGTATGATGTATTAACTGGATAATATTGTTGAAAATATATTTGAAGAATTTATCATAACAGCAAATATATGATCTTCGTTAGACCACCTGATTCAAATATCTGTTAAAATCATTTGCATAATAAATTGAAATTATTTATTCACCTTTTTTACTATACCCTTTGATTTATAAATCAAATTCATATGTTTATTTCATTTGTTATTGTATAAATAAAATGCTAGCAGTAAAGAAATCTTTTTTATTAAATTTATTCCAGATATGAAGAGAAGAGAACTACATAAATCTGTAATATATGCAGGTAAGGGATTTTTTATTGTATATTGATATGCATGCAATTATTTATTGAATGTACTATCATTGAAAATGTACATTGGTTTTAGTGCAGCCGGGGTACAGTAGATAAGTATACTTGGAGTGCTGTTTTCTTTTTCACCGAGCAGCTCATCTAATTTCATCATTGACAATAACCAAATTCTATGCAAGATTTAAGGATATTGTGTGTTGCCATGTACTCTGAAGCCACTCGATGGACTTAGATACAGTCCCGTTGAGCCCATTATGTATTGTTCATAATCAGCAACATTCTTCCTTGTTTGGCTTTTTCATTGAAATTGATGGAGATTACCAACGGAGAGATTTACTTCATGACAAATGTTAAGGACTTAACATTGTTTTTTGTATTTTCTAAATTTTTTTACTATTATGTATTTTATCTTCTTTGCATTATTATTTTCATTTAGAATATTATTTTATTTTCATTTTTATATTTATTTATTTTCATTCTTATATTTATTTATTTTGCTCTCTTATATCCAATTTTATTTTAATATGTATGTACATTACGCATTGTATATGTATGCAAGTCAGCCATTCGCATTACGCTAGCTAAAACTGCCTAATTAGAAATCATTCACTGCAACGTCGTCGGATATGTAATGGGAGTTATCTTGAAATTTAAGGTACACAAGCATAGGCAGTCGTCTCCCGCGCGACAGTCGAGGTATTAGCGATCGTGCACTCTCGGTCACCTTTCGTGCCTCGTCGTAACGTGTACAGTAACGTCGTCGTAAGATTATTAGAGATTTCTAAGTTTTTCTAGTTTTGGCGGGAATCGTTGAGGACGTTGTCTATACATTTATTTCTGGCGGGAGTCATTTGGTAACGTCGTCGGACCGCATGTATAGATTTTTTTAATAAATATAAATTCTCGATTTTCTATCAACGTACGTCGAGGCTACTGTGTCCATTGTCGTCTATACATATTTTTAGTCTTCAGTTAAGTTTGTGTCGGCAATTATTTTGGTGAGATTGTCGGCGCGCATGTATAGACCTCCTCTACAAGTACGATCACTCCGCTTCTTGCCGACGGTCGTTGCGGCCGCAGCGCCCGTTGTCTTTTGTACGATTGTTCGGTCCTTGTCGTATCGGGACTTAGAAATTTTTCATTTAGTTGCTCGTCGTAGCGGACGAGTGTCACGGACCAGTTTTCTTATGTAATGTCGGCATCATCGCTCCGTTTTACTTGTCGGTGCGCAGTTCGCACATTTGCTGGGTACTGGATTTTTCCCTTCTTTGGGGCGCAGTAGTACAGAGCTAAAGATTGCACATAGCGTAATATTTCAAACGAGAACGCCTGGGTAGCTGTGATATTACTTTTGTTTTGAGATCGGCTATTATCGCTACTGTCGCCCTCGACCAGGCGTTCAAGCTCTAAGAGATAGGGTGGGTTCCCCTATAAATGTGAATATAACAAACGTATTTGGTCAAGTACAAATACATGCCAATAATACAGGGCCAAGTCCCTTAGGCAAATTTAAAACAAGGAAAGTATATTAGGCTCCCGGAAAGGGACATATATAAATAAGCATAGCACCCAGGTGCGCTTATAAATTTAAGAAATAAATAGGGTTGGCTCCCCTATAAAAAGGTAGTGGTGCATGCAAACAGATAGAGGCATTAGTACATGCCTCTAACAAAGCTTCAGCGGAAGCATATAAGAGTTTAACCTTTTAAACAGAATTAAGACATAGCGTTGCAACGTACATGCTGAGGCATTACTTTATGTTGCTACCAATGAAAATACATATACAAATGCTAATGTACATTACATGTATAAGAGAGCTCGAATAACTGCAATTATTGCAAATATATACATCTTACGTACATCGTACATGTACATAGGCAAGAGTGGAAACCGTGTAACCATTTCATTTTTAAATATATTTTTTTTTGCGCATGCGCATTGAGTTTCACTGTACAACCTCTCCTCTAGTAAATAAGCGAACATACTCTACAAGTAAGTATTGGTCAAGTAATTTAGGAAATTACGAGCAGGCTACAGCGGCGTTGTTCTTCAAACCAGGAGAACGTAACAACAAATGACTTGGTATAACACTGTGTAATATATCCATTCATGTCGAAGTTATATTTTCGATTCAAGTTTATCCATGGCAATATTGTTATTTTAAAACTTGTCATATGGCATTTATGTTCTCTTCAACTAACCCCAATTGCAATCACATTTAATTTCATTTTTAACATAATTAAATAAGCTCCAACTATTTCGGTAAATGAAACAACGAAAGGATAGATTTATATTGCAATTGATGTTATTTTTACGTTATTATTGCGATATTATTTTACCAGGTCATATAACCATAATGTATTGCACATAAAATATGAAAAACTTTGCTATTTATTATATAAGATTTTGATAACCAAACTTTGATGTTTACGATGTTGTCATTTGACAGTTTCATCGGTTAAATTTCACCAGTGTAATACAGCCGCCGATCGTAGCGCTACCTACTGCATTCTTAACGTGAATGAAGTATAGATGGGTTTTGAATATATTCAATATGTTCTGGTATTCTATCAAAGATAGATATCCTAAGTTCAGTAGCTGTCGCCTTCTCTTTTTACTATTACAAAGCAAATTTTGGGTGAAAAATTAAATACAAATACACGGTCTAAACATCAATGAGCTGTTGTAACAATATGGCGGCCGCCAATATATCAAATATCGCTAGTGTAATTTGTGTCGAAAACTGACCAATAGCTAGCCTACTTTTCACCGCTTCAATTTAAAAATACCCTTCGAATTAGAGTATAGAATATGTTGATGTACATATGTATGGTGTCTACATAAATAAAACTAATAACCATTATGGAAATTAAAGAGTAAAATGTTAAAAGTGACAATACTGTACTCTATTTATACATTTATTGATTGCATTATAATATACAATATATTCGCGCTATCTCAAGTATCATATATCAAAGAAACATATACATTTTTTTAGAAATTGTTTTAATCTGAATCACTATGAGATATCACTGTCTGATTCATCTGATGAATAATATATCTCTCTCCTTTATTGTGGAACAGCTCATCTTTATATTCGGTCCGTATAAGGAGCATCGAGTTAGGGATTTTAATAGATTCTAACGGAAAGCTCACGCTTTGCTGTGTTTAAAATGGGTCTCTAGAGATGATGAATCGATTGGTTTCGTTGGAAAGATGTCATCTTTTAGATCACTATTGCATGAAACAGGATTCAGGTATTTTTAATTTGAAGAATCTTTATTAAAGGTATGAAATAATGCCTATATATTATATATGCATGTCCCACTACTTTTGTATAGGGGCCTTACTCAATTTAATTGTTATCTGATAAGCGCACCTGAGTACTGTGCTTATTTATGTGTCCCTTTGTGGGAGCCAAATCTCATTTCTTTGCCTCGATTCTGTCCAAGGGTCTTGACCCTTTTTCTTTGGTTTGTGTTTGTGGAAGAGCCAAACATTTTCGTTATTTATATAGTTATAGGGGAACCAAACTCTATCTCTTAGAGCCTGAACGCCTGGGGGCAGTAGCGGTAATAGCCAATCTCAAAACAAGAATATGTAATGTCGCAGCTACCCAGGCGTTCTCGCAACAGAAAAAATACGCAATGTTAATATTTCTCTAGTTCTTTGCTACTGCCCCCTTATAGAAGGGAAAAGGCTAACAACCAACAATTGTGCGAAGTGTACGCCGATAAGGAAAACGGCAGAGTTGAAGTCGACATGATATACAGAAAATAAGTCCGTGAAACTCGTCCTCATCGACGGACAATAAATGAAAAAATGTCCCCTAATATAAAATAACGGAATACCGAACATAACGCACAGATGACGACAGCTGCAGCTTCAGCGACCGTCATGTGGAAGCGGAGAGATTGTACTTGTAAAGAGTATGCTAGATGCGCTCCGACGAAACTACACGAAAGATCGTCCCTAAAATCTCAGCATATTATTGATTGAGAGGACTTTATCAAGGCCGAAAATTTGGCAAAGAACAAATGAAGATTTAACGTTAGACAACGTTTTATCTTTTTCCTGTCCGTTTTGTTAGTAAATCCGGTTCAATTTTGATTGTTATTCGTATTGAAAATTACACTAACAGTCTAAATATCAAGCCAATAGAAATAATTATAGATGAGAGACAACTGCTGGCTTGGACATGTATACAGAATGGAAGAAGATCGAATAACAAAGAGGATTTTTGAAGCCAAAACAGAGGGCAAAAACAGAATAGGTAGACGCCGAAATACACACATGTATAGAATATTAGAAAAAGAAAGCATGGGTTGAGTTGAAGCAAAAGAACTAGTTTAGAACAGGAAACCGTGAAAGACAAAAATAAGAGAGTGGTAGTCCGTCATCGCAAGGTACAAAGGACGTGGGATTAAAAAAATAGGAAAAGGTTTATAATTTAGATATACTTGAAGGTAGCAACTTTCTGAATTTCGCAGAAAATTCAAGCAAAAGAAATATATTTGTCACAGATATTGGCCTGATTGTAAAAAAAACCTTGTAAAGTGTAGGATTTAGAAAATACCATCCCTTTTCAGACTAAATTCGGAAGTAAACAAATTAAAAATAAAGTAGTAGACACTTTACGGCTGTCTAAATTAAATCGATTTTGTCCATACGTGACGTTATTTTTTCCCTCGCTTTCACTTCTACGGTTTCGCTCTCACGTTATTCCGAACAAAACATCATTTTACACAGAGTACAACTTTCGATACGGTCCTGCGTTCGTATCCTGTCCTCCATAATTGGTACCTATCGCGAGAGCGTACTTTAAAACATTCATCCGATTAATTCCAAACAGGTTTCGTGGTATTCCGTCTATGGACAAGTGCGACAGACACATGGTGATGGTAAAGCTGCGTGCGGTTTCCTCAATTAAACTATGAGAGAGATCTCACGCGAATCATCGTATAGGCATTCTAGTAATGTTTAGTCGTCCGCAAGTATCATATGTTTTAGCGTGCCGATTAGTATTGTATTGTCTGGCAAGTACGCAGTAATTTTTTTCTCCGCGCAAACCTATACCGCGATCGAAAATGTACGCCTCTCACTTAAAGCGATCTCCCAACGCCATTGTGCGGCTCGTAACAGTACCGGCCGCGATTTAAATGCGTGGCGATTCTATTTCGAGTACCGTACGTCGTTTTAGTCGGTAGTAATAGAGTAGATGAATCAATTCTATTCATAGGAACGTTGCGGAACCGTAGTGAGACGTCTTACTAGTCCCTTGTTGTTTTTAGTGGCGTTCTCGAAAAGCGAAACTGGTCCGTACACATATACGTCGTGCCAAATCGCGCGTCATTTCACTGGCGAACAAGCAAACGTAAGTAAAAGTTTCCTTTTTTACGACTTTTTCCGTTATCCGTCTAACCAGCAGCCGGTAGTTTTGTAAGTTTACGGCGAATTGCCCAAAAAACAATCCGTAAACGATAATGCCAGAAACAGTTGCGTCATGCCGCGTATAAAATGGTTTCGACTGCGCTCAAAATTAATTTAAATTTTGAAAAAGAAATAGGTTTCGACGTAGGGCAGAGCACTTTATCTAACGAAATAGCACATCGAAATTTTTATTGCGCTATTAAATAGAATAGGATGAAAATACTGTCTGCACGTTAGAATTTATTGAGACTAACTATATATAGTGTAGCGTTAAGGTGTTCAAATTGGGACACCTGTTAAAATTAGTTTTGACTTATAGTGGTCTCCCAAATATAGTTTAATTCTGTTGAACGCATTTTATAAACGTTTTATTTTTTAATCAATTTGTTATTTTGCAACCATATATTTAACCCTGTCTATGAGGAAAGTAATTTTATATTGCAACAACTATGTATCAGAAAAAAAAAATTGTTTACAAAAATTATAAAGCTATACTTCCTACCTCAAAAGTCTGTGAATACGAATACGCTATAGTTTATTCCAAAAACAGAGAAACAAAATTCCAAACAGACCCCTAGCCCAAATTACAACCTATAAATTTGTGAAATCAATTTCATGCGATAAACTTAAATTTGAAGATCTGTCTCAATTATAAAATCTGTACCAAATAAAATTGTATATGGATTCTTCAGAGATAATTCTACAATTAAGACAGCAGAATGGTAAATGTAGTAGTTATAGCACATTAAAGTAAGTAAATTTGTCTGGAAAGCACGTATTTCATTTATTTGTCGAAAAAAGTTCAAATAGTACATGTAATTATATAGATAACAGTGTATATATACGGTAAAATATAGTAAACAATGGAGTTGAAAATAGCTTGAATTTTACAACTATAACAATGCAGGATAATTATTTAAATTATCATTGTTATAAACAATTTGAAGATTTTTGAATTTAATCTGATGTTTGCGAGGAAATCGAGCCATCACTACCACTGTCGTCTGCAACAGAAATTATAATATAGCGGTTCTATAACTTCGTCGATAATTCGATCAACATCCTTCATACTTGTTTCTTTTCTGATAACGTGATTTATGCGCTTCTGTCAAGTTGTTGTACCTACTTTATCAATGGTATTATGCAAATGTTGTCTAACTCCATACCTTCTGCATTTTATGGCCCTCATTCAACCAGGTTTCATCTAAATAGAAAATTGGTCTATTCTGAGATATATATAATGATATGTCTTTAATTATTATCGTCTCCATCTTCCGATATCATCTCTCAGTATGAACACCATTTCTAACACGTTTAACGTATCCGTAACATATAGCAGAATTATATTTAAATATATAAATATAGTAAAAATATTCTTACTTAAATTTCAGTTGCTCCATTAAGCGATATAATGTTGGGCGACTCATATTTGGCAATTCACTACTATTGTTTATTTGAGCCAAGACTTTATCTAATGTTGACAATTCATTTTGACGAAACATGTTGTAAACTATTAGACGAACATCGGTTTTCACAGCCTCATCAAAGAATCCAGTATAAATGGTCTACTAATTATCTTTTTGACTCTGAAGTTTTCCTTATTTTTTATATTCGCTGATAATCTGATATATTAAATAGTATCTCAGACTTTCGCGGCCGTTTGACATAGTCGTAACGGTTGTCGGATATAACCGTGTAACTAGGTTTTTGTCCTTGACGTTTCGCGAACAACTGCGCGAATCGTCAGGGATAAAAACCTAGTGACACGGCGGAACCCGACAACCGTTACGACTAAATCTGATATATTATCGATTTTGAAATCTTTACAATCACAATATCTTGTAAGGTGTTAACATGTTGTGTATGTTGCACTCAATTTGGTACTTAGGAAATCTGGTTTATCATGTCACGCTTTCTTGTGTTGGTGTACTGGTGCTAGGCTCTGTATCCATAATAAGAAAGCAGAAGCTACCGAATTGTAATTTCGGTACAACTAAAGTTCTCTGTATTTGATTGTTATTTACATAATCTATTAATTTTCAAATCAAAGCTCTAAGAAGAACTAATCTATACTGCAAAATAGATAACGTGATATAAACAATGTTAAGGATATCAAATTTCGCCTAGTTATCAGCGGATAAGAAATAACTCTTACTTGGCTCTGTTCAGACGTTTGACTCTTCCTGTTTGGAAGATATCATAGCTCTAGTATAAGTTAATAAAAACAACTCAAAAACGTGTTGGGTCTATTGAGGTGGCTGGTGGACGCGGGGTTAAATGGGACAAATGAGGTCTTCTGCCAGTTTTTTGTTTTATTGCCCGTTCATTTGTCGAACATTTTCGTCACATTTTTTAAATTCGAAACCACGAACCTACTACATCATTATTGAAATATCTGGGAAATGCTTGCAGCTATAATGGTTTTCATGATACAACGACCGGATAATTTATTCTATTATAGGAGTATCTACATATTTCGCTATTGTTTATATGTATCTATCATGTGCGTAAAAGATTTGTAAACAATCGTTGAGCAATACTTGCAAATATCAACATTCAACCAGGACCGTACTAAAAAAAAATTGGACGGGATATATTTGACAAATAAATTTATTAGTGACTTGGATTTGAAACAATTGTAAAACTTGGGCTTCTACTTGAAGCTAAAAGGAACATCCGAATACATATTAGAAAATAAACGCATGCGTAACAGTATATTAAGATGTTATTCCTTTCAGCAGAGCCTTATTAGACTAGAAGTGTGCATAAGGACTGGTTGTGTGCAATAAAAATGTTCACCATTCTTTAGCTTAACTTTGTTTACTATTTTTCCAGAGTTACTAATTTCATTCACCTCATTGCCAAACAACAGCGGTATAAGATGACAGACGTTAGTAAAAACTATCCCACATTTCCCTATATTTTTCAAAACATGCCAAATCATTCAATATACGAGGACGAATTAAATATGAAATGAACTTTTCTTTTTAACCACCTCTAGGTAAAGTGTATGGTGTAACGTTTTGATATGTCGTGGGGGAGAGGGGTTTAAGGTGTAGGAGTAAACCCATTCAGTTCGCCAGTGTAGATGGGCTGTTAGTACCGTCATTTCTTTAAAACTAACCATTCTCATTAATTCTGAAACATACCTCGCAGCTTTCATGAAACGATAAATTAAACAAATAAATTATTAAGAACGTAAGTTGATCAGTCATTCATCAAAAGTAACTTCGTGAAATAGAAATTAAAACAAAATAAACAGTAGAATAGAGCTACCGATTAATTCCTTTCATATTTTGTGATCATATTTTTTTCTAGTTAATTGGTGACTAGTGGAGATGGCTGAAGATGCTAAATGTGAAATTTGCCAAAAACCAGCCCCTCAGAAATGTTCTGGTTGTCACATGGTCCATTACTGCAGCAAACAACACCAGAAGATCGGTTGGAAGAGTCACAAGAAAGTTTGCAGACCGTTTAAGGTATATAAACAATAAATCATATCAGTAGATTGAAAGTGTGAAAAAGCAATAGAAAGTTGTTTAGAATTTTATTGTAATATGGGAGTGGCGCATTATATGAAGCGTAAACGTAGCAATTTTGTATACACTCAATATTTCTAATTAACATTCAATGTTATTTCATAAGTTCTATTTTATTACGTATTGACCGTTGTTGTGATAATAAATCGAAAAATAATACAAAAAAATTAGACATAAGAAAATTTCTACACGATCGTCATAAATATTTTGCTTCACTGCTCAAAGTAGCTAATAAATTTTACGATGGTAAGCTGAAAAAATGGGTAACTAAAGCATAGTAAATAGCAATATATCAATGAAATGTGTTTTTTTTTTCGATATAATCTCCCTTAAGATCACTACATTTATTTACTCGATGCTCAAGCTTCTTAATGCCTTCACAATACTCATTTTCCTCGAGCTTCTCAAAATAGTGGTCCAGAGTAGCTATCAGCTCCTCATCTGAACTTTAATTGGGCCAATATTGCTTTCACAATCCGCTTTTGTGAACTGCCGCATTGTGTTGATGGAAAATAACTTCTTTTGCCTTCTTCCGGCTCTTTCATCGATAATAGCTGCCTTCAATCGGCCCAAAAGTTTAGAACAGTATTGTCCTGTAATCCTTTGTCGCTTTGGAAGGTAATCAATAAGCAAGATTCCTTTTGCATCCCAGAAAACGGAAGCCCTCACCTTTCCTGTCGATAGAATGACATTGGCTTTCTTTGGAGCCGGTTCACCAATTTAGTCCACTGTTTTGATTACTCTTTACTTTCCGATGTGCAGTGGTGGATCCACATTTCATTGCAAGACACAAATTGGCGCAAAAAATCTGTTGGATTTTGCTGAAACCTCTCCAAAATGACTAGAACATTCCATGAGTTTGAGTTTCTGCGGTGGTGTGAGCAAACGCGGTACTCATTTTGCACACCGCTTAGACATGTCTAATTTAACATTTGAAACTTACGTCACCCGTTTTCTGGAGAAGCCTGTAGCGTTAGCAATATCTTTCAATGTTGATCGGTGATCAGCTTCTACAAATTTCAAAACTTTTTGCACACTGTCTGTAGAAGGGGTTGTTTTTAGGCATCCAGAACGGGGATCGTCAATTACGCTCGTAACAACCTTTTTTAAATTCATTCACCCATTTGCAAACAGTGTTAAAAGAAGGAGCATGCTCGTTTAACACATTTACCATATCAGCATGTTTTTTTTTGAGTGAAAAATACTTTTTCGACAGGTATTTAATCACTGCGCGAATTTCAATATTGTTCATTCTTGAAAAGCGCCAAAAGTGCTTTGAACGAGTATACACAACAAATTACTTGACATATCGACATAAAGTTTAACACATATCTCTTTGAAACATTAGGCTATCCAATGGCATCAAAGATTGCTTTCACACAGCACCATTTCATAGTTAGTTACAGAATTTTTCAGCTTACCCTAGTATTTTCTAATCTGAAAGAATTTTAAATTTTTAATGCAGAAAAGACAAATTTTTGATACTTTTTTTTTTATTAGATATGCGAAGATGAAGTTCTAGGTCGGCACCTGGTAACAACTAAACCTCTTAAACCAGGCGATATAATCATAAAAGAAGATCCGTTAATTTGGGGCCCCTCGCAGATAACGATTCCAGTTTGCTTAGGATGTGGCGTAGCTCTTTCAGCCAAAACAGCCCGACCGTGTCAAAAGTGTGGCTGGCCGATGTGCAGCGAAATCTGTCAAAATTCCCCGAGTCACATACCTGAATGTTCGTATACTATTAACAGAGGCGACAAGGTAAGCTCCTTGGTAACCTCAAGGTAACTTTTGAAGATGATTATGCAGAGCTTGTTGGGATTTAAGGTGTCAATAAAAAATTTCAACATTCCCCATCCTAGTTACCAATGCATTACGGTTTTGAGATGCTTGTACCAAAAACAATTCTTGGCGGACGTTTGGAATAAAATTAAACTGTTAGAGTCGCATTGCAAAGAAAGAAAAATGACGCCGGCCTACCAGCAAGATAAACGGAACGTGGTAGAGTTTATAAAAAGGTTTTTCAAAATCGATACCTTCAGCGACGAGGAGATTCTAAAAGTTTGTGGGATTATTATGGTAAGTCCTTTTCATGGTGAAAGTGATACGATCTTTTTTTGCTCATTTAAAGTAGTTTAGGTTAACGGCCACGAAGTACCTCTGACTGAACCCGCTCACGTGGCAATTTATGAAATGTCTTCGATGCTGGAGCATAGTTGTAGAGCGAATTGCGCTAAAAGCTTCACGTCTAAGGGTGGCATGGTGATTACCGCCGGCGTACCAATAGAGAAAGACGAACACTTGAGCATATGCTATACTGACCCTCTGTGGGGTACCCCTAATCGAAGGCATCATTTATGGGAATCGAAATTCTTCTGGTGTACGTGCGTAAGGTGCTCGGATCCGACGGAGTTTGGTACTTATTTCAGTGCAGTGAGGTGTCAAGAAAAGTAAGTGATGTCCGATCTTAAGATTTATCTTAAGATGCGGAGATTGTTTAATAGAATGAGGTAAAATATACAGAGATCTTGTTTTATATTTGGAATGTCTCCTTTTTTTAATGCTTTCAATTTGTGGATTAATCTAAAATGGCGTAGGTGTTAGAGAGATCTACATTATCGCTCAAAATGTTAAGATCACTTACCGTAATATAATAAAATATAAAAAAATCAATATTATAACAATTTAACCGCATTTCCGTGAATTAGGGTCCGATTCAAATCTGATGATACTTGATATACGCGAGGCATGGTGAAAACGTCGTACTATTCAAGCCAAAAATATCTGCATCAAAGCGAGCGTATAAATCTCCTGTTTCTTTTGAATACAAGTACCAAGGAATAGGAAAAATATATACTCGCCCCGGTACATTAATAGCGTGTCAAACTATTCCTCTTTAGTTATCATTACCTATTAATTCTTTAGGAAACATTATTTGGGTATTTGTTTCCTTTAATTTGAAAAATTACAAAAGCTATAGGGTATTATTGAATGCTTATTTGTCTTAAAACATAGCACAGATGTGTACTGCTGCATGTTTCATTTTAAAAGCCAACGGAAGTTATGTATTAATCTAATTGATTATGACATGGAGTTATTAATGTTAATATATTACGATATATCTGTAGTCATTACTACAACATACATATTAAAAGTGTTTCGTATCTATGTCCCCGTTACGTAATTGGAAACGCATTTGTCTAAGGAACAGCAGGTATGGGTTCGAATCCTACCGGTACCGTTATTTTTTTATTAAATTTTAGCGCTGGAAATCATAAGGAAGTTCGATATTAATTTAATTATTGATACTATTCGTGAAATTGAGCTGCAGTTATGCCAAAATATTACTGAAAATTTTGGTAAAAGAACGGGGACGTGCGCCGAGAGGAAATTTTAAAATAATTTGTCACGTTCTATTATAGTAAAATTCAAAAAGTAATCTCAAATTGGAACATCTTTTACCCACCTACATATTTCTTTATCATTTGCAATAACACCCTTAATTGTTGAATGTTTTAGGTTAGATCACTTACATTATTGTTTGTCTAAAACGGAATAAAGGAGAATCATGTAAGACTTGCAAAAAGTTTCTATACATATTTTTTTGTTTTTTTTGACATGTAGTTAGTTGTACGTCTTATTTTAATTTATATCGTTTGTGGGCACTTGTCATGTCAAGTTTTTATAATGCAATCAAAGTACTTTCGCCATTTATTTGTTTTTCTTTTGTTTAGATTATCGATTAATAAAAAGTAACTCCCCTTTTCTTTTAGAGACTGTAAAGGATACCTCTTACCAAAAAGTTTCGAAGACGAATCAGATTTAAACTGCAGATGGTATTGTGATGTTTGTCCGTTGAACACATCCTCGGTTATTGTTCTTGAGACCCTGGAAACTATCGGGAAACAACTGAGTTCGATGCCTAAAGGTATCTTAAACGTTTGCAAGGCTTTCCTACGTGAAAACGAGAAATATCTGTCACCCAATCATTACTATTTAACCGACGTAAAGTTCACTTTAAGTCAATTGATCGGACAGGACGCTGGTTTACAAGCTGCCAGCGATGACGAGGTGGAATTTAAAGCGAAATTGTGCAATCAATTGATCAATATGATAAAGATATTAGTACCTGGTAAGAATTCGTTGCATTTGCGTTCTAGGTTGGTAATTTGTTATTATTCCAGCGGAAAAGAGAGTATTAGGAATACTGTTGTTCGAATTACACGCTGCCATTTCGGAGATTGGAAGAAGAAAAGTTGATTCTGGTTTAGGGGGACCTGACGACTTACAGGAAGCACTTCTGGTATGTGTTGATGTTGGGAATGTTTTTATTCTGATGTTATTTTATCACCATTGTTTAAACGTAGGGTCATTCATGTAAAAGTTACATTTTCAAGTTGTGATAATTTTTATTTTAAAAAGTATTTAACCAAATTTTTGGAGGTCTCCTATTTTTTGGGGACGTAGAGAAAGTTTTAATACGGTTGTTGGCAACACTGTTGTGAGTGGTGCCTTCTCCGCTACCACATAAGCATGCAGGCGCTTCGCTCGGATGCTCAGTCTTGGCTTGGTAGCCATTCGAAATGGAGCTCCCTATAAACGTTATCGCCAAGTGCGAAGTGCGCGCAGTTATTCGATTTTTGGACGCAAAAGGGGTTAAATTGGTTGAAATTCACCGCCTATTGACGGAAGTGTATGGACAGTCGTGCATGGATGTCAAAAACGTTCGCAAGTGGTGTAGAGAGTTTACAGCCGGTCGTACTGAAATTCATGACGAAGAAAGGAACGGGAGGCAGTCAATTGCCGACGAGACAATCGCGAAAGTTGAGAAACTCATGCGTAAAGATCGGAGGATCACTCTGGATGCTCTCTGCATTTTGGTTCCTGAGGTTTCCAGAAGCACCATCGACAGGATTTTAAAGGAAAGGTTGCAATATCGGAAGGTGTGTGCAAGATGGGTGCCGCGTATGCTGACAGAAGACCACAAACGGCAACGGGTTGATTCTTCCCGCGAATTTCTACGCCGCTATGGAGACGAAAAGGACAACTTCTTGGACTCGATTGTCACGGGTGACGAAACCTGAGCATTCCACTTTACACATGAGACAAAACAACAGTCAGCGAGTGGCGGCATCCTTCTTCGCCCAAGCCACGAAAATTCAAGCAAACACAATCTGCCGGTAAAGTCATGGCAACTGTGTTTTGGGACAGGAAGGGGGTACTGTTGGTCGACTTTCTGCCTGCTGGGACAACAGTCAGCGCTGACAGGTACTGCAGGTAAACATTCTCCACGAAAACGCCCGTCCTCACGTCGCCCGTCAAACCGTCGATCTCCTGCAAAATTTTGGTTGGAACGTTATCACACACCTATCCTACAGTCCGGGACTTGGCACCCAGCGATTTCCACCTATTCCCTAAGTTGAAGGAACATTCGTCTGGACGGCGGTTCTGCTCCGATGATGAGGTGAAAGATGAGGTTCAACGCTTCCTGAAGGGCATGGCGGCAAGCTGGTATTATACAGCGTCTACAAAAATGCATCGACCGAAGCATTCTTCAATCTTTAAAGTGATGTAACAACTATAGAAAATAAACTGTTCTTTGTATATCTAAAAATATAGGAGACCTTTTTTTTGGGATTGCCCTCGTAATTTTTACTGAAAATACTAGAAATACACAACGCTTCCTCCCAAGGTAGTGACTTCTCACTACCGTTATTATATTGCATATGCCTTTGTTGTCAATATTCTCTAGAGATTTTCAATGGAATGTAGGTCAGGTGAGCGTGCTCGCCATTATTTTAACTGGATCTTCTTCTTAAGAAACTAATTATTTGTTCAATAGCATCTCAGATTTTCACGGCCGTTTGTCATAGTCGTAACGGTTGTCGGGTCCCGTCGCGTCACTAGGTTATTCCCTGATGTTTCGGGAACAACTACGGTTCGCATTTTCAAAGGAACTGGCATAGAGAAATATTAAGATGGAGAAGAATCTTCGGTACTTTCTGTTCTTCCCTTATTTTTGCGCTATCTATTAAGATTTGCATCAATTATCTGGTGTAAGTGGGAATATTTGAATGAATGAAATAACTCAATTGGAAATATATCTCTAATTTAGAAATAAGTAGATTTTGATCACAACAACATTAGAATAAAATGCAGAAATAAATTTACATCAAATTCATTTCTACTCTATTTTAATGCTGTAAAGACCAAAATCTACCTGTTTTTTTTAAATTACATTTCGGATTTTTCTCAACTTAATATTGCCCATACAATGAAGCTGTTGTATAAAGGAATATAAATAAAAGAATAAGTTACTATTAACTGGTCTTTATTTTGTAAGTTTATTATAACATATTGCCTCTAAGTATGTATATAGGAATATTGAAATTAAATTGGCTAGCTTTTCCGTTTATAATCCTAATACAATTTGCCCAATTGTAGCAACACAACATAACAAACGATTTGATACATTGGGATGTAAATACACGTGAATTACCGCAACTACAATTTAAATCAAATTTTTATGATTTCTTCAAAATATTTTATCAATGAAAGTACGTATTTTCTTTCATTTAGAATATGCGGCAACACATATATATATATATACATATAATAATGTTATAAATCTTATATAGAGAGTAAATAAAATATGGTTGGTAATATTTTAATTTCATACCTGAGGTTGATAGAAGGTTTATCACAGCAGCAACATTGTGGCTAAATACTAATAGGTAGCGTAGACAACTTTCATTTTTTTAATTTTTTTGGGATGGATATGAAAATCTGTGAGCTTGGGCAAGAAGAATTATCAATCATATAGGCTTTCTCAATACCTTTCCAACTAGCAACATATTTGCAACCATTTTCTGGCCAGATAAGATCGTGATTCAACAAGTTATTTCTAATACCTTTTACTAGATGTGGAGCGTCATATATGTATCACCTTTTCTAACTTAAAACTACTTCGTGCACGTTGTTACTGATTTAAGTATGTTCCTTTGCTCGGCTCCGCTGCACCGTTGCGCCGAACGCCAATAACATGACTGGATGCGGGCAGTGCTGCCGGTTCAGTTTTAGCCCGTTTAGCCCATGTTGATGTTGTTAGGGTGTTTGTATATTGCTTAAGCGCTCGTCCTATCCTATCTGCAGTATTGTTTATGTACGATAGGTATGCCCAAACGTTTCTATTTCCCGATCATTCTTGTCTCGGGGTCGAGGTTTACTCGTGATGGCGCGATTGATTATATTCTCATGATAACCGTTACACCGCAGCGCTTGCTTCGGGTGATCCAATTCCTTCTGTAGCTGTTCCTCACTGCATACTCTTTTAGCGTGCCACTGTATTTTTCTGACGAGGGTGGTGGTTAGTACGAACGGAGTATACCCGAACATTCAATTCATGATGGAGCTAGAACGTAACGGAGTATTACCCTTTCTGGACATTCTTGTCAACAGTGACCAAGCATCGGCAACAACTAGGGTGTTTAAGAAACCTATATATACGAACCATTATCTACACAATAATTCTAGCCACCACCCTCGTCAGAAGAAGTGAGGAACAGCTACAAAAGGAATTGGACCACTTGAGACAAGCGCTGCGGTGTAACGGTTATCCTAAGAATCTGACAATATTTCTAATAGAATCGTTTCCAAAAGTTCTGTACTCATTCGAGTAAGAACAAACATATAAGTGTTTTATTGTTATCTGAAATTTTCAAGACTGTCAAAATTAAATTTCTTCTTTTCAAAAAATATATATAATTTTTCCATTGATGATTTCATATGATCAAATTTCAAAACTTCGAATAACCTTTTACTAGGTTTGGCTTTAAGTAACTTAAGACTGGACACATTATGGACAGTTTATATTGAAAGAAGATTATCGCCAATCAACTTTAGTTATTAATGTTTATAATCCGAGAATTATATCTCTCTTTGTTTTGCAATTTCATGTGGAAAATATATAATTTTCTGCGAGGCTAACTTCTCAAACCTATACACTACTAAAGACAAGCACAAGCTAACATAGCATAAAAGAAATGTTGCAATTTAGTATAAATGTTATGATGGTGGCCGCATATCATATTGATATTTACTCTATATTTTAGGAATCGAAGAAGGTATTGAAAGAAGTAGTGGAATTATTGAAGCACGAGCCAGAAGAATTACCGGAAGGAAAGATTTGCAACCAAGCAAGAACAAATTTGGCCGAAATCGATATCATCATGAGAACGATTCATGAGAAAATAGGGGATGCTATTTAGTTTATTACACTATTATTTATAATATGTATTTATTATTTAACCAATAAACATTTATTATGTTAGATGTGCGTTTTGCTTTTTTAAAAACCTCAAGCAATTAACAAATCAATGAAGTAGCAATATTTGATAGCTGGCAAAGTTAGCAAGGTGGGCACCATATAGAACCTGCGGCTTGGTAATTCAGCCAGATGGGTGGACTATTCTTTAAACAGATGCATATGCAGCTAGGCGAGCATTACGGTTCTTGGTGAGTCCAACACAAAAAGTGTAGCGTTGTGGCCTATGAGGGGTGATCAAACGGTCGATGGCGAGAGCTTTTTGAGTCGATCTCGGGAAATATCGGCCGGTATCAGTGGATTCACAGTTTTTGCTTAATGACAACATGATTTACATTTAAGTTTTTTTCACAGTTAAGTCAGAATAATTTATGAATAAGGAAAACGAAAAGTGCATGATTTGATAACTTGTTTGAAAAAGAGAACAAAGCATAATTCACAAGAGTAGCTAAACAATCAAAAGTTGCAATGATCGCATCATTTAAAATTTCTCATATATTGGTGAAACGCAAGAAACCCTTTGAAGTAGGAACGGCTATGAAGAAAGCATTTTTTTTGGAGGGTGAGGTTTTATTTCGAGATTTTAAAAATAAAGCAGAGATCATGTCTGCTATTAAAGAACTTCAGTTATCTCTTCCGAAAATCGCAAGGCGTTGAAGGTATGAGTCAGAACATGGCAGATAAACTAAAATATGATATCATAGAAGGTATGAACATACTTTTCTTTATACTTCGAATAGTAGTATTTAATGACGTGTCTGCTAAAGAAAACTTTTTAACAATTATTCCTCTGACTGACTCCTGTGACAAGCTACAAGCTACCAATTTATAAACTAGTGTACATTACAACAGATGGAGCACCAGCCATGTCCCGAGATAGAAATAGTTTTGTTGTATTGTGTCGAGCTAATGACGATTTCCCCTCGTTTTTCTCATTCTATTACATTATTCATCAACAACTTTTGTGTTCAAAAGTTCTAAACACGGAGTAGGTTATGAACATCGCAATAAAAGTTGTGAATTCCATCTGTGCTCGAAGTTTGCAATGATATGGCTCTTCAAAGTGCAGTTGAAAGACAGTGAATCCGCTGAACACACTGATTTAGTTTGTCACGCGGACGTAAGATGGTTGTCTCGCGGAAAATTCCTATTAAGGTTTTAAGAATTATAAGAGGTGATTCACTGATTTAGCATTTGTAACAATGCATTTATACACCATTAATTTGGAGCTGCTATTTAAACAGCAAGTCAGTTTAATATTGACTCATTTTCTGTTGAAAATTAGGTAGTGCAGATTATCTCTGGTCTTTTGTATTTGAAAATAAATATCCGAATCTAAGGCAAATTGCCCTTCAGTTGACAGCAATGTTTGGGTCAACTTATTTGTGCGAATCTGGATTTCTGAAATGAAAATAATTAAGTCAAAATATCTCATTCGATTAACTGACGTACATATATTATCATGCCTGCGATTAGTACTTAGTAATTACGTACTATATTACGAAAAGTACGCTGAAGACATGCAGTGCGATGGACCAACATCCAAATATTTGTAATTCTTTCACCAAAGACACATGCTTGGATATCAGTTCTTTCATTAACTTTTTTACAGCAGTGACCTTCTTAAACATCTTGAAATTTTCAAACCAAAGAATCTTGGCAGCAGGAAATTTTCCCTCAGATTTCTCATCACAATATATACATCTTTCCCGAGAATATACGTTTACATTGTAGTCTTCTATTAAATTGAATAGAGTTTAAAACTTTTCCAAGGTTCACATTAAATTTTCAAGGCGTATCAATTGTATCTTCCTCAGCGTTACGTTTCGACCCGTGCCGTTGAATTATTTATTTGGGAAAGCTATCTCCTTAATTGTTGTGCAATAGCGAAGCGTAAATAAATAATAGGACGAGTCTAAACCGTGTGACAGATATTATATCCTTATGTGTATTAGCTTGGAGTTTTTTTTTAAATATTCATATTATTATTTAACGTCATTGTTTTGTTCTCGTTTTTATTAAATTTCGTTTTTGATTTTTAAATTTGAGGTTCATAATTAAGGTAAAAAGCTCGATAAGTTTCATACGTAGTGATATGTCTATTACATTAAATATTTAGAGGTTGGAAACAAATTGGTTGACTTCAAAAATTGATACAAAACTCGAATGGAAATTAGATAAGCTTTTAAATGAAGTATCCACCCCATTTCTAGTTTAATTTAGAAATTTTTCGGGGTTGCCACACTTATACTTGATCATTTGTTCACTAAGACTTATCTTCTTTCAATCTAAAGTTTGTAATGTTTCAGCGACTTTACCAAAACATTAAATTTCTGCCCACGCTTTTCCCAAGAACTTAACTTATTGTAAATATAATAGAACATTTTGTTAAATTCTTATTCCGTATTTCTTGATATGACCACTATGTAAATAGTTTAACTATATTTTGCCAGTTTTAATGAAAGAAAAGGTACCCACTACAAGTACCGGAAGAGCGTTTTGCGGCAAGAAAAGAATCACTACGAATTGAGATGATCGGCGTATCCTGCAACTAGCAACTGAAAACCGAGGTTTATCCGCCAAAGATATAGAAAATGTAATACCTCAACAAGGAGTACAAATATCCACGCGTGCAGTACGTAGACGATTGTACGAAGCCGGAATAAAATGCAGACGCCCCCTGAAAAAGCCAATATTAGCATCGATGATGAAGCGAGCACGTTATGAATATTAACAAACAAAACATTATACATCTGAAGATTGGCGAAAAGTAAGACAAAATAACTTAATTGAATATGTAAATTAAGCAAAATTTTCTTGTTTGAACAATGTCTTGTCAAACTCTATTTGTTAGACGACGTCCACCTGAACGGTTTGGTGTTTCACCAAAGTGTGTACTAAAGTGTACTAAAAACGGCGAAACACCCTTGGTCAGTTATCGTATCGTTCTGTATATCAGTCGAAGGTCCTGGACCATGTATCAACACCAATATAAGCGTGTATTGGAGGATGTCTTGATGCAATATATCAATGATTTAGATCCGAATGATGGACCTTACACATTCAAGGCACCACACCATATGGCCTAATCCATCCGGAGTTGTTAGAAAACGAACGCTCTGCCAGTGTTGACCTCAATGTAATTCAGAACGCATGGATTGTATGGAACACTACAAAAGAGCAATTAGTAACAGATATTGAGGATGTGTGACAAAATGACGCTACAATTAGACATACCATTAACGCTTGCATACACAGTATGCCTAAAAGAATAACAGCAATTATAAAAGCCATAGAAGGCATTACAAAATATTAGTTATATAGTTGTGACGATGTCTATATACAGTTCTGAATAAAGTTATGTTTGCACAATACGTTTTTCATTATATATTTTAACAAAATCGCTATTTTAGTAAGTGGCCGTAATAAATTTATTAGGGCCATTGTCCGACTGGACAGTGACTGTATATGTATATACCGAGTGAAAAGCTGTGAGCTGTTGATTGTCGATGTCAGGATAGGATTTTGTAGCAGTAGTTAAACAAAGATAGAGAATATCATTAGATAGATACACACAGATACATACTAACACACAATTGCCCTGCAGAATAATAATAATGCGTTTCTCTCGACTTTGTTAACTGTTGAGAAAGTGCGGTATATTTATATTGACTTGTTCAACGCCTTATTGGCATTAATTGGCATTACTGAATAAAACGTTTAGTATTATTATTATCATTAAATAACTACTAACTAATGTAGTGATAGAGATATAGAGATAGATTTTGTCATTCACTCAGTACAAACTTTATCACGATCCCTGTATCATATTCCTATTAACGTTATTTTTTAAGAATTGAAAAAATATTGAAAGAACTACTGGAAAGAAAAATCTATAACTAGCAAAAGTTAATTTGGCCGAAATAATAAAATAGGGGATGGAATTTTTATTACACTATTATTTATAATATGTATTTATTATTTAAGCAATAAATATGTGTGTTTTATGTTTTATATAAGACATGTTTTCAATAACGTTCTTTTATTTATAAATTCCGCTTAAAAACTTCGAGAAATTGAGTAGCAGTAAAGTAACAATATTTGGTATTACATATATTAGATACAGCTAAGTTGTAATTTTTTTCATGAATAAAATATTATACTCTAGATGTGAGCTTATTTATACAGACAAAGAAAGTGTAGCATTATCACTGTTCTAATGGCAAAGGATCAAAAGATTCACAAGCTTGGGAAAGGTGCTATTTATAAGATACAATTGTAGGGGGGTTTATAAATGTGAAAAATAGAATTTTTAATAAGATAGAGACTTGTTTTAATCCTGTTAAAATTTATTGTTCTTCATATAAATAAAACATCAACAGTTCTATTTTTTAAATTAA
Organism: Trypoxylus dichotomus; assembly: GCA_023509865.1. NCBI lineage: Eukaryota > Metazoa > Arthropoda > Insecta > Coleoptera > Scarabaeidae > Trypoxylus > Trypoxylus dichotomus. The sequence continues at coordinate 8,405,694 of CM042080.1, forward strand.
TTTACTTTGATACTACGTTAATACATAGAAATTTTGATCACCAAACTAACTATTAAACGTGTTACTATTTTCAATACCATTCATTACAGCATTTACGAATGATCTCCTGGCGGATGGCGCTAGAAGATGCCTTATCCCTGGAAAATGGATACTTCAAACCGTACTTGCCTGGCCTGACTCCAACAACAACAACGTAACCATTACAAATTGGTTATTGTTCATAAATATGATGATCACCGAGATCTTTCACGCATCTTACACAGTTATCTATAGACATAATTTGGGTAGCGCTATCGTAGCGTTGGCAACCGTTACAACTACGTTTGAGGTAAGTTCGCTGGGTTCTTCTCCATTAGTAATAGTAAAATTGACGATCTTAAGGGTATAGTTCGATTCTCCATGATTGTTTTCAAGAAGCTCCTATTCAACGATATCCTTTACAATGTTTGGAAACGATTCTGGCCATTAACGGTGTTAACCAAAGAGCAAAATAGTGCACTGTCCATCAGGTGCTACGTAACTTTAGCGCTCACGCTAGGGTGTTACGGTCCTGCAGTGATTTGCAACGTGATTCTAACGTTATGGCCCTATCTTATCAAGGAAGGATTGATTCTGAAGTCCGTATATCCGTTTGAATGGAACACCACTTACGTTTACGAAAGCATTTATATTTGGCAATACTTTACTCAATGGTACATTCTAATCCTGGTGAATACCTTCGATTTTTTCGCTATACCGCTGATAATGGCCTGTGCGGTTCAATTTATTATTTTGCAAGACATTTTTGAGGGCGTGTTTTTGAAAAAATCCCACCGGCAAAGACTGTTGTTGTTTGGGAGGAAGATTTCGGATGAAGAAATGGTTGCGAAGTGCATAGATCACCAAAGAATGCTAATTGGGTAATAGAAATACAGTAGAGTCGCGATTGAGTGAACTAGCTTTTGTACGGTGGATTAATTATTTCGGAGGTTATACTATTTTGAGGTTGAAAAAATGAGAAGAAAACGTCCACATTCTTTGTTAGTAAACATTTATTTTAAACTTGGATGAAATTGTAAGATAAAAGAATATTAACACGTATGTAGGTATTATGAAAATCTTGCTGGAAAAGTACGTATCTTCATTATTGAGATACAAAAATGATGTTGTGTGTAATTACCGCCGTTTTTTGTGTAGCTTACTACTAACAATTTCCAGTTGAGTTTCTTCAGTCCATTGGATCACTTCATTTTGTGATATTAGAGCTTGATCAGTTGAAGTAGATTGTTCTATTGTACTGAACATACCATCCGCTTCCTTTTCAGATTTTGAATCAAATTCTTTTTAATTTTGTTCTGTGTTGTTCAATACAACGTCTTTATTCCAGTTTTTCACGACGCGTATCAAACTGTTCCATACCATTATGAGATTTAACACAGCATCCCTTAAACTGTAATCTTCTAATGAGGCACTAATGTCTGTATCTTTTGCTAGCAGCTGTGTTAATAAGCTTTTCCGATAGTGAAGCTTGGTTATTCTTATTGCATTCTAATCCAAAGGTTGTACGAGAGGGGTAACATTAGGTGGTATACAGATTACACTAATCAAACCCTCATCACAATTTAACTCCTCCTCCGGTGAATGACTGGGGGCGTTATCTAACAATAATAAAGCTTTATTAAGTAAATTATTATCCTGTTGAAATTTGCGTACCTAAGGAGAGGGTCTCAATGATTCTATAAATTTTACACTTACTTCTGGAATAAATACACCAAGGAACCAGATTTTAAATATTTGAGTTGTCATCCATGCCATCTTATAACTTTTATTGCAAATGGGACAATTGAAATTGCGAAAGCAACTTGGCCTTCTGGATTTGCCTATCACCAAACATTGGAGTTTATGATTTCCTGTTGCATTCGTTCACAATAAGAGTCTAATTATTTGCTTTGGAATTTTTCTGCCCGGTGCACTTTTTCTGTATTTGCAACGTAGGTCTTTTGCCCGGTAGAAGCTTCCAATAAAGACCTGATTCGTCGGCATTATATATTTGATCTGGTAATAGGGCAAGCTCTTCAATTTTATTTTTTAGTCTTCGTTTAAATGGATCTACCAACTTTGGATGAGATGATATTTTTTCCCACGATATTGTTAAAAGTCGTATTCCGAAGCGTTGTTTAAATCTATTCAACCAACCATTATTGGCAGTAAACGACGATATTTCATCTATTTTTTTTTTTTGTAGAACTTGCTTTTTCCTGTAGCGTAATTTCACTTGCTGACGCATTGTGTTCTTGTAATTTGAGAAACCATTTATATAAGGTCTTTTCCATCTTTGCATAGGTAAACATTTTTTAAGTTTTCATCTTACTTGGACCAGTACATGTTTTTGTAACTCTCTCAAAGATCACGTGTCTTTTCTTCTTTATTCCGCACATAGTAGACTTTGCTACTCAATATTTCTTCGCTAATTCTGTTACTGTGTTTCTTTTTTAAGCACTCAAGTATTTTAAATCTTTCGTCCAATTTTAAATGTTTTCTTTGCGACATTTCAAGTTAAAATTTCAAATAACAACCAATTTCGCTAAAATGCTTATTACATAACACATGGGCTGAAAAGTCCCGGGCCTAACACATAGATGACGCTAGTTTTATTGCAGTTTGTGAATTATTGTGCTAAGACTCACGCTACATTTGTTATCTTCAAAACAATGGATCAAAAACAATTTCGTGTTTTAATTTTACAGTGCTTCTTGATGGGAAAAAATACCGTTCAAGCGAAGCAATGGTTTGAAAAGTATTATGGGACTCCGCTCCATCAGAAACAACAATAAAACGTTGGTTTGCTGACTTCAAACGTGGTCGTAGAGACACCGATGATGCAGAACGCAGTGGACGTCCAAATGAGGCGGTAACACCAGAAAACATGAAAGAAATCCATAAAATCGTTTTGAATGATCGAAAAGTGAAGTTGCGTGAGTTAGCTGACATCGTAAAGATATCAAAAGAACGTATTGGCTTCATATTGCATAAGCATTTGACTATGAGAAAGCTCTGTTCAAAGTGGGTGCCGCGTTTGCTCGCTCTTGATCAAAAACAAGAACGTGTTGATGATTCTGAGCAGTGTTTGGCCATGTTTAAACGTAACAAACCGGAATTTTTGCGTCGATATGTGACAATGGATGAAACATGGATCCATCACTTCACTCGGGAATCAAAACGATCGTCATCTGAGTGGACAGCAACTGGTGAACCTCGTCCAAAGCGCCCGAAAGCACAACAATCGGCTGGAAAGGTTATGGTCTCGGTATTTTGGGATGTGCGTGGTAATATTCATCGACTATCTTGAGAAAGGGAATGCCATCAACTGTTAATTTTATATAGCGTTATTGGAGCGTTTGAAAGCCGAAATTGCAAAGAAACGACCGCATATGGCAAAGAAAAAAATGTTGTTTCATCAAGACAACGCACCGTGTCACAAGTCAATCAAAACAATGGCAAAACTACATGAATTGAACTTCGAATTGCTCCCACATCCACCGTATTCGCCCGATTTGGCTCCCAGCGACTACTGGCTGTTCGCAGACCTCAAAAAAATGCTCGCCGGTAAGAAATTTCGCACGAATGAAGAGGTTATCGCTGAAACTGAAGCCTATTTTGAGGCAAAAGATATATCGTTCTACAAAAGTGGTATTGAAATGTTAGAGCGGCGCTGAAATGATTGGGTTGCTCTTGATGGAGATTACGTTGATGAATAAAGCTAATTTTGAACAAAAAAAAACCGTGTTTTCTTTGTTAGGCCCGGGACTTTTCAGCCTATGTGTTATATATGTGCTTACTTATTTACAATGGCACTGCTAATTTTATTCAGCGAGTGCTATTTACACACTAAAATACGTTAGGGTATATATTTAGAGAAAGTCATTAAACATGCGTTTTTATGGTGTTATAAGTGTTCTTCATTGTATCGGGCCTTTTTGATATTTGTTATATGGCGACGTAATGTAAAATTGTGGTCGTTCATTGGAGAGGGTAGTTCATTTGAGTCGGAGTTCACTAAATCGAGACTCTACTGTAGGCTAAAAATTTCTAAGATTAACCAATATTATTTAGAATCTGCATAAAATTAGAAGATATATTCAGTTTTGCTTTACTGTTCCAATTTGTAAATAGTACCATTGGCTTATGTTCATCTTGTTTGATACTGGTCAGTACCTTTTCAGATTCAATCAAAATTATTTACCATTTCATCGATGTTACTTTCCAGAAAGTTGACCCAAGCAAATTCTTCGAGATGTTCACTTTTGCAGTTGCGCATATGTTTCAGTTGTTTAATTATTGCTACGTTGGCAACGAATTAGCTGTGCAAGTACATTATTTTTATTTTAAAACCTATATTTTTGCTAGTCGCTTCCCTTTTAGAGCGGAAACATGGCCAACGCCATCTACAATTGCAATTGGGAGTTAAGGAATGATATTAAATTCAAGAAAGCATTGGTTTTTATGATACAAAGAAGTCAGAAGCAGCAAAATTTGACAGCTGCCGGACTTACAGAAGTCGATTTTGTCAGTTACGTTACGGTACGATAGTTTAAGGAATATTTCAGTTCGTAAATCCTTTGGATAGTAATGAAAAAGGTTGGCCAAATCTTTGGCGAGTCAGGTGAATGAAAATTGACCGTATTACGCGTTATAATGTATTTATACTTCATTATATGGAAGAATATTTTAACAGTTTATTTGTGTACAGTGACTCAGTGAAAATGATGCAATGCTACATAATTTGATAAGAAGCTGAAAATGTTAGGAAGTAAATTAAATATATTATATCTACTATTCTCGAAATACATTACAAACATAAAACAAAATTAATTCGAACAGGTATTACGAATTCTACCCAGATAACATTATAGCGGTTACATATTTAACATCACCATGAATGTGTGGCTCAGGCCCCAATCTTTTGGGATTATCCCTTCTTCCCATTATTATTAATATCCAACAATCGCTGCCTTGTGTGGTACCCCATATTTTTGATTATCTCGGTGCTTAATTTATCGTCTCCTGGAGTTTTCGCACACTCTGCTTACATTATCCTGACTATCGCTTGGGTTATATATTTCTTGTATTGTTATTTCGCTTTCGCTATTCAACAAATCTTGGAAATATTCTTTCCAGCGAGTTATAATCATTTCTTCGTGAGTATTTGTCCTTCTTTGTCTTTTAATGCAACTGAATACACTTTTCTGTCATTTCTCATATTTTTGAGTACTTTAAGAAACGGCTTTTTGTTTCCTTTTTTTCCTAATTTTAGTCCAAATTCTTTCCATAATTTTTGTTTCGCTTCCGATATTGCAATCTTGACATTTTCGTTGTTCTTTGTATATTTCATACCGTTCTTCGCTTTTACTAGTTAAATAAGCCTGCAGCACCTTCTTTTTTATTTTCATTAGGTTCTTAATTTCATCAGATCAACTGTGAGGATCGTCTTTTATAGTTATTTATCTTATTTGTGCGACATATGGTCTCAGCTATATCTATAAGAGTTGAAATGAATACGTAGGCTTCCACGGCCAGAGTTAGTAATAAACGAAGGGAGAACCAGAGAAAAAAAGAAAGAGAATAAAAGAGAAAGGTGGGATCTCGACGTTTCGCCTTCGTTGTAGGAGGCTCCTTCAGGAGAAATAAGGGAAACCAAAGTGGCACGGTAACTCAACGTGTAAACCACGCTAGAGGCGAAACCACTTTGGCAGAAGGTTACCGTGACTCGACGTGTTAACCGCGCTAGAGGCATGAGAAGAAGGCATGATGAGAATTATATAAAAAGAAATAAGAGTAAGAGGAGAAAAAGGAGAAAGAAAAATAAGAAAAAAAAAGAGATAAAAAGAAAAACAAAAAATTAAAAAATGATAAAGCGTGGAGGGATGTGAAATAGAAAGAAAGGTGAAAAGAATAAGAGAAAGAAATGGAGACAAATGGGAGGGGGGAGGGGGGGGAGAGATACGAGAGAAAAAAAGAGAAAAAAAGAGAAAAAAAGAGAAAAAAAGAGAAAAAAAGAGAAAAAAAGGAAAAAGAAAGAGACCAAAAGAGAAAGAAGATCCCATCTTTCTCTTTTGGTTTCTTTCTTTTGCCTTTTTTTCTCTTTTTTCTCTCGTCTCTCCCTTCTGTCTTTATTCTTTTCACCTTTCTTTCTATTTCACGTCCCCCCATCCTTTATCATTTTTTCTCTTTCTTTTTATATATTTTTCTTCTTATTTTGCTCTTATTTACTCTTTTTTCATTTCTATATATATCTCATCATAACACGGTCCAATTCCGGAAGTAGTTCGTTTACTATCTATAAGAGTTGTTTTAAACAGTATCCATAATTTTTCTGTTTTCATCTCTTTGTATGTTTCTTTTATCTTCTGAAGTTTGCCATTTATAACTTTTTCGTATTCTTTTGCTATTTCCCCATCTTTCAATTCATAGGAACGTATTGACTCGTGACCTGTCTTTTTCTCCATTTCTATCTCTTTTTGTGTGTGTTGTCGATTTCTTTTATTTTATTCTTCATCCATATAATGAAGTACAAATAGATTATAGCGCGTAATACGATGTACCATACACAGCAAGGAAACGGAGACCGATTAATTCAATAAACTTGGTCAATTTTCGGATCGGTTGCATATACTGGCGAGTCCGGACCTGGGGCGCCGAAAATTTGTCCAACCCAAGTAATGCATATTAATCTATATTATTTTTTTTTAGGTTTTACGAATAGCATTTTCATTTTATACGCTTCTAAACCATTTATTTGACAGAGAAGCTAATGTGGCTTGAATTATATTACATTCAAATTGTAGTTTAGCCTCAGTTTAGTAATTGGTTCTCTTAAATATTTGAATAAATAAAGAATATGCGTACAGCTACATTCAATTTTTAATAATACCCACCTTGGATATTTAAGAAATTGTATTGCTTTTAAATTATAGCATATTATTATGGTTGGTGAAGATATAAAGGGTAATTAAAAATAATTACAGTGTAATTATCTATTGGGGGTACATAATTAGATTCCGAGACGTAAATATCATAAAAAATGAACCACCATTCCGAAGAAGGTAGCTATTCCTATATAAATGCAATACCTTTCTATTTAAAATATTATTTAAAGTGGTATTTCTTTTAAGAGAAAGAATATTGGCTGTAATGAACAAATCAGTTGGAATTAGAATAAGGCGACTTTCTGCTGGTGAATCTCTATATTTGGTGTATTCTTTAGGATTTTGCCATTAGTGATTAATAACATATTTTGTTTTCCGAGATTTGTTCTTATGAAATATCTACTCTAAAAATGTATATAATCAACACAATGTGCAAAATCTCAAAGAAGATTAGGTAACTTTAACTAGCTCCATGCTCAAATTGCTACTATTTACCAGATTTTATAACCGACATATCACAAGATGGCGCCAAAAAATGTATTATCCCTGGCAAATGGCTTTTGCAAAGCTTATTGGTGTGGCCTGATAAGGACAGCAAGTCCGTTGCAGCGTTCAACTGGTTATGCTTCATCAATCTAATAGTTGTCGAAATATTTCACGCATCTTACGTGGTGGTTCATAGAGGTGACATTGGAAATGCTATAATTGCAGCGGCAACTGTAACAACTACCTTTGAAGTAAGTCCAAACGAATGTATTGGTATCTATTAAAGTCAGTTCTTATTCCCTAGTGTTTGGTACGGTTTTACATAATAGTCTTTAAGAAGCCGATTATCAACGATATACTGTTCAAAATTTGGCAAAAATTTTGGCCGCTATCTGCGCTAAGTCCAATGAAAGCGAAAACTTTAACCAGGAAATGTTACATCACCCTAGCTCTAACGGTTGGATGCTATGGACCAGCGATAATTTGCAATACAATTATTACGCTATGGCCTTATCTAACTCATAATGGTTTAGTTTTGAAGTCGGTATATCCATTCCAATGGAATCAGACTTATATATACGAAACTGTATATCTTTGGCAATATTTTACGGAATGGTATATCTTGATACTGGTCAACACTTTTGATTTCTTTATGATTCCAGTCGTAATGGTTTGCGCTGTTCAATATGCAGTCTTGCAGAATGTTTTCAAAAATATCCTGTCAAAGAAGTCCCAGAGACAAAGATTAGTACTATTTGGAAAAACAATTTCTGACCGTGAAATGGTTCTGAGGTGTCTAGACCAGCAGCGAATGCTTATTAGGTAATACAAAGAAAGGTGAAAGTGCCTCTTGAAGGATTGTAAATGGAATTCCTCATTTTAGCATTTGTGTTCAATTAGAGGAGGTGTTTAGATTTGCTATACTTTTCCAGTTTATTAATAGTACAGCTGCTTTATGTTCTTCTACAGTTGTGTTGGTGAGTACCAAATTGTTTAAAAAGCATTACTAATTCACAATAACTAGAGTTGTTGTTTGGGCTATGTCCATCGTTCGTTGAATTTGTATAGTCCGACGTTTTAGCAGTCTGTCTGCTGTCGTCTTCAGGATATCCCTGAGAAGGACTGTTGCTCGTCAGAGCAATCATGCTTTGATGATTTTTGTCTGACGTATTTGTCTTCTCTATTTTCTATTAGCGAAAGTTGTCGTGACTTATTTTTTCTCGATTTCTGAATTCCACCTGACTTATCCACTAAGCTGATATGGGGGACAGAAATTACTGTGTTAAACTTATATTAAAACTACAATTTTCTGCGCAGTAGACCTGCGCAGAAGGGAAACGCACTAGACCTGTGGGGGTGGTGTGCAGTAGGTCGATTTTTGCGCATGGGCGATTATGTATTCCGCTGACCCTCCTGCAATCTTGGAGGTGGTCCGCGTATGCTTGTTATTCTTCTATCCTCCGTATCGCGGTCGCATAATTCCTCTTGCAAGCAAAACTCTTCTCAGGGCTACCCTGAAGACGACAGTAGACAGATTGCCGAAACGTCGGACCATACAAGTTCAACGAACGGTGGAAATCGCCCAAACAACAACTTTAGTTATTATGAGAATCCATAGTCAACAGTATTACGTCAAGAATTGCTAATTCAACTAGTTCGTCTTGTTTGCTGAGTGTGTATTCTTATTGTTGAGTATGTTATAAAATATATATGATAAAAATTTATTTTAAGAGTTAATAAATATATTAGCGTGTTCACCAAGGAACGAGACAGCGCGACATCTCGCCTGTGAATGAAACGTTCTATAGATAGAATTTATAGATGCGGTACCGCTGAGCTGTTTTATAATGATGTAATAAAATAAGAAAATGAAACAAGAGGACCAATCTCCCAGTATTTCATTTTATTCAGTTATTGGCTACCGGTTTCGTACAAATCTGTACATCCTCAGGCCAAGATAGTCCAGGAAAGGAGTATAAAAATGCATATAATATCATAACTAATAACAACTCCTTATATTTGCAATGAAAGTATTACGATTAACGTCAATATACATGTAAAATATCAAGAGTGTGTATGTATAACAAAGATAAAAGAGAACAATTCACAGGTACCGCAGTAAACTCCACACAAATTAATAAATATTCAGAATACAGCGTTTCAGGAGCACGTGGACTTCCATTGTGAACCGTGTTACCGAATGAATGTAAAAAATGTATCGCAATATTTCCTATGCAAGCTCTAAAAGTTCTTAAAATATATAACTTTTTACAATCTATTGGGTGGACCCGGATATCTTGTATCTTTTCGGGAAAGGAAAGAAGGAAAACGAATCGTGTCTTTAACAGGGCATTATGGTAATAAATCAAGCAGACTTGAGTATATATTTGGTTCCCTATTTTGTTTTTTGTTTTTCATAAATATCGTTTCTTATGCGTCTAATTCTATAAAGGATTTTACATTTTTAAGTAGTTTAAGATTTTTTAATTCGATATCATGTCCAGATTGTGCTATATGCTTCGCCACGCTAGTTAGTTCTAGTTTATCGAAACGATAGTGCCTAATATGTCCTTTAAACCTCGTTTCAATACTCCTTTTTTGTTTATCCAATATAAACTTTATCACAATCATTGTATAGAGTTTGGTAAATTCCAGATCCTTTCATCATAACCGGATATGATGATCTTTAGGATTGCCTAAGAAATTCTTTAGGCTGTCTTTTGATACAAACGAGACGTTCATATTTTGCTCTGGGAGAATTTTATTTAACCTTTTTACTGTTGGGTCGAATAGATTGGAAATATTTGTAAAATTGTGTTTTACTTCTTCGCCCACAGATGAAATCATCTAGTCCAACGGCGATCGAATTTGTACCGGCGGGCCTAGCTACTGTGTCCCGGCAAAGCTATCCGTTTCTACTCATTACTAATCCATTTTCAATATTTTAGCAAGTGGATTCATCTCAATTCATGGAAATGCTAACTTTCGCCATCGCTCATATGTTTCAGTTGTTCTATTATTGTTTCGTAGGAAACGAACTAACAATTCAAGTAAGTAAAACGCTTCAAACTCAATTTACTTTTTAAATGTAAATTTCGTACATCGAACAACTTCTCAGAGTGGAAATATGGCTGTTGCCATCTATAAATGCAATTGGCACCTTTCTGATGACACCGAATTTAAGAAGGCATTAATTTTGATGATCCAAAGAAGCCAGAAACCGCAAACAATGACAGCTGCTGGTGTAATCGATTTAAATTTTGTCAGTTATATCTCGGTAAGCTTTTACTTCTCACTATTAGAAATAGTTTAATTGTATATAGTCTGGAATCTTCAGGTTTTAAGGATCTCCTTCTCATTTTATACATTGCTAACTAACTTAATTGTGAAGAAATACCACAAGCTTTAAAAAAGGAAATCGTTAATGCTCCAAGATAACGAGGATACATTTTAGGACTTTATTGCATTAAACACTACTAGCTTTTAGTTAGCAACGCTTATTATTTAAGCAATAATGTTACAAAATATGAAGCAGTATATTAAAGAAGCTTTTCAAATAGTGTATGGCGACTAATTTTCCATTTTATAACCACAGCATTAACTTATACAATGCGTTCATACAGTTTAGAGTAAATTCTATAAAATAGTTAATTTTTATGGAAAGTTCTTTAAAAGACTTTCAGAATTGTTACGAGGAATGAAAAACTCGCTGGACATGCTGTGTGTATGCCAAATGAACATAATTTGAAGGGAATATTAAATTGTAGATACTATTAAACACTTTGCAACTGATCATTCTCACTAATTCTGAGACCGTACCTCGTATGTATATATGTATTTACCAGAAGCACCTTTAACATATTGCAGCAGCTTTTGAAGAAGAAATAAACTGTTATTATAAACACTTAAGCGAGCTAAATATATTCTACAAAATGGAAAATGAAAAGCTCCTAGCGCTAGAAGCCCTGAAATAAGAACAAAGTCAAACCTACAGAAAACCAATACTACGAGGGCGAATCAAATATGAACCGGGCTTTTCTTTCTAACGCCATCTAAGTGAAGTGAGTGGCGTGACGTATTGATATGTGTTACGAAGGGGGATGTATGTTAAGATGGAGCGGAGTAAATCGGTTAGGTTCGCCAGAGCAGATGGGTTATTAGTAGCATCATGTTTGAGCAAGAGGCGTACATATCAGTTCTGAGGAACGTATTATTATTAAATTTTCAGCGCGGGAGGGCGTAAAACCTGTCCGAATTTTGCGTCGACTAACTACACAGTTTGCTGAAAAAGTGCATTGAAGGACCCAAATCTATGACTGGTACAAATAATTTTCCAATGGCCGAGAGTCAATGGAAAGCGAAAGCCAAGTACTCTTGCCGCGGACGAGCACCAGTGAGGCGAGTGTTTGTACAATTTGTGAAATGATTGAAGGTGACCGCCGCCTTACAATATGGGAAGTTGCTGTGCACGTAGGAATATAATATGGGAGTGTCAAATCAATTATTTGAAATGATTTGGGTTACCGAATGTATCTGTAGTGTGAAAGACTTTTGGTACGATATTGAACAGAGGAGGATGATTTGCTGAAGCATATTGTCACCCTTAATGAGGCGTGGGTGCATCATAACAGGCCGAAGTCTAAGTAGGCAAGCACTGAGTGGCGAAAACAGCCCCGCAGTAAGCAAAGATCCGTCTTTCTGCTGGAAAAGTTCTTGCAAAGGTCTTTCTGGGATTCTAGAGCCATATTGCTCATTGATTTTCTCCACGAACAGCGTACAGTTAGTGCTGCGTACTTCTGCCAACTATTTGGTGAAGTGAAACTGGCCTATTGACTAAACAAGCGAGATATGCCCATCGAAGTGCAATTCTGCTCCATGACAATGCTCGGGCAGACACAACTTCATTGACCCGAAATAAGTTGGGCAAAATTCATTGGGAAACACTGGGATATCCGCCCTACAGTCTCAATCCGTCACCGTGTGACTACCACATGTTTGGACATATTCAAAGAAGAACTGGGAGGTCATCACTTTGACGAGGACGGAGATGTGGAAATGTTCATGCATAATTGGCTATAGATGAGACCATATTCATTCTTTGATGACGGAATTAAAAAACTTCCGACACGGTGGGAAAGTTTATGAATAAAATAGATGATTATATAGAAAAATAAGGTGTATTAAATTTTTTCTACTGTACCAATAAATGTTTTAAAACAAATCTCTGGTTCATATTTGATTCGCCCTCGTAAAACGAGTACATACGTATTTATGTAGATGCATTTTTAAACCAGAGATAAAATTACGTATCTACGGGTAATGCATGTGAGAATACCTGTTCCCTTGTACTGGATCACCCATTCCCAATTCTCTATTAATATTTCACAGCGCACTCGTTGTACTGCGCTCTCGTAGTTACTTATTAGACACCCATAAAACTTCAGTGAAACTAATTAGTTCTCGGAAGTATAATTACAGCTTACCAAATGAATAAATTCGAATTTGAAGTCAAAGACTAATGGGTGGCAAACGAGGTAGTATCAAGAGACTGTCCTCAGGTATTTTCTAGTACAACAGATATTAAACCGATCTCCAAGACGTTAAGACAATTAATTTTAGACTTTGACAGAGATGTCTATAAAGATGGCGTGAAAAGGTGTTTGTTACCCGCAAAAATTTTCCTACAGGGCGTTTGCTGTTGGCCGGATAATGAGATTTGGTATTTGAACGTTGCAGGATGGTTCTTGTTTTGGAACCTATTCATTACAGAAATATTCCATGCGGCTTACGTTTTTAAAAATTTCAAGAATATCGGCGATGCAGTAAGTGCTGGAGCAACCGTAACTACCACTATGGAAGTATAATATCTAATTTATCGGCAAATCCAGTATCCACGCTTCAAATTAATTATTTAAGGCTCTGGTACGATTATACATCATGTTAAGCAAGAAGGAGCTTATCAATACCATCCTCGTAAAGGTATGGAAACAGTTCTGGCCAGTAGATGCGGTAGAAGCGGTTAAACGGACGGAAGTTAAAAGAAGAGGTCAAATTGCGGTTTTTCTAACGACCTTCTTCTTTATCTGCGCTAACATTAGCAATTCTCAAATTACTGGATTACCTTACATCAGATATCACGATATGTTGCTTAAGTCCGTATTTCCATTTGACTGGACTAAAGCTTACGTTTACGAAATTATATACATATGGCAATATTATTCGGATTGGTATGTATTGTTTATGATAACCGCTTTTGACTTCTTCTTCATCGCGTTGGTTGCTGTCTGTTACCTTCAATTCGTTATCATGCAAGAGGTTTTGAGGAGGATCTTAAACGACGAATCTAGAGCTCAGAGGAGGAGAATATTTGGTGAAATGGGTGATCGAATAACTGATAAGGAAATGCTATTGCACTGCTTAGAGCAACATAAATTACTTATCGGGTAAAATTATTTCTACGGTAATTTGATTAAAACGAACATTTTTTTTTAGAATATGCAATGAGCTGGAAAATTCTTTCAATATAGCTATTTTAATACAGTTTTTCGTCAGCACCAGTGCAATTTGTGCAGCATCTCTAGTGATGGTAATGAGTATAAATAAAAAGATATAACACATGGGCTGAAAAGTCCCGGGCCTAACACATAGATGACGCTAGTTTTATTGCAGTCACCCTTCTCTCAGTTAGTACTAACCTTCAAAAGACAGCTGTTAAAAATTCATGACATTCTATTCATTAGTTTGTGAGTTATTGTGCTAAGAGTCACGCTACTTTTGTTATTTTCAAAACAATGGATCAAAAACAATTTCGTGTTTTAATTTTACACTGCTTCTTGATGGGAAAAAATACCGTTCAAGCGAAGCAATGGCTTGAAAAGTGTTATGGGGACTCCGCTCCATCAGAAACAACAATAAAACGTTGGTTTGCTGACTTCAAACGTGGTCGTAGAGACACCGATGATGCAGAACGCAGTGGACGTCCAAATGAGGCGGTAACACCAGAAAACATCAAAAAAATCCACAAAATCGTTTTGAACGATCGAAAAGTGAAGTTGCGTGAGTTAGCTGATATCGTAAGGATATCAAAAGAACGTATTGGCTTTATATTGCATGAACATTTGACTATGAGAAAGCTTTGTTCAAAGTGGGTGCCGCGTTTGCTCACTGTTGACCAAAAACAAGAACGTGTTGATGATTCTGAGCAGTGTTTGGCCATGTTTAAACGTAACAAACCGGAATCTTTGCGTCGATATGTGACATGGATCCATCACTTCACTCCGGAATCAAAACGATCGTCATCTGAGTGGACAGCAACCGGTGAACCTCGTCCAAAGCGCCCGAAAGCACAACAATCGGCTGGAAAGATTATGGCCTCGGTATTTTGGGCTGTGCGTGGTTTAATATTCATCGACTATCTTGGAAAGTAAATACCATCAACAGTGAATATTATATAGCGTTATTGGAGCGTTTGAAGGCCGAAATTGCAAAGAAATGACAGCATAAGGTAAATAAAAAAAATGTTGTTTCATCAAGACAACGCACCGTGTCACAAGTCAATCAAAACAATGGCAAAACTACATGAATTGAACTTTGAATTGCTCCCACATCCACCGTATTCGCCAGATTTGGCTTCCAGCGACTACTGGCTGTTTGTAGACCTCAAAAAAATGCTCGCCGGTAAGAAATTTCGCACGAATGAAGAGGTTATCGCTGAAACTGAGGCCTATTTTGAGGCAAAAGATAAATCGTTCTACAAAAGTGGTATTGAAATGTTAGAGCGGCGCTGGAATGATTGCGTTGCTCTTGATGGAGATTACGTTGATGAATAAAGGTAATTTTGAACCAAAAAAACCGTTTTCTTTATTAGGCCCGGGGCTTTTCAGCCCATGTGTTAGCTAGCATACATCAAATGTTCCTACTATGCGTTTTCGAAATTTTCAGAAAGTCGATTATAGTCAATTCCTGAAGATGTTAATGTATGCTGCGGGTCACGTGGCTCAATTATTCTACTATTGCTACGTTGGACAGGAATTAACATTTGAGGTATTTTTTTATCGAGCATAGTAAATTGGTTCGAATCTGTAAGCTCATAAATATATAAGGATTCATTGGCAGATTCTTTTACTGCTAATAATTGCGTAATGTAACAAATGCGCGTCCATTACTATCTTCTTTGCATTTACTTCTGCATACAAAAAAAATTTTTTGGTACATATTTGACAACCTCATATTAAAAGTTAGTTCAAAGGAGTTGAATGCGAATGTGCGTTATTGAGTAAAACAAAAAAATACACAATTTTATTTCGTAATTTGTTTGACAATTGAAAAAAATTCTTTCAACAGAAGAATTTGAATGTAAGTAACATAGGAATATCTATGTTACTCGACGTCTTTATTAAATTTATTATAAGGTGATCCAAAAGTTCTTTTAATAATATAAGCTGATGGTCAAGTTTCATGAATAAAGGTTCATTTTTTTATTAAAATACAGGCGTTGCAATTTACGAGGGTGGATTTTTATGTTGACCTCCTCACAGTAAAACTACAATGGCATTCTATTTTTTATTTTTCGACATGGTCTTCCTTTACACTAATGCACCTGGTCTATGGTACTCCAACATCTCAACAGCCTCCTGGAAAAATTGTTATCACACCTCTGCAAACCAGCTCTCTACAGGTTGTATTACTTCACAATTACTTTCGAAAATTTGAATTTCTTTTAATTACATTGGAACATTTTTTCCCACGTAAGATTTAGTTTAATTTGGGGAACAGCCTGTAATCAAGAAGATCCAGATCCGGCGAATATGGTGGGTGCTCCACTAATTCAAAGCCTGCTTGGTGTATAGCAGCCATAGCAATATGAGATGTATGGCTGTGAGCATTATCCTGATGGAATAGCACACCGTGCCTTAACTTTTCTCGGCGTTTCTTTTCAATAGCGTCTCGCAATTTAGAAATTAATTGTGCGTTGTAGGCCGTTATGATGTTCTGTCCCTTTTGCAAATAATCAGTCAGGGTGATTCCTTGAGCATCCCAGAACACAGATAGCAAAACCTTTCCAGCTGACGGGACTTAAATGTGCGTGGAGGAGGAGAACCTACTTTGCACTTTGGTCTCGGGATCATATGGTGCACCCATGACTTATCCATGATCACATACCGACTAAGAAAATTCTTTTTGCTTGCCTGGTACCTTTCCAATAGACGCTTACAAATCAACGCCCGGTTTGTTTTTTAATTAATAATTAGCATTCGGGGCACCCATCTTGCAGCCATCTTTTTCATATCTAATTCTTTAGTCAGTATGTTGTGCACCACATAATATGATGAGCCAGTATCTTCTACAATGTCCTTGATACGTACTTGTCGGTCTTGCAATACGATACCCGGTATCTTTTTAACGTTTTTGCCTGTTGTAAGCATTATGGAAGGACCACCAGGCATGTTGGTTTCCACAGGATGTTCTTCCACATTTAAAATCTCGACCTCAGCGTTTGACTATATCATAAGAAACTGCAGACTCACCAATAGTTGCCATAATGTCTTTATGAATTTGAGTTGGCGTCAAGCCCACTTTCTGGAGGTATTTTATTACGGCTCTTATTCTAGAGGATCCATTTTTATGAACGATCACGACACACAATTCAAGAATTAGCCACAGTACAACAATACTTTGAGATACAAACTTGATATTGTTTAGATATGATCTATAATGTCTATTAACTAAATGTCAAACATTAATCAAACAACCAATTAGAAGTAGGCGAGGGGTACGGCATGAGGATCAGCCTTCGGATTTCTAAAAAATTATATCCTCTAAAGGTGTTCCGTTATTTTGCTGAACATAAAGCAAAATTTTCTGGAACTGTTCGTTATATTTCAATTCATCCAGAGAGAGAACAATGTGGCTTGTAAAGGGTACGATTGAAATCGAAAGAAACCAATCTGCGCAAACCACGTGGCATGAGAATGTAAAGACTGTTTCAAAGATGTTGGATACAGAGTCATGTTTAATGTCAAACGTGCAGACATAATCTAAGCAAAGTCAGCGGTTATAATACGCATGTGCGTCTTCCGCTATTCCTTCTCGCTGCAGTATTTCCCTACAATCTGTCTATCAGTGATTCGCCGTAAGCAATACTTCGCTGTTGCCCTACTACATCATGGTTATAGATATAGTGGAGGAACGCAGGATTGTAGATACCTCCCCGTCGTTGACTTTGCTCAGATAATATCTGTATGCATGTAACCTTCCTAAAAATGCACACTAGTTTTATTTTATAATTTAGATTCGCATCTATTCTATAGTTATGTGTATCATCTTGAACCTATACATTTAACTTGTCATAACATAGGGTACACTCACTATGTATCAAAAATAATACAAATCAAGGCTGCCAGCTTTCTCTTAATTCTCAGAGTAAATATGTAATATCCCCCAGATCACCAAAAAATACGAAATTTGAATAAAAAAAGGGTTGTATTTAAATTGGCTTAAAACATGTGCAAAAACTGATCATGTAAATCCGAGTTTCAGAGTAGTGATTTAAGTGTCGCCATCTATGAGTGCAATTGGCACCTATCCTATGATAGGAATTTTCGCAAAGCTCTGCTTTTAATGATCCAAAGAAGTCAAAGAGTACAGCATCTGACAGCCGCTGGAATAACCGAGTTAGACTTTTCGAGTTTTTTGAAGGTTTGTAGCGTTTTAAACTGAAAATTTGGTGGACAATTTTAAAATTTCTTTTCAGATTATGAGACTGTCGTTTTCATTTTATACTCTCTTGAACAATTTGTTGGTGAAAAATCTGGAGCAGTGAAGAATTCTAGTGTTAACTTTAAATTGGCGTTATTAAATACGACATCCTTGCTGTAGTATAGTAAAAATAGCAGTAAATCATAATATACACCAGCATTAAATTCGTAAATTAGTATAAAAATTGAGTTTATTGAATCATCTGTTAACTGTACTTTGATCTAGTAGCAGTTGTAAAACTGATAACGAATGAACAAAATATTTAGCATTTTATCAAAACAAGAAATGAAATGAGCGCTTAAAAAATATAAATGAAACAAACAAAAATTTTCACGTGACTTTTTATCTATTAAAGTTGACCTATATTTTGGAAAACATATAAGAACAAACTTTTTACTGAAGACAGGAAAATGTTTTACCAAAAACGTTGTTCAAAATTTAGCTTATTACACCTGCAGAGTATGAAAGCCAAAAGAAATGTATATTTTCTGAATAAATATGTAAATAAATATTTATTGTCTACTTGGTTTGCTGCGTTTTTATATTGTTTGAAGTTATCTTGTTAATTAACTTCTGTTCTTTAGTCCAAGAGAAGACTTCGGCAACCCTCAATAAATTTTTAATGGAAATATAGGGAAAAGGAAACAAAACCAGACCGATTCCACAATTTCGTACGGATTTGTACTTCATTAAACCGAGACACTCCAGAAAAGGACTACATAATCAAAACAGATGACTCTATAGTCCTATTATCCTGATATCATTAAAGAATATTACACCTATAATCCGTCTACAAGAAACAGCAAGGCAAATCCAAAGGATCACTCAAAAATTTCATGTGGATTTTCATTAGACCGGATGCGCATTGTTTGTTAATCTATATATTCTGATAAGTGAGACCATGAATATCATCATTATTCGTCGTACCTAAAAACCATTAGCAGTAATTAAGCCGGATTGCGTGATCAATGAACAAAAGCTCATGCACGCAATGAAACATATGGAAATTTTTGAAGATCTTTTTTAAGAATTGTCTGGCATATCGCAAGTTACGCTTTCTGTGAAAGCTTGCGATTAGATTTCTTAGGTGATTGAGTTATTCGTTGCTATATTTTCACCTATCCGTTTTGTTGGTCTACCATTACCTGGTTTTCGAGACACAGACGCTTTTTGGCGATACTTTGCCACTAATTCTTGAATAACTCGCTGTAAACTGTCGTATGTTACTGGAAAATTTCAAAATTTTGCAAAGACTACGACCAGTCACCATTTTATAATTTTCTATCATTTCTGAAGTATACTCCAATACAGCACACATGACAAATCTATTTTATTTGTAGTATTACATTGACTATGTTTTTCTTTTGACACCAATTATAAGTAGAAGAAATAAAGAGCCTTATGTTACACCAGGAGAATAGACAAATCACCTCAAATGGTTAAAATATTGCACAAAAGTTGATTGGATGTTACAAGAAGGTTATCCAAAAAGCTAGTAAATGCTATATGATCGTATAAATTTACCATCTAGCTAGCCATGAAATTACTCCTTCAAAATATCTTGTTAGTAGTTTACTACGATCATATAGCATTTACTAGCTTTTTGGATAACCTTTTTGTAACATCCAATCAACTTTTGTGCAATACTTTAACCATTTGAGGTGATTTGTCTATTCTCCTGCTGTAACATAAGGCTCTTTATTTCTTCTACTTTTAATTGGTGTCGAAAGAAAAACATGATCAATGTAATACTCGAAAGTATCGATAAATGCACGTAATTGTAATCCCTAACTCAAAGTAAGTATCTTTTATACTCTTTTATACTCAGATTTCTAATGAAATGTGTATGGGTAGATAACGAATATCTATCATTTTCAGCTGTACAGCTAAAGTGTTCAGCTTTTCTGCTGGAGAATTTTGTAACTGTTTGAAATATTAAAAAGATTATATCACCTGTATTGAAGGAAAACGATATTCTTCCTCTTATTATATTTTTATAAAATGAAAGGACCAGCTTTTTGAATAAGAAATTATTCGTCTTTGTATTGTTTCATATGTTCAAAATAAAACTACTCTGTATAGCCTTAGTTTAGTATTTGAACGGTTTCATCCGCGAAATATGTAATTACGGCTACAAAATAGGAAGCGCCTCTACATCAGAAAGCTTCTTGATAACCCTTTTTAATGATTAATTTGTATAACATTTGATCACAAATTCATAGACATTATTTGATTGAATTCTAACGTTTGCTGTACCTTCGCAAAGATAAATAATCTACCGAATGGGTGTTACTAGTAAGGAATTTAGGTTTGAAGATTGATTTATGTACACCAAACAAATAATAAATTAGATTTTCAAATATAAAAGTTACCGCACATTCCAAAATATTGAATATCGAAGAATTGCTGCTACATTAGTCTTAATATAATGAGAGAAGATCACTGCAGTAAAATAAGAAGACTTTCTAGCGGTAGAAAGCGTTGATGGTAATAGATTAATGCGTTGCCACACAGTTTTATCATTTCCAGATTTTATTAATGACATCTCCCGGGATGGTGCTAAAAAATGTATCGTACCTGGCAAATGGCTTTTGCAGAGCTTACTGGTGTGGCCTGATAATGAGAGCAGATATATTACTGCGTTAAATTGGATATTCTTTGCAAATTTGATGTTACTTGAATTGTTTCATGCATCCTACGTCGTGGTCTATCGAACGGAATACGGAAATGCAATTACAGCAGCTGCTACAGTCACCACGACGTTTGAGGTAACAAATTTAGTAAAATCATCTATTTTCCAATGCTATTAATTTAAAATATTTAAGTGCTTAGTGCGATATTACATCATAGTCTTCAAAAAACCCGTCATCAACGAGATTCTTGTTAGTATTTGGAAAAAGTTTTGGCCTCTCTCTGTGGTGAGCGCAAGAAAAACTAACCGATTAAAGAATAAGTGCTACATCACTTTAGCTTTGACTTTTGGTTGCTACGGACCAGCTTTAGTCTGTAATACGATCTTTACTTTAACTCCGTATTTAACTGATTCGGGATTAGTCTTCAAATCTGTTTTTCCTTTTTCATGGAACCAAACCTATGTCTACGAAGCGCTGTACTTTTGGCAATACGTTAGCGCATGGTACATCCTTATATTGGTCAATAGTTTCGATTTTTTTATGATTCCTTTGGTCATGATATGCGCCGTTCAATTTGCATTGGTGCGGAACGCGTTTAAGAACATCTTAAGTGCCAAATCTGAAAGACAAAGGCAAATACTTTATGGCGAGGCAATTTCGGACAGGGAGATGTTTCTAAAATGCTTGGATCAGCAACGGATGCTAATAGGGTTGTAACCGTAAACACTAATATTCGTTAATTCTAAGAAGCAATGTTATTTCAGAATTTGCAAGCAATTGGAGGAAGTTTTTAGATTCGCAGTACTTTTCCAATTCTTTTGCAGCACCGCCGCTTTATGTACGTCCATAATAATCCTGGTATGCAATATATATTTTACGAGGGTCACGCTATATATTTTGCAATGGTATGAAACTAGTTAGAGCTGGCAACATTGTATTTTAAAATAATTGCTCTGGAAACATTAGAAATGTTAAATAATGGCGGACATCGTATTCTATCTAAAATAGTAACAGTTGATGAAACGTGTGGGTCCACGATGATGCAACATCAACAATATCCAAAAAATAAAGTGCTGTCAAGAAAGTTATGTACGCAGTTTTCTTTTGTAGTACAGTCAAGTTGGAAAATGAACGTACAGTCACAGCAAACTGGTACACCACAAAATGTTTACCTGCAGTTCTTAAGTTAGTCAAAATTAGCGTGTTAATGTTCATCACAACAATGCATCGTCATACAGTGCGTAGCCAATAGTTAAATTTTTACGTGAAAATAAAAAGTCATTAAACATTCAGCCTATACGCCTGATTTAGCCATGTGTGGTTTTTGGTTGTTCTTTAACCTAAAGAAACATTTACGTGGTCGACGTTTCACGACGGGGTATGGACATATAAAGCAATTCATCCATTTTTTGAGAGCATTCCAAGAGATGATAATGGCCTCAGGCTTTTACATTAAGGAAGCTTCGGTTACAAAAGTGCATTGACGCAGGAGTTGATTATTTTGAACATAAATAAAACCATTTTCGTGTCTCAAAATATATATTGTGATCTTCGTATTTACTTACCAAACATATACAGTAATGATTACGCCTCTAAATACATATGGAAGAAAGAGAGTATAAGTGTAGGTGCGTATACGGACCGTGCCAAAATATAGTTTGTACCATTTCTGCAAGTAAATATTCCATATTAATTTGCACTTTATTATAAGCTGTATTTAATTGACGTAGCAAAGAGATGTGGTTAGAACTGTATTTCGTCACGGTCAGTATACGTGCTCCTCATTTATATTCTTCTTTTTCCATATGTACGTAAAGGCGTGTCATTACTCTATGCACTTAGTGTATTCGGTTTTATCTTTCAGCAAGTTGATGAAACGAAATTTATACTGATGTTAACTTTCGCTATAGCGCATATGTTTCAATTATTTTATTATTGTTATGTTGGCAACGAACTAACAGTTGAGGTAGGTCCATTCGTAAATATATTAATTATTTACTAACACGTCTAGCATTTTAGAGTGATAAAATGGCAGATGCAGTCTACGCTAGTGACTGGTATCTTTTCCATGATATCAAGTTCAAAAAGGAATTGATCTTTGTTCTGCAACGTTGCCAAAAACCGCAAACTTTAACAGCTGCGGGTTTTATTGATCTCAATTTTCTTAGCTACATATCGGTAAGCTTAAAAACCCCGTTCAAGGGATCAATTTCATAATATATTTGTGTACTTCTAAAATTGGTTTTAGGTACTGCGAGTATGCTTTTCGTTTTACACGTTGTTAACAAAGTTAATAGTAACCAATAATAGTAAACCGTGATTATCATTGAATGATTCAGGTTACATATGTATACACATTCAGGACGGTACAATAGAATTATTTTGGGATGTGGTAACTGATCGCATAAATTGTTTTTATATAATTTTCGTTGGTTTTTAAATGAATTAAAATTTAACGTTGTTAGTACTATGAAAATTAAATTATCACCCGATTAATTGTTTATTTTGTTCAGTTAATGCACCGTTATGGTAGAATAAGACAACGAATTTATGTATATATACGATTTAATAACCCATGTACCATATAAATGGTGTCGGAAATTATGTTTCTTTTAGAGCTTCACAAACTTCTTCCATTGCTTCCTATCCTTTACCAACTTTATTGCTGCAGCCACGTTTTACCCCTTCTTTCGAAAATTTTCGCTATGACATTGTTCCAAGTCTGCCCTGATCTTCCTCTTCTCTTATTCTTTGCAATATTTGCTTTCCATATTCTTCCAAGTTGCCTCTCATTATCCATTCTTTGCAGTTGTCTCTGCTCAATAAATTCCAATACTGAATTAATTTCTAAATCTTGCCTTATGGCGGTGTTTCTTATTCTAACGCATTTTGTGACCCCTCTAACTCTCCTCAGATTCCATGGCTTGTCCCTTACTTCTTTGTTTTTGGTTTAGTGACCACGATTGGCAGCCAAACGTTAATATTGATAAATAGACATATATTCATTTTCGTTTGCCGAGAGATTTCTTTCTTATTTATAAAAGTTACTATTCATAGCGTAGTACAATTTTGTTGTTTTCCGAACTCCTTTATTGATGTCTGCTTCTTGCGTGCCACTCTCGTGGAAAATCACTACTAGGTATTGGAACGTTTTTACTTGTCCGATTTCCGTCCTTTTGATTAGAATTCTCATTTGCACTGGTTCTTCTCCTGTTCTTGACGTGATACTGTTGACGATGGATTCTCATAAATACTAGAGTTGTTGTTTCAACTCTAGCTATTATGAGTTAGAAATTCGGTATGGGCCCGAATTAAACACGTCTTTCAGAAAATACGAAAGGACCATAATCACATAATAACTTGCCAATCATCTTACATTCCTGCAAATTATGGAAATAGCGCAAACAACAACTGTAGTTCTTCTCCTACTGCCATTACTTCAGTTTTATTTTTGTTCATCTTCATTCCACTCTCTTTTAAACTTGACTTCCATATTACTAAGTTTTTCTGTAAATCTTTTTCACTCTTTCACTTTTTGCGACAACCACTACATCGTCTGCAAACACTCCTTCATATACTTCGATTCGTTATAAGTTAATATGTACTACTAATTTCTTTTACTTTTCTTTGAACAATACTTAATTTTTTCTTCCTGTCTCAATCCTTCTGTTATTCTAAATGTTTCTGATTCCGAGTCATTTGCGATGATAGCGTTTATGTTACTATTGTATATAAAAAACATGTTTTGATTTTGTTTGCTATTATGGTCCACCTTTTCCCCAAATTCCCTCCATGTTTTATTTTCGCTCTCTATTAGTAGTTGCTTTGCTTTTTTCTTTCATTTTTGTATTTCTCGTAATTATTTGACATTTGATCTAGAAGTAAATTTTCCATGTTTTCTTCTTCAACTTGGTATGTATTATTATTTCCTCTGTCCACGACGCTGTCTCTTTCCATGTTCTGTTCCTCCTTACTTCGCATGTTTATTTTGATGCTGTTAGTAATATGTTTAGGAAATACAACTTTGCTGTTTTGAGTTACCATTATTGTAGATAATACCTTTGAATTTTCTATTATGTTCAAATGATTTGCATTCTAATTGTATGTCTTATATATGTACTTATATAATTTAATAGTGCTGATATAGGTCTGCTGGAGGGATAATATCTAAATATTCTAAACCTCACAAAAATTTAAAACTTTATAAATGCAAAGTGAAACCCAAATTTAATTTGTAAAATTAACAGTAGCTTCTCATTTGCTACCTAGACACTCGTTAGAACTGAAGATTTGATTATTGATGTCATAGCTAGCCCGGCATATGCTTTTTCAAATTAGTCACGCTATTGATGTTGATGTATGTACATATCTTGAAGCTTCAGATGTTCAATACTTTTTGGAATTAAAAAAATCTTGACCGCTCGACATAGCGTTCATATATTAGTGTATATACAAATATCCATGCTGGACTTGATGCCTATTATGCCTATTTACATTCATAGCAAAATTTGTTACGGTGTTATATTTTGGGGTGCATCTGTGGACGCTCAGAAATTAATAATTAATAAATTACAAAAATCCCATGCTCGAAGTGTTTTTGGACTGCATCCTAAAACATCGTGCAAAGACCTATTCAAAGAACATACTTAATTTGCCTGCGATTTACATACTTGAATCCGCGATTTTTGTGCATGAAAATTATGAACTTTTTAAAAACCAGCAGATGACGCATACGCATAAAACCAGCGGTATCAAGGAAGGACACTTATTACCTCCACAAGCAAGTAAGACATTAGTTTTCAAAAGTGTAACGGCTCAGGTTGTTAAAGTATACAATCACATACCACGTGAACTGAAACGTTGTGAAGTCAACAAGTTCAAGTCGCAACTGCGTGCATGTCTTCAGGAAATCACGCTCTATTTGATTGCAGATTTTTTTCAAAATAAGTTTTAATTTTATATGTCGACAAAAATATGAATCAATGTTGTAAATAATTGTTAGTTTTATGTTTATGCAATGTGTCCTTGTTGTTTATATTTATTGCATCATGTGTTTGTATTGACTTGTTCAACGCTTTACTGTCATTATTGAATAAAACATATATTATTCTTATTATTTTATTGAAAAATATTAGATAAATATATTCATATCGATTTATGCATATTGCACAATAATTATACGTTACCCCTAGTTCTACTAAAAAGGAGAATGAAGACCATACCATACGCGGATTGCTGAAGACATATACTTATTTTAATGAGTAACAACGTGCGAATTCTAGCATATTGCATTAAAAATCCAATATAGAAGCAATTTCAATGAATATCTAATTACTTGCATACATATTTGCCAATAAAAGAAAGAAATATTGAGCAAGTTCGTAACGGTAAATTTTTTCGAATCATGTACACCTTTGACACTCAATACTTCTTCCTTTAAACATTTTAAATCAATTAAAATACCGGCGAAATGAGAGAGAATACTACATCGAACATTTGCGAAGGAAACTTTGCAATCGACGGATTTATCAAGATTACCTCTAAGTGATATGGAGGCGCGTCGCAGAGCCAAGATAAGAAGACTTTCGAGTGGTAAAAAGAACTTTGATGTCAAAAGGATTATAAAGTGTACCGCCTTATATGTCGCTTTCAGATTTTATCAATGGCATTTCTAAAGACGGCGCTAAAAAATGTCTTGTACCCGGCAAATGGCTCCTGGAGAGTTTGGTGGTGTGGCCCGACACTGACAGTAAGTTCGTCACTGGTTTTAATTGGATGTGCTTCATAAATTTGATGGTGCTTGAAGTGTTCCACGCATCCTATGTTGTCGTTCATAGAACCGATTATGGAAACGCTATTACGGCCGCTGCTACAGTAACTACCACCTTAGAAGTAATTAATTTTAAATAATATTTGATTGTGACACCTTCAATCTCATTATCTTACAGTGCTTGGTGCGATTCTACATCATTGTCTTCAAAAAACCTGTTATCAACGAGATATTATTTAACATTTGGCGAAAATTTTGGCCTCTGTCAGTGGTTAGCAATAAGAAGATCGCCAGACTTACGAGGAGGTGTAACGTCACTTTAGCTTTGACCTTCGGTTGTTACGGTCCAGCTTTAATCTGTAATACAATGATTACTTTAGGTCCATATTTAGATAATTCGGGATTAATTTTCAAATCCGTGTTTCCGTTTCAATGGAATCAAACGTATGTTTACGAAATTATCTATTTTTGGCAATACGTTTCCGAATGGTACATCCTTATACTAGTAAATAGCTTCGATTTCTTCATGATCCCCTTGGTCATGATATGCGCCGTGCAATTTGCAGTCTTGCAGAATGTTTTTAAGAATATTTTGAGCGCAAAGTCGTATAAGCAAAGGATGACACTCTATGGTGAGGTAATTCCTGATAGGAAAATGTTTTTAAATTGTTTGGATCAGCAACGAATGCTAATTAAGTATTAACCAAAAGCGTTAATAGTTTTATTGAATGAAGTTAGGGATGTGTTTTTAGGATTTGTGAACAATTAGAGGAAGTTTTTAGATTTGCAATTCTTTTCCAATTCTTCTGTAGTACCGCAGCCTTGTGCTCATCCACAATAGTCTTGGTATGCTTGTGAAATGTAACTATTTATTACTACTTCAGTTTTTATTGTTTTTAGCAAGTGGATCCTTCTCAATTTGCAGAAATGTTAACCTTTGCTGTGGCTCACATGTTCCAGTTATTTTATTATTGCTTCGTCGGTAACGAATTAACAGTTCAAGTGAGTTCTCTTATATTTTTTATACTTGCTCATTATTGGTTTATTACTACCGTAAATATTTCAGAGTGAGAAAATGGCGGACGCAGTTTACGCATGCAATTGGCATCTTTCTGATGATATAAGGTTCAAAAAGGAGTTGATTTTAGTGATACAGCGTTGCCAAAAACCACAAACTCTAACTGCCGCTGGTTTTATCGATTTAAACTTTGTTAGCTATATTTCGGTAAGCTAGATATACGAGGTGTATCTCAGAATTAATGAGAATAATTCGTTTTAAAGCCAAATAAAGAAAACATACATCCAAAACAATATCTAATAATGCCGTTAAATATTGCTACTCATGGAATTGGTGAAACCATTCGCTGAAAAGATAATGTGAGGAGAGAAATCCCTATGCACTGTTGGTGCGCGCCCTCTCTGGTTTAGCAGTCCATGAGCTGATCGGGAGAAGGGTTGGGGAACTGTACCCTCTTGTTTCGCTGTATTTGAACGGCAGGTAAGTGTGTGTTGTTGTAGCAGTGGATCGCGCCAAGTAATGCTCATTTGGACTGGCCGTTTATATACGATGATAGTAGCTCGAAACCACGCTGATAACACCGGGCACGCAGAAACATATTCTCGTGTTAGCGTTCTTTTTTCCTTCTCACGTTGTTTTCCCCGTGATTGAATCCAGCAATGACATGAGTAGCTGTGGTTTTAAAGTGTTTAATTGAATGTATCTGCAATTTAATATCATTCTCATTAATTCTGAGACATACCTCGTACACAGTTTGGATAATTATATTCTCAGTAATGAACTTTTAGGTGCTACGTTTGTGTTTTTCTTTCTACACATTGTTAACCAGTTTAATAGTATCAAAATTGAGTAAAACGTAGTGACAAGAAGCGTTTTATGATAATATTCGAGTTAGAAGAAGATGTTATATTTTGATGACTTTGCCAACTTTACTTTATTAAAAAAATTCCACGATACCTACTTTCAGTATAATATATTACATGTTCAGTAACAGTTTGTTAATTCTAGTTATCTTAAATTTCTTAGTAGTGGCAACACATAGCATTGTAATTAAAAATAGCAAACTAGATAGGTAATAAGCAGTAATACTTTTCCATACTTAATATTCTCCAAGAAAGTGGAGAAATAGAATGTTAATTTTAAAATCTGCAATTATAATTAATTGTTTTCTGAGAAAGTTATATTAGAAAATACATGTTTTCCCAAAGCCTATTTAGTTTGTTTATTTAGAATCACCGTATTCTAGTAAATTTACCCGGAGGTTTGGGGATTTTACCACGAATTTCTTCGTAAATTTGTGCCTATTTGTTAATTTGATTAAAAGCTATTTATTTAAGCACCCAAATTATTAGTCGAAGCAGCCAATACATTCGAAATATTTATTTTTTTATTTTTATTGACACCAGAACAGGGTTTTTCTTATGTGAGATTAAAAATTTCTGAGAATAACAATTTAAGTTAGATGTTACTTGACGTGTTTTGTCTCAAAGTATTCCATCTTCCTTAAGAGAGGGTTGTAACACTCAAAGTAGTGGACATTGCAGTGCGGCCACTATCGTCTACAGTCAGTTAGCGTAGCGGAACCGATAAGAATTTCGAAGGATTGTTTAAAATCGATGAAGTAATTAGTATTAACTTTATTTCTTTTTAGAAACCATCTAATTTTTGATGTTATAACTGCCGTTAAACGGATAATTCTTTATCATTATTATTTAAAAAAAAAGTTAATGAAATTCCGCTCTTCAGTACTTAGAATACTTATATATTAATATTCATAATTTACCTAATTCAATTTATTGATTTATTGATTTTAATTATATGTTTTTGTAACCACAAGATATGCATACAGTTTGGGAAGGCCAAAGCTGTTAGTATTTATTGCTTTAAACACCCTTCTTTTCGTATTTTTCTTTTTGCAATTAAAGTATATTGCTCTGTATTTTTCATTCTTTATTTTAAGTAACTGATAAATTCTACTTTGGTAGGACCATTTAAAAAGAAATAACTGAACGCCCTCCCCAGTTCCTTTTTTCTTGTCTACACGCGAGGTGGCGCATTTAAGTTAAGTAAAAAGGATTGAAAGTACCTCACCTTCCTGAGCTAGCTGGACAACCTCAAGAAAACTGCAATAGGTGTGCTCGTCAAAGTTAGTTATCAATATAATTACCTTTTTTGTTTCTAAATTAAAAATATTTGAGTTTCACTTCTTCAACCATGATTCATTTAGAAACAAAGAAGGTAATTATGTTGATAACTGACTTTGACGAGCACACCTATTGCAGTTTTCTTGAGGTTGTCCAGCTGGCTCAGGAAGGTGAGGTATTTTCAATCCTTTTTACTTAATTTAGAGTTTTACTTCTTCGACCATTATTCAATATGGATTTCCAAACAAGTATCGGCCGACTCAATCGATATTCTAAATGAATATGTAATTTTGTTTTCCAGTCTCTTGAAACGTAACGAAAAGCAATGTTAGAACGCGTCAAATTTCTAGTTTTTTTACGTAGCAGTTGGAAAAATTTTTTTTGAAAAATTTCTAACCGAAGGCTAGTGTAAAATCTTTTAACAATTTGTTACAGAAACCAACTTGGATTATAAAATATTAATAAAATTATTAAATCATCTTCCTATAGACCTATATTGTTTTCAAATAAATGTAAATAATTACTCACTTATACTTCCATTCTTAGTTAGAAAATTGCACGTCCTAACAATTTTAACCACGTCATCCTCTGAAAATATGAAATATTAATGTTAATCCTTGGCTCCTATATATCTAATTATAAAATAATTTGCATTCATAGGAAAATTTCGCATTAATTCCGGTGTCCCGTTAATGCATATATCATGATGTTTGCATAAGTCTTAATCGATACCGCTTTAAAATAAGGAACTGTATATGTACAGGGCGAGTCACATCCGTTATGCGATCTAATGATGTGATAATGTTTATCATCGATTGTTTATTCTTATGAGGATAACTGAAAATTCTCAAGCTATCATACGAGAAACTAATCATGAAATGGACAACAATCAAATAACTGCAGTGAAGTCGTCTAGTATCGGGTTAAACTGTTAGATTAAATGATAAGTATGAAATAGTATCAATCGGGTTTTTTCAGCCATGTTATATGTCCATACTAAAACAACTTTTAAAGTAAAGGTATCAAGAAGGCGAAACATCCAGTGCTATAGTGAGAAAAGTGTATCCTTTGCTTAAGAAATAAAGTAATAACCCTATTATTTCGAAGTTAGAAGAGACGAACCTCTGCATAGTTCTAAATAAATTAATTATCAAATCACATCGAAGTAAATAATTACGTCGAATATGGTCAACTGATGAATAATTACTTTCCATAACCAGAAAACGGTTGATTTTAGGCCAGTAACACATTCATATTATTTTTTATTTATAATCTATAATTTGAAAAATAAAATAGTATGCAAGGTGTAGGTATATATAAGCTGAAATAGACTAAAAAAGATTATGCTGTCAGTTTGGTGGGATTACAAAGGTATTGTGTATTTTGAGCTGCCTCTTAGGAACCAAACGATTAATTAAATTATACTCTACAATTCAAGCAGAGTTGATTCCACCAAGACAACGCTAGGTCATACACATCATTGGTCATTCGCTAAGAATTATTAATGTTTGCTTGAGAAGTGATGTCACATCCGCCTTATAGCACTAACTTAGCGTCATCGAATTAGCATTCATTCAGTTCCTTAAAAATTCCTTGAATGGTAAAACCTTCAATGAGGATAACGCTGTGAAATTACACCCAATTCAGTTTTTTTTTGTCGATAAAGACCAGAAGTTCTATAAGCACGTGATAATGAAGTTGACGGAAAGATGGCAAAAGGTGACTATTCAAAATTGAAAATATGTATATTACTGGATAAAGTTTAATAATTAAGTATATAAAAAAAATCATGTTTCATTTCTATAAGAAAATTGGTAATTACTTTATTGCCAGCCCAATGTATCCAGTGTAATATTTAGCAAAAAGTACTGGATATTGCGTTATTATATATCAATTTCCTCTTCCCATGTTATATTATTGCTTGTACTTGCTGTAATTAATTCATATCCATTTAAATTGTAGATGCACATAAATATTACAAATACACCTGCTACTATTGACGTATTTTGATTATGTCGCGAAATATATGTGCAGATTTCCTCTTTTTACCCTCCCCACAGTGTTGTACCCTGTCTATATAAGACAATTAAACACATTTTATGAGGCTAGTCTCCTCATTCCGCGATAACGTTTCTCAAGAAATTTTCAGCAGAAATGTCCAGCGCAAAAGAAGGCATTCGAAAGTTATCGTTTGGTAATGTTGGAGAAATTTAGCTGTCAAATGTTGAATTACTGTAAGTTTGCAGAATTTTCCAAAGACATTTATAGAGATGGCGTAAAAAAATGTTTGTTGCCTAGTAAAATGTTACTCCAAGGTAGTTGCTGCTGGCCCGATAATGATGGATTGTTGTACAAAATTCGTGGGTGGTCCATCTTTTTAAACCTGTTTCTTATGGATATTTGTCTAGGATTGTATTTTTGCCAACATATTGGAGATCTTTCCGATGCCTTACAGAGAGGAGGTGAAGTAATTGGATTGGCGGAGGTAAGAGTGCATTTCTTTTTTGCGTCTTGACCGTATTATCCCCTGCTGTTTTTGCTGAAGTAGTGTATAAGTGAAGGAGTATTTTTAAATAGTATTGATAGATTTTTTGATCATTCCAATCTTCAAGAAGAATGACGATTTAGACCTATTGCAATTGTGTCGAATGTTATAAAGATCTTGTTTTTAACTTCAGGTATTAGACACTCACACTTCTTCTTTCTAAACATTTATAAAATCGGGCTTTGGCAGATTTTTTTGTAATCTATATAGTTTTTTCTGTAGACCATCCAGAGTACTGAATCGTCAGCATATAAGATAGAATTTAGTATAGCATTTTGCTCTAAACATATTCCTATAGGGCATTTCTTTTTCTATTCCCTATCATAGCATCAATATATATGTTAAATAATGTTGGCGGCACATAGCAAAGTTGTTTAACTTCTTTGTTTGTTATGGAAGGTCTCTTGACTTCCTTTATTTTTTTTTGTATATGGAAAATATATATGTATGTATTTTACAATTTGTTGTTGGGTAATAAACAGTATTATTATTATTACAAACACTACTACGGTATTTTTAGCTACAAGTATTCTGCATTCGCGCAGTTGAAGTCAATTATCACAATTTTTACAGTCTACTATGCGCCTATATATCATGTTGACCAAAAGAAATATCATCAATTCTATTCTGGTGAAGATCTGGAAACAATTCTGGCCAATTAACGTACTAGCACCAACCGACAGAAAACGACTCAAAAGAAAGGCCCGGGTCTCTATTATACTAACTTTAATCTTCTTAATATCGTCGTTGGCTTGTGGGACGAGAATTACTTACGATCCATATTTGCGCGACCATTCCTTACTACTTAAATCGGTATTTCCTTTTGATTGGCATAGACCTTTCGTTTACGCTGCTGTCTACATTTGGCAATACTTCTTGGTATGGATGGCCTTGTTCGTCATGAACGCTTACGATTTCTTTTTCGTCGCCTTAGTTACGATTTGCTCGGTACAATTCATGATTTTGCAAGATGTCATTAGAAACATATTGACGAAAATATCAAAGTTCCAAAGAATGGAAATATACGGCGAGGAAGGTGGTAGTATGAGTGATCGGGGAATGTTATTGAAATGTTTGGAGCAACATAAACTGCTTAATAGGTAAAAAGAGTAAATAGAGAAATATGTCTATGATGACTTTGATTTTTCTGCAGAATTTGCAACGAACTGGAGGAATCCTTCAGTATTCCTATTCTGATACAGTTCTTTACAAGCACAACTGCTATTTGTACAGCATGCGTTATATTGGTAAAGTTACCACCTATCAAAAAGATATCTTTTAATCTTTTCCAATTTTAGAAAATTGAACCCAGCCAATTTTTCAAAGTGCTTTTGTATACAACTGCTCACTTAGCACAACTGTTCTATTATTGCTTCGTCGGCGATGACTTGTCACACCAAGTAAGTAAAATTTCCTTAAGTTAAGTGTTACAGTTGTACTTTGTGATATTTTTTATGGCAGAGCGAACAACTCAGCACCGCCATCTATGAATGCAATTGGCATGTGAACTATGATCGCGATTTCCGCAAATCTTTGGTACTGATGATCCAAAGAAGTCAACACGTGCAACGTTTGTCAGCAATTGGCATGATAAACTTGGATTATTCCAGTTTTGTAGAGGTTTATTCGTAATTGGTATACTTTTGACTATTAATTTACTTAAATAATTTGTTTCAGACCCTAAAATTATCGTTTTCATTTTACACCTTCATTAACAATTTTATCGATAGAAGTATCGATGAAAGTTAATACTTATTAAACGTTATTTGGTCCTACTTTTTGTAGTTTTCGACAGTAAAAATATTAAGTAACAATCACAAGTTGAAAAATTTGATCACAATTGCAAGATGTCGCAGTGTAGAAGTAGTAACTCTTTCGTCAATAACGCTTCAATAGAGAAATAAAACTTACTTCTCGTAGTATCATGTCATTTAAGTTTCTTCTATAGTACAAGCGTATACTAATTCAATAAAAGATTTGTTCTCAAAAACATTGCCTTATTAGAGTTTGGACAGCTACACAGAAAACTAGCATAAAGATATTTTTAGGTAATCTAATCTTAGTTGTAGTAACATTAATGTTGTTTGTCACTTTATTAACATTTATGATGTGTTGTAAGGCTATACCAAGTTTGTGCTCTGGACCGGATGATGGCGAATCCCTTGCCACACTAATGAACTGTTTTTGTTTGAGCAATTTGTTTGTGGCGGAGATATTCTATACTGCTTGCGCTCTTAAGCATTTTAAAGATACACTCAACGAAATTTCTATAGTTCCATATACTTTTGTAGTTCCCCTATAAGCATTTAGCAACTTTATGGGTTGGGAATTACCTGGAATTGCTTTTCTAACTTACTTGATTGGTGGTTTGGCGTGAATTGACGTAATCCCAGCGTAAATTTGTATACGTTTCCTACCACACGTTATTGGGAAGTGTAATATAAACAAACACCCTTCTCCATTATCTCGCGCAAAAGTATCATATTACATTTTCTTACTTTACTAGTGCATATGAGGGAATGCGAAATCCATAGAAGGCCCTACTTTACTTAAAAATAATACTTCTTCAAAACATGAATATTAGATTGTTGAGAGTTACCTCCTCATTCGCTCCTATGCGCTTTGCAAATACCGGGATACCTTCATCGATGCTATTACAGCGATGTTGATGGATCACTACAATCTGTGTCGGCAAATATACAAATTTACCTCGTGTGGGACACAGAAAGGAAAACGAACGGTTGTTTACCGTTGGATCAGAAACAGAAACTTGTGGAAAATGTACTTTTAAAGCCATCCAGGGCAGGTTTGCCCTTTTGGTATCAAAAATACGAAGATTTACGAGAAACTGGACTGCAAAAAATCTGTCGATGTTAACTATTTATACCTAGCCCAAACTTCTACACACGATTCAAGTCACTTTAGCATAAAAATACGATATTTCCATTCTTCTTTACGCCGAACGTATGTTGCGACGAATTCGTATTTGGATGTTGGCCGTCTATTCACACTCTCAGCTAGATTGTGCAGAGCTTTTTTTCGCTAGGC
This sequence comes from Trypoxylus dichotomus, assembly GCA_023509865.1. NCBI lineage: Eukaryota > Metazoa > Arthropoda > Insecta > Coleoptera > Scarabaeidae > Trypoxylus > Trypoxylus dichotomus. Next base: position 8,441,001 of record CM042080.1, read on the forward strand.
AAGATGACTACCGCTACCTCGAGCGCCGGCACCTAACGGTCGCGTTCAAGACGCTGCTCGAGCTAGCGGAGCTCAGCGCCCGCGGCGCCAGACCTCCCTGAACGCACGGATTATTTTGTTAATATCGTAACTGTTAGGTTTATAGGGGAAGCACCTGCCGTATAAATGTGTAAATAGGAGCGAAATTTCTATAATTCCACAGAGTTAGACAGACATTCTACGAAATCAGGTATTACTTTTCAGTCTAAAAAAGCCTCTAAATGTCTTCAAAAGCTTATTTATTGTTAACTATATATTGTCGAATTATACATATCAGTTAATAAAAATGGCAAGTGGTAAGTTGCTATCCGAGGAGGAAAAAACAAAAATAAATAGTTATAAAAGAGGTAGGGTCTTCAAACCGACTCATAGCTAAGAAAATAAAACGATCCCATCGTTTCAATCAATAACAAACAGACGTATACAACAAATTTTATTCGGTAGTAAACGGTTTCGGTGGATAAATATGGTTTCAAAACCACTCTTAAAAGAGACACAGACCAGGTAATAACGGTGGAACTGATAGAATTATGAGCGGAAAGACGTCATACTTTCTAACGAGAAGAAATTTAACTTGAACGTGTCCGATGGTTTCAAATGTTATTGACACGATTTGCGCAAGAACACTGAAATTCCGATGATCCGCAATTGTGGCGACGGTAGTGTAATGGTTTGGGCGACTTTTACCCATAACAATAGAACCCCTATATGATTTATCTTTAGGCAAATGAATTTTAATTCTTATATACAACTTCTGGAAATGGTTTTGATAGACTTTTGTGAATAATTGCCTGCACAAGACTGGATATTTCAGCAAGACAATGCAGCTATCGATAATTCCAAACAAATAAAGAAGTGGTTTCATCAAAAGAAAATTAATTTGTTACAACGGCCTGCGTGCTCGCCCAATCTGAACCTGATGGAAAATCTTTGGGACATGTTGGCAAGCCAATACGATACCGTCAAAGAACTAACACCTGAGATAACGAGGTATTGAAATGATATTCTAATTTCAAGATTGATCAAGTTGATAGACAGTATGAAGAGCTGAATGTTTGAAGTTGTTTTGAATAGGATCTAATACTCACTTTTAAATTTAGAAAGAATTATAAATGTTTTATGTATTTATTTTATTTCTTAGTTTTGTGTTAATGGCCCTATAGAAATTTCGCTGTGTCGAGTTTCCATTATTGTAAGTACTGTCAGTATAAAATGTAATTATTTTTTAATGTTATTTTCTCTTGCATTTGTGTTTCTTTATAGTTTAGCTTTAATTCTCTTGCATAATTTGCCGAAGATATTAGGAAAACTCAAATATTCTATTCAAAAGTTCATATGCAACTATATAAATTTCGCAATAATAGATACATTATAGCTACTAGAGAGATAAGAACAATCTGTTTGATAGTTTAGATATGTCCCTGTCACATATTTGTGGAAATTATGAAGTTGGTAGATTTATAAATTCGGCTTTATGTTTGAAGTGCCATCTCGTAGAAGTTATTTAACTTATTGGAAAGAAACCTACCCTATTATTTAACCGACAACTGATAAAATTTGCTAGTAATCGTAAGATGGCTCTGCACTCTCGATCTCTCAAATACATTCGCGCGTTTATAAATATACGAAAGCGATTTCGGATTTTCCGTACTACATATTATTTGTTTGCTATCTTATCAAGACAAGTGAACACAATGAAAACGCGAAACGCGATACTCAAATCATTGTTTTTTTTTTGTGAGCAAGGAACACGATTTCTCATTGCAATGAGCGACAGACATTTACTTACATCGGAACACTTATTAGGATCCCATGAGTGTGCCGAAGACTTTGAATAGTGATGGCGGCAAGGCATGGATGTGCATTAAAATAATAGGTGTATACGAAGCAATATTTAAATTGAGTGGATCAATATTATCAAGCCAAGAGTGCACAATTTTAATTAGGTTAATGGTTTCGTTGCTTATTGGAACTTACCGATAACGATGTAATGTTTTACTTTGTAAATAAAGCTAAATAAACCTCAAAATGAGAAAAAGTTTCTAATAATAATATAGAGTAATTAACAGAATTGAAAATATTAACATGATAACATTTTCAATTCTGCAAGACATTTATCTACAGAACAGAGTATCTTAGCTGATTAATTTTAATTAGAACAACATATTATTTGTATTCCACATTAGATTCTGAAGTACATTACAGCTTTGTCACAAAATTTTGCGGACACTTACGAAGTTGCTTACATCTAATGACTAATGACACTTTCAAGCAGAGGCTGAATTGTAGGGTAGATACTTAATATACGATCCGCAATATCTCGGTTATATAAGGAGACAAGGTGTTGTGTTATGGCTGTAGTATTATAGCCTGATAAGAAATGTAGCAAACTTTACAAACGCATTTATCGCGAGCCTTTTTACATGTTGACATGAGACGGTATGTCCTACATTTTTAAGTCATATTTGGCTATGTTTTCTACATCGTATACGATAATAAGGCCAAGTATGTATCCTTAACATGTGCTGTTAAATCTGTCATGTTAAGATGTACATGTTATGTTACGTACCAACATATTTTAGAAGTATGTATCCTTTACATGTTGATTTAACAGACCTGCTATGATTTGTATGTTAAAATTGAGTTCAATATAATTTTCCTAACACTGCCGGTAGACTTGCTGTGGAAGATAACAAGTATGTTAGTCGAAAATAGACGGTATTCGTTTGTAAAGATTTGAAAACATGTGAAAAGTGTAATAACTATTGCTAAATCCTGCTCTAATTTAAGAGTATTAGGTATTTCGCCATGATGGATAATCTTACTACAATCGAATCATCAAAATCTTCAGTTACATACGCATTTTGACATATTTTATGTTCCACGGGTGGCTTACGGACCCTCCTGTCCAGTTCATCTCATAACAGCTCGATGGGGTTTACATCGGGGCTTTGCGGCGGTCACGTGATTATATATAAACCGCCATTATCTTGTTCATCCACTGTTCAAGTAGGGTTTTCTTTGTTGTAATGTACTAACAGAAATTCTTGCACGGTCGCGATTCATTTTGGCGGCGATTTCTGGTGCTGACAGCCTCCTATTTCGCTTGCTCAGCAATTTTATACTTCTATAAAATTTAATAAATATTTGTATCACTTTTTTGATGTTTTTTGGTAAAAATTTCCGTTCTAAAGACATTTTTCTTGTATTAAAACTGCAGTATAACTAAATAAATTTGTACGTAGGCACACGTGTAATTATAAAACGTTTAATAACAAGAAAATAATTGTTGACAAATTTGAATCGAATATAGTCGAACACTCCGATTTTTTAGAGCGTTTTGTACCTTTTATTTTTTATCAACCAAAATATGTATAAAGCTATTCTTTACAGATCATATAGAAATGCTAACAAAACTTTGTTCCTGTTATTCTAACAAGGATGATAATATAACAGTTTTTACAAGGATAGAAACTATTAAAAAATCACAAAGTTGTAATGAACATCGTTATAATTCAACGTGTTTGTTATCCTATATAACAGAAAGGATTCATACTTAGCCTGAATGTCATCGTAGTAATAAATCACTCCTTACACGTCTTTGAGCAACTGGCTAATTTGCCACTAAGAAATCTTTGGAACTGTTGTCACCCCTGGAAAATGGTAGTCTTCCGAATTGGAATCTTCCAAAGAGTGTTAAAGATGTTGTTAGCCTCGTATGGAATTTACCATGATCTATCATTAGCATCTAATTTATTTTTGCATTCTTCAGTTATTTTAATTTTTTTTTCTATTAAGTTCGAACGAATCCACGCAAATTCGAGTACGTTTCTTTCTTTTTCGCAACTAACACCATCAGAGCAGACCAGTTGCCAATGACGTTCTTAGCACATACGCGCTCCAACTCTGACATGCGACTTTGCTTCAACGAAAGAGGCATACATTGGGGCATGCTTACCACAAAAGCTATAGCATCATCTTTCAGCTTAATGGTGTAGAATTGTCTTCTGTAAACCAGTAAACAACTTTGGGAACTTCTACTTAGGGTCGAATTGGAGCATTTTGTCTATTTTGAATAATCCTCGGATAAATCCTAGTTTTTATGAAATTTGAAGCCTAATAACATTTATATTTTTGTTTTGGCGCAACTAAGAAATGTTCGACAGCAATCGTATCCACAGAATTCATCTTAACTTTTGCTAAAACACCAGCAACGTCTAGGTTATTTCCATCCGATCCGTTGATGATGATGTTGGCTTGTTGAATAATTATTTCTGAAAACATGGTGCGGCGAACATTTTCCGAAACTACACTTAATCTGCACCTGTATCGATTTTGCCAGGAATAGATCTGTTTAGAATTGACGCATGTGTTGCCCAATGTTTACTTTGTGTTTTGGAATTTACTCTACTAACAAATGTTGTAAAAAGAATCGTAATATGTCGATTTTCTTGCAGACTGGGGATTCAACAATCTGTTACCTAATTTAAAAAAACTTGAACAAGAAAATTCTATCAAACTATTGTCAATATACACTTTTTATCATTTTATGTAAAATATATACCGAATCCGACCCAATCCTTTACCATTTGTCTCCGCTTTTAATTGATAACCTATACGTCGTATGAGTTTAAGCCACGTCATTTTCTGCAAATCTTAATTATTAATTCTTGGCCTCTCTTTAATTAGAAATCAGTTTGCATTTAGAGAATAATTATGAATTGATCCTGGAGTCTCTGTTAGTGCATACATATATTATGATGTCGTTTAAAGTAAATACATGCACAGTCCTTAATCGATACCGTTTAGAAATAATGAGCCATATATTTGTATACAAGGAACATCTGAAATTGCATTCATTTATAGTGAATTGATAGATCCTTTCAGAAAAAATATAGCATCTATAAAAGAAAGGTAATATCCTGTTAATTCTATTTTTGGAAATTTAAAATAAATTTTTAATTTGCTGTGTATCTTTAGTAAGCATCCAACATTTTTCAATTAGAATTTTTTATTTTTTTTTGTCATAACACATGGGCTGAAAAGTCCCGGGCCTTACAAAGAAAACACGTTTTTTTTGGTTAAAAATTAGCTTTATTCATCAACGTAATCTCCATCAAGAGCAACGCAATCATTCCATCGCCGCTCGAACATTTCAATACCACTTTTGTAGAACGATTTATCTTTTGCCTCAAAATAGGCCTCAGTTTCAGCGATAATCTCTTCATTCGTGCGAAATTTCTTACCGGTGAGTATTTTTTTGAGGTCTGCGAACAGCCAGTAGTCGCTGGGAGCTAAATCTGGCGAGTACGGTGGATGTGGGAGTAATTTGAAGTTCAATTCATGTAGTTTTGCCATTGTTTTGATTGACTTGTGACACGGTGCGTTGTCTTGATGAAACAAAATCTTTTTCTTTGCCATATGCGGTCGTTTCTTTGCAATTTCGGCCTTCAAACGCTCCAATAACGCTATATAATATTCACTGTTGATGGTATTTCCCTTCTCAAGATAGTCGATGAATATTATACCACGCACATCCCAAAATAGCGAGGCCATAACCTTTCCAGCCGATTGTTGTGCTTTCGGGCGCTTTGGACGAAGTTCACCAGTTGCTGTCCACTCAGATGACGATCGTTTTGATTCCGGAGTGAAGTGATGGATCCATGTTTCATCCATTGTCACATATCGACGCAAAAATTCCGGTTTGTTTGGTTTGTTACGTTTAAGCATGGCCAAACACTGCTCAGAATCATCAAAACGTTCTTGCTTTTGGTCAACAGTGAGCAAAAGCGGCACCCACTTTGAACAGAGCTTTCTCATAGTCAACTGCTCATGCAATATAAAGCTAATACGTTCTTTTGATATCTTTACGATGTCAGCTAACTCACGCAACTTCACTTTTCGATTATTCAAAACGATTTTGTGGATTTCTTTGATGTTTTCTGGTGTTACCGCCTCATTTGGACGTCCACTGCGTTCTGCACCATCGGTGTGTCTACGACTACGTTTGAAGTCAGCAAACCAACGTTTTATTGTTGTTTTTGATAGAGCGGAGTCCCCATAACACTTTTCAAGCCATTGCTTCGCCTGAACGGTATTTTTTTCCCATCAAGAAGCAATGTAAAATTAAAACACGAAATTGTTTTTGATTCATTGTTTTGAAAATAACAAAAGTAGCGTGACTCTTAGCACAATAATTCACAAACTAATGAATAAAATATCATGAAATTTTAACAGCTGTCTTTTGAAGGTTAGTACTAACTGATAGAAAGGTGACTGCAATAAAACTAGCGTCATCTATGTGTTAGGCCCGGGACTTTTCAGCCCATGTGTTAATTTTAAAATATTGACCTAACTTTGCTAATGAGACACTATGTATAGTTTGACACTGCAGTTATAATATCTGCCACGTGCAATTGTTGTTGTAAGCACGTAAACATGGCTGGTAAAATTGATTCTTCCGCCAAGTACGAGTTGCATAATTCGATTCCTTTAAGTAGAAGGAAATAGTGCAGTTGAAATTCAACTAGTATATGGTGGATAGTGCTGCGTGTGAATGGTGTAGGAAGTTTAAAGAAGGCCGTGCCGAAGTCCACGATGAAGGGGGATAAGGACGCAAGTCTGTCGCATCAGAAGACATTGTTTAACGACTTGACAAAATGGTTCGGGAAAAACGGAGGTTTAACATCAGTAAATTAAATCTCTTTCATGAACTAAAAAAATGGCTTGGAGGGCAGAGCTTCCAGAGTGTTGAGGAACTTCAAAACAAGTTCATGGACCATCTCAACTTACTAGGGGCAAAATTCTATGCAAAGGGATTGGAATACTCGTCCATAGATATCACAAATACATAAATTTTCACAGTGATTATGTAGACATGTAACCATATATTTACAAAACTTTTGGTAATAAATTCATTTTGTTATTTACATTTGTTTTATTTTTACGAGCTATCGGAAGTTGAAAAAATAGTCCCCGTATAAAAGTGCTATAACCTATGGCAAGCTGTTTTCTATTACTATTAGGTACTAAATAGATTTGGTTAGAAAAAGATGCTAGAAGTAGGAATGCCTATCATCAAACCTTCTTTCATACCTACCGTTGCTCTGCGTATTCTGCTGTTAGTATTCTGCAATTCTTCTTTATTATCTTCTGCAACTTACTGTTTGGGCACCCTTACTGACAATAGAAGTTTTATCGCTTTGTATTACGGTAAGTGAGATAACACACAATTTGCATAATAACATTATTTGAAATAAACTTCCGGGTATTACGTTTATGTTCTTTTTTATGCATCGTTACAAAGTTGAATTAAGCATATCGATGCTTCTATTTTGGTTAGTACTCAGATTAAAACAAAAAGTTATACAGTGATGTTTTTGCTAATTTTATTTTATTCAAAATTTACAAGAAGCCTATTTCTAAAATAACATAACGGTAAACCTATAAACATGTAACGGCTAGTAAATTTTAGTTGTTGTAAATTACTAACTGGTGGTGACATAAGCAATAGCACTTGTCCATATTTAAAGACTGCCTTATTCGTTTTCCTTTTCCAAAAATTTATCCAGCAAAGTATAGAAAGAGAACGTTAATCTCAAAATCTGTAAGAAAAATTGAAATAATTTACTGTAGTAATGTAATACTACATAATACATACTCTTACAAAGCTAGCGTAATCTAAGGGTATTAAGCCAGCGGCTGTCATATATTGCGTCTTCTGACTTCTTTGCAGCATCAAGAGTAGCGATTTTCGAAACTCGCGGTCGTACGACAAATGCCAATCGCACGCGTAGATGGCGCTGGCTGTTTGCTCACTCTGAAAATTAATCGATACGGATATGTGCTTAAATTTAAATGAAATGTGGAAAAACGTACATTTCACTTACTTGATACGATATTTCCTGTCCGACATAGCAATAATAGAATAATTGCGTTAGATGGCAGCAAGCGAATAACAGCATCTTCGAGAATTGACTATAATCTATTTTCTGCGAAAAAAGCATTTATGTATATCCCATTAAAACGTCCTGAGAGGAGTATTTATTAAGTTAATTTCATCAGTATTGCTTTCTGCGATTTTTACTTAATTCGTAAAAACGCAAGTTAAATTAACTACCAGACATAACATTGTAGATCTTAAGTAAAGGCGCAGAAAGGAGTGCCATGTTTGCACTGTAAGGCGGATGTGGGAGTACTATATAGTAGTGTTCTATATATATATATAGAATTTTTGGTAGGGAAAAACACTCCAGGACACCTACATCCGCCATAGAGTCCAGACATGACTCAATATGCAGGTCACTGGAATACTCTGTATACTATGGATTCTTTAAACAAATATTTCAAAGATAGATTCAACCATATATGTACATCATAGATCTAGGGTCTACCATATTTGAGATTGTTTCTGGAAAACTTCACAACTACAAAGAGTAACTGAAACAGCAATATGTTCTATTCTGTATTATATTTATGTACGTCTTAACCAGATGGGATTTTTATTGCCATGATAAATGCCTTTTTATTGTTATGCACACATATTAAAAATGTTATACAAGTCGAAACACTTAAGATGTTGAACAAAAAAGTTCATTTTGCTTTATACAAATTGAAATTTGAATCCATAGGATATTCCCGTTTACTTTTAGAAAAAAGTTACGTACCATTATTAGAAAAGGACCACAATTGGCGCAGATACTCACAATAAACTGGATTAATATCGCCATGTTGAAGGAGGATTCCATTTCTGAACAAACGCTACAGGAATAAATGTATAATTATAAATACGTATTGCAATAATAATAATATACGGCTTATTAGCACAAAATACAGAACAAATATAAAGCTATACGAGAAAAAGTAAGCATTAATAGGAATGTTCCAATGGGTTCAGGCTCAGCGGCTTAGAAATAAGTGTTTGTTCTTCCTCCTAAACTCGAAAATGGCCTTCGTATTAAATACACACATAATAAAAGTACTGCTGTAATGGCTTAATTAAAATTTAAATTTATCATTAAAATGGGAATGAAAGATACATGAATAAAGAGGGTAAATGCGAAAGAAAAGAAAACGCTAATTACATATGTGTTACGGTAGTAGCGCTTATGCAGGTAACGGGCAAATAGTGTTGGCTTTAAGACAGGATGCTCCAATGGGATTGCGATAAGATATTCGAGAACCATGTAAGAGAATGACCGTTTAAACATCTTTAGGCTACGGAGTGAATTAGACAACTAGACCTCTAAATCTTAAATTGATATTATGAACGTCTGTTCTAAAGAGGATCTTACGATAGAGATAGCTAGATTTTTTATAAAATACAGAAATAATTTCGTCATTAATTTTGATTGGAATATGCGCTATAGCAGCGTTGCGAGTATTACTGCGGCCAAAAAGCAAGACAGAAGTTTTCTTTGTATTAATATGAAGACAATGTTGACAGACAACTTGAACTTTGTTATGGATCAACTGGTTAAAAGTAATAACTTCATGAGAATCTTTGTTGTTTTCTAAAGTTTTATAAACGACACACTTTCTTTTCCAGCGATACACGATACTAACCTGTTAAGCAGCTTATGCTGTTCTAAACACAAGTACAACATCTTTCGATCAGTTATGCGCTGCCCCGATTCGCCAAATATCTTCTTTCTTTAGCCATTGGAATGTTCACTTAAAATACGTTCGATTACGTCTTGCAAAATCGAGTATTGCGTAGCACAAATAGTTAACAATGACACGAAGAAGAAATCGAAGGCATTGACTGTAAATAGGACGTACCAATCTATGAAATACTGAAAAACATAGAGTGCTTCGTAAATGAAGCTCCTATTCCAGTTGAAGGGGAAACTTGATCTTAAAACTAGCTGGTGATGTCCGAGGAAAGGAACTGTGGTGATTATTACGTTGCAGGGTACAGAGGATGCGAAGAATATCGTTGTTAGTATGACGGATATTAACACTTTCCTTTGAAGACGCTTTCTTAAATCTTCGTTAACGCAATCAATTGGCCAGAATTGCTTCCATACTTTCACCAAAATCGCGTTAATGACGCCTCGATACTTTAGCATGATGTATAATCTTACTGAGGCCTTAAAGCACGACATAGGAATCATGGAAAATTATTTATCATTACAAACCTCGATGCGGAATACCTCTAATGTAGTAGTTACGGTAGCACTAGTGCTGACAGCGTCACTAATATCCTTGATATGGATTACCATGTAGGTGGCATGAAAAATTTCAGTTAAAAACATCATCCAAAACAATGACCAACCCAGAACCTTTCCAAAAGGTAGCTCATCATCTGGCCAGCATAGAACATGTCGCAGAAAGAATTGGGCCGGTAATAAGTAGACCTTCACTCCATCCTTACGCATACTTGCAACGAATTCTAAAAAATTGAATTTGGCGTTAAAGGAGATCTTGTTAAAACAACCAAAAGAGAAAGAAATAAAAATAGATTACCCCAATCTAATTTGGGCAGTTTCTTTTTATCAAACGACATGTTGGACTCAATTTAATTCTTGTTAAAATGCTACTTAATAGCCGCTCTTATACGGAGAAACTTCGACTGGTATATGAGTCGGGGTAAGTTAATGTATTTCAGGACAAAGAGATGTAGACGTGTCGTTGGACACGTCAAAGATTATAAATTGCTGCATGTAATAGCAATATTTATTTTATTTTTTAATCAATTTTAATAATGCATCTGACCTTTTGACCTAGTACTCCTATACATAGCAGTAATAGTGACGTTAAATTCGTACAACAGATGCAGCATGCAATTTTTACTAATATAACGTATACTTTATGTCAGTGTAATTGGTCCTACTTGTTTAAATATATTGACAGATTGACTTATGGATGTTATTAAGTAATTTCAAGTGTTCTATCTTTCGACAAAACGTAGCGCATTAGATATCGTTGAAAAGGGTGACAGGATAATGTTTTCGTGATATCCAAAGGCTATTTTCTCATCGTTAACTTCTACACGGAATACATCTCTAATTTATGAAGTTTCTGAAGATATTCTTTCTTCAATATATATTTTTTTGATATATAAAACTTGTAAACTTTACAGCATAATACTACGAAATTATCAATGTGTTTGGAGTTAATTCTTGGAGAATTTGAGTAGTTGCCAAATATGTTATGAGACCTAGTAAAAGCAGTGATAATAACCGATCAATAATAATAACGAAAATGTTATATTAATATCCTTATCTTGATATTATGTTCTTTTCTTAATTTCTTTTACTTAAGGCATTTTTAATCGATATAAGGGGTGTTACAATTTGAGATCTTTTTTGTATCACGATTAGGGGCGGGGGGATGGCAAGAGATTCAACATGAGACATCCAGTTCAATGGAGCGTGTATAAGTGATGACGTCAGTAAGTATTGTGGCTGCACTGAGAAGTACAAAACAAAGACACGTGATAAAACTAACCTATTCCTATTCCTGTCAATTACTCATGTTCACGTTGTTTACTATGCTGTTTTGCGACGGTAGGTAGCATTATGGTGTTCGTTAAATAAAATTATGAAATTCATTGCAATTATTATCAGAATCTTTACTCATTTGCTTAACTTTAAAACATTATCTAGGATGGATTGCAGCAAATATACCTAAAGAAGATCAGCTGTTAATTACATATTGAAATGAAGCTTAAATTGCACTTGCATCGTGGAGATCTGATTCAACATGAGATTTTGTGTTATCGGTTGATGAAATACATATCAATCTCTAGGAAAAATATAACTTGTACCTTTCGTACATTTACAAGTTGTCATATTATACTAGAGTATATTAAGATGAAATCTGAAAAGCCTGCTTTACTTGAATACCAAAAATTAACATACATTTCGTATAAATACATGAATAATGTCCAAGAGCTTGTTGGTACAACTCTAAATGGTGTAGTAGCATATATTAACCACTCGTGTTCTACTTTAACACCAAATAAAGAAAGTGTTAAAGATTGTGGTGAATTAGAAAATATGATGTTTGGTGATTTACTGTTACTTGTTAAAGAATTTTTAATTAAAAACTTATTTTTATACACGTGTGAGATTTGATTGTATCCTGTTTATTGCAATTCCTTTATTTTTGTCAACTGCTTAACTTCTTCTTTAAACCAGTAGTAATTATCTACATTTGCACGCTCCAACGCTCGTTTAACAGATAACAATAGAAGTTTACATCGTGTATATGAAAACATACTCATTTTTGTAATATCATAACTACAAATTTATTTAACGTGAGTGTGTACATGTAAATTATTTTTTGTAAACGTAACTGTACTTGATTATGCTTGATGATATAGTCGTAACGGTTGCCTGGTTCCGCCGTGTCACATTTTCAAGAAAATGCGAACTGCAGTTCGCGAAACGTCAGGGACAAACACCTTAGTGACACCGTGGAACCCGACAACCGTTACGACTATGTCAAACGGCCGTGAAAGTCAGACATACTATTTAAGCTTGATGACATGTTTTAAATAATAAAACAAACTGTTTAAAAGTTTCTTTTATTTATATTTATAAAAATATTTTAAAGTTAAAACCTCCGAAATTAAATAAAGTTACTAGAGATTAGTCCTTCTCAATAAACGAACTACTTCCGGAATTGGACCGTGTCATGATGAGATATATATAGAAATGAAATAAGAGTAAATAAGAGCAAAATAAGAAGAAGAACAGATAAAAAGAAAGAGAAAAAATGATAAAGGGTGGGGGGACGTGAAATAGAAAGAAAGGTGAAAAGAATAAGATAAAGAAATAAAGACAGAAGGGAGAGAAGAGAGAAAAAAGAGAAAAAAAGGCAAAAGAAAGAGACCAAAAGAGAAAGACGGGATCTCCTTTCTCTTTTGGTCTCTTTCTTTTTCCTTTTTCTCTTTTTCTCTCTTCTCTCCCTTCTGTCTTTATTTCTTTATCTTATTCTTTTCACCTTTCTTTCTATTTCACGTCCCCACGCTTTATCATTTTTAATTTTTGTTTTTCTTTTATCTCTTTTTTTCTTATTTTTCTTTTTCCTCTTACTCTTATTTCTTTTTATATAATTCTCATCATGTCACGGTCCAATTCCGGAAGTAGTTCGTCTATTACTAACTCTGGCCGTGGAAGCCTACGTATTCATTTCAGTGCTTCTCAAATTTGAAATATTATTATGCCATAGCTGTGTAGTGATGTACCTAAGAAAGGAAGGTAAGTCTTTAATTAAAATCCTTTATCAACTAATGTTAGGTCACCAAGCACCACACTTTTCAATACATGATAATCTTCAACACTTTATATGATGAAATAGACTACGGGTGGCTAATGTACATATGTTACTACACCATTTGGAATTACGTTAACAAGGTCTTAACTGTATTCATACATTTATACGAAATGTATATGTTTCATCAACAGGTAACACAAAGTCTTCTGTACAGCCAGATCTCAATTTTGCAAGTTTAACTGAAGCTTCATTTCATTAATGTAATTCTTTAGTTATATTTACTGTGATCCATCGTAGATATGTTAAAGTTAAGCAAATGAGTAGAGATTCCAATAATAATTGTAATGAATTTCATAATTCTACTTAATGAACAAAATAATGCTGCTTACGGTCGCAAAACTGCACAGTAAACAACGTAAACATGAGGAATTGACAGGAATAGGTTAGTTTTATCACGTGTCTCTGTTTTGTTTGGAAACTTTTCAGTATAGCCACAATACTTACTGACGTCACACTTACACGATCCATTGACAATAGAGGATTATCCCAAGAAATTCAGCATCTTCGGCTGTAGTAAGTATTTTATTCTTATAAATAAATTGGACTTGACTTTGTATCCAATACCTAATAAGTTTATTTTTCCAATGTTTAATAGTAAGTCGTGTTTATTGAATGATGCTTTAAATTTATTTACGGTTTCAGTGACTTCTGCGTATAAAATAGCTTTGTGCAGTGAAGTTCCTGGGAGGTCATTGATGTATATCAGGAGGAGTAAGGGACCCAGTTTTGATCCCCGTGGAACGCCTCTCTTCCCTATTTGCCAATTAAAATATGTCCAATGTGTACAAGAAATTGCTCAAATATGATTGTATCAATCCAAAAGCACTACCTCGTATATCAGCACAATCCAGCCTTCCATATAATTTATCAAAATCAATGCTGTCGAACGCCTTAGTAAAATCTATGGATAAACCAGGTGTGAAACCTCCATTATTAATACCAATTATAACTTCTGGGAATGTCTGGTAGGTTGCTGTGTTAGTATTCCTTTCATGAATTTGTTTTGCATGTTACTAAACATATTTGATTTATTTAGGAAACTATGTGTTCTGTTGTATACTACTCTTTCAAAGATTTTTGATATAATGGATAGAATTGACATCATGTACAAGGGTTGTCCTTTAAGTTTTGCATATACAGCTGGAATAAAGCAGTAAATAGCTTTTAAACACTCTATTTCTTTCCGGAGTATTCTCTAGGAAGATTGATGCACTTTTTGCATGTTCTCTAACCAACTCTGGAAGCAGTTATTACACTCATTTGTTAATACCATGCCTTCAATTAAATCTTCACAGTCAAAATTGCGTTTTTGGAATTGATTTTCGGAAAGGTAAAGAAACGTTGGGACTTTGGTCCGAACTGTACGGAGGATGGTCTAACAGTTTCGTGTTTTGTTGCGTTAAAAGTTCAATTGTCTTGTAAAGTGTTGACTGATGTGGTGCTTCATTGCGTAAAGCAGAAACCAACGCGGCGAGGAATTCTTGTTGAGATAATTATCTCGTTGTTAATTAATATTCTCAGTTTAATTCTATTTTTTCAATTAATTGGTAAAGTTTAACAGTTCGTTGTTGCTACAATACTACAAGCATCGCAGTGAAACTTTGAATTCAGATTATCTAATGGAGACTAATTTTTAGCACTGAAATTTGATCAGTGACGCCCTCTGTGTCCCATTATGCAAAACTTACATCCCTCGTCAAAGTAATATTGTTTTATTATTAATATTGAAACGAAGTTTGATAATAAGAATCTCTACAATTTTTCACCATCGTAGTCCTAGGACTGTAATGATTTAATTGCAATTCTCGGCCGACATAATTTATCATTACAATACTCAAACTAACAGCTGTGTATTATCATAGTGTAGTAGCACATAAGACTGTTTCTTTTTTGAAAGGACAACTTCAAAAGTGAATATCGAATAATTTCTTTATATAAAACTTTTTGGACAACGCAACGCGAAAAGCTTTTTGCCCTAGAGCGCCCAATGCCTACGACGAGACACTGTACCAACACCACCCTAATCAAAATGTGACAGCAGTTTTGGTCCTTGGACGTTACGGAACTTACCAAAGGAAGGTGGACGATGCTGTTTTATTGTCGTCAATATTACCTCAGTTACGTGTTATTCGTAACACTTTTGATTGCTGTTGCCATTATTTGCTCAGTAGAATTCCTTTGCCATGCTAGACGTGTTCAGTAATATTCTGACCAAGCATTTTCATAGAGGGTGCACGATGATTGTTACGAACTCTAATTCATCGTAAATGTTTTATTCTTTTTTATATTCATATGTTTACATTTATGTATCTTTTAAATCAATATTTTGTAATGCTTTCTATCTTCTTATATTGCATATATTATTTTATAAATTTACCTCAACTGTATATGTATACGCTTACCAAAATACCTTAGCGTAAAAGAAATCGCCTCAAATACCTTTATAATATATATTATATTAGCGCGCTGTTGTTGTAGAATTTATCTCTGCGCCTTATGACAGCATGCCTTGTACGTATACAGTTGCCATAGCAAGCCATAGCGAGAATCGCAACAGTACGACTGCCAATCTGTCGCAGCTCATTCGTCGACCACGTCAGACTCGGCGCATGCTCGGGTTAGCTATCCGTCGCAGGTAGTAGACGGCCCGTATATAATCATCCCTTAGCACGATTGGTGGTTTAAGGTTTTCTCCCTATAATAAGGGGGCCGTGGCAAAGGAGCAAGTATTCTACCAAAGCGTAGGTACAGCAATAAACATTATACGCTCATTGAGGCAAAGCAAAGTTTTCGGAGTCTTACGCACATTGTTCGAAGCCTATCCTACCAAAGCGTAGGTATAGTAAGAAACATTAACGCCCATTTCGGCAAACCAAAGTCTTCGGACTCATATTACATGCACATTGATTCAAAGCTTAATATTTAAGGAAGACCTGGGTAGTCGAGAGTTGAGTCGCATTTACGATAGACGTGGACCGACTATTAATCGCCACAGTCACCCTACTGGGTCTTCCAGCTCCTAGACAAAAGTATTAGTGGGATCCTAATACAAATAAATATACGTATGCACGCGCATAGCAAACATTAACTGAAACCATAATAAACATATTCAAGCATATACATATACATATAATATTATTGGTGGTTAGAACGAAGTATTACTATTGTATACGCATAGACTTGTACTTCTTATGATTTCGTTAATATATGTATTAAACAGACTCTGAGTTTAATTTACTAAACCTACCCAGCAGTTCACCGGCAATCAGTCCAATAAACGAATTGGACGCTAACAATGATCTTCAAATAAAGAGACAAAGGCGATGGGGACGTGCTACTGGAATGTACGAAAAACCATCAAATAGCCTTTTTTCATGTTAATCAAGATAAATATTTGCATTTACCCTCAAATTGAATACATTTGCTTTATTTAGTAGCATTATTTTCCTTTAAAAGTTGTTTAACAAATCGCTGACAAAAAATATGGGGGTGAGGTAGAATATAAGTAAGAATCAAATAATCTATTCAATTTAATAATTATAAAGAATAATTAAGAATTATATTAATAAACAGCAATTGGCTTTTTGTTAGTATTGCTTGTAGTTGTAATTAATTCACATCCGCTTAAATTGTAAATGTACACACATAAATATTACAAATGCAGCTGTTAATATCCGCATTGACGTATTCTAATTATGATTGATTTCGCGAAATGCATGTGCGAATTTTCCCTTTTTACTCTCCCCCAACGTTGTATCTTGTCTATATAAGACAATTAACCTCTTGACGGAACTAGTTTGATCATTTTCGCGATAACGTTTTCAAAGAGCTTTACAGTTCAGACATGTCTAACGAAAAAGAAACTCTTCGGAAGTTATCGTTCGGTAAGACCGGAGACAATTTGGTGTTAACCGTTTAAATTATTCTAAATTTGTAGAATTCTCTAAAGATATTCATAAAGATGACGTAAAAAAGTTTTTGTTGCCCGGTAAAATATTACTTCAAAGCACATGCTGCTGGCCCGATAATGAAGGATTGCCACATCAAATTCGAGGGTGGCTAATCATTTTAAACTTGCTGATTGTGAATATTTGCTTGGGGTTATACATTTTTCAGAATCTAGGGGATTACAGTGATGCTTTGGTGGGAGGGAGTGAAGCAATTGCAATTGTGCAGGTAAGATTTTATTTCTTTTTGCCGTATTGTTCTCCATTACTTTTTTGTCGGACAGTTTTTGCTATTACGGCGGCGACCTGAAATGTTTCCAGAAACGACAAGAAAAACACGGTATTGGTGTAGTTTTTTATTTTTATTTTTCGATGTAGTCTCTTCGAAGATCAATACAGTTTTGCAAACGCTGCTCCAGTCTCTTCATGCCGTCGGAAAAGTAGGATGTTTCGAGTTCTGCAAAATAGCCATCTATAGCGGCGATGACCTCCTCATTTGAGGCAAATATCTTTCCTCCCGGTGATTTTTTCAGGTTTGGGAATAGGAAAATTTCGCTGGGGGCTGGGGCCGTTGAATATGGAGGATGAGCCGGTACACTGTCATGGCGGAAAAGTACTTTTTTCCGTTCCAAACGAGGCCGTTTCTCCTTCAATATTGCATCGAATGGGGTCATTAAATCACTGTAGTATTTCCTTCCCTTCTATAGATAGTCGATAAGCATCACATCCCAAAAAAATGGTCGCTTTGACCTTTCCGGCGAATGGAACAGTCTTTGCTTTCTTCGGAGCCGATTCGGCCGAAAAAGTCCACTGCTTCGACTGTTGCTTGGTTTCCGGTATGTAGTCATAAAAAACATTGCCCTTGCCGATTGCGGAAACATTTCAGGTCGCCTTTGTGCAATCAATTGAAGTCAATTTTTACAGGCACTTTTCCGTGTATATACCATGTCGACCAAAAAAAGTATCATCAACTCCATTCTGGTGAAGGTCTGGAAAGAATTTTGGCCACTTAACGTGCTAAAACCAATCGACAGGAAGCGAATGCAAAGAAAGGCACGAATTTCTGTCGCGTTAACTTCAATTTTCCTAATAACTTCGTTAGCTTGTGGTGCGAGGCTGACTACCGATCCATATTTGCGCGATAATACGTTATTGCTTGAATCTGCCCTTCCGTTTAATTGGCATAGACCTTTCTTGTACGGAATTGTCTACATTTGGCAATATTTTTCGAGTTGGATGGCCATATTTCTCATCAACGCATTTGATTTCTTTTTTGTCGCTTTAGTCACGACCTGCTCGATACAATTCATGATTTTGCAAGATGTTATCAGAAATATATTGACGAAAATGTCTGAGCGTCAAAGAATCGCAATGTATGGCGAGGCAGATAGAAATATGAGTGATCGAGAAATGTTATCGAAGTGTTTGGAACAACACAAAGTACTTAACAGGTAAATTTTGATTTTCGGGAGAAGCGAGTCTAGAAATGATGATTCTCCCGTAGAGTTTGCAACGAACTGGAGGAATTTCTCAGTATTCCCATACTGATACAGTTTGTTACAAGCACTAGCGCGATTTGTACCGCGAGCGTTGCAATGGTAAGGTTACCATTGAGCAAAAAGAAATTATTCTCGTCTCTTTGAATTTTAGAAAATTGAACCGAGTCAATTCTTCAAGATGCTCTTGTATGCGGTTGCTCACTTAGCGCAACTCTTCTACTATTGCTTTGTTGGGGATGACTTATCGTACCAAGTAAGTTAAAGTTTTTTTAATTCAAAGTATACACCATAGTCCAAGTTGTGGCAAGGGAGAAAGTTTTACAATACTTTAATGTAATAGGCGTTATTGCATTCAACGATGATAATCTTAATAAACATCTATCGTAAATACAGAACAGTTTGTAGTATGCAGAGGTAGAGGGCGCTGCCTAACGGAAGACACTATGTTACCAACAGTACTATAGTCCGTCCCAACCTCCGTATTCAGTATACGTCTTATGGGAATTTGTTTCATGGTTGCCAAATCATCCGATCGGCTGTACATTACTATTTCCGGTTAATTATTTGCAATTTCACCCGATCAATTCATAACCTTTATTAACGTTTATTGACGTTGAAGGTGCAAAATTATTGACATTCATATGACATTTTGCTTATTATTTTATTAAAGTAACTAACTTTTAACAGAGTGCATAGCGACTTCGCTGCACGTAAAATTATAGGAAAAAATACTACAGATAAAATAGTTATATCTCAATATTTATTAACAATACTATACACACATCTATAAACAAATATACATATGAACGATATCTATGCAATGTACAGTGAATATTTGCTTGATATTGGGGTGCTATGCAATTTATTAAATTAAAAAGAAGATGATCCTTATATATATACAAATAATAGTTTCCACTTTTGTAACAAAAAGAACTGGAGTCATAGAAATACGTATATGTATAATACAATAATATTTAAGAAAGGAATAGCAATTACACACATATATCTATGTCTTACGTTAATTTTCTAGTCAGTCGAAGAATCACTTTGATCTTCAGATGATGACGAATATCTTACGTGAATAATAAATTCTTCGATGTCGTCTTGCAAATTATCCACTATCCACATTTCCTTTTCAATATTGTTTACATGTTTGATGTAGTTTTGCCAATTATTAGTTGTTACAGTGCTATACGCTCGTCGAATTAATTGCTCCATATCTTTTACCTTAAATGTGGTATTATTCATTCTTACGTAGTTTTTAAGTTGTGCCCATACCATTTCAATGGGATTTAACTCGCAATGGTAAGGTGGTAATCGAAGAACTTCATGACCTTTTTTCTTTGCAAATTCGTCAATCCTACTTTTATCATATTGCGGTTTAATTTGTGACACGCAATACAGTAAGTCCCTTTTAGCATATCGGTACTGATTTGTATTTGTTTTTCATTGAGCCAATCAATGATCTCGTTTTTCCTCCATGCTGTTGTTGGAATTTTCTCCAATTTTCTGCAGTGGTAGGAAGCATTATCAAGAACAATGACTGACTTCTGTGGTATATTTGGAAGTAATTTATTTATAAACCAATCCTCATACGTTTCTGAATCCATCTCATGATGAACATCGGCAGTGTTTTTCTTGCAAAGAAATGTATATTCAGCACCAGGAACAAACCCATTATCACTGCCTGCATGAACTAATGCAAAACGAGGTCCTAGCCCGGTTGGTGATTTCAAACCAGTGCTTAGTCCTTGAATAAGAGCTTGTCGACTACTTTGAATAGCAGTATCTGTCCAAGTTTTATTTACCGTATGTCCTGTATTCACCCATGACTCATCAGTGTATATAATAGTTCGACCTGAAATATAAAATTACAGCCATGTCAAATAGCAAGAGGTAAATTTTACCTTCTTCTCTAAATTTCTTGATCTCTCGCAAGTATTTGTGCCTCCATCTAATAATCTCATCTCGTTCAATGAGTATACTTTTTCGTCCTACTTTTTAAATTCGAAGCCCATATCGTGTAACAATCTATGAAAAGTTGTTCGACTGAAGTTAGGGAGATCATCGTCAGCATTGACAGTAGTAAGAATTGTATTTAAAGTAGGTGGCATATTCTGTATAAAAAATCCATGCACTTTACGTCGAATAGCTGCTTGCGTGTTCTCACCATATGTATGCAGTCGATCATTTACTTGTATGCCCTTCCTTTTTTAGGTTTTTGGACTTGATAATAAACCATTTTGTTGCTCCTGTTTTACATGATATATTGCACGGTCTGAGATGCCCAAAGCTTTACTTGCTTCTCGAACGGCAGCACTCACATTCATTGATTTATTGAAATAATTGAAAACATTTGCAATCATACACTTCTCCTTACGGTTAAATTTGTCTCCTCTGCGCCGTTTTCTTCCTATAGGCTCCATTAATGTAGTGAAAACTGTAATTACATTTATATTCTGTTATAACATTTATAAAAATAAATAAAAATACCCATATTACCCTGTGCACGCTTGAAAAAGATAGAAGTGTTCTGAAAAGAACAATTTGTACAACTATATAAGCAAATTAACAATTTAACGAAATATTTCAAAACAAGGACGATGACGATTGACAGTTGATGCTAATAGACAGATAGTATACAACTGTTGTCGACGCCGACAGCATATGTAAATAAGTTGCAACATAGCAACCGGTTGTAGAGATAGCGCTAATGACAGCAACCAAGGATAGTAAGAGATAAAAGTTGCTATTCTATCCCATACTGAATACGGAGGTTGGGACGATCTATAGCTTAGAGAGAGTACGTTGTTGTTTTAGATTAAGTCATATTTGTATCTATATCGTTATTATTACAAATGAAGCATATAACGACATGCACAAAAGAAACAATCAATAGCCCAAGAGAATTAGTTTTCTGGCGAGGATATGTAAATGAAATAAAAACGAGAGTACAATGTTGTGTAAAAATTTTAAAATAGTAATCTCAATGAACCACTAATGGATAAGAAGATATCCAATAGACCTTGGGAAGCTGTAGCAGTCGATTTTTCCCACTATAATGATGAACAATAGAAAGATAGTAGACATATATTCTAAATTCCCAGAAATAGTCAATTGTCACAATAATAAAACAATTAAAACACGAAATATTTTCCAGAAATGGCATACCTGATAAACTTTACAGGGATGGAGGTCCGCAGTTTACGAGTCAAGAATTTAAAAACTTTGTGAGTCGTCTTGAACTAGAGCACATCACAAGTTCACCACACAATCCACAAGCGAATGGCTTTATTGAAAGGCAAGTGCAAACATTAAAAAAAAACTATTTAAAGAAAGTAGCAGATGACAAAAAAGATATAGATTTCGTATTATTAGAATACAGAAACCCACCGTTGGATACAAAATTGCCATCAGCAGCACAATTACTATATGGAAGAAGACTACGAAGTATAATTATTTTAAAGGAAAATTTGTTAGAATCAGCGTAAACATGGTTTAACTGCAGAAAGGCGTTGCAGGATCAGCGAAAACGACAGAAAGAACTCTTCGATGGCACAGCTAGACCCTTAAAGGAACTAAAAATTGGACAGCTAGTCATGGTACGAAATACAACACAATATCGACACAGTAACACATGGAAACCAGGAATAATAATTGCTCATGATGACAGACCACGAATGTACAAAGTCAAAATGTACCACAATAATAACATATTAATAAGGAATCAAAATTTATTAGACCTTCTATTATCAATGAAACTTTTCAAAATATTAATCTAGTCTGTTTATATTTTATTAAAAGGAAGGGAGATGTAGTATGTATAGGTAGAGGGCGCTACCTAACGAGAGACACTCTATGTTACCGATAGTACTAGGTTAGACAGAGTACGTTGTAGACCACGGCACTGGGTACACGATAATATTAGAAAGTCATATTTATATCTGTATTGTTACCTATAACAAATAAATCATATAACGCAGTTCAGTTTGAATGTTATTGTGATAAACGGTACAGTAAGTGAACAAGACTGTTCGAAATACCTCGTGGTAAATTAACTTTGTACAACGTAGGTTTTGCCAGAAGGCAAACAGGTGAGAAATTAAATTCAGCCGCATCGACAGTAAAACAAACCATTCGCCGATATCGAGAAACTGGCGACTTAGACGACCGTGACCGTCCAGATACCTCACGAATAATCACTCCAGCAAACGATCGTCTACTACAACTATCAATCAAACCAAGTCGTAGAAAAACAGCACTAAAAATAGCGAGCGAATTCAATCGCGGACGTCAGCGTACGATTTGAGTTACCACCGTCAAGCGCCGTCTGGCCGAAGGAAATTTACACAATCGCGTGGCAGCTCGTAAACCATTGCTACGTCACGTTAACCGACTGAAACTGCTACAGTGGGCCCGTGAACATCAGGATTGGGCGGTAGAACAGTGGCAAAATGTTCTATGGACTGAGGAATCAATATTTAAAATGTTCGCTTACAGTTTCGGGTTTCTTTTTTTACTCAGGAACCAGGAATGTTACATCGAACAACACGCAAAGTATTGGAGACTCATGCCATTTTTTCTGGCCTGCGACTAACCGGTGATAATGTTATTTTTATGTAAGATAATAATCTGAAATACAGAACCAGCAACAGTATCTGAATGAGCAAAATCAAACAGATATTTTACAAGTTATGACATGGCCATCACAGAGTCCAGATCTCAACCCTATTGCATTACTGTCGAACGAATTTGATAGAATAGTAATACATTTATTTCTTTAATATTAATTGCCTTTTATTCTATGGTTTTTTAAATTTTTGTTACTTGGCCAAACTTCTATGGACGGTAATGTATGTTACCTTTCAATTTCTTCGCATTTTCGATCGCAGAGTGAAGAGCTTAGTCTCGCCATCTATGAATGCAATTGGCACCTGACTTACGATCGAGATTTCCGCAAAGCCTTGGTATTGATGATGCAAAGAAGTCAGCGGGTGCAACGTTTGACAGCAGCTGGCGTGGCAAGCTTGGATTACGCAAGTTTCGTACAGGTATATTCATACTTGCGTGCCATTGTCTATGTTACTTAAATAATGGTTTTTCAGACCCTAAAATTATCATTTTCCTTTTACACATTTATAAACAATTTTATCGATAGAAATGTCAGCGAAAATTAATATTTGTATCCTTATTTTATTTTTGTAGTTTAGTAGTGCTTTGATATTAAGAATGATAGCAGTCAAGCAATAATCGCAAGTTGAAATTTTTGATCACAATTATATGATGACGTAGGGAATAATTATTTTGTATGTAAAAACAGCAACTTCTTCGTCAATAAGGCTTCAATAGGGAAAGAGAACTTTATTTTCGTAGTGTTTAAGGGTAATTAACCAATTTAAGATTCCTCTATCACTCAAGCAACTTGTTAGGGTTTGGACAAATACCCAGCTAAACAAGGAATTATTACAAAGCCATTTCTAGGTAATTTCATTATCTATGCAGTAGCGACATTAACGTTATCATCTTATTATAATTTACAGTATTTTCTGGGGAAATTGACACAAACTTTGGTCTCGCCGTAGGAAAGTAATAAAACCTCCACTACATTCACGAAATGGTTTTACTGTGTAATTTGTTGTGGCGGAGATACTCTATATTGCTATATATTGTTTTTAAGCAGTTTAGATATATTGCATTAGTTACAGGAGCAGCCTTTTCCCATTACTATAAAGGTGAGAAAAAATTGTTTGATAGTTTAGTGCAGGGGCTTCCAAACTTGTTACTCTAAGAGCCACACTCACTCCTCCACTAACTTCCAAGGGCCAAGTTGATTATACCAACACGTCATTTTGAATTATGCGCGAATTTCAATCACGTTACAGTAGTTTAGCGCCATCTTGTGGGGAGCCACGGACCGGATTGACGGTTCTTGCACGCTGATGTTGGCCCGTAGTTTGGAGATCTCTTGTTTGGAGTATCTTGAAGTTTACATTATATAGTTGGAAGATTTTATTCTTTTTAGTTACTATTTTTTTGTTTTACGTTTAACTCCTCTGAAATTTGCTGTATAACTATGGAATTTTTCCGTGTATTTTATTAAGACCTTGTTCGTATTTCCCGAGAAGCATTATACCTGTATGCAGCTATTTTGGTTATAAAGTTTTTCATTAACTAATCACACACTAAAGGGATTTTCTAACAATATATCCTACCATTCAAATATGTTGTTCCATCTTACAGATGAACAGATCTCTTAATTCCCACTAACGAGTTAGTTCTGCATATAGAGCTGGAATAAAGTAGCAGATAGCTTTTAAAGACTTTATTGTTTCTCAAAGTATTCTCCATGAAGAGATGATGCATGCGTTCGAACTAACTAGTACAGTCAAATTGCATTTCTAAAGGCATCGACTGTTCCTTCTGGTGACTGGAACCTATGACCATGCAGTCCGTTCTTGATTTTTGGAAAGGTAAAGGAAACGTTGGGATTTAGGACTGAACTGTGCGGAGGATGCTTTGACAATTCATTTTCTTCAGTGCTGTGTGCAAACTTGCACTGTCTCGATGGAGGATGATTTGTCGTTCGGGGTTGGTTTCTCGAAGCTCAGTGATAACTTGCGACAAACAAATGGCTGTACACAATCGGCAGTAATAGTTTCTTGATCTTGTAGAGGAATTGGTGCTACATGATATGTGCTGTGTTTGCGAAATTTTTTTTCGAAACAAATGCCGAAAAATTGGAGACACCGCGAACGAATGACTTTTGTAGGCATTTTTCTTCACCTTGGAATACCCAAACAGATGACTGGCGTGTTAGGAAATATTTGCATTCTCATGTATTATTGATTGCATAATAAAAAAAGATAGGACAGTTGTTGTAAGTGTAATGTATATCATTGTAAGCAATTTATACATATCGAAATAAAACAAACATATAGTACCAACAAAAACTGCGTTTATATACAATTTAACAATAAAAACAACATGGCGTTTATTTTTTCTATCTCGTATGAGTAAATCCAAGATTCATTACCATTGATGTATTATACATGTTTTTAAAGTTCCTGGCGTTGAAGTGGTCTAGAGTCTTTTGACACCAATTCAGCCCAGCTGCGTTTTGTTCTTTGCTCAACAGATATTCAGCGATATACAACGGAGAACTAAATTTTTACACATAATTCTTCGTATAAATTTCTTTAAATTAAGGTTTTTGAAATCCCCAATGATGCCCGAATCTCGAGATATGTCACATGTCGATTTTTGTTGATGATCTTCTACACAGCATCGACGTTTTCTTAAGTTACTGCAGTTTTTGGTGCACCTGCTCTAGATCGTTGCTAAAACTAATCCGTCCACGTTTAAAATCTCCATATCAACGAGAAATTGTTGAGTAAGGCGTGCTTCATTGCCTAAAACAGGAACCAATTCGGCAAAGTATCTTTGTTGAGATATTTGTCTTCGAAAATTATAAGAAAATTATTGCGCGAGAATGTTTCCGGTTCATTGTAGCTAAAACAGTATACGTATCGATTTGAAGCTTTGGATTTACATTAGGTAAAGATGGAAGTTAATTTTTAGTACTGACGTTTGATTAGTGGTGCCCTCTATGTTTTAGTATGCAAAACATGAGAGATATTCCTCGTACTAGATGCGCCACTTGTTTCTAAGTGTTACATTAAAACAAAAGGGCGGAATGATCAGACATACCATTGTATTTCATTTCAGTAAACAAATTGAGGAACAAATGCTTAAAAGGGGTAAACGCTTCTGAGTGAACCTTTACAATAAATAAACGCATTTAATAAATTTAGTGTAGTAGTTAATATTAGTCTCCGCAAATAGCCGAATTAAAGGTACGATTTCGACGGAATTTTTCTCATACTAGATTTAAAGAAGATAGAAATTCTTCAAAACTATTATCTAGTGAAGATCGATAAATTGATAGAATCTTAAACTTGTGTAACAAAATTCCACTCGTGCATGTTCTTTATGTAATGTGCATACCTTAAAGGACTAATTTTTAAAAGTGCTGCTAAAGAGAATGGTCTTTTAGCAGAATCTCTCTGTGAATGTAATTGGTATTTGCTTATTTGATTGCGATTTTCATAAAGTTCAAATACTGATCATCTAAAGCAGTCAAAAAATGTTTGCCAGATGGTGATCTTATTGAATTAGATTTTCTGTCTTTTAAAAGCAAATACAAAAAAGATAATGTCTGGTATTATACTCTTGACTAAAATGTTAGAACATAATGCAGTCTGAAGAGATTATATGGCTGTTATAGAAAGAGAGAAAATAATTCAAAAAGAAGTGTAAACAAATTAATCAATCAAGTAGTACCTTTTTCATTATTTATTTTGTTTTAAAATCTCAATTAGAAATTTATAGGTCATATGAATTTCAATCAAGTAATTCCTCTTTAAATCTGAATCATTAATGCCAATTCTTGGTCTCTGGACTCTCCATACTTAATTAGAAGACAGCTTGGCATTTAGAGGACAATTATGGATTGATTGTGTTCCGATTAATGCATATATTATGATGTGATTTGGAGTAAATATATGCAGCATAGTTCTTAATCGATACCGTCTTAGAGTAACGAATAATATATATGCAATCACATACCAGGTACTCCTAAAAATGGTTACCTTTTAGCCGACAATTCCACTAAAGGGACAAGAAGAATTCCAATTAATATCTTTGAAAATTTAAAGTATTTTTGGAAATTGTAAATCTTTCTCAGCGCGATTCTTTTTTTTTTCGAAATTCACTACAAGGATCTCGAAAACCATGAGAGGAAGAGAAACAATTAAAAAAAGAGAGATATACGGTTTTATGAGCACGAAAGGCTTCTTTGCTTAATTACTTCGTGTCAGCTTCTGGAGTTCCTCAAGTAAGTAAGTTAAATCCACTTTTGTTCTTAGTATGCGTTATCAACGGAGTTGCCACAATTTTTTATACACAAATGACTTAAAATTATCTGTCACTATTAACAATTCTCAAGATTGCAATTATTTGCAAATCCAACTTAATACATTCCACCTGTGATGTATCAACAGCAATCTAGCAGTTAACCTACTCTCGTAAGATAATTCCAATTACACATATACCATTTAGTTGGATCTTTTTTACCTAGAGACAACTCTATGATGGATTTTGGTTTATTTTTGATCCTGAACTGTAATTACTGAACATACATCTAGTGCATTGACGTTGAGTGTACTAGGTATACACTTTTGCATTATATGAATGTGTTTCCTGAAATACTTGAAGCACCTTGTACTTTTCACCACAATAACTTACAGCAAACTATTTCCTGCTCCTATTGGATAATAAATATTAGATATGATTTGAAAAAGAGGTTAGAATCAGAAGCAGCTGCAACCCCACCTCGTTTCATACATAGCTATATAAAGGTTAATTAATCAATTTCAAAATCACTCCGTGCTTATGTAACTTATAAAAGCTAAAAGTTTGAGTGCTTGTCTTGGGAAACTTCTAGAAAAAAAAACGGAGAGTTCATAAAAGTTTATTCACATATTAATTATAGATTAGACAAAAGTTTCACGTAAAAGAACACATTTAAATTATAAGAAATATGAGTACATTTATAGGCTGATTTTGACCGGAATATGTTTAATAAAAAAGCTCCAATAAGAAGATTATCTTTAGGTACGATTTATGTAGCTTTGGTGTACGTTTCTCACCTAGTTTTCTTGTCTAGAATTTACTAAAGATGTTTACAAGGATGGGGTTAAAAAGTGCATATTGCCCGGGAAAGTTTTGCTACAGAGTGTTTGCTGTTGGCCTGACGATGAATCGGTATTTTACAAAAGTGTGGGATGGTTCCTTTTCTGGAATTTGTTCGTTATAGAAATATTCCATGCGGCTTACGTTTTTAAGAATTTTAAAGATATTGGTGATGCGGTTGATGCAGGAGCAACTGTCACTACAACTATGGAGGTATGCAGATATAATATTTTCTATTTATGTTCCGTAATATTATTAGATTGGCTCCAATTAGTTTATAATTAGAATTAGTAGATATTAAGCAATAATTACGAGAAATCAGAATATTTGTTGCCGGCATGCGAAATATGTGTGTAAAATCGAATAAAAAAAAACGTAAACTTTTTGAAAAGCCCTTGAGGTACCAAGTGGTAAAGTCCTGCTTGGATTAACTCGGAAGGAAAGGTTCCATGGTATCAAATTCAGGTCTTAATCAAAGTTCGTGGGTAAGTAAAGTATGTTGAGACTTGAAAGTAAAAACGTTTTGTTTGTGCTGAAATTCACTTTCATAGGGTGAAACACCCCTTCGAAAATTCACAGATTTTCAGTTTTCTTTATTTAATTATCCAACATCTCAACAGTCTCCTGGAAAAATTTTTGTCCGACATCTGCAAACCACCTCTCTACAGTTTGTATCATTTCATAATTACGGGAAAATTTTGCCCCAAGAAAGCTTTCTTTTAATTTGGAGAACAGCCTGTAAGCACTAGGGGCAGATCAGGCGAATATTGCGGCTGCTTCATTAATTCAAAGTCTGCTTGGTGTATAACAGCCATAGCAATGCTAGTTGTATGACTGGAAGCATTATCCTGATGGAACAGCACACCGTCCCTTAACTTTTCTCGGCGTTTCTCTTTAATAGCGTCGCGCAATTTACAAATCAATTATGCGTAGTAGGCCTCTGAAATGCCCTGTCACTGTTGCAAATAGTCAGGCTGATTCCTTGATCATCCTAGAAGATAGATAGCAAAACCTTTCCAGCAGACGGCACCACCTTAAATTTGCGTGAAGGAGGAGGACCGTGATGGTTCCATTCTCTATTTTGCAGCTTGGTCTCGGGATCATAGCGGTGTACCCATAACTCATCCGTGGTCACATACCGACTAAGAAAGTTCTCTTTGTTTGCTTGGTTTGGTACCTCTCCAAAAGGCGCTTACAAATCAACTCCCGATTTCTTTTTCAATGCAGTGCTTGAATCAAACAATTCAATAACTATTTTTCTTTGTGAAACTAGTTAAATTCTAACTAACGTAATTCTTAAGGGCTTGGTGCGTTTACATATAATGATGAGTAAAAAAGACGTCATCAACGCCACCTTAGTCAAAATATGGAAGCAATTCTGGCCCTTGAATGTAATCGAACCTATTAGAAGGAAGAAAATCCAAAGAAAAGCACAAACCGCAGTCCTGTTAACCTCGATATTCTTAGCATCGTCTATCATCAGCAATTCGCAGATAACCGGCGCGCCTTTCGTGAGAAGCCGTGGTATGGTGCTCAAATCGGTATTTCCATTTGACTGGCGAAAATCCTATTACTATGAACTCGTCTACGTTTGGCACTATTATAGCGACTGGTACGTGTTGTTCGTTATAAATGCATTCGATTTTTTCTTCATCGCTCTGGTCACGATCTGCTCCGTACAATTCCTCATCATGCAAGAGGTGTTCAGGTATATTTTGACCGAAGAATCGCGCGAACAGCGAATAGTGATCTTCGGGGAAAGAGGCAAAACCATGAGCGATAGGGAAATGCTGCTGGAATGTTTGGAACAGCATAAATTGGTCATTGGGTGAGTGAAGCAAGTTATATATTTGAATGCAGCTCAATATTGAACGTTTTCGTTTTATTCAATAGCATTTGCAATGAATTAGAGGAGTCTTTCAATATCGCTATATTAATACAGTTTTTTGTAAGTACTAGCGCAATCTGTGCAGCTAGTTTAGTGCTGGTAAGATTCTGCTTTTCTAGAATTTGAATGTCTATATCATTTTTGTGTTTCAGAAAGTTGATTATAGCCAATTTTTGAAGATGCTAATGTACGCTGCTGCTCATTTGTCACAGTTATTTTATTATTGCTATGCTGGACATGAGCTGTCATATGAGGTTTATAAATTTCAAATTCTTGTATATGGATACTACTGCGATCATTTTCTTAAAAAAAAGATCCAAGTTTCTGGGATGAAACCGCGTCGTAATAGCATATCTAAGGTGCTAAGCAACGATACAACATTCCGCATGTTGTATCGCAGCTGTTATTCGACATCCAGCATCTCAGAAGAATCTCCATGCAACGAAGAGCGAATCGTTGGCAGATTCGTGCAATAACGACGCGCTTTCAACCCGGAAACCGAATTCCTTCAAATACTTGTTTTCATATAGACATCACATCTCATAATAAACAAACTATTTCCGAAATTGGACTGTGTCGTGATAAGACATAAGAGAAAACGAATGAGAGTAAACGGAAAACACAAAGAAATAAAAAGAAAAGAAAAAAAATTAAAAAAAAGTGAAAAAGGTGTAAGAGAAGAAAAGAGGGAAGGGGGACAGAAAAAGAAAAGTGAATGGCGGATCGTAGGGGGTTCCTTCTGGACAAAAACAGGGGAACCAAAGTATCACGATAAGTCGACATATAAACCACGATGGAGACGAAACCACATTGGAAGAAGGTCACGGTAACTGAACGTGTTAAACACGCTAGTTCGAAAGCCTCCTGGAGATCCCGCCTTTCTCTTTTCTGCCCCTCTTCTCTCTTTCCTTCTCTTACTCTTTTTTCAACTTCTTCACTTTTTTTTCGTTCTTTTTTATTTCTTTGTTTTTTCCTCTTACTCTTATACCTTATCACCACACGACCCCATTCAGGAAATAGTTCCTTTATTAAATAGTATCTCAGATTTTCACGGCCGTTTGTCGTAGTCGTAGTGGTTGTCGGGTTCCCCCGTGTCATTAGGTTCGCATTTTCAAATGTACTTTTGAAGATGCGAACCGCAATTGTTCGCGAAACGTCAGGGACAAAAAACCTAGCGACACGGCGGAACCCGACAACCGTTACGACTAGTTCCTTTATTACTGACTCTGGTCGTGGAAGCCTGGGTATTCATCATATCCCATATTTTGACGCTTGTTATTGTAGAGTGGTCATCTTGGTGATGTTATTTACGAATGTAACTGGCATCTATCATACGACCGCGATTTTCGTAAGGCTATAGTTCTCATGATTCAAAAGAGTCAAAGGGTGCAACGTTTGACAGCCGCTGGTATAACGGAATTGGATTTTTCTAGTTTCTTAAAGGTGGTACCATACTTTAACCAGTCACAATCCTTAAGGATTTCATTTGTTTCATTTGCAGATTATGAGACTGTCGTTTTCATTTTACACCTTGCTTAACAATTTGTTGGCGAAAAACGAAGGTATAAAGTAAAACATTGTGTGATGATTCGAATAATTTGTGGTCTAATAGTTAGCAATAGCATTTTATGATGTGTTAATAACGATCTTTCTGATGTTATTCTTGCTTGTAGTTGTAATTGGACACTCAAATTATAAACGTATATAAATATTGCAAATACAGTTGTGGATATTAGTACTGAGGTATTTTGATTGTTGAGATTTTTATTTGATGTTCCCCTGGTATGGTTTTTCTACTATACGGACCAATAACTCTCTATTGAACGAATGCAGATGTTTCTCAAATATCTATCTTTTAACGCAGTCGTATACAGATATGATCTGAGCAAAGCCTACGACGGGGAGGTATCTACAATCCTACGTTCCTGCACTACAACTATAACCATGATGTAGGAAGGCAATAGCATAAGTACAGCATACGACAAATCATTGATACTCTGATTGTAGGGGAATACTGCAGCGAGAAAGAATAACGCGAGACGCACATGCGTATTATAACCGTTGGTTTTGCTCAGATTATATCTGTACATTTTGGCACGCATCCTGAAAGAATTACTGGTTCTATTAGTTTATTAAATCTGCATAATTTTGAAACGTTATCTTACCGCTGTGGGCAATGCAGTGCCATTTATGCTTAAATTGCTACAAAATAAGGTTGATTCTCTTTCTGTTCTTGTTGCGATTAATGTACCATTTTGTAATGCTGGATATTGTCATATAATTAATATACGAAGTTCTAGGATTATATTATCGTTATGATAAAGTTTTCGGTGTACATAATATCAAAAAGTTTAGAACCATAACTTCTTTCCTCAACTACTTTATTTTCAGTACCGTTATCTTTTTATCTCTTCATTTCTTTACAAGTGTTTTTTTGATAGTGGACAACTGTAAGCAATAAATATAGCGTCAAAAAAACTCAGATAGGATTGCATTTTTATCACTAATTTGCTTCTTTCTTTTTATTTAGTTGTAAGATACTGTATTTGCTATTTTACCAAGTTTTCCAGCAATTGGTTATCGCTGTTAAACTTAAACTTTTTGTTAAATCTACTCTCTGCACTTTCGCTTGCCATACTGTAAAGTTTTAGCTATACAGACATGTTATTATGGTACTTTATTCTATAATTAAGGATTGGGTTTAAAAATAATAACAGTAATGATAATAATAATAATAATAATCGAGGCCTTTACATTGTCCAACAGTTTCCGTCAATTGCAGGCCATGAGTTATTGCGTCTGCGTCTGTGATGCATCTTAAGATATTCGTTCGCAGCATTCTCCATGGAGTGAGTGCAACCATAGAGAACCTCAAGCCTGAGAAATAGCAACCCCGGGGTTTTGAATACAGGTCTACAACATTAATTATCTACGGGCGAGAAGCGCTGGACCACCGGTCCCGTTGAATTATCTGACTGGTACATGCGAATTGTTAAAATAACAATACCCTATTGCCATATCGCCCATGATGGATAACTACAATTTCTAACGCTATGCATTCACAACATTTCTAGGCAGATAACGCTTACCATAATTATCGAGGGCAGGTGGAAGCGAATACCATTTGTTGGTGGTCGGAGGACAACTTCAAGGATCCCTGGGCGCACGTTCCACAACGAGGAGCAACTAACTGAACCTGAGGCCATCGTTAATAGTTTTATATGTCATTTTTCTAATGCATTTAGTGCTGGCACATTGGTTCCACAAACTGTAAATAGTAACTGTTCCTCTTTTGGTGTATCCTTTATTACCAAGGATGAGGTGCTGAACAGTGCTTCAAGGCTTTCTAATGATATGACATCGGGTGATGATAACATACCTAGTTTTCTAGTTCGTGAATGTGCCTCTATCTTTGCGTATCCACTGTGTATACTATACAATTTAATTATTAAAAGTTCCACATTTCCGACAATTTGGAAAACTAGTAAAATAGTGCCAGTGTTTAAGGGAGGTGACCGGGCTAACATTGCGAATTACAGACCTATAAACATTTTAGCTAACTTTGCAAAAGCATTTGGACATATTTTATATAATAATATTTCTTTTAATGTTAAACTATTTCCGTCAATCAATCAACATGGATTTATGTCGGGTAGATCTACAGTAACGAACTTGGCAAATATCACCCAGTATATATCCGGAGTGTTGGACCAGCGAGGACAGGTCGATGTCGTCTATACTGACTTTGCTAAAGCATTTGACCGTATTAATCACAAGTTACTTTGTGCTAAATTGGAAGCTATTGGCTTCTGCTCTGCGTTGGTGAAATTAATTTCACCTTACCTCTCTGGAAAGAGTGGTTACGTTTTTTATAATCGCTATTCGTCCACTCGCTTCAGAAAACTATCTGGAGTTCCGCAGAGTTATAATCTCGGACCACTTTTATTTAACATTTTTCTGAATGATTTGCTAGATAAATTGCGATGTTAGGCCTTAGCTTACGCTGATGATCTTAAAATCTACGTTGTTATCGATTCGCTAGTTGACTGCGTTAAGTTGCAGACTTACCTTACCCTTATTAATGATTGGTGTACTTTGAATGGCATATCTCTAAATATTGGCAAATGTTTAGTGATCTCTTATACCGGACGCTCTAATCCGATCATTTTTAATTACTCTGTTGATTCTACATTTATTGCAAGAACTGAAAAAGTGAGGGATTTGAGAGCACTTTTTGACACGAAACTAAGCTTTTCTGATCACATATCTGCTATATATCTTTCTGCATCTAAATCTTTTGTTTTCTAATAAGAACTTGTCGCGCCTTTTGTGACATCTCAGTGATAAGGACTCTGTACTATAGTCTTGTTCGATCTAAATTGGAATATGCCAACTTAATTTGATATCCTTACTACACGTATCAGGTGATTTCAATTGAACGTGTACAAAAGCGGTTCCTCAAATACCTTAGCTATAAGGTTAGCGGTACTTACCCTGTTCGTGGTTCAGATTATGTAACATTGCTGCAGCAGCATAATTTTGATTCATTAGAAGATCGTCGCCATAAAAACAGCGCAAGATTTTTATTTAACCTGTTATCTAATGAAATAGATTCACCATCATTATTAGCTTATGTCGATTTCCACCACGTTACACACGATCGCTTGATTTTCTCGTGGCGTGTAGGCACAATACAAATATCTTGGCCAAATCGCCTATATTCCATATGGTCACCAATTTCAACAGAATATACTCGTAGAATATTTGTTTATGTTAGGATTATGTTAATTGTTATGAAATGTATTGTACATGTGTGTTGATTTGTAATAGTATTACGCATAAGGTATATACATAATCAATGTAATTGCACCGATTGTTTGTATGTTTGTATTATTATTATTATTATTTCTAAGCAAACACACGTATGTACTACCATAATATCTCTTTACCAGTCGTTAAGCGTAAAATAAAAACACTAAATAGCAATTCGTTCGTATCCGAAGTTAAACAAGTGAAGGACACTTGATTGTTTGTTATTTATGTAAAATTTTATAAATAAAAAAGTATGAACAAATTTATAGATCTTTTTTGGGAAAAAATTACTTACAAATGACCTGCTTTAATAAACCCAAAGCTACATGGTTTGCAATTAAGCAAAATACGTGTTTTACTACATAGCGAAATAAAGAAATTCTGACTCTTGTTGCTCATTTGATATTAATATCCAAACTACTTAGGCTGACTTCGTACAACGTCATTTCTTATTTAGTCTCTTCCGGTTATTCTTCATTAATTCTTCTTAGATGTAGGACAAACAATTTATTGTTGCTGTCTATGAATGCAATTAGTATTTGATATGAATGATGGGAAAAATTCAACAGGTACAATGTTTGACGGTCGCTGATCTTAGTCGCTGA
Organism: Trypoxylus dichotomus; assembly: GCA_023509865.1. Taxonomy (NCBI): domain Eukaryota; kingdom Metazoa; phylum Arthropoda; class Insecta; order Coleoptera; family Scarabaeidae; genus Trypoxylus; species Trypoxylus dichotomus. The sequence goes on from CM042080.1 coordinate 8,476,825, forward strand.
TAGTGAACTTGGATTGTTCCAGGTTTGTGGTTTTTGAATTTATCTATTATTTTACTTAAATAATCGCCATTTCACATTTTAAAGTTATAATTCTTATTTTACACCATTTGAAGCAAGTATATCGGTAAAAATATCAGAGAAAATGTACATCTGCGATCTTGTTTTAGCTTGTTTATATAACGACCTCAGTTGAAAATTTTTGTCGTAATTATATGATTTTCCAGAAAATAATTATGTTGTCTGATAGACGCGATAATTTTTTCGTGAATAAAACAGCAATTAAGGAATGAAAAACTTTATTCTCGTAGTATTTAGTAGGAATAATTACCTAATTTAAGATTCTGTTACGAATTAACCACATGTTTCCATTTATCCGAAAAATTCTTTTCATAAATATAATCCTGTTAGTATCTCGAAAGATGTCAGCTACGCAGGAAACTATTCGAAAGCTTTCGTTAGGTAATTTGGGCTCATATGTATATGCAAGAAGTACGCTAGAGTTTCCACTTTGATAAAATTTTCAGAATTTTCTAGAGATGTCTATAAAGACGGCGCTAAACGAACTTTGTTGCCGGCAAAGATCATGTTGCAAAGCTTGTGCTGTTGGCCGGACAACGATAGACCCCTCGCTAAATTTATGAACTGGTTTTGTCTGGGGAATTTATTTGTGGCGGAGATATTCCATGCTGCTTACGCTTTTAAGCATTTTAGGGATATTGGTGATGCTGTAGCTGCAGGAGCAACTGTTACCACTACCATGGAGGTGAGTACAATTTGTTTGATTTGTTCATAGTATCTACATGATTAGCATTGATTTCGCTCTTTTTTTGTAAAACACTATGCAGATCTGGTTATTTTGGAGTTAAAAGGTATTCCTAAATGTATACAGTATGTCTTTGAAATAGAATAAAAGAGTACAGAAAATTAAAAGGTGTAATTATATAGAAATTCAACAAATTTTGAGTCAATTACGACGCGAATGTCAGAATTAAAACACCGTAGGAAATTATAATATCCATACAATGCAATAACACAGCTGTCGATCTTATAAAAACAACAATATAACACTGTTTACCTTCCAAACGACATGTTAAGAGTTCAATAGCATCTCTACGTGGGAATATTTCGGCTATTAATAATAAAGATATTTTTATTTTAAATGTCTTATCACTTTTTTCGCGTCTTCCAAGGAATTTTCGCAAAATATTTTGGATTTAAGTCTAATGAAATTAGATATTTCCTCTCTACTTTACTAATACTTGCTTTCGGTTCGGTCGAAGTTGTTTGAAGGTGTTATCTGTGAAAACGTAATGAGCTTTTGACTAGTGGAAACTTTCAACATGTTTTTTTGGGAAATGCATCTTAGAAAACGGCTAACAGCATGTTAAAAACTTTTATGATTCGTTGAATAAAAGTGAGAACTGCGTCAGTATTTAAGTAAATCATACCATCTTATTGAAGAAATTGGTACAATGTGGTAACCGTGGTGGGTTTACAATTGATTTTAGTCATATCCTTCAAAATCCGCTTGGGTAGTGGATATGACTGTTAAGTAGTCAGCTTATTCAGAATTAGAGAAAGACGTGACACAGGATCAATTCTTGCTCTGCTGATTTTATTTGCTCTTTTCATAAATAACCTGCTTTGTGTAATACAGCAATGCACCCAATAACAATATAACTTGTATAACTTTAATAACTCTTATGTCTATAACTTCCGTGGCTTCAATAACTTCCTTAACTAACTTTTATAATTTATAAAGTTCGATAAATACTATAACCCCTATAACTTCTATAATTTTTACAATTTCTATAACTCTTATAAATTCTAGAATTTTTATAACTTCCTAACTAACTTCTATAACTAGTTGATTTTAGTCATGTCCTTCAAAACGCATTTAGGTGGTGGATGTGATTATAGAGCTATGTGACACAACGATCCATTCTTATTCTGCCGATTTTATTTGTGTTTTTCGTAATTAATGCGCCTTGTGCAATACAACAATGCAATGGCTCCTATAACTTTTATTATTTCTGTAACTTCGATAACTTCCATAATTTCTATAATTTCCATACCTTCCGTAACTTCCATAACTTTTTTAACTAACTTCTATAATTTTTATAACTACTATGACTTCCATAACTTCTTTGGGTAATTTCTATAATTCCTATAACTTCTATAACTTGCATAACTTCTGTAATTTCTATAACTCATATAACTTTCATAATTTTTGAAACTCCCATAAGTCCTATAACTTCTAAAATTTTTGCTACTTCCATAATTTTTATAACTTCTGTAATTTTATAACTACCATGACTTTCATAATTTCTTTAAGTAACTTCTATAACTCCTATAACTTTTATACTTTTTATAACTCCCATAAGTTCTACAACTTCTATAACGTCTAGAATTTTTACTACTTCCATAATTTTTATAACTACTACAACTTCCATAACTCTTATAAACTCATATAACTCCTATAAACTGCATTTAAATGAAATTAACACAACTTTTACATACTTTACCACTTGTTTTTAATAAATATAATGAAAATTAATCTACTAAGTAATATATTTGGGTTTGTTTACACAAAACAGCTTAAACTAGAAAACTCATATTAAACTTTTTAAGTCACAATGAACTCCAATATAGTGCACTTTACTGTTTAGGAGATTTAGTCGAGCTAAACATACTAACAGATTATTATTATTCGCACCTTGAATGCGGCCTTATATATGGATTAACATTTTGGGATGCTTTAGTAAGAATATAACAGATGTCAGTAAGCGCGCCTCTTGCACAATACCATTTAAATCTTTAAACAGTTTAACGTATATTTTCGTCGTTTCACTATGTCAAATATAATAGAGCATTATTTGTATTAGATGAATTCCTTCAATTAGATGAATATGAAACCATGAACTAGAGTTATGTGTGCAGATGTGAGAATAAAACGATATAAGGTACGACTAAATGAAATGAAAAACTTGAATAATTTAGTTAGTTTGGTATATTGTCCTCTAATACCTAAGAATTTCTTTACTTACAAGAAGTTTTGTTTGAAATACGTATGTATATTGTAACGTTGGCTTGTCCAATAAATTATCATTATTATAACGACTTTCAGGCACTCATCAGATTATACATCTTAATCATGAGAAAACGAACCATAAACAGCGTTTTAGTAAAGATATGGAAGCAGTTCTGGAGCATAGACATCATCGAGCCTATCAAACGCGAAAAAATAAGAAGGCAAGCTCTCATAGGTGCTCTGCTGACGCTAAGCTTCTTGTTCTTCTCGGTAACAAGCAATACTCAAATCACGGGCGTGCCCTACATCAGAGACCACCAACTAATTTTGCGCTCAGTGTTTCCGTTTGCTTGGAATCAAACCTACGTTTACGAAGTGCTGTACGTTTGGCAATATTACTGCGACTGGTTCGTCCTCTTCATGGTCAACGCGTTTGATTTCCTCTTCATACCGTTGGTGATCGTTTGCGTAGTGCAATTTGTGATGATGCAGGAAGTATTGAGGAATATCTTGACCGATGAATCTAGACGGCATAGGCTGGCGATCTTCGGAAAGAGAGGTCAAACTATGACAGATAGAGATATGTTGCTAGCTTGCTTGGAACAACATAGGTTACTGATTGGGTAAGTTATTTTTATGATTTAGGAAAGATTTAAGTGCAGTTCTTTTAGGATTTGTAACGAATTGGAAAGCTCTTTCAATATAACGATCTTGATTCAGTTTTTTATCAGCACAAGTGCGATATGTGCAGCTACTTTGGTATTGGTAAAAAGTTTCATGTTTCAATGGTTTTTAGCTCAATCCTCATGATAATTATATTTTCAGAAAGTCGATTATAGCCAATTTCTGAAAATGTTGATGTATGCCGCAGCTCATCTTACACAATTATTCTATTATTGCTTTGCTGGCCATCAGTTAACCTATGAGGTATTCGACGAACTTTAGACAGAGACACCTGAGAAATTAATTTCTTTCAGAGTGGACGGTTAGCGGACGCAATTTACGAATGCAATTGGCATCTGTCATATGATCATGATTTTCGAAAAGCTTTAGTGCTGATGATCCAAAGAAGTCAGAAGGTGCAGTGCTTGACAGCTGCTGGTATCACTGAATTAGGTTTCTCTAGTTTCCTGAAGGTTGGTACTATGTAATGTATTTAAGGTTATGTTTTTAACTAAGGTAGAATGTGCAATATAGTAAAGGATAGTTGATAATTTATACCATTTTTATGTTTTAAATTACTACTTGTTTGGAAAATAATTTCGATTTTAGATTATGAGGTTATCATTTTCATTCTACACAGTTTTAAATAACCTACTAGTGAAGAACAAAAATAAGTAAAGGAAACAACTGGAAGGAGAGTATAATAAATATGACTCAAAGGATGTATTCAGTGATTATTTACTAACACACTGTTCAGATTGTAACAATTCTTTAATTATACTAGCATTCAATCTATCTGATTATTATTGTATTACTTATGGACAATGTTATAATAAAAGCACTTTCATTTAGCAATAGTGCAAACCAAAATTAAATCTATTGAAGGTTAATAACGTGTATGTCTTTCTCCAACTCGAATAACGTCATTTGACCACCGCAGCATTGATGCAGTTAATGTCGTTAGGCATATTTGGGAAGTTGCTTCAAATTCTTCTGTATGTGACATGATTGGAGTTGGTCCCAAACATATTGACTCTAAGTAAGATATGAACTGCATGTTGAACAATCCATTCAGAAGCTTACATCATTTGGACATTGGACACAATACGAGCAATATACTCTAGCATTATCGTGCATTAAAATGGAATCCTCAAAATTAGAAAATGGAACGATATCAATGGATGTTTAGAGTACCATTTTCTACAAATATGAGATCTTCGCATTTTCGTGAAGGTACCTGTTCATTTGGTAATAGAATCACCATGCTGCTTATTTTGTCTTCTCCACGCCCTTTCTCGACCATCATCCTTATTGCTGAATAGTCCATTTCATGTAAAAACATCCAATTTGAAGACGCAGACGGTAGAAATAGGTGCTTTCGTGGTAGCGTATGGCTCCGTTACTATCAATATTAAAAATAATTAATGTAATTACTTAGTATTTTAGTTTGATTGTGTTGTCGATGTAGAGTGATGCAAAAATTCGCTGTAGTATTGCGTCATTAGCATGTTTTCCAGTGTTAATTAAGTCATACTCCTACGGCGAAGTGAAAATATGTTGGTCTATTTGGAGAAAGAGCGTTTTCTATCTAATGTTGTGGTGTTCGCGAATTTAAAAAGGTCGTTCGCATCATATGCGCACTGTTGGTTTTTGGTTAAATTGTTGTCTGTACGCGCTATAGTTCAAAAATCGGGATTTTTATTCATAACCGCACACAATTTATCCGTTGTTAATCTTTCTATGCTATCTGTTAGATTTTCTAACGAGGCTTATAATAGAATATCTCTATTATATTTAGCGCATCATGTAATGACAGTTTGGTGTTCTCTAATTTGGAATTGAATAATTTTCGGAACTTTATTTGAGAATGGATTCTGGTTTCTGGAACCAGTCGCTGGCTTATTGAAATTGCTTGGGCTTCTTACGGATTTAAATTTAAGGTTTAATAATGTGTAAAAATTTCTCATAACATAAAGCAGTTTTAAGCCACGTTCCCTAACTCGTCCATACCTGCTGGTGTGTTTATCGATTTTCTCATGGTATTAAAATATTTTTACACACCCCATGGGTAAAGACAATGCACCTCCAGATATTCACAGACTACAGATTAAGTACCGGTCTATGAAATATTCGATACTGTTTCTTCTTCTTTTAAATTAACATCCCACATAACATCTACTGAGCGATGAAACAGATCTCTGTAGTAAACAAAATCCAAACGCAGTTTTATAGAAAAGAAGATGATTATCTGGAGCAAGGGTTTCCAAACCTTTCACCTTAAGAGCCATACTGAGTCCTCCTCTAAGTTCCAAGGGCCAACCTCATCATACCACCATGTAATTTTGAATTACGCGCAAATTTCAATCACGATATAGTGGTGTAGCGCTATCTTGTGGGAAGTCACGGACCTGATTGGCGTTTCTCACACGTTGGTGTTGGCCCGTCGGCCATAGTTTGGTGACCTATGATCTAGAGGCATAATATTTAAAATGAAGGTGATGCCTAATAAGCAAATTCACGATCTTGTGCATTTAATTTTTTATAATCTTCATTAAACAGTGTGTATTTCAACGTAACACTCTTAAATAGTTTCTGTTACTTTCACAAAGATGACACAAATTCTTTTATGTATTTCAAATGTTCCAAAAATGTACGTTACTTATCTGTCATACTATCCAAGAAAGTGTACAAAGAAAAGGTAAACCTCATCACCTGCAAAAGAAATATTTCATTGCATTTCTAATAATACTATACCTTGTCAGATTAAGGAATGACTTAAATATCTTACAAAAGTGTTGTTTACAAATGAAGCCTTTCTAACTTCACGAAACTCTTATTGATTACAACGAATACAAAGACTGTATGGTTGTGTAATTTACAGATATCCCAGCAAACTCTACATCACTCAAACTAACAATTTATTCAGAATGCAGCGTTTCGGGAGCACATAGATTCTCATCGTCAACCGATGTACTGGCTGAATAGTAAAACTATATAAGAATGCAATATTTCCTATGTGGATTGCACGAGTCATAATAGCTAGCTTTTAGAATCTATTAAAAATATAGCATGCAATCACCAACTTTTACAACCTATTAGAAGCTAAGAAGCCGTATGTGCAACAAGGCATTATGGTAATAAATCTAGCGGACTCTAGTGTGAATAAGACGAGTACCAGGTGCACAATTCGGAAGAATGATAAAAAGTGCTTTATTCAAAGTATGCTAAATTGTTTCGGGCAATTTGCGAAAACTGTGCCAGTAAAAATCTTCCCCTTTTGCTGCGAAGTTTGGTGAGTAAGCCGCATGGGGTAGAACTTCCAGATGACTGCTTCCAACGTGTTGCGAACCGGTTTTACCGTAAGTGATGTATTGTCATGAATAAAAATGACTTTGCGTTACCCCTTTCGATATTCTGGCCTCTTCTCAAGCAGCGAACGGCTCAAATCCGTCAATTGTACCTGGTAACGTTTAGTACTAACCATTTAGCCAGGTTTTAACCGCTTATAACAGACCACACCCCTCTGGTCTTATCAAACACAGAGCATTGTCTTTCTATCAAAGCGATTGGGTCTTGTGATCAATGTAGATGGTGCACCTGGGTTTATCCATAATTTTTTGTGGTTGGAATTTTCAAAATAAATACACTTTTCATTCTCTGTAACTATATGATGGAAAAACGGGTTTGTTTTGAACCGAGTGAGCAAAATTTCACATGTGTTTTTGCGCTCTTCCTGTCGTTCAACTCATATGGTATCCATCCACTCTTCTGAATCTTTCCCATTTCTCGTAGGCAATTGAAAACAGTTAGCGGACTAACCCCCAATTGCTTGGCGAATGTTCTTCTTCGTCCAACAATGCTTGCAATTCCACATCTTCGTACTTTTTTCACGGTTTTCCACGTTCCTTGCCTGCAGCATCGAATTTGCACCTTTGAAATGCCGAAACCATCGTTCGCATGTATCTTACGGTGAAGCATATTCACCGTAAGCTTCTCAAAGTAATCGGTATGATTCAGCGGCAGCTTTCGTCAAATGAAAACAAAAAATTAATGCTGTCCGCAAATGCTCTTTGTTCAGTATATATTTCGACGTATTGGACTCAACACTATGCACGCACTTTCCCAATTTAACTACAAAATGGCGCAGTGTCAAATCTTTATAGCACAAACCGCATTGGTGCGCCATCTGTTGTCTGAAATCCACATTTCATACTTGTACAGCTGGTACAGTAGAATGTAGACAGAACAAATATTATGAATGCTTACATCTGTCTTCAGTATATTTCCTCATTCGAAAAAAGTAAGATTATAGGTATTTTCGCGCGATATTTAAATCTCTCCTTCCTAATCTGAGACGAAATAGGGAATTATCTTACCAATACAAATGAGGCGTAACTTAATTCAAAAAGTCCCAACGCTTTCATTACAACTGGTTTCTGGGTCCTCTTGATTAATATCGACAGGCACTGTCGGATATCTTTATAGTCTTTATTGTACCAGGCAGATTTGAAGGCTTCTTTGCCCAACTCTTCGCTCTGAAAAGATAACCTGAATGTTTTCATGCTTCCTATGCAGGAGAGAGCAGGTTAGCGTCACGTACCCAATAAGAAAGTTCATTCGATACGCTGCAATATAGTAACAATTGCATTACGAACGCGATGAAATAAGACGCTAGAAAAGACAAACTATTTTCTGCTATTCCCTAAAGACAATAGCGTAGCTGTAGAAAATTTCACTTTTATGATATCGGAAATGTCTTACAGCAGTGATGAGGTAACATACGCCACACAGTCCAGTGATACTAGCCACTAGTTGGTAGAAATGACCATAATTAAATAGGTGATTTAATTGTGAACATATACTAAAATCACAAAAGCATCATAACAATTAAATTTTGTTCTCAGTAACAGAAAAGTTAATACTTAAGTAATTTTTGATGATGTTTAATGCAGATTACCAACAATTTTCTTTCTTCTTCGTATTCTTTATTGAAAATTGGTTGATAGTTCACTCCTGGAATATTTAGCAAATATTCCGTCAATTCCCTTTCTTTTCCTTTACCGATTTGCTTAATTGCTTTGCAGAGTAACCTAAATTGAATAGTACAGTTAGCGCAGATTGAGCAATACAAAAAGTCGGTGCCGCAAACTGCATTTCCATTGATAAAGAGCGTCATGTAAAGTTGCAAAGCATATATTATCTCGTAAGTTGGGCTGGAGCGCCAATTGAAAAGATATCATGAATCGTAGGGTAGCGCCCTATCACCTTTGATTAATGGGGCTAAACTTATCTGCGCCAGAAATGTTATAGCTGAAACGTACGGCATGATGCACCGTACCAGCAATGATCTGGATTCTTGACGAATTAGATCTTCAACGTTCCGACCAAAACCGTTTGAAGGCCAAAACTCATACTTGATTGTCGATATAATTTCCTTCAATTCTCCTGATCGAAAATAGAGAATGTTCAACTTTGCCATTATCTAAAAGCCGCAACTAATAACCTTATACGTCTCAATAGAAAATACTACAATCTTACCTGCATTCCTAAAGCAAAAGTCGACATGGTTCTCGTCATAGATACGAAGCCGTCAATACTCGTTACTAAATATATTACTAGCGATGTTTGTATGAGGATGTACATAGCGGCGATAGTAAAAAAGGAAATTCGTGTATAGAGATTATGAGATTCTGGCCAGAAACTTATGAAACTCAAAATAATTTTGCTCATGATCAAAGTATATTTCCCACTATCCTTCGATAAATCATCTTTCTTTGACGAATTGAAATTGAACAGAGAGTCGAATTTATTAGAGAAAATCATTGCGTATTTTGCGGCCGGTCAAGTAGAAATTGGTTTAAAATAGGTGAAATGTGAGATTTCTGGCGAAAAATTCGCGATCGATGTATGTCACGCGCAAACTAACTTAGGTTTCGAAATTATTAGCTGTGAGAGGCGTGCATGATAATTTGAATAAATTATTCATGAAGTTAGTCGTGTGAAAATTCCACGTGAGCCCTATTTCAATTTCTAAACTGTTTGAAAAGTTAAATTGTTTTATGGTATTTGCAATGTACTGTGACTTTGGCGTACTAAATTTCATTTGCAATGCCTAGAAATGATATAAAATTCATACAGGCGCAAAAATTGACAATTAAAAAACAGTGCCAGAATGTGATCGTGAAGAAAGTTTTTCAAATTTCTCAATTAAGAAAATTAAAATACTGTAAACGCCAGTAGTCGTTTTTTAAAAACACGCATCCCCACTTACTGAAGTAATAGTCAGAGTACATTCATCAGTGGCGGATCACAATGTCTTTGCTAGGGGATCATAAAATGATACACGCTCAAACGCGAGAAATAGCTTTTAATGTTTACAATTATTTTAATAAACATAAAAGTACAGTCAGTGCCATTAAGTGAAATAAGAGAATATGGTCATGATGCAACTGGTGTGTCGGTGCGAACAATAGAACAATTATTTAAGATGGAAATACAGCATCAAATAGCAATGAAAAAAAAAATTCAGGTAAGAAGAGACAAAGAACAAGGAGTGTCAGAACTGTGCCAGAGTATCAAATATGAATAGTGAGAGATATGATCTTCGATTTTCATAGAACATACTAGCGACGAGTTACGGCTTCAGGTTTACAGCAAAAAGATACACAATGAATTGGAATGGAAAGGATCAAACACATCATTAAGAAGAATTTTAAAAGATTTGGGATTCAAGTTTCGTTGTATACAGAATAGGAAAGTCTTGATAGAGCGATGACATATACGAGCATTAAGAGCAAAAGATTAAACATTTTCGTGAGACAAATCGACCCATTATAGATATATAGATGCGACTTACATTCGCAGTAGTCATACGTCTTCCAAGATGTGGAATGATGAAAGTGTAAAAGGTCTTTTCAAGAACATATCTGAAGGATCCAGGCTAATAATACTGCACGCAAGAGGAAACATGAGCTTGATCTCTAACGCCCTATTGATTTCTAAGTTCGACGTATAAAGTGGTGATTACCATTCGGATATAAACGCAACGAAAATTATAACAGCTGGATGGAACAGAAGCTTATACCAAACTTGTCCACAAACTCCGTTGTTGTACTTAGTGCGTCGTATCAAAATACACTAACAAATCATCCTCCAAGAAGTAATAGTAAGAAAAATGAAATGGTTGAATGGTTAGTGTTAAAAAGTATTCCTTTTGACACTAGAATGTTAGTCATAACTATACCAGCTAACCGAACGCTATAAGGGTCAATATACAACAATGTCGCAGCAAGAAATGTAAATTATGCAAGATGTTCGTATAAAATAATTTTCGAAAATTTCTTAGAAAGATTGATAACAGCGTTGTAAACTTGCTAATATTGATGATAAATATTTAGAATCAGAAATATTAGTTGATAAAACAATAGAATGTTTAATTATTAATTTAAATAATGAGAGTGATAGTGCTAGTTCCGAAGAAGATTAATTTATTTATTTAAAACTGTGTAACAAATGTTTATAAGAAATGTGGTTTATTGTATTGTTAGTAATAAAGGAATAAACCATCTATAAATTAAATATTCTTTATACGTATGCCAGCAAATGGAATTGTGATATACAATATTCTTAACTATCTTTATTTGTACACTTTAATCACATTTCATATGTAAACTGTTTAATTAAATTGTAACGTCAAATTACTTCATCTGTAAATTTATACTGCTTTAAAAATATTTTTTAAATACCTGTTTATACATTAAAATTATTTATATCAAGGATTTTTCCTCGAGTAACTATGGTTGCGAGGTTATAACCACAAATAACCAGTACAATGACGCAGTTTTCTATAACCACAAACTTCGTCGCGAAAACGGTGTTCTCAAATATTTTTAAAAATCACATATTAAATAGGTTGTGTTCATATCAATGTAAATGTTTTTTTTTTATTATTTGAGTATAAATAATCAAACATATACGCAAAGAAATAAGTTCTGCAACTGAACTTCCATGAGAATTACTTTATATGCAAAATGATGAATGAAATAATAGAAATGGTATATATCACTTTCTATGGTGTATATTTCCCTTTGTAATTTACTTAAAACTTATTTGATCACAGATTTTCCCAACAAGTAACCGATGATGTATATATCATTTCTAATTAACAACTACGAATAACCACCTTCCTGAAGTAGTTATAAAATATATAACCATTGTCATATATATGACATCATTTATGACGATCTAAAGTATAACCATGTACTCGTCAAGAAAATGCAGATATTATAGAATTCTGTAACTATCTATAACATTGTTACTCGCGAAAAAGTCCTTATCATTTCGTTTGGTAGTAAATATATATGCCGAGATATATATATATAATATATTATTAATTTATTAAGTGATAGATGCGTAGTTTACACCGCCTATGGTCTCTTGCAACTTTGAGTAAAATCAATTACACAGCTTCCCGCTTCTAATTTGGCGTTTACAATACTAATTTTAAACTAATTATTGCTTAAAGCGCCACCATGTGGAATATATTAGAACTAAGCCAAACAAAATCTACTTTATCGACATTTGATACGTCAAATGTATTAGTTAGTGGATGTAAGATGACTCTGTGCGTATGAATGATCATTCAACTATAGTTAATCTGAATTACTTTTCATTATTTTGTTCAACATTTTATTTCTTGGCCATCTTACCCAAAAACGTGTATAAAGAAAAGGTGAAACGCATAACCTAGAATCGTATTAAAATTATTTTTTATGTGGCTATAATACTAAATTTTTAAGCTTACAGATAAAAATGAAGCATAGCTTAATGGAAACAATCCAAGTGCGTTTATTGAGATGGGTTTTTGTGATCTCATTATGATTATTGACAAACATTTCCTTATATCGGAATATTTATTAGTGTACCAAAGGCTTTGAAAAGCTGTTGTAGCAAGGCATGCGGTCTAAAATAGGGGTTATATTAAAAAAGACACATTTGTATTGACGACGAATGTTAATTTGATCACTAGTAAGATAGACATAGAAACTGCAATATTTAATACAGATGGATAATTTTTGGCATTTACATTGTTTTGTTGTATCGGTTACTAGCTCCAATTCTTTTCTAAATATCATTGTGCATCTCAGCAACATTGTTCAGTCCTTCGCAGATGAATTCTCTAGAGTATTTGTGTCTGGTTCACAAGCATTACTGGGGCCCCAGCCTCTTGATAGGGATCTCATTAGTGGTAGTTCTTTGATTGGATCTTTTACAGCAGACGATATCTTAAAAGCATCTAAGATGTTAAAATCTAATTTTACTGCTGGTCATGACGGCCTCCCCGCATTTTTTGCACGTGATTGTTATGTAGTGCTATGTGAACCTCTAGCTAGAATATTTAACTTGCCCGTAAGTTCTTCTACCTTTCCTGACGTCTGGAAGATTAGCAGAATTACACCCGTGTTTAAGAAAGGTAATCGTTCAGACTTCCAAAATTATACACCAATAAATATTTTATCCAACTTTGCAAACATTTTTGAAAGCTTCTGTCTCACAGAATTTACGTTAGTGTCAAGCCTTATTTATCTTCGCGACAACATGGTTTCATTCCAGGAAGATCTACTGCAACCAACCTTGCTGAGTTAGCACAGCTTATTGCGGAATCCATGGAACGACGTCAACAAGTAGATGTATTATACACCGATTTTAGTAAAGCATTTGATACTATCAATCATTCCCTTATGGTATCTAAGCTGAGTAGTTTTGGTTTTCCCCATAACACCGGAGCACAATCATGCATGAGAAAGCTCGGAATATCATCATGTCCAAAAACAGAAGTTGTTTTGAGTCTGTTCAAAGCATATACAAAACATCCCGCGCCGAAAAGTACCCGATATTGAAACAACAGCTGTTGACTTCCGACTTGGATATGGTAGTGTTATTGGAGAAGTTAGTGGTATATCCATTTGAAAACACACTGGCAAAGGCCTGCAGAATATCAGAAGGCTGGTGAAGAACAGTACGGTTATACTTCATAGACCCGGGAATTCTGGAGGAGTGTCGTTTGGTATTCATAAATTTCCAAAACAGTTTTGGATCACCAACAATATCGTTTTCAATCCTTTGGTATTCTTTATAGGCTATTTTGACTATTTTGATTAAGGATCTTAACCGTGAAAACTCTCTTCTATAGGCAGGCGACCCAGTTCTTTTCCACTTAGCGTAATAGTAATTCTTCGTTTTCAGATTCCTCTTGATATCCACATTAAATCGCGGAGGAAAATTGCTTTGAGAACTTCAACATCTTGGCACAAAAAGACTTAAGGTGCCATACAGCTGATCATAAAATGCAGCAACAGCATCATCAACATTAGAAAATGCTTCAACAAAGGACCAATCCACATTCATAATACTATCATACAATGACGGGAAATCGACATTTTTAAAATTATGTTTGAGGTTTGTGTTAGATGGAAGGTTTTCTGCGGATTTAATATTAGCTATGTCAAGGGTTATACTCAACGCAGGATGAAATACATCCTCGGATACAAACGGATCAGTATCATGAGATACTGCAATTAACCATGGAACGTTAGACAAAACCAAATCAAGGACTCTATAATTACAGTTCAAGATATCACTAAATTACTTCAGGTTCAAGGTTTTTACGAAATTATTAAGTATAGAGGTTTTTCGATCAATACCACTAGAAGAATTTAAATTTGGACAATTGAAGTCACCACATATCAGTAATTGTTTATTAAGAAGTTCTAGACATAAGGACTCAAAAAATACTTCATAATCATCGCAGGTAACATAAGGAGGTATGTAAATATTAACAATAAACAAAGTCATTACATCAAGGTAACATTTACATATAAGTAGATCGATCGATGGAACTAAATTGGATATATGATCAACATTATACCGGACAGATACAAGACGATGGAACTAAATTGGATATATGATCAACATTATACCGGACAGATACAAGACTACTAGAGATAGCAGTTAGAGTGCCACCGCCAGTAGCACGATTAATAGCATTAAAATTCCTATCCTTCCTGTATATATTGAAAGAAGAATCAAAGACCTCAGAGTCGGAGATATCCGAACGTAGCCACGTCTCGGTGAATAAAACAACATCAAAATCGACCAAGGCACTGATGGATAAGATATCATTAAGCTTATAGCAAACACCGCGGAGATTTTGGTAGCCAAACTTCAACTGTTGGGCGACTTTAATTTCCCCGCTGAGTTCCAGAAGATATAGAGGTCGGAATGTCGTTGATGAATCTGATATATAGAGCCGATATCAGATAATGGTCGCTGAAATCTAGGTGAATCTTCCATTAACTTGTGACCAAATTCCCATCTTCTTGGCTGCTCCTTTTCCGAAAAAGAACAAAATCTTCTTAGAAGAATACCAGAAGGCCACATCTCAGCCTTATTAAGAATTTTCAAGTATGAGAAATCAAATCCAAGTTTAAAAGATTCAAAAGATCCTTTGCTATTAAGATTTTCTAATTCAAAAACGATGTTTGGAAACTTCTTTTTCAGATAGTTTTGTACGTTCTCCGTCTTACTCGTCCAATATATAACCAGGCTCTCTTCGGAATACCAGAGAAAGTATCGTCAACAGTAGCGGTACCTATTGTTTCAGAGTTTCTACGTCTTCTTTTATATGATACTAAACGAAATTCATTTTTCTCACTTGCAACAATTTGTGCGTTTTTTGTTGTACGACCCTGACCTCATCCAATTTCGTATCATTGTCGTTGACTAGACTAGTTCTTATAGTCAGTGGTTTTTGTTTAGGATGAGAAGGTTTTGTAGACGTTATCTTCTGAGTTGGTTTCGATAGGTTTAAATCAGTTTTTTCCACCAAGTTTGGAGCATCTGAATGGCCTTTTAATTCTGCTATTTCAATTTTTAATTCTGACACAGTTTTACTAGTGCATCTATCTTGTTATTTAACTTGATCATTGTGTCATGTTGATTACTTAGAAACGACAGTAAAGTAGTTCCAGAGAATAAAGCGTGCTCACAGTCGCTACAGAACCACTTCACGTTTTTCTTCACAATAGTAGCAATTTCGGTGCGTCTAACATCAACACAAGGAAAATGATACGTTCTGTTGCAGATTCCGCTGCAGGTAATGTGATTTTCACTTAATTTAACCGATTCTCTACAAATTTCACATGCACTTCGCGAAATCGGGTCTACACCGGTCGCCATTTTTAAGCTAACTCCTTTTTATCATTGATCCTTGTATTTCTAGACCATCAGATATTATCATCAATTCAATTTGAAACTATTACATATTAATTTTTTTTAAGCTATACCGTTACGTATATTCTGTATATTCTAGTCTTTTCGTTTTGAACTGTATACGAGCGAGGACTATTAACCACCCCAATAACTACAGTCTCTTCTCAACTTTTATTTGGTTGACTGTGTACAATTACATCATCTTCTTTCTTAAGAGGTGGTCATAATACATTTTAATTTCGTCCTTGTTATTACAAATTCTTTATAAGCGTCTTCATAAATAAGTCGAGATTGAAAATTATTTATAGTTGTTGCAATTTTTGTTCTTATCACTATTAACATTAAAATTTCGGAGACTGGTGTTAGCCTATACTCCAACAATGCACTGTAAATATCCAAATTATTTTAAGATTTTTTACGAATATTTTTGTTAATAGGTACACTTTTTGCTACATAACCATTGCTCTGGTAATGATATGGATTTCAGTCTGATAATATGTATTTGAAATTGAATTCTTTAGCAAACTTTATAAATTCAAAACTACTAAATGGGTTATTTCCTGTACGGATTTATTCATAGTGGGCCTTATCGCTGGCCATTTTGAAAAATAATTAACCACTATCAAGTAAGAGTTATCTGCGTATTCTCCTATATCAACTGCTATTTTATAAAATGGTATTTCAGATACTTTATGTGATATTAATGGCTCTTTACAATTACTTCTTTGATATCTTTTGCAAAATTTACATCTACTAACGTACGTGGTGATCATCCTGTTTCGAAGTGTTAGAAACATTGGAGTCTCTGGAATAGGAAGCCTTTTGCTATGCAATATGGAATGCAAACCAGATAGTACGTTAGGATATTCAACTGTTCACTTCTTCCTCTTGGTAATACTTCCATAAACTGGCTGTACCATGCCGAAATAACGGGTCATCCAAATGATTGATAGGCTTTCTCTAATCATGAGCATAACAAATACAACTGCATTTTTTTGCTGTTAAGTCAAGATATACTGTATAAGTGCGACACCATACGCGCGCCTCAGTTGTCTTCCTAGCCGCATTTTTTATGAAGGTATACAGAATCAATAAAAATATTATTATTAATTGTTTCTAAAAAAAAGAACATAATTATTTATAATTATAATCAGAATGTATACACGTCGCACCTATATAGACGTGAAAAGCATTTGAAGCACCTTTTATCCTTGTTAATACACCTCCTGTGTTAAAACTTTAGTTACAAATTTATGCTTGCAGTAAGTTTGGAGTTCTCTCGAAGTTTTAGATGTGCAGTTTAATATGGATAAGTTAAAGATATTTTAGTTCGAAAATATAGAAGATGCTCGAGATTGCGTTGTAAAGATCAAAAGAAAATAGAAGAGAAAACAGCCTTTTTCTTTGAAATTTTTATCATTTGATATTTATAGTACCTCTCAGATAATTATCAAATATAAGTATAGTAACTATTGCTAATTGTAAATATTGCAATTCCTGTGTCACGAAGTATACATATATGTAATTACCCAATGAGTAAGTTCGTTTGATACCGCACAGAAAGCCAGCAGTTGCATGACATGAGCAACGTAATATGACAATAAGAAGGATTGTTCATTTGCATCATTCTCCTGAAATCGTAACAATACACACTACCGTCCACAAGTATTAGGTCACCCATGTTTTTTCTTATTTTTTTCGTTATGACTTATATACCATAAATAATGAGAGTAGATACAAACAACGCTCATATGTATACACATTATCAGTAAGTTTTATGGTATACGGTCCATTAGTTAATTCTTAGAAATAAAAATTAATTTTAGCTATATCAGAGCTATAAAGGTATCGATGTTGTTAATGAGCTTTTCTAGAAATTTTGATGTAACATAGTTAAAGATTATAGTATTATGGTCTGAGGTCATCATTGTAGTTCGTGTTAATTCTAAATTTACTGTTCGAGAATACACATAAGCCAATTGTTACCTGCGAGTTTTGATATTTCTTAGTTATTTGTGTTATAATGGCGAAAACTAAAGAGTTGTCCTCACGGATGCGTGCTTTAATTGTTAGTTACCATAGAACGGGAAAAAAGAATCGACAAATTGCACGCGAATTGAATATTGGTAGGTAAACAGTGGACTGCAATGCGAACAAAAAGGGAAGTAGCTGACCGAAAAATACGATGCCAGCAGAAGATCGTATAATTGTAAGGATTAGCAAAGGAAGCCGACGAAAAACCTCGCTAGAAATCGCGGTCAATATGAACGGGGAACGCAGGAAGCCGATTAATGTGACTGCAATGAAACAATGCTTAGGTAAAATTGGACTTCGCGGATGAATAGTGGCAAGAGAACTTTTATTAAGGAATCAAAGCAAGCAGCAATCGTTTGTCTGGGCACAACCGCACAAGAATTGGACCATCGAAGACTGTTGTGGAGTGACGGGTCCGAGTTTGAAGAGAACGAGTGTCGGACTTGTGCATTGTACCGACCACCAAATACGGAGGAGGTTCGGTGATGGTTTGGGGGTATTTTGCGGGCACTTCTGTCGGAGATTTAGTAAAAATTAATGGTATTCTGCGAAAAGAATATAGAAATATTTTACAAAATAATGTGGTGTCATCACGATTGCGATTAGTCGGTAAAACTTTACATTTCAGCGTAAGAATTACCCGAAACAAACAAGAGGATGATAGCCTTATAGTATGGAATGGCCCACTCAATCTCTCGACCTTAATCTCACTGAATTATTATGGAATGGATTGGATCGAAAGGTAAAACAAGCCATTCTAACTTTATATGGGAAGAAATGTTGTCAAAATTAATTCGTAGAACGTCTCGTTCATGTGCGGCAGTTATAAGGAATAGAGTAGTTTATATTGAAGAAAGCAAGATTTGATTTGATGGTGTGTATATACTTGTATATGTGTTTCTATGGTTGTAGATATATATATATATATATATTAACTAAGTAACTTTAAATAATAATACCCATGCCATTATTTCGAAATTTTAAAAAAGCATAGGTTGCCAAATACTTATGAATGGTAATATAATACGGTCCTCATCATCCCATAATTATATTAAATATCCGAACTCACTCACAATTGTTATGAGATAACAAGAAACGCAGATTGCCATCACGCTAGCTAGAAGTTGTACAAAATGGCCGTAACTGAATATCTCGTCGAGTTGCAAACAAATTCTAAAAAAGAAACCAGTCTTTCAAAAGTTTTAATCATGCCTTTCCCAAAATTCATCTTACTTAATCAGTTTTTGATGATGCTTCACGCAAATAACAAGCAATCTCCTTTCATTTTCATATTCCTTGTTAAACGTCGACCGATAACTAACGCCAGGTACTTCTAATAAGAAATCGGTTAATATTCTTTCGTTTCCGCTTCCAATGTATCTAATAGCTGCATTGAGTAAACGAAACTGAGCAACACAGTTCGCACAAATCGAACAATAGAGAAAATCGTAGCCGCAGACGGTGTTGGCAATGATATAGACGGAGACGTAAACTTGAATTGTGTACAAAATTTCGTATCTCGGACTTACGGACGAATCAAAAGGATACCACGAGCTGTAAGGTAATTTTCGAACTCCAACTAAGGCTGGCGCAAAAATTCGAAGAAGCAGAAACGTGCAGCCGGTTCCATATACCATGAAAAATAGAAATAATAGACGTTTCGAATCATTTCGAATGTGATTTTCGGTTGTTACACCCATTGTATTTGAAGGCCAAAATTCGTACCGTACCGCTCTTATTATCCCTTTTAGATCTGCGTATCTGAATAGGATGACCGACATCTTGGTCATGGACTAGAAAATAAATGTGAAACTAATTTTTTTAATAATATGATCATTTGTATCGTAACACCCTGTATGTTAATATTTGAAGAATTTTAATTACTTTAGCGCATCATCTTCTAGTATTTAAGAATTTTTTTTGGCATTTTTTATTGTTAATTATTTGATATTAATTTCTACAGGGACATTATTATTTATTAAATGACGATTGTAAGGACTGTGTGGATGCACAATTCACAGATATAGCAGTAAACTCCACTCACACAAGTTTATTAATTATGCGGAACGCAGCGTTTCGAGAGCACGTGGGCTCTCATTGTCAACCGTGTTACCGACTGAAAGTAAAAACTGTATCACACATGCAAATTATTTTCAACGCAGGCTCAAAAAATTCCTATAACATATGACTATTTACAATCTACTCGGTGGTCTAATGCCTTTTTCGGGAAAGGATGGACCGAAAGCGAACCGTATCTTTAACAGGGCCTATGGTAATAAATCCATCAAACTCGAGTGTGTAATTGGGGGTGGTTCTCTGTTCAATAAGTTTCCGTTCTTTTTCATATATACCGTTTCGTACGCGTCTAATTCTCTATACGAGTTCACGTTTTTAAGTAGTGTCAGATTTTTTAAATCAATCTTATGTCCGGATTTTACCATATGCTCTGCTACGCTTGATAGTTCAGGTTTGTCGAAACGATAGTGTCTAATATGTTCTTTGAACCTCGTTTCGATACTCCTTTTTGTTTGTCCAATATAAACTTTCTCACAATCATTGCATGCGATTTGGTATATTCCAGACTTTTTTATCATCTCCGGTTTATCTTTGGGATTCCCTAAGAGATTCCTTAAGTTGTTTTTTGACACAAAAGACAAGTTCATATTTAGTTGTCGGAAAATTTTACTTAACCCTTTTACTGTTGGGTGAAAAGGAAGAGTTATAAATTTCTTATTACCGGTGTTTGTTGATGTCAAGGTCGTGGAATTTCTGATGTGTTGTTTGTATTGGACCTTCCTTAAAATACGGTCGACATCCATAGAAGAGAAACCATTGTACCTCGCTACATCTTTGACATACTTTAATTCTTTGTCATACCTGCTCTTGTTTAGCGGAAATCTGACGAGTCTATTGACCAGAAAACTAATCGCGAACATTTTTCAGTCGGTAACACGGTTGGTGAATCATTATTTATTGTTTAAATTTTGCGTAGTTATTTTATTTATAATGTATTGTAATGTTGACTTGTCTCATATTAATTTAGTCTAACAGGTAATACTATGCTTAAGAGGCGATGCCGTTGAAAAATAAATTGTTTTTTGAAAAAAATCTTTTCTATCATCTTTACCACTTTACTTGTGACTTACATCCGTAAATGCCTATAGAGAGGCGGATCCTTTATCCTAGCCGAAAGTAAAAAAGTAATAGATCTCATTGAATAGTCATCAATTTTCTATAGTTAGGTGATGAATGTGCAACAAACGAAAGTATAAAGGAAGCAATTCACAAATTTACAGAAAAGACAAAGTACTTAAGACCTCCTACTTCCGAAAACTCAACATCTGGACAATTTAACCTTTTGATAGCAACCAAATTCGCTTAATAGATTTTCAATGCAATTGGTGGATATAAGTGGATGAAAAAGTGGTTAAAAATATGTAGTTACTAAACAAAATTTTGCTGCAATCCTCATGACTTGGAGCGAAAGAAGTTATTTCCTACAGAGAAAATATTCAATTAAAATGGTGCTAGCGACGAAAATTTTACTGCCATGATATTCCCAAGAAAAAGCCAATTACCACAAGTAGTAATTTAGGAGAAACTAGGAAGGTTTACGAAGAACTCTTGAGGAGAAACTTCAATGTTGTTATATACATATATATATATATATATATACATATACGTCAATGACATTGGAAAGGCATATTCCATTGTTGCATGAAACTCAAAGGGAATTTAAAGAACACATTGCAAATGGCAAGGTTCGGAAGAGACTTTCGGGAAGGGAATTCAGATGCTTCAATGACTGGCGTGTTCGTCGGATTTTAATGTTATTTCAGAAACTTTAAATACTATATTTTAATCCTGAAAACTACCTCAAGAACAAACGAACTATCACCTTGGTATATTCTTAAAACAAAATCGTAAAAGAAAGGTTATAAAAGCTACATAAGTCTGAAATGAAACCTTAAAAAGTGTACCTGATATTATAACAAAAGAATATATGTATATATACTTACTTGCAAAAAAATAGCAATCGAGGAAATGACTGTCGTTAACGAACTAACATCCTCAATGCTTGTTAGTAAATATATTATTAAAGAAATTTCCATCATAGCACCCGTGGTAAACATGATGAAAAACGATATTTTAGAGATCATTCCATACTTTTCAGGCCATAGATTTATTACGTACAGCAGAACTTTGCCGACAATCATAGTGTATTTAGCCTCATCTTTACACCAATTAGAATCTAGTCCAAATAACCGTAAACACAACATAGAGCTAATCTTCATTATTTTAACCTTAACTTACATATATGTAGAGCTAGACTAATTCTACATATAAAGTTTGATTCCTTCTTATATTACTATGTTTTGAAAAAATCTTAGAAATACTTTCAAGGTCAAACGAAAAGGCTATCATACGTATGTGAAATAACATGTAATTTGGGTGTGGTCCGTTAGTGTTCGAAAGAGGCAAATTACTAGTGTATGGTATCCATTGCGGTAGAAATCGTTTCAAATAGTTTTCAAACTAGAAAGTATAACCTACGTTTATGTAGTGGAGTGATTGAATTATGTGGAGGTAGGTACTGATATTTCAAACTTGGAGTTTAACTCCAACTTACGACGTTGTTTGGAACTTATTGTTGAAATTGACCTAATTTCACAGAAAGTAAGATACTTCAGAACTATATTAAATATGGGGTGTGTATTTCTACAAGATAACGAAATAATATGGAGTGAGATAATAATAATTTAATTGTTACAGTTCAGTTAAGAAACGAAAAAAGAAAGCAAAAATTGACATAGATATGAAGAAAATGCAATATATGTAATATCAAACAAGACAAGACGAAAAAACATATACTGTATTACTAACTGCCGTTAAGAGTGTATATTGAACTGTGATGTCTCTTTTATATCAATTATTTCCAATATTTTATTATAAATTCTGAAATCTAGATTCGTTTGACCAATGCTTGTTAGTTGTAATGTAGCTCCAGGCTCATGTATTTCTTCTTTGCTTATGCTGTCACACTTGTGGAGATCTTCACTAATTTTATGTCTGTTCTTATTTGAGTGGACACATATTAACAATGTATAAATAAGAAAAGGGTAAGTGTAAGTATACATGTCAGCATATATTTGTAGATTTTGCACATATATTATTTCGTAAGTTGGGGTGGAGCGCCAATTGAAAAGATATCATGAATCGTAGGGTAGCGCCCTGTCACCTTTTATTAATGGGGCTAAACTTAAAAACGTACGGTATCATACACCGTACCAGCAACGATCTGCATTCTCGACGAATTAGATTTTCAATTTTCCGACCAAAACCATTAGAAGGCCAAAATTGATACTTGAAAAGTGTAAGTACATAAGTCCGCATATATTTGTAGATTTTGCACTAACAATTGATTTTAAGACCACCCTTTGTCCAATGAAAGCTTGCTTGATAGATGGCGATGGGTCACCTGATTTGCTTCTGTATCGGAGTCAAGATTGAAATTTGTCATAATAAATTGTTAATAGACTTTCTGTTAAGACATTCTCCTGTAAGCATCGAAATGTACAAGCTTTGATAGCGTTTTCTTGTAACGATTGCTCTCCTTGGCGAGAATCTATAGATCGCCACAACTATCGAAGTTTTTAAAATGTCTGGAAGTGCGTTTTGGTTTTGAACATGCTAATAAGATATGTTAGGATCTCGGCTAGCTGCACATTAAATTCTTTAAAAGTAAATATTGATAAGTTATCAGGATCCGGTGGACTTTTATTTTTGAGCTTCCCTATTATTAATGAATGAATGAATTAATGAATTCAAACGATTGAGATCTCTCACAAAGAATGAAATTAGAGACGCATACAAGGCTTACTTGGCAGATGCTGAAATTAATATCAACAGAGATCCTAAGTTGTTCTGGCGCTTCATTAACAACAAGAAAACTTCTTCCAGAATTCTGGGAAGTATGCAGTATGACGGCAGAGAATTTACCCAGCCAAACGAAATCGTGGATGCCTTTTCCAGTGTCTTTGCGAGTGTGTATAAACCTAGTGTTCAAAATGTATCTTTCAACTCTTTTCTCAATTATAATAATTTTTGTGTTCATGCCTTCTCTGAATTGGATGTGGAGAACAGTCTCAAGAGACTTAAATCTAATATGACAACTGGAGATGATGGAATACCGAGCTTCTTTGTACGTGATTGTGCTCCTGTTCTGTCCTATCCACTCTCAACTATATTCCACCTAGCGATAAGCACGTCAACTTTTCCAAAGGTTTGGAAAATTAGCAGAATTACCCCCATATTTAAGAAAGGAAACCGATCTAACATTGCTGATTATAGGCCTATAAGTATACTGCCCAATTTCGCTAAGGTATTTGAACATTTGCTTTACAAAGAAATATCTACCTGCATAACTCCTTTCATATCTGAGCATCAGCACGGTTTTGTTGCAGGTAGGTCGACGATCACTAATTTAGCATGCATTGGCCAATATCTTGGTGAAGCGCTTGATAAGCGAAAGCAAAACACTCACACTACTTTATACTATAACTACCAAATTAATGATGCAGCCATACCACGCAATATCAAAACTTTGGATCTTGGTGTTTTGTTTGATAATAGACTGTCATTTACGGAACATATTTCGTCCATGTGTTCATCTGCTTCCAAAACTCTCGGTTTTGTCATGCGTTCTTGCAGGCATTTCTCAGACTTAGGTGTAATGAAACGTTTATATTATGCCTACGTTCGTTCTAAGCTTGAATACGCCTCCATTGTTTGGTATCCCCGTTATCTACACCAAGAGCTTATGATCGAACGCGTTCAAAAGAAATTTCTAAAATATCTCTCCTTTCGAATGGACAACGTGTATCCTGCAAGAGGTATCGAGTATTATAGCTTACTTGTTGAGCATGGTTTTCTATCTCTTGCTGACCGCCGCGAGCGTAACAGTGTGGAGTTTCTTTGCAGGATCCTGAAAAATACTGTCGACTCGCCAGCCCTTCTAGCGCAAATAAACTTTACCGTACCTACTCATCATACTCGCTACTTTAATACATTTCAAGTACCTAGAGCTAATACCAACATTTTGTTTAAGGCACCTCTCAGTCACATGGTGAGGAACGCAAACAAACGGGATCTAGAGCCATTTTTGTGAGTCTTTCTTTTTTTTTGTTTCATTATTATATACATTTATTATTGTAGGCAACACGATTTGAATTATTTTATTTTAAATAAGAATTGTATTGTAATTTGTCCTGTAATTGGCCCTTGGGCTGTTGGGCAATAAAGGATTATTATTATTATTATTATTATTATTATTATTATTATTATTATTATTATTATTATTATTATTATTATTACTATTATTATTATTATTATTATTATTATTATTATTATTGCAGAAACATTCTCTGTAGAAGAGGGGTATCCAAACATAAATTTCTGTTTTATCTCTATCTTGCTGCTAGTGGTGACACTAGGTAGATCTACATTATCTACATCACGATCTAGGAGCTGGTTAAAATGATTTGTTGAAGATACCAGCAATGTTAGTCGGATCCTCAATTAACTTATTATTATTTATTAATGTCGCATTCTTTTTGACTATTCCAGTAATCCATCTCATTATCTTTCAAACTGCTAATGCTATGTTATTAGATGTATTAATAGCGCTGTCATAGAAAGTATGTTTTGTATTCTTTATCAAGTTTTTATGTCGGTTATTAGATGAGACGTAAAATTGTTGAGGATATAATTTCTGAAAGTAGAACGGATCCTATAAAAAGCAGCTGGACTTTTTTAAGATTGTTCGGTAACTCATTTTAACAATGCAAATATTACATCATTAGAAGTGATTAACGTTGAGGATTTCTGAGCAAATCTTTAGCAATAATGAAGGCTGTACACAACCACAAGTTAGCGTATTTGCAAATTATTTTTCGTCAACAACATCTAATATTTCTGGTGAATTTAGTGGTTTTGATTCTTAAGCATTTCTTCTATCATTGAGGGTGAAGTGATCTGTAGTGCCTTCAAGCTTAAAGTGGTTACAAGAGCGGGGAATGATTTTGTGGTAAGCTACTTAGTGCGATCTCTATCTTTAAACATTTTGTCAAATTCTTGAAAGGTATTCGAACATGTTTATCAGCATGGATTTATCTCAAGCAGACATACCGTGACCAACCTGGGCACTATTACGCTATATCTTTTTATAGCAATTGATCAATGTATTAATTAATGTATGTAAATGATTTTATATATGTCGAGATTGTGTTTCTGTCCTGTATATAATTGCGACTGTTGGATAAATATATGTTAAATCATTTAGAATAATTTTTGGTTCGTTTTTTCAATGATAATTGAAGTTTTCTTGTTCCTCTACCGTTAAATTAGATCTTCGTGAATTTTTTAAATAATTAGAAGTTTCACGAATTAGTTATATTTAACTTTGGAGGAACAAGGAAATTTCAATTATCACTGAAAAACCAACCGAAAATTATTCTAAATGATTTAATTGATAATGCAGCTTAGTATTGATATTAAATTTCGTGTCTGCCTAGATATCAGGGCCATATCTGCAGCCATTATTACATCCTGGTATGAAAATTTGCCAATTGAAATTTAACAACATAAATGGCGATTTAAATAGGGATTTATTCAGGTGTAATGGCTTAACACACCGGTCTACCAAATCCTTAACGTTGGACGAATTAGGAAATTTCAATTATCATAGATTAGATGTCATTATTGGACACTGAACGGTCATTCCTTTTTACAAGGATACTTTTACATTGAGACGAAAAGGATGTGGAGGTTCGGGCTATATCTAATAATGACATACGATATAATACTTATTACTAATTATTTATTAGGCTACTTATTGTACGCCTATGGTGTATGTCAGAGTTCGTACGGTCTATTGATAACTACACGGTTATCTTTGAGATATGTTCATGTCATTTATACCTATTTTTAACTATATTTTGTCCGAATTTCTTTTTTAAAATGTGTATATTCAATATATTTAAAATCTAATCAATAAATCTTAAAATTCATAACATTAAAATGCAATTATTTTGCGATTGTTCTAATAGTTACCGTTCAGCGATAGGATAATCAATTCCACCAATGGATACTTCTAGTTTTTCTCTACAAATGGGTCCACATACTTGCCATATTTTCCACCTCAATATCGCTCTGCGAGTTATTTGATATATTTTCGCCATTACTTGCCCTGATAGACAATTCAGTTCAATATATTTCTTTATGACCTGAAGCGTGAGAGTAATATATCGCAAGAAAATTGTACAATTCTCTCGTAATGTCCCCGACGGTATTTCACTGTATGACAAAAGATATTTTCGCAAATTACTTCGCACGTGATACAGATGCAACACTAATAAATTATAGTGTTAATAAGAATATTGACTAAAAGCAAAAGCTTCGTATTAACGGTCTATCGTGCACCTCGAATTTTAATTCCAAAGAAATTAATGTGACCTAGCTTCACGCAAATCAAGTTTAGAACAATACAACTTTTGTATTATTTATGCAAATTTTCATTTTCATATTGAATTTAGCCGTTATTGATTAAAGTTTCTATAGTCGGTACCAAGCACGGTGGGGTACTTTTAGGCAACATTAATTAATAAATGTTTTCGAAAACATGGCACACCTGCGCCGCTTTATTATTAATGGAGTATTTTCAGTTAGTCAAGTAATTGATCAATTGCCCTTGCAAAATTAAGTAGAAATATAAAATTTATTATACATATTAGTTTCAAAAAAAAAATTTACACAAAAAATAGATTTTTGTACATTCATTTGTTGTAGCAATAATCTGCGGTGAATTATATACTGCATTCATAAATTAGTAGATCTATAAATTTTTAATGAAGGATAAATCATTTGTTATTGGAAGGAAGTGCACCGATATTATTTTCTCTATTGAGGTAATGTGTTTCTTTTGAGTGATGTATTGTATATTGTGGAGAATGTTCTTTTTTCTGTATATAGCATTTATACATATGCCAATAAATTTATTACCATTACCATTATTAAAAAAAATTAAGGTTATGTTTCACACTGCGAGGAAAGGAGATTGAAGCTGTTGTAAATAACGTAAATAGATGACCTTGGCAACAGATTTGTTCCAGGAAAGGGTAGATAAAACGTGTTAACATTACGAACGCCAAAGTACGGAAATGAAATCTGTAGTTGGCGAAGTATTGCCGTGTTGTCGATGTGACCGTTACACGATTTCCTGAGAAAAGGTATGCCAGTAGATATCCGTCGATAGTTAAGTCTCCACAATAACAGGACGTGATCGACACCTCTAGGTGGGCAAATTCCTTTTAGCCGAAACCAAAGAAATTTTGCGAATCTACGCTGCACCATCTCTAATAGACGTTTGTGAGACATATAGTAAGGGAACCAGACCACAGACCCATGTTCCAAATGGGATCTGATGAGAACATGATATATAGCCTTTAATCCATCTTCATTGTCTGCAGTTACGTACAAGAATATCAAGAGATGTTCTAGCGATACGTGATATGTTAAAAATATGTTGCACAAGGGGGTAGTTGCATATCAGACAGGTTAAGACAACGTTCAGGATGAATAGAGTTTTGATAGGTCAACCAGAATCAATGACGATCTGGTGCAGACAATTGATACCAAAATTCACGAAAGCTGAAGATTCACAATTACCAAGTTCTCTTTGGAATTGTCTCTGAGAATTTAGAGTACAACAAATTCTGTTTTCGATAGGTTCCTATATTGCTGACTGGAGAACGCAAACAGAAAAAAATGGGCAGGTATTTTAACAACAAAGACACAACGATTGCAAAGACTATGTGGTTGTATAATTCACAGGTATCGCAATAAACTTCATACCACCATTTATGAAACACTTCATAAACTCTACTGAGGCGATACACAGAAGGTTCCTCAAGTTCCTATATTCTCTGTCAGAGGGGGATCTTATCCACGTAGGGGCTATATACATAGTGTATTGTTGCAGAAATTTAATTTTGTTTCTCTTTCTACTACAAGAATGATTTCTTTGTTAACATTTTTATTTTATTCAGTACATAACAAGATTGATTGTCCCTGGCTCTTAAAGTGTAATTTTCCTATTCCCAGAGCTCCAGGTCGTCATTTGCCTTGTATTGCAGTCGCACTCGAACAAATGTCCTTATAAGGTCCCCAGCATACCTGATGTGCACTAACTTCAACAGAATCTCTGATCTTTGTGACATCAACGCTGAACCATTTAAATCTATTATTGATGCAGTCATCCTTGGTTTGGTCTCTTCCTCCTAACATTTGTCAATTTTTCATCAGTCATTTTAGTATTAGTTGGATAACCCTTTTTTAGGTAGGAGTAATATCTTGTATTTTTCAAACATTAAATATATATACTCGTACCTTACCAAGTACTTTATATACATATATATTTCCTTTTTCTTTTTGTATTTTGCTGTCATACAATGTTAATATTACTGTTTCCTGCAGGAAATAAATTATTATTATCATTATTATTGTTATTTTTATTCACTAGTTCAAGCCTTAATCGAGACTACTTAATAGATCGTATAGGGCTGGTGGCTCACTACCAGCGTGCTTGATTATCAGTCCGGAGGTCCCGGGTTCGAACCCCGGGGTTGTTTCTCCGGCTTGAGGTTTTTCTGTGGTTTTCTTCACTCCATGGCGAATGCTGGGAACGAATATCATCTTAAGACCCTCCACAGGTGTAAGCATAATAATAACTGATGGCCGGCACATGTCCCCTGTAATTGGCGAAAAGCTTTTGGAGGATGCGAAGGCATGAATTAGTATTGCTATTACTATGCTTCCTTTGTCTGCTTAACTCTCTACGTGAAGAGTTGCTTGTTTTGGCAAATAGCAGGACGGATTACATAGTCCACGGTTGGATGACATTTAGACTATCAACAACCATTGGGAGTATTAAGTATCACCCCTGAAAATTTACATAAATACGTACAATTTCTACCAAATTACACATTTATAATCTTCTCCGAATAAGTCAGATGTCAATAAATTAAAGTAAACAAGTAGTATAACACCCAATACTTTGTAATATTAATCAACAGCAGCCATGATCGCACATTATTATGATTTAGAGAATCCTAGAAAGCGTAGCAAGAGGAAATTATACGAAGAAAGACGCCGATGGCTACGACCTCCGTTGTTTATTGTTTTAATTACGCGAGGAGATAAGTTCTTGTCGTTACGGCGATAGCGAGCACTTCGAAGACCTTCCAAGTTTGCGGCTGCTACTTAACGAAGGAAGTGTCTGATCTCTCGTATACATACATATGTTGTATGTACACGTACATGTATGGATATGTTGTTGATGTTCTGGTAGCTGGTAGATATTAACGAAGGAAGGAATATATTATGGAAGGATCTCTCAAATCCTGCTGGTAATCGGCCTTCCTCGAGTTCGCGTTATGAATATCGTTATTCGCGACGCACTGTTTTATTAAACGCTTAAGATTTTCACTGTCTAATATAGAGCGGGTAGTATTTCATGCATATTGGGTCGGTTACAAGTAATAAAGGCAATTAATATTGGAGACAATGCGATTTTACACTTCCTCATGAAGCAAGTATATTAGAACCGATAACGAGGTCATTAATTGTGGTGTTGTAATTAGGATAATAAGAAATTGAGCGGAATTGGGACATTCGAAAAGTTTTCTTTACATTCTTGAATTAGGTATGAAGACAAAATACTATAACGACAACAAAATGTATTTTCCTTTTTCTTTCGAATACAGGTATTACTGGTTTAATACATAAGTTCGTAGCTCTTTTTGATTTGCCGTATGAAGATTATATAAATTATTGGTAAGAGAAAATACGGTGTTAAGCAGAAAAACATGAAAATTTACGATATATCCTTTTATCTGCGTTCAACAGAAGAGTTATTTGTGTCGTTTGCGGATAGAACGTCATTGAGTAGAATGCAATATGAAAATGGTTTTCTCGTTTCATACCTTCCGGAATTCGACTTTTGGTTTAAAATTTTATCTTCTAGCAAGATAATGACCCAAAACATTCCTCTAAATTATGTAAAGACTATTTAGGCCATTTAGAAGAGGAAGGAACTCACAAAATTATGGAATGGCCTCCCCAGAGCCCCGACTTGAATCCAATCGAGGTTACTATGGGAAGAACTAGATCGGGAAGTACGGAAAACGGCTCCGACATCAGCTACTGACGTGTGGAACAAATTGCAATCGAATTGGACCTCAATAACACAAGAAACTCTGGTACAACTTATTGCGAGAATGCCTCGATTGTGTGCTGCAATTATTAAATCAATAGGAGGTCACATAGATGAAAGCACAACTTAAATTAAACGTTTTCATTTTCACATTTATTTAATATATTTTTATTCATGTACGTGTATCTGTACATAAGAAATAAATATTATTAACATTCTTGCTGAGTTTATATACATTTTTGCTGTCAATGAGAGTGCCTAAACACTTTTGAGCGGTAGTGTATATATATAGTCGAATTTATCAAACACCTTAATTCTTGATTGTAGTTTTGCATTGTCTACAACACTGAATATATATTTGACATGAATAAGCACTGTTGTAATAGCGAGTAGATACATAAAGCATCAATTGAAACCGCTCCTCTTTTAAAACTCACAGGGAAATAGAACCTATTACATTTTATCCTCGAGAAGTAAACTTCTAGCCATGCATCTCTTTCCGAACAAAAGCAAAATAAATCCTCAAACGTCGAATCGATTGTCTGATGTCTAGTACAACGTTCGCAATTTCGGGGGTTTTCAAATTTGCCTCCCGCCTCGTCCGGGCAAGTTGTTAGAACACGTATTTCGTATACATACGACAACCAGTGTTTGTATTACGAAAGCGCGCGGTACCTTACTCTCAAGCGTTAAGTCTTTAATTTATGCGTAACGACGTCGATGTAAAACCGACGCTAAAACTTGTAGATTAGAGCCCGAGTTTATGTTTTGCCGCCGCCGCAACGTTTTAGGGTTAAATAAGGGTTCGATACTTCGAAAATGAAATTCGGCTTTATTGTTTTGGAAAAGTAAAATGGTTGGGAATACAAAAAGGAATGTTGTGATTGAAGGAAGGGATACCAAAAGATCGATGTATTTTTTTTTCTCAGAATTTCTACTTCTATTACTTAAATATATAATAATAGTGTAATATATTTTTGTATTGCGCGACATTTGTGTGTATGTGATATTTGTTACTAGATATTTACCATGTTAGAATAAATGTGTTTCGCTTTGATTTTTACATCAGTGAATTTGTACTAATTTCCATATAATTCATGAAGCTTTTTACTTTATCATTGCAAAAGATGTAGACTCAATTATTATTACCATCTTCCGGAAATCTTAATATTGTAATGTAGTTTTTTTCCTCATTTCTTTTAGTAACGAGTAAAGTTTGGCTAACCTCTGATCTTTGATTTGAAAGTTTGATTGATGTGTAATGAATTTTAGGTAGCATTGTGCCTTCGAAAGCCTTGCTCAATTTAAAAGTGGTAGCTTGGGCATTGAAGATAGCATTAAAAACTCCGACAATCCCAGACATTATCCATAAAATTAACAATGTTGTTTTGAATTGCTATGTATGACAATACTTGCCCTAACTCCGATGCTCCGCCAGAGGCTCTACATCGGATACACTTAACTTAATAATACATAATAAACACAAATCTAGCTAACTATATGTACACTACCCTTAACCTAGTGTTAAGGATAATGCAGGCCTAGCCCACGCCTTACAGAACTTAGATATTTACACAATATCTCCTAACCCCACAGAAGCAGATCCGAATAAATAAATGATCCACTTAAATATTTTACTGTATTACAATTTTAATCGCAAATATAATATGATAATAATAAAAAAAAATAAAACACCATATAATTCATGAAGCTTTTTTACTTTATCATTGCAAAAGATGTAGTTTCAATTATTGTTACCATCTTCCGGAAATCTTAATTTTGTAATGTAGTTTTGGTAACGAGTAAAGTTTGGCTAACCTCTGATCTTTGATTTGAAAGTTTGATTGATGTGTAATGAATTTTAGGTAGCATTGTGCCTTCGAAAGCCTTGCTCAATTTCAAAGTGGTAGCTTGGGCATTGAAGATAGCATTAAGAACTCCGACAATCCCAGACATTATCCATAAAATTAATAATGTTGTTTTGAATTGCTTCGTGGTCAAGTGGTGAAAGGAACTGCACTTGAACTTAGCAACATGTGCGTGAAACCAAAGTCCGTCAAGTGGTTGTAAAAGGTGTCTTTTATAGAGGTATAAAACTTTAAGGTGGCAACACTTTTTTAATTGGCGGCCACGTCGTCAGCTGTCAAGTGATTTATGTTTAGTTTGGTTTGGCATTTCAACATGAATAGACTGACGCCTGAACAACGCTTCCAAATTGTACAAATTTATTTTGAAGATCATGGTTCTGTTCGAAATACGTACGGCGCACTACGTCTATTTTATGGTCAACATAATCGTCCATCACAGCAATTAATTCGATTAACTACCGAACGTTTTCGCACCACGTTTACTCGAAATGATAATGCGCATCCACAGAGACCTCGTACAGAGCGTATATAAGAAGTCATTGCAGCTGTAGAGCGTAGCGTAGAGCAAGACCCGAATCAGTCTATCCGGCAGCCAAATATCCACTTTATGGAAGATTTTACGGAAAGATCTTGGCTTGCGTGCTTACGAAGTCCAACTCGTGCAAGAATTGCCGTTGACCCCGATTTTCATACGCGAATTTTGTTTAGCGATGAAGCTCACTTTTGTTTGAATGGACACGTCAATAAACGAAACTGCCGTATTTTGAGTGATGGTAATCCTCAAGTGTATATTGAGACACCGCTACATCCAGATAAACTGACTGTTTGGTGTGCTTTATGAACTGGTGGAATCATTGGTCCGTACTTCTTTAAAAACGGTGGTGGTCAGAACGTTATAGTCAATGGTGACCGCTATAGAGCCAATTGAACAGTCATGATGTGCAGGAGCTGTGGTTTCAACAAGACGGCGCAACATGTCACACAGCTCGTGCCACAATTGATTCATTGAAGGAAACGTTTGGTAACCGCATAGTTTTACGTTTCGGACCCGTGTCATCGAAAATTGGACCTAAAGATTAGACTACGTCCGAGCCAGCCGTGGCGGTCATATGCCAGAAGTCATATTTAAATTATAGTGCCAGAAGATTATCTTTAGAATAAAGGGAATTTCATGTCAATTTAAATTTCTATACCTCTATAAAAAACATCCTTCATTATTTATCTGGACGAGTTCGGTATGCTCTTGAGTCGCCATTCGTTGTCGCCGCGCGAGTCACCAATCGATCCAAATAGTTCAATATGTAACCGCTTAAAACATCGAATTAATGAGTCAATCGCCATACAGTCCTGATTTGGTATCCAATATTTTTTTTATTTATTTGTATTTATTATTCCGGATATATAAATAGCAACCCCCGTATTAAACAGGATTGGGTCCAGCGCGCATCCTGTGTGCAGCCGTTTCTCTGGTTCCTCCAGCGACTCTTCACCTCTAGGGCAACATGGAATTGACGATTCTGCTGCAAGGATTCTATTGTTTTGAAATTTAAAAGGTAATCTTGTAAAGTTACCAATGGCGTCTTTATAAAGACAGATCTAGAATAACTCAAAGGGCAACTGGGAAGAATGAAACGCATCACCCTGTAGATTTGATCGTGTATTACTTATTAATGTTGACAATGCAACAAAACCAAACAAATTCTGATCGAAAAAACCCGAGTGTTTTGAATCGAACCTTTTCTTTTGTTTCCTTCCATTCTAAATATTCATTTTCAATCTAGTAACTTCCAATTCGGGCTTGACAAATTATGCGGGTTCTTCCTCGGACATCGCAACAGATCGCAAACAACATGCTTACCCGACGTGCAAAAGGACCGTCGCTACGCCATCGCAGACCGTTGCGTCATCTCGGGCGGTGAATATTATCGTTCGGACCGTCGAAGCGGTACCGTTGCGATGCGAAGAAGATATTAGCTAAACGAGACAAGGGTACTGTACGCCCGCCGACCCCATCGGCAAACGTAATTTGTACCGTCAAGTGTCGTATTAAAACTTTGCAAATTGACTGCTAGGCGAAGGTAGCGTACATTAAATTCGGATCGGTTAATTACGTTGCGATGCGGTGCATTTCGTGCGCAACGCCTCGGATGTATTAGCTCATCTGGTTCTGCGGGAAGGTAAATATACTACCTGTACACATATGTGTGCGGTTAAAAGCTTGAGGTGCGGTACTTGTCTTCCGGGTTTAAGGTATGGGAAGGTCGATCGTATTTGGAAAATCCTATTAATTATTTAGCTCCCAAGATAAATCGGGCGAAAAGTTAGCTCCAGTAATTAGATTCAACCTGCAACGATTACGCATTTGTTTTATACTTAGTGTATAGGTTATTCAAATGATCAAAATCACATCGCCTAAAAGCTACTAATAGAATTACTGATAGAGTTTTAGGAATGGAATTATATAGAGTTTTGGGCAACAGAATAAATAACAGGAGTTTCTCGTTTTGAAATTTGACATGTAACAATTTTAGGTTAGGGGAATTTAAAATATTTTCAGATATCTACCTGTGATTATACCGAAAATAGATATAAAGTTTCTTATTTCAAACGGGACCCCTACTTTTTATAATTAATACGAATTTCTGAAATGATTTCAAAGCTAACTCGTCTAATACACCTTCTACCTAAGGTGTCTTTGAGTTATTATTTTTTGCGAATCTCACGTACACATTTAAACTTTTAAATAATTATTTAGGAAGTTATGTTGCATCAAATACCGTATGCCAAAAACTTTATCAAATCAAAAAAGAAACGCCAAATTTTTCATCTGATAAATGCTATTTTGTCAGTTTTCTATTGAAATAATAACCCATGTGTATGTATACAGGGTGTCCATCAAATAAAATAGAAGAGCATGAAAAATTGAAAGATCTAATTTTATTAGACTTAAATTCAAAATATATTGCGAAAATTCCTTCTCAGGCGCGAGAAAAGAAAAATATTTAAAATGAAAAGCTCTTTAATATTCGCAGCCAAAATATTTCTACATAAGCATGTTATTGAATTCTTGGCATGTCGTTTGAAAGGTAGACAGTGTTATCTTGCAGCTTTTATAACACCGACAGCTATGTTATTGCAGTGTATGCAATTTGCATGTACGTATGCGAATTTGGTTGGATATATGTACATACAGGGTGTAAAGGGGTAGCGAAGCGCAGCACACAACGTTGAAACCTGTTTGCGTCATCTAGCCTCTCCTACCCTTTATTTAGAAAAACGTAAATGTATGACAATACTTGCCCTAACTCCGATGCTCCGCCAGAGGCTCTACATCGGATACCCTTAACTTAATAATACATAATGAACACAAATCTAGCTAACTATATCTACACTACCCTTAACCTAGTGTTAAGGATAATGCAGACCTAGCCCACGTCTTACAGAACTTAGATATTTTCATAATATCTCCTAACCCCACAGAAGCAGATCCGAATAAATAAATGATCCACTTAGATATTTTACTGTATTACAATTTTAATCTCTAATGTCCGCTGATTCTTAAGGGTTGGTTCGTCTCACCGTTGGTTTCTTTGGAGTGAGAAGGTCCTAGTCGTCCGCTGACAATCCTCCAGGTGGTCATCTCTCTCCTCTGGGATGATGAATAACGGTCGTCCCGCCGCCAGTTGCCTTCTCGATCTACATGAAATAATGGGGGACTGGTAGACACCTTGTCCAACAAAATTATGCCTATAATCATTCTCTCTCTCTCGCTTTCATACAACATGTGTCCTGATGCATGTCCTTATCAACATTAATTCTATCTGAAATATATTGTTGTATTCCTCTCAACACATTTGAAGTTAAAAAAAAAAGACAGTTTCTGACACCAGGGCAGCTTTTATTGTGAAGCTCCGTAACACGAAAAAGTACAATTTTAAAACAAATTGAAAGTATTAACATAAGTTAACAGCTTTATTCTAATCGAACGTAATTAGAATACAAGTTAACAAATTAGTTATTATTATTTCTGCGAAGTGAACATGTTTGTCACAAACCCATTAATATACGCAATTTCTGCTAGAAAAGTACTAGAAGAATCACCTAGTAGGTCAACGAAATATTTATTTTCTTAAGACAGGTCTTCCTCGTCTCGACTCCACTGTGCGCCGCATATTAGATCGGGCGTATTGTTCCTCTGACGAAGTTTGCCAGTACAAGGCCGTATTTCTTTGACAAACATATTGGATATAAACGAACAGAAATATAATTATGTACACATAGAGTAAATGAATATGAGAACATACATATATCAATAGATTATGTAGAAAAAATGATTTAAAGAAAGAAAAGTAAATATAAAAACTTAAGGTAGTTCAATTCTTGCTTTCATTGCTTTTTTTTATTAGAGACATGTAGATCCCATTGCTAGACTATTTAAATCTATTGTTTCTATCTATCGATAGCAACGAATGAATTTGACGCGTCCTTTACAACCGCAATACATGCCTAGTTCCCTTTTGCTTTATTTTTCTGCGCAAAAATGAACGCTACTGCACTCGATGTAATCCGTTATTCACTTGTCTGCAACATGCGAACGTACATATTTAGGTTGTTCCGTTTATACGACGTACATTACGTAAAACAATATTACGTGCAGCAATAAAGGCGAATTATTATAGGCGGCCGCTCGAATGCGTAAACAAACAACTCATTCCGTTGACATCAATTTTACGATGTTGTCGATTTAGCGGCACGTCATGACAGATGTTGCAGAATTATAGCTACGTTCGCACAATCCTAATCAATGCAGGTTGCTTTGACAGCGTCACTCGTGTTAGGGGCGAGAAGAAGTGTCGTATATCTTGTTTCAAGATGTAGTGCGGAATGTAAGCTTGTACAGTAGCTGGAATACAGCATGTGGCAGCATAATATACGTATTATTAAAAATATCTGATTGGAGATAATAAAAGTACAAGTGTATTACGGTATGGATACTTATGTGACTGTTATCCATTAATTGTAATTATATTTATAAGAAATGCCGTTAGGCTACACTAAAAATTCCTTGAAAAATGCCTATAAAGCAATACCTAACATAATAACGCAGCTAAATACAGCTACTCATGGGTGTTGGTAATAATGAGTACCAATACCATGAGTAGCAGTATGAGCACCATTATTTTATTAGGCTGTATTACATTGAATATTATTTGGACACTCATGTTTCTATAAGTTAAATATAAATATCTACAAAAACGTCTGTATCACCCCCAAACTTTGACTCCCATAGGAACACTGACAAGCTGGAAATTCAGATTTCGATAATATACTAGAGACTGTAGACGAGCTTTAGTATAAGAACAATGCAACTTGTTTTAGCGGCTGAATCGCCCAATTTCGAGGTACAGCTGCCTCCAATAGTTTGTAAGATTTTAAAATTTTTGTAAATATCTCGGAAAGAATATGGCTTGAAAGATAAGACAAATTACTTTCAGAAAAAATACAAGGCATCCCATACTATATACTATATAATTTTTGATTTATCAAAATAAAATCCGTTTTATGTACAGATAAAATCATTGTTTCGTCGATAAAATGAAGACAAGCGCTGTATCTAAAAGTCACAAGGATACGTGTACACAAGCGAGTATATAAGTTGTAACTACTTCTCCATATTTCATTCAATATCAATGAACTAGTTGAAGTGAGATAGAATACGGTCGAGTAATGCGTAGATAACAGTTTTGAAAATGTTTACTACAGTGCATGCAACCCCAATAGTTATAACAGAGAACACCGCTCCGTTGTCATGTGACATCTACTTTTTACTGTTTATTCGGACTTCTTTAGTTTTCGACGTCTATTTTTATCTAATTCCACTATTTCTTTTGCTAAAAGTTCTTTTCAGCGCTATAGTGAAGTAAATCGTTTAGTTTATGACAAGTTTAGAGATGTTAAAGAAGAATTAAAACATTTTTTTAAAGGTTACAGCTCAAGATACTTGGTCGAAGACTTAGTTCATGTTGCCGAGAGTTAGTTCGTCGTTCACTAGTATATTTCGAGAAGGAAAAACCAAATGAAAGTCCTCTGATATCTGTTGATGTGGTACATGAGATAAATTATAGTTGGTTACCATTAAATCAAAGTTCACATGGATATGAAGTTTTAAGAATTCCTCCATATCACTACGATTTCAATCCTAGTGAACTGATATGGACACATTCGAAGAGGTATTATAGTAAATATATTGGTCGTGATGGTTATGGCGATAGATACAAGTGTTAGATATGTGACAAGAAAGTTTGGATAGCTGTACACCAGACATCCGGCAAAATTGCTTAAGCCATACAGACAAAATAATTAAAGAGCGGTACGGACGTGAAGCAAACGTAGAAAACTTTAGAGACAGATTAAATATATTTTTACTTGTCCTATCTGATTATTTCTTTCGATATTGACATATTTTAATTTAATTTACTTCATGTTATGTTTTGTATATCATATTGTATAGAAATATGTCTGTTACATAAATAAAATAAAGATATATTTGGTTTAATGAATTACTGGTAACGTTAGACTAAACACCTTTATGTTTCTTGTTTGAATATTTTTTAGATTTTGATTTAAAAGTAGGTTTTTTTCATATGATATCTATATTATTAGAGTGATAAAGAATTCTGTTAAGAAAACATTCAATAATTAGTTGAATTGAGCCTATTCAGCTCATTTTCGTAAGTACAAATGTATTAATGCCCTAATATGAAAACATTGTCAATAGAAGAGCTTATTATTTATAATCCTGTTGGTTGCAATCATCCATGTTTTGTTTTCTAATGCATCGTTTACTAAAATGTTATATAGTCAAGAAAATATATTAAAGATGATAATAACGTCATAAAATTTCACAATTGTTGTTTTCGTACAATTCATTGTGTTAAGGACTTAACATTGTTTTTTTGTGTTTTATCAATTTTTTACTACTATGTATTTTATATTATTTTATCTTCTTTGCAACCGTATGGGTTACCATTATTACCTTATTTTCATTTAGAATATTACTTTGTTTTCATTTTTATTATTTATTTATTTTGCTCTCTTAGAATATATCCAATTTTATTTTAATATGTATGTACATTAAGCATTGTATATATATGTAAGTCGGCCATTCA
This sequence comes from Trypoxylus dichotomus, assembly GCA_023509865.1. Taxonomy (NCBI): domain Eukaryota; kingdom Metazoa; phylum Arthropoda; class Insecta; order Coleoptera; family Scarabaeidae; genus Trypoxylus; species Trypoxylus dichotomus. The sequence goes on from CM042080.1 coordinate 8,517,130, forward strand.
CATTACGCTAGCCAAAACTGCCTAATTCAAAAATCATTCAGTGCAACGTCGTCGAATAAGTAATGGGAGTTTTCTTAAAATTTAATGTACACAAGCACAGGCAGTCGTCTCCCGCGCGACGGTCGAGGTATTAGCGATCGTGCACTCTCGGTCACCTTTCGTACCTCGTCGTAACGTGTACAGTAACGTCGTCGTATGATTATTAGAGATTTCGAATATTTTCTAGTTTTGGCGGGAATCGTCGAGGACGTCGTCTATACATTTATTTCTGGCGGGAGTCATTTGGTAAGGTTATCGAATCGCATGTATAGATTTCTTTAATAAGTACAAATTCTCGATTTTCTATCATCGTCCGTCGAGGCTACTGTGTCCGTTGTCGTCTATACATATTTTTAGTCTTCGGTTAAGTTTGTGTCGGACATTATTTTGGTGAGATTGTCGGCGCGCATGTATAGACATCCTCTACAAGTACGATCACTCCGCTTCTTGCTGACGGTCGTTCCGGCCGCAGCGCCCGTTGTCTTTTCTACGTTTGTGCGGTCCTTTGTCGTATCGGGACCTAGAATTTTTTTCATTTAGTTGCTCGTTGTAGCGGACGAGTTTCACGGACCAGTTTTCTTATGTAATGTCGGCATCATCGCTCCGTTTTACTTGTCGGTGCGCAGTTCGCACATTTGCTGGTTACTGGATTTTTCCCTTCTTTGGGGGCGCAGTAGTATAGAGCTAAAGATTGCACATAGCGTAATATTTCAAACGAGAACGCCTGGGTAGCTGTGACATTACTTTTGTATTGAGATCGGCTATTATCGCTACTGTCGCCCTCGACCAGGCGTTCAAGCTCTAAGAGATAGGGTGGGTTCCCCTATAAATGTGAAAATAACGAACGTATTTGGTTCAAGTACAAATACGTGCCAATAATACAGGGCCAAGTCCCTTAGGCAAATTTAAAACAAGGAAAGTATATTAGGCTCCCGGAAAGGGACATACAAATAAGCATAGCACCGAGGTGCGCTTATAAATTTAAGAAATAAATAGGGTTGGCTCCCCTATAAAAAGGTAGTGGTGCATGCAAACAGCTTCAGCGGAAGCATATAAGAGTTTAACATTTTAAACAGAATTAAGACATAGCTTTGCAACGTACATGCTGAGGCATTATTTTATGTTGTTACCAATGAAAATACATATACACATGCTAATGTACATTACATGTATAAGAGAGTTCGAATAACTGCAATTATTGCAAATATATATATCTTACGTACATCGTAAATGTACATAGGCAAGAGTGGAAACCGTGTACACATTTTGTTAGTGCTTAGTATATAAGCGAACATACTCTACAAGTAAGTATTGGTCAAGTAATTCAGGAATTTACGAGCAGGCTACAGCGGCGCTGTTCGTCAAACCAGGAGAACGTAACACATTGCATACATGGTTAGTGCACCTGAATTTCTTTGAGACGCTGTATACGTCATAACCAATTGTAACGTAATTACAAAGTTTCAGGGTTTTCAGTGTAGAAAACGGTACTGCATAACAAACCAAGTAATATATATTTTTGTATTTTAGCTAGCTTGATTAGTGTATATAGATAATTGTCATTCTAAGTTACTCGTCATTTTGATAAGATCAAACAAGTATAATTAACCCATAATCTGCTTATATGAATTAATTAAAAGTATTTACTGTAGACGTTTATAAATTAAAAAACACTCGCATAGTTCACATGTATCGCCGCACACAAATTAATAATTTATTCGGAATGTAACGTTTCAAGAGCACATGGATTCTCGTACCACAATCATACAGTTCTTACAATCATAGTGGTTATGACACACATTGCGTTATTGTAATTTATATATATATATATATATATATATATAAAACGCTACGGTTGGCATCTTCAGCACAAAATTGACGGTTCGCTAGTCGTCGCAGTACTCAGATGAAGATGCCAGCGGTAATGTTTGGCAAACCGTTGAGATACACCTACTAAAGACCAAGGTCTATAAGCCTGGAAATACGTACCGTCAGTATGAACTCAGACTCCAGCCGTGTATTATTTATTATAAATAAGAATATTCTACTACTATTATTAGTGGTAGATGTAATACACATGCATGTGTAACTTCTATGTATACAACTAAGACCGTTCGAGTGCCAGACAATGTGGATGCAGTAAGAGTATCCATTTAGCAATCGACAAAGCGTTCCGCCCATAAGCATGCCACGACATGGGGTATATTAAATCGAAGTTTGAAGAGAATTCTCCATGACATAAAACTTCAAAAATGTATTCAGCTTTTTTCTACACGCAGAGAAACGTTTGCTTGTATCAAGACTGTCCGCCTTCATTCAAGAAAATAATTGTTTCAGTTATCCACCATAGAATTACCGTTTCAAATCAATAGAAATATTTTCTCATCACTAAAGAGAAGTATATATTTGTAATGAAACAATAGTATTTCTTTGCTTAAGAAATTCGTTAACTTGATTCAAGAAAATCTTCCAGAAAATTTGAAAATATTTATTATAAATAGAGAAGTTGCTTTTGTTGTTTGAGCTACTGCTAGTTATTTTCCTTCATCGTTTGTAAATCAATCCACTTATATGTCCGACGTTTCGCCAGTCTGCGTGGGGTATATAATAAGCCCGAGGAGGGCTGGGTATAGTATATATTTGCCAGGTTAAAAGCATACGTATGTTACAATGATTTGTGTGTGCAGGACATATTGCCTATATTTTTTTATTAATTAAACTATCGTATCGAGGATCGAACTCGATTTAATTCTTGTTCTCAAGTTTTGTATTCCACCCGGCTTTACCACTAAGCCAATAAGGGAAAGAATAATTACTGCGTTACAATTTCATTAGCATTCTCTTAACTTAAGACTAAACGATTTACTTAGAAAAACCATTTTTCTGTCTTGCATTTATTAGATTTTCTGACTCCAAGAAAATATTTATTTGATGCAAGTATAATTTCAAGAATATTATTTTCTTATATTAAATATTTTTTCAGTTGTAAGGAAAATTTACTTGAATAGAGACAGATTTTTGCGAGAAAAGCTATTTTCTTGATGCAAGGAAACACTTCCCTGAGTGTAGTTAAATTTCTTATTTTTTTTTATACCTCATCAAAATGTGGGAGATTTTCATGCCACACCCTGTATAATAATAATAATAATAATAATCCTTTATTGCCCAACAGCCCAAGGGCCAATTACAATACAAATTACAATACAATTCTTATTTAAAATAAAATAATTCAAATCGTGTTGCCTACAATAATAACATGCTGAAAATGTATATAATAATGAAACAAAAAAAAAGAAAGACTCACAAAAATGGCTCCAGATCCCGTTTGTTTGCGTTCCTCACCATATGACTGAGAGGTGCCTTAAGCAAAATGTTGGTATTAGCTCTAGGTACTTGAAATGTATTATAGTAGCGAGTATGGTGAGTAGGTACGGTAAAGTTTATTTGCGCTAGAAGGGCTGGCGAGTCGACAGTATTTTTCAGGATCCTGCAAAGAAACTCCACACTGTTACGCTCGCGGCGGTCAGCAAGAGATAGAAAACCATGCTCAACAAGTAAGCTATAATACTCGATACCTCTTGCAGGATACACGTTGTCCATTCGAAAGGAGAGATATTTTAGAAATTTCTTTTGAACGCGTTCGATCATAAGCTCTTGGTGGAGATAACGGGGATACCAAACAATGGAGGCGTATTCAAGCTTAGAACGAACGTAGGCATAATATAAACGTTTCATTATACCTACGTCTGAGAAATGCCTGCAAGAACGCATGACAAAACCGAGAGTTTTGGAAGCAGATGAACACATGGACGAAATATGTTCCGTAAATGACAGTCTATTATCAAACAAAACACCAAGATCCAAAGTTTTGATATTGCGTGGTATGGCTGCATCATTAATTTGGTAGTTATAGTATAGAGTAGTGTGAGTGTTATTGTAGGAAACCACAGTACACTTGTTGATGTTCAGAGGGAGATAATTGACCTTGCTCCAAGTATTAATGCGAAGAAGATTGTCTTGTAAATGTTTACAATCGAAAATGCTACCAACAGTATTAAATATCTTTACGTCATCTGCGTATGCTAAGACGTGACACGTAAACAGCGATAGTAAATCATTTATATAAAAATTGAAGAGAAGTGGTCCAAGATTTGAACCCTGAGGAACACCTGATGTTTGAGAAAACGGCGTAGAGGAATAACCATTGTAGCAGACATAACACTTCCTTCCAGTGAGGTAAGACTCAATCAACGTCAGGATCAGTATTGTATGTATGTATCAGCTTTATAAATGGTTGAATACTGATCAGCTCAATAGTTGCTAAATGCTCCGATAATATGCAAAATATCTATTTACATTTTCGCTTACGGTATTTTAGAAAACATCAACCTGTATATAACCTAAGCAAGTTATTATGAAAGCTAAGTTAATACGCACAGTACTAACGCAATACAAACACAACTGAATACAAGAAATAAACTGAAAACACCATAATCCAAATTTGCCTACATAGAAACTGCTACATTATGTATATACGTACATACAAGAGAACTCTTTGAATTTTTATACATACGTATGCAATCGATTCAGAATTCAAAACAAAGATATCCAACCACCCAGAAAATTTTCCAGAACTTTGACAATATAAGATATTCAAAATTCTACATAACTTACTATCAGGAAGAGATACGATACCAAACAATTAAATCGAGTACTCCAGCATATATTTCCCAATCGACTAAAGTCGAGTACACGCACAGTACCGCTACACAAATAGACCCTTTGCCCTCACGAGACATCATTAACCCGAAACGTAGTATCAGAGCTTCACGTTACCGTGTAACGCGATCATTTGTAACGGAGGAAAAAAAATCTCATTAGGTGTATATCTGCGGAAAACAGATACACTTCTTACGGCTGCGACGGTTGCGAGCGTCCTGAATGCCTGTATATCTACGCGCCGAACGGATTGGGGATGGAACTTTAATATTGAATATGTTTGAAGGACTTCCTCTCTTCACTCGTTGATTGAAAAAAAAGTTTATCTGTGTGCTGACTTGACAGCGTCAATAAAAGTTATTTCCCAAAGTAATAATAAAATTTTCAATCTAACTCGACCCAGTCTCCACTTTTGTTCGCGGCCAAAATCCTTTCGAAATTATAATGTTTCCTCCGTAATAGAATTGGAGATCTTTCCATCGAAAAAGAAAGAACGAGAAACACCAACGCCTATTGCTTACTTGTATCTATAAAAGGTACATCTTCTGTATATGATAGGTAGCCGAAAAAAATTAATTTATGCTCGAGTTACTAAGCTTTTCACAAACAGACGAATGTCGTTTTCTTCCTGCCGTGAAATTAAATTCAGACAGTTAACTTTTATTCAATTTCCGTAATTCCATTTAAGTTGCGGAAATTGGAAACCTTTTCATTCTAGGCAATCTGTTCGGTAAGAATTTCATAAAAGGAATATTTAATATTTTAGATTCCACATGTGGAGCTTTTCTGTAGAATCTGTAGTATTTTTTTATCAAAAAGAAATTGGTAGTACTTTTTTTTCTAATATGGTAATAATATATTTACTATACAAGGTTGTTTATATTGCTAACTTGCTTTGTCGATGAAGTGTCTACATCAACAACACAATCAAACTAAAATATAGTAAAGGCACGCTAAGTTCCAATGCACGTCATCAATAAATGGCGACGTCGGGTTCTACGCTGTTGCCGAATACACACACATAAACTCTCTATCAAACTTAAGCTAACATATTAATGTAACCTAACTTCTATTACTTTATTTATTATGATATATTAAATAGATAATTTTAATAATTGGCACTACAGAATTTAGTAAGGAGCATCTAACAATACCTAAAAGTGTTCAAACTACGAAAAGTAAATACATCCCGCCTGAAGGAAAAATGTTTTATCAGTAATATTTTAAATTATTTACGAATTAAAAAAAAACAAGTTGTGAATCAGAATACATTATTACACTATTTGCTTCGGAACTGTAAAGAATGAAATTACATAAAATACGAAAATACACGTTAAAATAAGATTAATGTATTATTTATTTACAAATTAGTTAATCAGCTAATTTTCTTCAATATTACTGTTTGACCTTGAATCATCATCATTTACATTAATAATTAGGGGTGAAATTTCATCACGATCTAATCCAACTTCTCTTTCCCACCATCGTATGATTTCTGCTTCTGTATGGTGGATGCTGTTCGACCAAGTTACTTCCGTAATTGTTGTTAATATTTCGTTCCATATCTTCATGCAATTGTTAATACCATAGCTATCTCTTCCTATGTGACGATTGTAATATGTTTTTGTAATTCGCCATATGTTTTCAAATTGAATATACAGTGGTATGGAGGTAATCTTAGCACTATGTGGCCAAGTGCACGTGCTAGTTCGTCTATTACATATTCCTTCGGTTGTTTACATCTAAAACATATACACTATTACTTACTTGCTTCAACTTATTTTAGCAAATATTCACAATGCAACTAGATGTAATAACTGATGTTTTAACATGCTAAGATCATGTTGTTATTTGCCAGCCATTCGTGAATATTGCCTTTTCTCCAACTAGCATCTGGTGCTTTGTTTCTTAATTCAGAGTGATAACTAGCGTTATCCATAATAATCACGGAATTAGGCTTTATATTCGATAACAACAGTATCGTAAACCATTTTGTAAAATTTTCTTTGTTCATTTCTCCGTGGTAATCATGCCCTCTTGTTTTTAAACAACATATAAGCGAAGCATCTGGTATAAAACTATCACTATTGCCTGCATGTGAAACTGTATACCTATAAACAAGCTTAGTGAGAAATTATATTTGTAATAAAATATAATTGTAATAAAACAAACCTATTGCCTTCAGTCTTTAACATTCTCACACTTTGCCGATTACTGTCCTACCAAGAATAATTGTTGTTGCCATTTTCAAATATCCATGTTTGAAGTTTACTTTAATTGTTAAGTATTATGTTATAATTATGTACTAATATAAAATACTTTTAATTTATTTGTGTGGTCGCATTTAATGACGTGCATTGGAAGAGTGCCCCGAGTATAGTAAGTAATTATATTCAGTATTTTTAATATTGATAGTAACCGAGTTGCACGAATCTATAACAGCCGTCTTTTCTGCAGATTGACTAATAAATTCAAAGCCCAAAAATTCCAGATTCCAAAAATGTTTTTCCTAAAATTCAGAAACTATGTAATTCTATGAGACCAACAATTTCCCCACCTAACTCCCCAACATATAAATGTCCAAATGTTTAGTGAATGAATACAAAAAATTGTCCCATAAAGTAGATAGATAGTTTAAGTACAGAAATATAAAAAATTCCTTAAAATTTGTATTCATTATTTTTTATATTGATAGTAACCGAATCGTAGGAATCTCTAACAGCACTTCAAACTCCACTGTTCCAAAAATGTATTACCTACCCAAAATTCACAAGCTAAGTAATTCCATGGGACCAACAGTTTCCAGCACTGTTTCCCCAACATATAAATGTCAAAATGGCTAGTGAGTGAATATAAGAATTTGCTCTACAAAGTAGATAAATAAACTAAAGAACGCGGATGACGTGCAGATCGCAGAATCTATGAAAGATTGACAAAATTGTGCATGTCTCGAAATAACTTACAAATAGGCGAGAAATGGTTCGGACAGGTGGAAGGCACGGAGATGGACAATTCATTATCTCCTTTAATTGCGAATTTTTCCAGTTGAAACCAAAATCAGTAAAAGAAAAACAAATATTTCCCAGGAATTTGGCAAAGATAAGTAAATGACACCTTCGCTGTGTTTGATACTGACCTACCATGTTGGTTAAACTTCTGCTGTTAACGATGGTAAAATCAGAAAGGCATTTGAGACCTGAACCATTTGAAGATTTGAGGTTGTCCAGAAACTATGTAGTGTGCCGTTATATCACCACCTCAGCGCTGGTGTCGTAGCTACGCGCATGCACACTTCTCTCTCTGATTCACAGTCATTCCGCTGACGCCATTACAGCCGGATTGTGTTGTGTTTACATTGTCAGTGATGGTTCAAAATATTTACAATTTCTGAGCCCGCCGACTGTGAAGTGCGTTCTGTAATGCGGTTCTTGAACGCATTCAATATTAAGCCAGTCGTTAACTTGTAGAGATTTATGGTAAAAATGTAATGGCAGATGGAATGGTGAGAAAGCAGACAACTTAATGATGGACCAACCAATGTTCGTGATGAAGGATGGAGTAAAGGGACTTCTGTTGATAATGACGGTTTGGTTGAAAAGTTCATGAGAAAATTCGTGAAAACAGAATGCTTAGTGATAAGTTTCCACAAATTCCAAAAGCTGTTCTGTATAAGGTTGTTACAAATCGTCACTGGCGGCAGCTTTCTATGAAGAGGATATAGAAAAATTGGTTTTTCACTATGATAAATGTCTGAACAATGGTGGCGACTGTATAGGAAAATGTTTAAGAAGTGCTCTTTCATGTAGAAATAAATTTTGTTTTGAGTTCTTACTTTCCGGACAAGCCCCGAGTATGCAATTAAGACTGTTTATTATGCTACGGTACGCAGTAAAATGGAATACACTCTCCCTTTCCTTTTATAACCTGTTCAACACGTATCGGCATACCAGCAAGCACCAGTTGAACTATTCCATTCCAGAAATATTTCCAATAGCGCTGGTAAATAGCAAGCAAAGTTAGCAAGAGTGTTTTAATTGGTAAAATTTAATTGACCTTTCTAGTAAATAAATTCCAATTACATTAAATTGTTAGAGCTTCATTTACGTTCCTTCTTCTCTAATTTACTTCGTCTTTATCGAGTTTAAAACTCTCGATTGTCAAGCTCTGTAAAAAAAATCGGAGAGACGACTTGATTTAAATAATTCTTTAACACCGTTTAAAACTGCATGCACTTAGAATACGTAAGTAGGTTCTGCGAACTTTCGTCTAACTTTTAGACTACACGGGCAAAAACAAAAGCTATGAATAACCTTAATAGTTAATGACAATGTTATGCATTCAAGAGGCTACGTATATTTAGCGTTCTAAGTTTTTAAGGGCAAGTTGTTAAAACTTCTTATTACAGGTAAGTTGTTCGTGTTAATGTTATAATAAAAAAGCCGGATATCTTTGGGGATGCGGTACATAAAATATCTTTTTTTACTGAAATTGGATCAGAATTACAGATGGTGTGAGAAATTACGGCTTTCGTTGCTGAGTTATAAGATATAAAACTAACAACATGGGTCTCGAAGATGACTAAGTGTCTGGACATGGTAATAATTTCCGGAAAATTCATAAGGATCGCGAAGAGTTTTGAAAAATTAAACGGCGTATATTCAAAAGATAGCTGTGTAGAATCGTATGAACATATAGATTACATTTTACACGTCATATTGGGCACGTCCACACTCTCATCAAAGTGGATGTTGAATTCATTCAATTCGAGTCAACAAATAGCAAAGCGATAGTTAAATTTTCTTGCTACTACCAACGTTGAATTGGATTAGATTTTTGAAATGTCACAAAAATCTAATCCAATTAAATTCAATGTTGAAAATAACAACGAAATTGAATTATCACTGAGAAACCAACGAAAGTTATTTTAATAATTTAATTGATAATGCAACATGGCATTAATATTAAACTATTACATCTAGGCATAAACATTTTCGAATTGAAATTTAATAACTTATATGGCGATTTAAATAAGAATTTGTTCAGACGGTCTCTGTGGTGTAAATGGTTACACATCAATCTAGAGAACTGGAGCCGTAGGTTCAAATCCTACCGGAACCGTAAAATTTTTATTCTTTAAAAACTTCATCAAAATGTAATCCAAATTAAATTCAACTTTGGTAATAAGAAGGAAATTAAATTATGACTGAGAAACCAACGGAAGTTATTCTAATCATTCAAATAACAAAGCGAACACGTAACATATTTCCCATTTTCTTACAAAGGGCAATTACTTTGTTGATCAATATTCCTGGGTCTTTTTCTGGCTTTACAACATTGGGAATGACCTGAATATGCAAAATTTCCTCGCCTGCGTATTTATAAAATTATTAAAGCTTTAAAATTTAAAATATTTATAACTATAAATTTAAAATTTGCTTTCTTTTGGTATCCTTGCGATGTGGGTCTCAAAATTTTTTTAATGACTTCCTCTTCTTTTGTAATTTCGTTGAAGGTGATCTGAAAGGGGAAAGGTGTGTTATTATCTGAAAACAGTAAGGACGAGAATTCTACTTTGCCAATGGTTTTGAGTTATTACAATGTTCAATATCTTCCGACACAGCTTTCTTCATACATATCCGTTACATTTTCCTTTTAAGAGTGTCAAATAATTTTTACTAGTTGCAATATAGCTATTTGGGCCTGTATATCTATTATATAAATACATACTTTCTCCTTTAAATATATAAAAGAAAATAGTGTTGACTACGTACTAGACAGGTTCACTCGCATACAGTTTAAAATTTTTCTGAATTTTCGGGACGGAAACTTTCCTTTGTATGTATTAAATACTTGCCAATGTATTAGTATCTGCTCCACGTTGTATAGACGCTAGTAGTACAAATAAAGCTCGCAATCAACAGTATGTATGCACGTTTGTCATAATTACGAATAAATAATTATTAAATATTGAATGCCAAATATTCTGCGCTTTGTCGACCAGACATAATTGGTGCATGCTTCATAATACCGTTCAAATTAAACGAAAATTAATAATTAAACGTTATAGAATCGTAATATTGTCGAGTGTAATTGCATAAAGACCAAAACATGGTGTAATATTCCGTTTTGTAAAGGCCACGCAATGTCAATGGTACTTCACTGAATGAAGTATTCTGCATTATTTACTAAATTTTTGTCCTAATTTTTAATAGTTGGATTCCAAACGGAAATAATAAATATGAATTTTGAATACGAACATATGGTAATAATATCGGCATTCATATTAAAATCAATACGCTATTTCCGTGCTAGAGATATCAATATACCTATATAAAATTTCTGCCATGAAGTTGACAATTTTATTGTTTTTGAATGAGTTTGCTTTCGACATCATTACGAGGGATGTCTTTTAAGTATTACATATTGTGACATAGAGGGCGCCTCTAATCAAATGTCAGTACTAAAAACTAACACAGCGTGTAAAATAATTGAATTTTAAACGCGACAAAACGTCGAATTGCTAGATCACCCTTCTAAGTAGCAATGATGTCTCGATCTTTCCGAAAATCAAAAACGGATTGCTTCGTCAAAGATTTCGGTCATCAGAAGGAGCAGTCTATGCCTTCAAAAACGCATTTTTGACTGTGCCAACCTACGAGTGAAATAACTACTTCCAGAGCTGGTTCGAACGCATGCAAAAATGCATTAATCTTCATGGGGAATACTTCAAAAAACAATAAAGCTTTTAAAAACTATCTACTGTTTTATTCCAATTCTATAAGCAAAATTTAAAACTTAAGCCTCCCAATATCCTTGCAGTATAAGGGTAAACATTAGGGGTGGAAGAATTCACTGTAACCAAGAATCTAAAAATCTTAGTATACTTCACTGTAAGTTTCGTTTCAGAACGTATATTTCTGCTTCAAAAGAGCACCCATACCAAATTGTCTGTCTCCTTATTTCGATAGTACTGAGATTTAGAGAATTTATAGTGTACAAATCCCGTTTATGTGTTGTATATAAAAAAAAGCAGTTAGTCGATCAAGGGCCACGTAATTTGGCTAGAAAAACCAGATGTAGCAATAATGTACATAAGAATAATCAATGGCCTCCAAGTTTGCACGAGCAAATGCTTTGCGTAGGCTTTCTTTTTATAAATTTAGTTTCGTTTGTGGCGTTTTGGTTTAAGAATAATAGCAAACAATTTTCTGCAAACTATCTTTGCTGATAATTTATAAATTTTTGCTATCTGAATTCTTGTGTTCTAGAGAATGAACACATCTTACGTTATGCGGTCAATAAAGTTATAGTACGAGGGAAAGTCAGTAAGTAAGTAACAAAAAGGCTATTATAAATATAATTAGAGAAATAGTTAGCCAAAAACAACTTTCATATTCCAACAAAGGCTCAATCTACATTAATATACTTATCCCATCGCTTTATCAATGCTCCAATGCTCCAATGCCCAAATAAAAGTGTTTGCGTTGCCATCTGAACCATTTGCGAACCTCTTGTTGGTCACCGTTATCACCCTCGAAATGTTTGCCGCCAAGATGCTTTTTGAGTAAACCAAAAGGATGATAGTCTCTTCGAGCTACGTTCTCACTCTAATTCTGCAATTTTCGCCTAGGTCAAGTGGGCCGAATGCGGCCTGGTATTGTCGCAATACAGTAATAATCCTCTTTTTTGCATCCCGAAGCAACAACAAAACTCTACAGCATGATTCAGCAGTCATGTTCCCATTTCTATTCCGGAAATGGGTTAGGAACCCTGTTTGAGAATCCCAGAACACGGTAAGCATAACCTCACCAGCTGAGGGCACAATTTTGAATTTCTTTGTTGACGCTGAAGAAGGATGTTTCCGTTGCATTGAAACACGCTTTATTTCGAGTTGGTAGTTTTGCACACGTGACTCATTAGTAACAATCCTGTTAAGCATGTCCTTGCCTTCCTCTGCGTACTGAGAGAGGTGTTGCAAGGACAAGTCTATTCGAATCCTTCTGTATTCCTCAGTCAGTTGTCTAAGTACCCATTGGCAGCAAATGAAAATTCAAACGATCGTGCATTAATTTATAGGGTAAAAGATGAGGGCACACTATTACAGTTGTTATGATGTCTATTGTTACCCGCCTGTCATTTCAAATAATTTCTTCCACCCGTCGAAGTACTGCACCTGTCGCAATATGAACATGATGACCATTATTTCGCTGATCATCAACAATTTTAGACAAAGCGGGCAAACACTTTTCACCATAAACAGGAGACACTTCCTTATGAATATCTCTTGCAGGAAGTGTTTTGCCCAGAATAAATGCACCACAGCATGCTACTTTTCCAAAGCACACTCTTCGCACAGCAACTGTCACTTGAGTATCATAAAGCTTGATTGTGCTGCCACTTAGTGACAGACAGGGAAATAGCTGATTGCTACTATATTCAGCTTTCCCACAGCCGTTTATAACTTATTTAATGACTTTCTCTCGTATTATTATCATATTTATTTTAAGAAATTGTAATAAAGTAATATAGGGAAACAGTTTTCTACATGTTTCATACATGGAATCACCACAAATTCCTAATTTAAATGTTAACGATTGTATAAAAAAAAGTTGAAATTAGCACTCGAGAAAGGTTCAAACAACCACCGCTGAGGGCGTTTCAATCTAGTCTCTTTGATACGTTTCGGACCAACTCAGCTCGTAGTCGCTAACACCAGTCCGCTTTGGGAGTTTACAAACCGCATTTACAAATCGTACTTACGCCGGAAATCGTAGAGAATTTTACCGTGATAAATTATTATTTTAATACGAACTCGCCCGGACTGCACCGCAAAACTTCAACGGCTCCGTATTGTTTACAATTAAATACAAGGGATAACAGTTTTAAATTAATCCCGAGTAGGCGTTTTGGGGAGGCGGTAAGAACGGGCCGATAGAACGTGGCCGCAAAGCGAAGGCGGTAGCCTGCGCCGCTACTGCTGTTATTTTAGGAACCGCTTAGCGGAGTGCGTTGTGTTTGTTATCTTGTATAGCAGCTAGTTTAAACCGAATTAAAGTGACCGCTTTGAAATTAACGCGCGAACGGGACGAGGTCGCCCTTAGCCGATCTCCGGAATACCGGAGCTGCGGCGGCGATAGTGGTGGACGCACTTCAAAGCGATCGACTTGATAATTCCCGGGATGTTTGGAATGGACTGGGACGCCGCTTTCTATCTTAAGGTGTATAATTTCGATGCGAGTTGCGTCGAGATGGTAGTCTAAGGGTTGCTTTGGGGTGGATAATTAGATTCTGTTCGATTTTTCAAATTTAAATGGTGTTTGTGTGCTGTAGATTATTTTCAAAACTTTATCCTTTGGCAGTTAGAATTTTGCTTCATAAAGACTGGCTAACATACGATGAAAAAGAAATTTGCAAATTTATATTGCAGTGCACTGATTGGTTGAGCTTCTCATTTCAATTCATAAACAAAATTATTCAAATGTATTATTACGTACAGAATTTTTACAAACCTCCGACTTCCATTGTATTCCATTGTATTCCATGCTCAATGTTGTGAAATGAATTATATCTCATACCATAACTTGGAATGAAGTATTTTGGCAGCTATGAAATCGTGGACGTTGTTATTAGGGCAATAGTAACACGATGGGCGAAAGAAGCAAATCACCACATCAATACCTGTAATCGGGACTCATACGTGTATGGTTAGTATATGAATGCCGCATTAGATTGATGATGGTGAATCGACGGCGTTCTTTGTTTTGTTATGTTCGAAGAGTGTTAACAGATCTATTAATCGATTTCCGACATTAGAATACACTTGCACTATTATTAAATGTAGTATTGTTTGCAATATCAACATTTTATCGTGCAGTACTTTTTACGTATAAAAGATTTGTTAACAACAAACAATATCGGTTAAATCCGCAACGTGGCGTACCATATTATAAATTTCTGTATGACTTTATTTGTATGTCGAAACATTTCGCAAAATATTGTAGACAATGAAGAATTTTGAAAGTTTCGCTACGTTCCGGAATGGAGCCTGCCAACAAGAGTTCAATTACAGTATAATTTTCATCGGGTGAAAAGCATGATTACGGATAAAATAAAGGCAGAGTTAAAAGATCATCCGATTTGACTGGTGGTATATGAAACAATGGATGCAAGCAGGTGAAGCATTCTTGTCTCTTCTTTCACGTAGGAGAATACTACCAAAGGCAAATGCCGAGAGGATGGTAGAAACTATAGAAAATACTCTTGGGAAGTTCAATATATCGGCAATCCAACGTGCAATGTTGGTTACAGATGGGAGCTGGAACATGGTTAAAGCTGGAAAGTAACTAAATTTTGCTCTATGCATATTATCTTGTAACTGAATTTATTAGACACAGTTATCTGAAACTAGATCAATTTATAATTTCTACCAAAAAAGAAGGGACATCTGGTTCATACTTAGCGAATTTGTTCTGGTGTCTATCCGTAAATAGAAAAAAGCAACTTACTACCTAACTCCTTTACTCCGGAACTGTGGGCTACCTTCTTCAAATAATTTAGTTATTTCGAACAGTACGTTCTCTGAGTTCTGTCTTAACTATAGACCAATTCCCATAATATCTCTATAAATTCCAATGCACACGAGAAAGCTCCCTATTCCAGCATCCATAACAGCATTCGTTTTTATGTCTCCAAGTCTCAATATGGTGTCTATCCGTAATCTCAGGTTGTTCAACTACCACAAATTTGGCCGTTATATCGCAGTACATTGCTGCTTAAGTTATTGGTTGATGTGGTCCAATTGATATGAATTATATTGTTATTTCTAAAGCTTTCGATCTGATTGACCATGACATTTAGGATTACAAATTAGATAAGTTTGGTTCTTTCTTCCGCAGGTAGCAACTTTAAATATACCGGCGGAGAATTGTATAGACAAAATGTTTTGGTATGTGAAGGAACGTTTAGAAAGTTCAGGGTGATGAAGGGTTGGTGATAAAAGATGTTTAATCCATAAATTAAAAGTGTGTTCGAAATTCCATTTTGTTGCGCAAATTGATAGGTTGCTTTTACTTAATAATTTTATGGTATAAACACATTGCACGTAAGGTGCTTCTGTGAACCGTGTTAGGCTATCCAGTCGTTTTAATCGTGTATATAATTCCGTTATATTTCTCGATTTCAGACACCAGTTCTCCAATTATAATATTTGAAGTGGGATAGAATATGACTGTTGCAAATAAGACCACATAGTTTTCGATCAAGACACTTTATGTATCGATATGAGACCTTGAGATTATACTAAGCTGATCTTATAATTTTATTAATATGGTTTCTAAATCTTAGTTTTGTGTCAACTCGCACACCTAAATTCTTGTCTGTTTCAATAGGGACGGATTCTTTCTCTTTAACAATAGTTGTAGTCATATTAACCAGTGATTTTTTCCCTGAAACTTATCCTTAGGCAGTATTTAGTGCTTATACTGATTAGCAGGGTTGGCCAAATCTTCGGCGCACCTGATCCGGACTCGCCCGCACGCACGACCAATACGAAAATTGACCGAGTTCGTAGAACCAATCGGTCTCCATTTACCTGCGGTATTTTATGCACGTGTAGTACGTTGTATTACTCGTTATAATGTAATTGTACTTCATAATGTGGAAGACCATTTAGACAGTTTACTTGTATATACTTCATGAAGAAGAGTAATATGTAATGTAATTTTAAAATAGGGTTAGCTAAATGTTTCGGCTCGACAAAATCTAGTCAGGCTAGAGAATGCTAGAACCTTCTTTTATATGTAAAGATGTTCAATCTCATTATTAAAAACTTAGCTATGGAAGATGTTATACATAAAACAGAAATTTGTCCCGTTTATTTCGCAAATTAATTTATCTATTGATTTTAATGTATGTCCTTTGTGTTTTAGAACGTGTGGCGAAAACATAAAGACTTACCTTCTTTAATAGTTGTTAGTGAGTTCAGCAAACTGAATTAGAGAGGGTCATGAAAAATTTGCACCATCAGTTATGTTCTGACATTTATCTCGGTGAAATTGGTTTGCAGATGGGAACAAATCTTTTTGTACCCTGAGCACGTAACACAGGGATGATTGAAACAATCTTTTAAAATTATTTAGTGGATCAGCAGATGCAATATCAGAAATTTGCCTTGAAGCTATAAAATCGGAATCTTGTCGAATTATGCTTCGACATGCTTGATTAATTTTTTTATCGCTTCCGCATCGATGTAGGTGGGGATCTGTCACCCCAAAGATTTAGTCAACTTCACATATTACTATTCTTCATGAAAAGTATACAAATAAACTGTTAAAATGTTCTTCGATATAGTGAAGTGGAAATACATTATAAGGCGCAATGCTATGTGCCACACGCATATACACAGCATGGAAGCGGAGACAAATTGGTTCAACGAACTCGATTAATTTTCGTATCGGTCGTGCACCAGGACGAGTCCGGATTTGGCGTGCCGAAGATTTGGCCAATCTCTACTGATTAGATTGTCAATATCTTCATTAAGTTGTTATACACCTAAGTACATTTCGATGGATTAAAAGCAAACGTGTATCGTCGGTATACAGATGGTAAGTAGTGGTAATATATATGATGATATTTTTGGTGTAGGTTACGAAAAAAAAAAGTCCTATAATAGTTCCTTGTACCACTCCTGAGTGAAGCTGTAAAGGAGAAGAGATATAATAAATAAATAAAGATATCAGAAACTCCTTCTTGTCAGGATGAACATTTCCAGATGCAATTTACGTTTATTACGAAATCGCATTTCAAAGATTACATTTCCAAGTTTATTTTTCGATGCTAGCGTGAGATTGAGTTTACCCAACAAAGTATTTTCACGTATTTAGGCCGATCAAATGAGGCTATTAGCTTTAACGATTTTGTGTATTCGGCCGCGCTGAACGAAATTACCAAATCTAGATTTAATCAAAAAAAAGAAACAAACTCGACGCTGTAAACATCCTTCGGGTAATCTCTAATTAATTCGGAGTGTATCAAACTTTCTTTGTTTTATTTTTCTAACCGCCTCGTACGTGCCCAAAACGCAAGAAATAAACGAATCGTGCGGACATAGTACCTATTAAATTAAAACCATTACATACATAACATTTCGGGTTAATTAACCGGGCCGAGAAGATAAATTCCTGCCCGACTCTCGGTAGGTACATTCCTGCTACCAGCGGCAGGACGCGCTAACAACGTTCGCGAAGCGCGTAGCCGAGTCGAACGCTTACGAACCGCCGCCGATTCCGTCCGAACGCTCGCAGTATTATTGTTGACATTCCGCTTGTGCACAGCAGTCTTGCTAGCGTCATCTACATAGGCGCTCAGGACATCCTGCGACGTACGGCGTCGTTTCAACCTGCCAACTTGCGATCTTTTCCCAACGAGAGACACATAAAGAGAGAAGTATCTAGAGTGCGCCGCCTGTATATTGTTATACGCGTGTTTTCATCGTGCGGCCGCTTTTCTTTTTCGTAGTTTTCGGATTGTTTCGATGGTAATTGTAAGATTTTGATTGTCCTATTGCGAAGTCTTGAACTTTACGTTAAGTAAGTGTTAGTCAGCGTAATATAAGAAAGAAACGAGACGGTTGTTTAGAGTTCTCAGTTACTTTTACAAGGTAAGCAACAAATGCTCGTTTTATACAACTTACTTTTTCCTTTTCTTTTCGTTTCATATCACAGCGATTAGTTTCTTTTCCTTCTTTTTTTGTTTGAGTAATAGAATGGGTGTGCGTTTGTGTGTATTAAACGTATTATTGATTGTTCCTCTATGTGGAAAGAAATGAAAACAAATTGAATAGTTTCGACCTTTTCAAAATAGAATCGATTTTGGATCATTTCCTGAAATATCCTTTATTATTAGTCAATTATGCTTAATTTAATTAATTATAACTGAAATAAGATTTTGATTACTTTTCTTCTCACAAAATTATATAAACTTGCCTGCTGTATATATTAAAAATAAAAATAATTAAAGAATTATTTGTTGACGGAAGCTTTTAAAACTTGAATTTTTCGGTGTTCTAATGTTCGCGTGATTAACATATTACCAATACCACTTCCTATTGATACATTTTCAATAGCGATTTCGTTAGGCTTTTAGATGTAGAAGGTCGGCTAGATCGCCGTAAATCATGCGACTGTGAATTAATTCGGTATTTTTTAAAATACGTACTTTGTATTGTTTGTTTGTATATACAGTGAGAGACCAAAGTTTAAATACACAAACATCACTTAGAATGAAAATAAAGCATTGTGTTTCAATGCTGTATGTGCAGTCCCTGTACAATTTATTAGGGTCACTTGCTAAAATAGCGATTTTATTAACATACACTACCGCTCAAAAGTGTTTAGGCACTCTCACTGACAGCAAAAATGTATAAAAACCCAGCAAAAATGTTAATAATATTTATTTTTTATGTACAGATACACGTACATGAATAAAAATATATTAAATAAATGTGAAAATTAAAACGTTTTATTTAAATTTTGCTTTCATCTATGTGACCTCCTCTTGATTTAATAATTGCATCACACAATCGAGGCATTCTCGCAATAAGTTTTGCCGGAGTTATTGAGGTTGTTATTGAGGTCCAACTCGATTGCAATTTGTTCTATACGTCAGTAGCTGATGAGCGGTAGCCTTCTTTTTTAATATACCGTCAATTTTCACAATGTCCCCTACACTAGTGCCAGCAAAACAGCCCCAAATGATGATAGAACCTCCACCATGCTTCACGGTAGCGGCAATACACTCTTCTCTGGCACGTTCACCCACAGATCTTCTTACGAATATGCGTCTTCGGGTTCCGAACAGCTCAAATTTGGACTCATCCGTCCATAGGACGTTGTTCCACTCTTCTATGGTAAAGTGTTGGTATTCACGAGCCCATTTAAGTCGCTTTTGCTTGTTTTGTTTGCGTAGTAATGGCTTTTTCATCGCAATACCTCCATGGAGCCCGGCTTTCTGTAGGCGACGTTTGACTGTAGAAACAGTGACTAGTTTTTGGCGACCAACATTTAATTCTGCGGTGATTTCCGGGGCTGTTTTGCGTTTATTTAACTTGCTGGTAACCACTATTCTGCGATCATCTGCAGATGTTGCCGCTTTTGGCCTTCCACTCCGTCTTTTATTAAGAAAACTGCCAGTTTCCCGATATTTTTTACGTTATAGTCAACCGTAGCGTGGTGTACACTTTTGAGCGGTAGTGTATATAATGAAAAACGTATTGTACAAGCATAAGTTTATTCGGAACTGTTTACAGGTATTGTCCCAACTATATAACTAATATTTTGAAATGCCTGCTTTGGCTTTTATAATCGTAATTAATGGTATGTTTAATTGTAGCGTGATTTTGCCGCACATCTTCAATATTTCTTGTTAATTGCTCCTTTGTAGTGTTTCTTCTCGAATGCACGATGATTTTAGAACACTTCACAGGTTCTCAATTGCATTGAAGTCGGGAGAATTTCCCGGCCAAGGTAACAGTGACAGAGCGTGCGTTTCCCAAAAACTTTGGATGGATTTGGCCATGTAGCATGGTGCCTGCATGAATGTGTAAGGGCCTTTATTTGGATTTAAATCATTGATGTATGGCATCAAGATATCCTCTAGTACATGCTTGTATTGTGTTTTGATTCCTAGTGCCTTAGGAAAAATAGATTGGTCCAGGACCATCGACTGATATACAGGACCATACCATAACTGACAGAGGATCTTTCACCGTTTTTAGTACACTAGCTTCACCAAACCATTCATGCGGCTATCGTCTAACAAATTGAGCTCTTTCGCTCATAGCTTCTAGTTTCGACTCAACGCTAAATACGATCTTTAATGAAAAGACATTGTTCAAACAAAAAAGTTTTGTTTCATTTACATATTCATTTAAGTTATTTTGTCGTATCTTTCGCCAATCTTCAATAGTGTAATGTTGATGACGTCTTGCCCATTCATAACGTGCTCGCTTCATCATCGGTGTTAATCTTGGCTTTTCAGGGGGCGTCTGCACTTTAATTCGGCTGCGTTCAATCGTCTACGTACTGTACGCGTGAATATTTGCACTCCTTGTTTGAGGCATTACATTTCCTATTTCTTTGGCGGATAAACCTCGGTTTTTCAGTTGCTAGTTGCAGGATGCGTCTACTACTCATCTTGATTACCAGTGATCCTTTTCTTGCCGTAAAACGCTCTTCGGGTACTTGTAGTAGGTATTTTTTCTTTTATTAAAACGGGTATTCGCTGCTCTGTTTGTGGGGATACTTTTTCTTTCTTTACAATTGTGCGTTGAGAATACACTCCTGTACCCAACGATGCCTCAATGTTGTTTGTGATTTTCTAACTGTCTGTTCTGGTATATATTGCATCTGTACTAGTAATATTTTTCGAAAACCGTTGTTTACTTTATGATTGTTGGACATATTTAATGTCTTGAGCTCAACCTTGAAAAATCTCTGTTAAGATTTAATGAAACACAAAGAAACACATTTTAGTAACAAGAAATTCACGTCTGTGTTTTATTATAGTTTAGCACAACTTAGCAATTTTGTACACAACAACAAGTTTCACTCAAGGCACTCTTATGAATGTTTCCTGAACTTGCGTCCAGTGTCATACTTTTTTGTTTCTTTCGTTCCACAATATCTCTTTTAAAAAAGTGTGTGCAAGGCTTTGAGAAATAAATGTAATACCGTCCTAACATTTCTTTGCACTGTTTTTCTCAATATTTGCTCAACTGCTCGTCAAATTTCCCATTGTATTGATAGAAGAACGTCGACATTATGGAACCTTTTCTGTCCAGATGGCATGTTTGGTGTTTGCTACCAAAGCCTCTTCATTTTTACCCATGGAAAACCTAATTAACCACGAAAATAAGAAGATTTTATCAAATTGATAAATGACATGGCTTAAAACCACACAAGAACCTTGTACGTGCAATTCACATAAATGTAATTAATCGTGGACGAGTACACGTTGATTACAATTTCTATGACAAGAAATAGGTTTATATCAACAAGTGGCGCATTTATAGTTTTGTGATCTCCGAAATTAACACAGCATATGTTAAAGCTATAGTTGTATTACCA
The DNA here is from genome assembly GCA_023509865.1 of Trypoxylus dichotomus. NCBI lineage: Eukaryota > Metazoa > Arthropoda > Insecta > Coleoptera > Scarabaeidae > Trypoxylus > Trypoxylus dichotomus. The sequence continues at coordinate 8,539,011 of CM042080.1, forward strand.
TAATGATATTGGAAATAGGTGGCATTCTTTATGAGCGGTAGTGTACACCTTTATTTGGAGAGTATATGGATATTGTTAAATCGTTGATTCTCCTTTAGAAATAGTCTGATCTGAATAGTTATTACTTACACAATTTGTAAAACTAGATTATTTACATTGCTATTTTTGTGAGTCTAGGCATTTCAGAATTTTTGGAACGAGAAATACATATCCTCATACATAGGATAAGTCGTTTTAAGGTTTATATAAATATATTGTCAATTAATTACATTTCTCAAATACCAATGCCCTCTATACAGTGTAGTATCACCAATTCTGAAGATGCACCACCTCCTTTTCAGATTTCCCAATCCAAAAATAAATTTTGACAAATTCAAAAAATGGATCAACGCTATTCATAATCCAATGTCGATAACCTTACCTTCATATACGGTGTAAAGTGCTTACCGCGTCACGGATTTTAATTTACTTTCTTAGAGGGCCTAAATGCAATTGTGATTTCAAGTTATTAAGTTGCCATTCTCTATTAATATCTCTTATCTCTGCATATACCAAGATGACGTTCTAATTTATCGAAAATATATTTCTTTGAAATGCACTTCCTCATTCGTGTTTTTCGTGCACAAGTTTACTTTGAGAAGTGTTGAATACGTACATACACTAACTACTTAACCGTGTTACCGACAGTCGGTAACACGGTTGACAATGGGAGCCACACGCTGCGTTCCGCATAATTAATTAATTTGTGTGAGTGGAGTTTACTGCTATACCGGTGAATTGTACATCCACACAGTCCTTGCAATCGTCATTTACTTAATAGAATATTTAGTAAAACTAGAAAGAATTTTAAGAAGATTTATCAAGATGCTTTGTTGCTATTAAGATCATATTTTTTGAACATTAAAATATGCTTCCTATTCTAATTCTAAAATCTCCGGCGAGATAAAATAAATAAAGTCCCGCAAGAAAAGATTCCTTTAAATTATTCCGACAATATTCCCAATGATCAAAGGATGCACTTGCGAGATTAACAATCCCAACGTCTCGATGATAGGTTCCCTTCCGTACATTGCAAACTGCAACCGCCCTTCTGGGGATAAGAAGTAATGGATTCAAATCTAAAGCGGGTCAAAACTCATAAAGTAAGCTTAAAATAGTAAGGTATAAAACTGGCATTGTCTACGATAAAACTTATTAATGGAGACATTTAGGTGCATTTCGGAGCTTAAGTTTTCCAACGTTCTTTTGCTAGCGCTTGAAATGACGCGGAGTCGCAATGTTTTTCGTATCGCACGGTAATACGTTTTACGTTTCAATTATTCCGCGAAATGGAGCAGGTGACGGAGGTTACGGGTGGTACAAGAACGAAACGACACCCTTTTTTTTTACTTAAAAACGAGCTGCGCAAAGAACAAGATATACGGGATAATAAAGATTCTCTGTTTTTCCGTTTTCGCGAGGGGTGGAATTTGACAAACACATCGATTACTCATTGCTGATTCTCTCACTAGGAAAAAATAACATTAATTTTGAGGTTATCATATATCCTATTATGCTTCCTCAAATTCGTCGTCTTCCTTTTTTTTCCGTGTCCGTTTTCCCAACCATCCAGAAGTGTTTTATAACTGCACGAAATTCGATTTTATCCATTTTTGCAAAACCGGCTGACTTGCTACATAAAACACCCCCTTAAACAACAACTATTGACAGTAGACGTCGGAAATTTCGTGCGCCATCTCTTGCCGATTCCCGCAACATTTGAGGTCACCCTCGTACCTGAAAGAGTTTTCTTGCAAATCTAGTGCTTTAAGATATTGCCCAATTTGATGTGAAGAGGTGGAAGAATTACTTCTTCTCTGTCCATCAAAGGTTCACTTACAATATTCTTAGAGTTATTTAAATAATTAAGAATTTGCTGCATTTAGTTAACGATTTTCAAGAATTTTGAATCGGCAAACAAGAAATTGCGTAGAAGAAAAACGTGACCTGATAGAGAAAAATGGGTTTCATATTTGGAATTACCTACATATATTAGTTAAAAACAAATGTCAGACCTTAGTAAGCAGAAAAAGATTATTTGCTGGCCAGTGTTATCAACGAACTCTTTCTTTTGTTCGTATTTGATATCATCTGTTATCTTTTACATCTGTATTATGCGTATTGACGCTATATCCATTGTCTCCCCGTTCCAGGCCGGATCATTATCAATACCACGTGTTTGTTCAAGTTTAACCTATCCTGCTACTATTGTTATCGTTCATCTAATCACAGCCGCCTTCTACTTAAGCAACTCAATAGCGTTTCGGCGTCCATCCATAGAGTATAGGGTAGATCGTATAGTTACTTACTGAAGAGAGACCGTATCTACAATGCCGGTACAATTAGACTGTTGTCTATATATCCAAATACAGCACAAAGAGAAACTACTCATCGTATTGTTATCTGTCTAATGAGGGACATCAATTACAAGGTTCCCCGGAGATTGAATACGTACGGCGAAGCCCGTGTTTCGCGAACTCTACCGTTACCCTAATGATTTTCTGATTTCTGATTCGTAAAGATTGCTCTCATGCTGTTTTTCCACTTCGCTGCATCAGATCAAGCAAGGCTTACTTTGATTTGAAATATGTAGTGCAGTGGAAATCGTCCGTACTTTTAGGACAAAAGAACATCTAGGGACGGGATTAGCATTACTTAAACTATTGACTACTTAGAAATTTATATATTCAAGAGAATGCCGCTCGTGTTAGATTAAATGATAAAATCTTATGTAGCATACATCTATGATACTATTTATACAAATAATCTAAGATATCTATTACTCTATAATATATTATGAGTAAGCCTGCAGAAAGGAGGGCGCCATTGATGGCGATGATACATTTTGAAAGCAATCGAACATACCCGAAGTCAGGATTCGTACGCGTATGGTTAGTATGTGTATGAATGCCGGATTAGATTGATGATGGTGTTCTTTGTTATGCTCGATGAATGTTAATAAATTTCTTAACGGATTTCTGACAGAATACACTGGAACTATTATTAACTTATTAAGTCCTCGGTCCTGCTTCTCGTAACGTTTGTTCTAGTAGGTAGTCTATATGTTGCTTCTACCTTCTTGATGTACAGCATCTTCGGCTGTAGTCCCTTCAGAACAGAACGGATGTTTTCCTGCTCCATCATAACCGGACTCACTTCTTTACATAGTCTCAATACTTCATGGACAGTACATACATCCATACATCCTCCTCTTTTTGCTGTGTCCTACCGTAGCTCTTTAGAAATTCGTTAGCGTCTTCTCCATTCGCCCCAGAAAAGCAATTTGGTTGAATAGGCTGTATATATTCTTTCGACTCTTCTACCTCGTCTTTGGTGACAATTTTTTCCTTCGCCGCTCTACGTGTTGTCACAGGATTAAATAGAGTGAACGGTGTTTTTTTTATATAATTTTATTGTTATTTTTTTCTACTTCGCTAAACTTTCACATTTTTTTCACGGGATACCCGGCGCCTCCACCACTAACTGGAGGTTAGGGGGCAATTTTAATTAATAGAGAAACTTGTTTAGATTTCCGTTGTGTATTTTATAGCTACATCGTACTTTTCTTATAAAACTAATTCCTTACGTCATAACCGTCTAGCTTCTACTACACAAATATGATTTGTATCTTCATTGTTCCTCCCCCTCCCCTTTTCAACGGTTTGCCTGTCTATTCCCGCGACGCCACGAATTTGGATGATACGGCAGAACGTGTGACACGCTGTATTTGTGGAATTGCAACATCCAGATATGCAAAATACCTAACTATGCGACAATATGATTCAATAATTAATTGTGTGCCACTTATATTTAAGAGTTCATCTACAACAGCTTCAAATTCCTTCATAAAAATATTATCATTGCCTGACAGTGAACGATAAATTCCTGTTGGTATGAAACTTTTCTTTTATTCTCATAATAATTGCTAAAAGCCGTAATGTACTATTTTTAAATATATTAGTTTTAATTTTGTATTTAATATCGTTTTTCATATAAAACATAACCTCGCCTGTTAAAGTGTTATTACTATAACAATACGAACCATTGATCCCCCTCCTTAAATGTAATGAATATATATTAAATCAAATGTGGAAACATAGTTGTTCTAAAAAGGGTTTTCTTAGATTAAAACAATTAATATAAGCAATTTATGTTCTTGTGTAATTGTGCTTACACTCTTCATGTGGGGCATCAAAATACTACCATTTTTATACTAAGAAAATGCAGTTAATACAGTGTTTTTTCTTGGTTTAGAAATGTTTGTCTCTGTGTACAAACCTAAGCTATTTTATTTGAAATAACAAAGTTATATAGCATAGCAGCAAAATTAAATATCCGGCATACGAAAATATGCTAACACATGGACTGAAAAGTCCCGGGCCTAACAAAGAAAACACGGTTCTTTTGGTTCAAATTTAGCAACGCAATCATTCCAGCGCCGCTCTAACATTTCAATACCACTTTTGTAGAACGATTTATCTTTTGCCTCAAAATAGGCCTCAGTTTCAACGATAACCTCTTCATTCGTGCGAAATTTCTTACCGGCGAGCACTTTTTTGAGGTCTGCGAACAGCCAGTACTCGCTGGGAGCCAAATCTGGCGAATACGGTAGATGTGGGAGCAATTCGAAGTTCAATTAATGTAGTTTTGCCATTATTTTGATTGACTTGTGACACGGTGCGGTGCCTTGATGAAATAAAATTTTTTTCTTTGCTATATGCGGTCGTTTCTTTGCAATTTCGGCCTTCAAACGCTCCAATAACGCTATATAATATTCACTGTTGATGATATTTCCTTTCTCAAGATAGTCGATGAATATTACACCACGCACATCCCAAAATACCGAGGCCATAACCTTTCCAGTCGATTGTTGTGCGTTCGGGCGCTTTGGACGAGGTTCACCAGTTGCTGTCCACTCAGATGACGATCGTTTTGAGTCGGGAGTGAAGTGATGGATCTATATTTCATCCATTGTCATCGACGCAAAAATTTCGGTTTGTTACGTTTAAACATGGCCAAACACTCCTCAGAATCATCAACACGTTCTTGTTTTTGGTCAACAGTGAGCAAACGCGGCACCCACTTTGAACAGAGCTTTCTCATAGTCAAATGCTCATGCAATATAAAGCCAATACGTTCGTTTGATATCTTTACGATATCAGCTAACGCACGCAACTTCACTTTTCGATCATTCAAAACGATATTGTGGATTCTTTTGATGTTTTCTGGTGTTACCGCCTCATTTGGACGTCCACTGCGTTCTGCATCATCGGTGTCTCTACGGCTACGTTTGAAGTCGGCAAACCAACGTTTTATTGTTGTTTCTGATGGAGCGGAGTCCCCATAACACTTTTCAAGCTATTGCTTCGCTTGAACGGTATTTCTTCCCATCAAGAAGCAGTGTAAAATTAAAACACGAAGTTGTTTTTGATCCATTGTTTTTAAAATAACAAAAGTAGCGTGACTCTTAGCACAATAACTCACAAACTAATGAATAGAATATCATGAAATTTTAACAGCTGTCTTTTAAAGGTTAGTACTAACTGACAGGAAGGTGACTGCAATAAAACTACCATCATCTATGTGTTAAGCCCGGGACTTTTCAGCCCATGTGTTACATTATAGATCACTTGATTTGCACACCTTGCAATAAAGTTATAAGGTAAGCTATAATTTACCGATCCGAGATAATCACACCTAATAACGCAAAAGTTACAGAGACCTTTCCTGCATACATCGTCTGATATTTTCAGACTTCAAAGAGCCGACGTAAGGACTTACTGTATAATTAATATCATTCCTTCTTATTAGAGAGGGTGTAACTTGTCTCTACGGAACTGACTGCAGCATACGGTTGCTCCCCTTTTTCAAGCCGAAGCTCAAGCCGGGTAACTGAAATCGCCTGAATTGCATTAGACGCGATAAGTGCAAGGTATGAGCTGTCGCCTTGACGCTTTACGCCCTGCCGCATCCTCCCGTAGACGTTTTCCGTCCTGCTCTCGCCAGATCTTCAAATCGTCTATTAGTAGTACGTGCGGAGTACCTCTACCCATTACATCAGAGTGTGTTGCTCCCATTTTGGCGCGCAGAATTCGCACGCTAAAAACAGCTAACGACCTGCCGTACGATGGCTGTGTGCAGCTCGAATCTGCCGTCTAATGTATTTAGAACGAGAGACAAATTGTTGACGAAATTCTTGCTGGTAGTAGAGACGAGTCTGAAAGTGGGGTGTGTTCAAGAAAGGACAATGTAAGGCTGTGATTGTTCGGCGGGAATATCTTGCGGAACGCAATTTAATTCGCGTGAAGTATTCCCCTTTTAATTAAGACTTTTTTAACTAAAGGTTCTGCGGTGTTGTTGCATTCATGGGAAGCTTTATGTATTACGCATAGATGCAGGCAAGATTCACAAAAAATCCCATTGCAATTCGTTGTTGGTCACATAAATAATACGCTAAAGTGCTTTAAAGCAATACTTTCAACTGATAATTACATAATAGGATACGTTTTTCTTTCATTTTGGATTAAAAATCCTTTTCTTTTACTTGCATTTGGTCTACAAGAAGTCCTTGGTTGATGACAGTTGAAAGAATTGACTTACGAAGATATGTGAAGATAGTATGAGAAGCACCCGTGTTTTGAGACAGATGGCGCTTTATGTGAAAATCTGCATTACCGACTGTGAGAACTATTTAATCACCGTCTGTCAGAATTTTCATAGCGATTTATCAAGTAGTATTATTTTGAGTTTTTAAAGATGAACAAATTTATATACATTCCGCCAAAGAGGTATCGCATAGTCTACGAAAAGCCGTTTATAGACGTTTATTGTAGAGATATTTTCTTCAGTCTGAGTCAAGGGAATGCTCTTGGGACATAAGTCATCCACCACAATTTTTCCATTTCTTCAAAAAGTTTGCCCCTCTTATAATTTACGTACTTTGCACTTATTGTCATAAATTGTTACACAGATTGTTTTATTTTATTTGTATCTTTAGTAGTAGCGGTAGCAGTTGATGGAGATGAATTTGTGCTCCTATAAATATTAAGTTGTATCTGGTCACTCTCCATTGTCCAAATCGCCCTTATTTTCCTTTTAGGGATTAAATTTTTTTCAGCATTATCCTCAGCTATTTTTTCTTATTAAAATGACAATATAGTAATAATTATTATAAAAAAAATGCGGTGAATACAATTGGATTTGGTATGTATATACATACAGCTGCGAGCAAATGTTATAGGCACCCTAATCAAACTTGTGTTTCGCCCAGCAGGTAGCGCTTCTTACAACAAGGGTATTGCGAACCTATACCTAGTCGTTATCTAAAGTAGAAATTCCTAGAAAATATAAATTACGAAGCTATATAAGACAGAAATTCAAATTTTTAGGTTGAGTGATATATTGCGCGTATAGAGAAAAAAAACGTCGTTTGTTGGTTTCAAAAGTTCATTTAGACTGCGGACCTTCTTTTGTAAATTTGTGTATACACAATATGCCAAAAGAGCCCCAGATATCTGAGGCTTTACGAGGCCAGATAATTTTATTGCACAAACAGGGATTGTCACAAATAAAAATTGCTAAGACAATAAAATGTTTGCGTTGTGCAGTGCAACACACAATTAGCCGCTACCAAAGGACTGGAGAGTATCATAATCTACCCAAGAGCGGTAGAAAACGTGTAGCGACCGTGCGAGAAGAACGATTGATAGAGCATATCGCGCTCCCGAATAGGCACAAATCCGGCAATTTTCACCGGCGTTTACACCAATGTAAACCCGCGGTTGCAAACGCTAATCTGGCCTCTTTATACTGACGCGTTAAAGGAGATTTTCTGCAGTCTTTTTCGTTTTAGTGTGATCTGTTGCTTTCAGCAGATGTCGAAGATTTCGTAGATTGGTGTTTGCACCTGCTGTTTGTGCTATTTGTCTAGTAGTCATTGTTGAGTTTGACACCTTAAAATTGTGCGACATTCAGGTTCTGGTATCACTTTGGCTCTTCCAAATTTGCGTGCTTGTCCGTAATTTTCGCCTTTATTTAAGAAACTGTGAATTACACGGCGGCTTCTGTTTAAATTTCCTGGTATCTTTGTAAGTGGCAAAGCTTTGTCGCGCCAAATACGAATTAAACCCATTTCAGTGTTAGTCAATTGTTTTCTATGACGCATGTTGATATGTAGAAACGAGATTAACGCATTAACATTTGATGCACCATGTACAGACATTATTATAAATTATTTTTCTTATTTGCGCTATACCCGTTAAGGACAGAAGTAAAGCTGATCACATGGTCTAAACTTTTGTCTCAGTTGGATGTGTGGTTTTCCTCAAATATCTTTGCTCATCCCCACTTTCGCTAATGCCGGAAACTACTGCAACCAACCTTATACGTTTACAGCACAGGCTTCCTACTCGAATTTTTCAATATAATTCTTATTTCCCTTAAAATTTATGGATGACCTATACTATTATGACGGCCTGTACGTATGTGTGCTGTTTTCCAGGCAGACTATGTATGCCGGTCGGTGTAAATGGAGCTGGCGTAAACTGAAGACTACCAGTATTTCCTTATGCAGAAGAAAAGAAAATCTTCTACACATCTAATAAAGATGTATTTTATAAAACAATATACATTTTATATTTTCTTCCATATATTCTCAACAATTTACTCAGAGACACTGGAAATGCTTATTCGAATGTAAACCCTACTCTCCATTTAAATTATCCAACAGAAAATTAATTAAATGTGCGACAGGAACGACGGCAGCAGTTTGAGTAATGTCGGGCTTACGGCGCACGTGCTTTTGTTTGGGAATGAGAAAAGAAGAAAAAAGAGAAACAGCTTGACTTTTTTGCCGCCGTAATAAAAGCATGGGTTCCGAATCGAAGACTAATTACCGCAGTTCACCCAAGAATTTAAATTCGCCCTCTTTCTGCCCGACGAACGTTTCGATCGTCGGTTCAGTGTCATGTTTCTGAAGGAAAATAACGGTTCTAATTTAGTAAAAAAATGTTTTGTTTGCTATCGATCGTTTCATTAGTATGCAGCGTCGAATAGTCAATTTCGCTGTAGCTGTTTTTTTTTTATTATTAGCTTTCGTTAATAAAATGTTGATTACTATGGACAGTCCAGATAATAGTTTCCATTAATATTAATTTGTTTTCGTGGTGAGAGACTCTTTTTCTTTGACGTACTTTGTATTATGGTTAAAGTAAGAACTAATATTGTTTATTTCATACGGGAGAACTCCCAAAAAGGTCGCAATGCAGATACATATCACATTTCAAAACGATCTCTTTTCGGTTCAAATTATTTAGAATTATTTAGAATAACTTTTGTTGGTTTTTCAATGATAATTCAATGTACTTGTTATAACCTACCTTAAATTTTATCGGATTGGTTTTTAATAAATAAAAATTTCATGGTTTCTGGTAGGATTTGAACCTGTAGCTGCAGTTAGCTATTTAAATCGCCAGTTAAGTTGGTAAATTTCAAATGGCAAATTTAATAACACTTTTGGGTTTCTTTAGCTACTACCGTCAATGGAGGGATTTCGTATATATTTGCCAAATAATAATAATATAATAATAATAAACTACCTAAAAGCATATTTATGTTTACAAATAAACAAAATAAAAAGAAAATGAATTTATACATTAGTAAAATAAGTAAGAAGACAAGGACTGAAATGCTTTTTTGCAACCAATGATATAAATGTATAGTATATAAACATAAATTCATATAGTCATGCCGAAAGAGAAACATCGCTGACCAAGTTATTAAAGTTTCTGGTCATACGTGGCACAGGTGATTTAAATAATTATTTCTTGTGTTTGGAACCCTTAGAGTTCCGTCACAACGTGTGTTACAAATAGGTATCCGAAAATCTACGCATACCAGCAAATCAAGGCTGTCAGTCTTGTCATTTAATAAATTCAACAGGATATTTGCGCTGTATTGATTCCTTATATCGCATAAAACATCGAGGTTATGTAAAAATAACAAAGCAGCATTTCAGCAATTTCAGAAGTCTTGACGCGTAAACATTCTAAAAAATGTTTCTAAATTTGTTCAATTTTGTCTGGTGTTCGTAGGTATAATATCAAAACTATACTATATACCATACTAAATTGCCAAAGTGAGTTACCAGTTATATCTTGTGTGTTTTCTTAGAACACTTGTACTATGCCTTCAATTATTTAATTTTTATTTAGAGTAACCTACGATTTCTACTTAAATTTAAGAACACTGTGGAACAGTAATGTATTTCGAAAATCAAACGTTGACAACTATCATTTAACTGACTATAATTTAGTTGTGATCTTAGTTTAGTTGTAATCTTATTTATTGTGAAACTGCGTTAAAGAAAGTGCTTGAGGTGTGGCACGTTTGTATCGGTGCATGCACGAATTCTGCGCTCCGTGTATTCAAATGCGTTTCACAAACGTCCAAGAGTTATGTTATTACAAAATTCTGTAATATTATTGCAAAGTATGTAGTGGTGGTCTAAAAATCACTTTTTTCATGTGCGGAAAAATGAAATAACCTAGAATTTTGAGATTTGAATGTATTTAGTTGAGATGGTACAGCGTAAATTTTTGAAAACCTTATACTTCCGTAAACACCACGTTTTCTTGCAACATGGTTATCTGTATACTAATCTTCTAAAAGAATTTGCATTTGTTTCTTTGGCGGCACATAAAATTGCAAATAGTGATTTACAAGTTCCGGATTTGCTGTTCCTTTTGAATTTTTATATGCCGAGGCTTAACAGTAGGAATAGTTTAACTTTTTATCTTCCCGTGGCTAACACGCGCCACCATTCTCAGTCACCACTTATGTCAATATGTAACAGTGTTAATGTATATACATCTAGATTTGATTTGTTTACTATCAAACCTTTGAGGCAACTTTTGTTTGAGCAGTTTTCTGTTGCTTAGGAAATTTTTGCATTTTCATTTGCTATTGTTTTCTTTTGGTATTACAAATTTACTCTTGTTTTATAATAGTTATCATGGTACGATTATCCTGTAATAAGCTGTATGCTGTTGGGTAATAAATTATTATTATTATTACTATTATTAGTATCTGGACTCCTTGGAGAAAAACTCACTATTTGATTATCAAAGAACTCTTCCAAATGAAGAAGTGTTCGTTCAGCCGTATGAGCATTGTCTTGTTGGAAATATCCTTCTCTAATTTCATCATCATGACTAATAAAAGGTTCTAATATTTCTTTTCGGTATCTTTCAGCATTTACCCTGTTAAAAACATGGGTCCAATGATTCGAATGTAATGACTTTTCCACAAAATGAGCATTTTCTGACGACCATATTTTCATATTTTTGTTGTCTAAACAAGATCTCGTCAGTAAAGAGACATTTATTAAGAACATCATTATTGTTCAAGTAATTTAAGAACAACTGGCAGTACTCGGTTTTTCTATTACAATCAACTGGACCAAGTTTATGAACAGCTTGCATTTTATATGGATATAATTTTAAATCTTTTTAAAGAATAGTATGACCTGTTCCAATTGATAACTGAACTTCCTGTGACTGTTTCATCATCGATTTCTCTGTGAGTTTTCCATTCGATATCGAACATCTTCAATACATTCTGCAAGTCTCTTTTTAGGAGCTCCGCTCCCGGATTTACGAAGTACTGACCCAGTTTCACGAAATCTGTTGACACAACCATGGTAGGACCAGCTATTCATACATAACTACAATAGCCTTTAGACATTTATTAATTGCATAAACCCACTGTCCATTTACTAATTTACCATTTCTAAAATAGCTTTCGGCAAAGTTGTGTGTTGTCCCTTTAATATAAGAAAAGTTTTCAATAAACTGACTTTACTATGACTGTTGTCAACGTTTGACTCTCGCAAAACATTACCATTCCACAGTCTTTACAAATTTAGATGAAAATCATACGTCAAAATATCAAAATATCAAAAGGTTTCTCTGTCTTTTTTCCTTCTTAAAGTTTTTAGATGATAGGTGTTTCCAATTCGTCGTATTTAATCTACAATGATAATAAGTTTCACCAGTTCTACGTGATGAGCTCTTTTTTAGCTTTCAGCAAAAACGAAGGGAGAAACTTTTCGAAATGAAAACATCAAACCAAGTGTATAAAGATTTTCAACTCACGGTACATATAACTGTTTCAATGATAAATAGACTCAGTTTATACTAGAACAGTTCCGGGAAAACTCAGGTTCACTAGAAACCACACATGCATATAAAACCAGCCTCCAAAGTGGTATTACGACCGTTATGTAGATAAAACACTCGACGCGTTCACTTCCAAACAATTCCTATCTAAATGAAATTCCACCAAAAGCAAGCTCTCATCGTCGTACAAAGGCAATAGCGAACGAAATATGCATATACACGCTTACGAAATAATATAGCGCATTTTCGCATGTATAATAGGGAATCCTAACGATCCCATGGGACTGCCGTCCGTCACTCATTACTCATTACTGCCCGAAAAGTAGTGAGTGAAATAGACTCGCGCGAGTAGAACCCGGAAACGTCGAAAACTTTTAACGCTGACATTTACGGTACGGTAACTTCGAATACGTACTCAGTTACTGCCTGGAACGAATTTTCCCTGTATTAATCAAGGCGTGCGATATATTTTACTCTGGGAACGACTGCGAAATGGCTATGGAGAAATATTTGGTGATAAAAATAATAAACAAACATAGCCTTTAGCAAATGAATGTTTTCATGGCTTGCGAAGTACATAAAATCCTTCTATTTCCAAATTTGTAAAATGTAGGGAAGTTTCCCCATGTCCAATTGATTGCGTCAAAATTAGTTAGCAGCTGTATGGAGTTGTCTTGGAAAGTAATGAAAATAAATCCTTGAAATTTTGGTGAACGATACCACGTAAAAGGAATACACTTATTGTTAGTAAAATAAATTATTTTCTTAAAGCCATCTGCATACTTATACTTGAATTGTTAATAAATGTAAAGAAAAGTACCAAAAGTTTACTGCTAATTAAGAACTATAAATGAAACCAACACTGAAAGTACATAGGTATCGTAGCAAACTCCATACCTCACAAATTGATAATTTATTTGAAACGCAGCCCAATAAAATAATCTTTTTTTCGTGATGCCTGTAAAATACGAACTGATATAGGGTATTTCTTATGTGCTAGTTCCAAAAATAACTCGCATTTCTTCGTAGCAGCTTTTGAAACACGCTACGGTGAAATTTATTACTCACATGGATAAATAGCAAAATCAAAATAATTATATCTCCATTTATGGAAAGGACATATTTGACGTATTTTGGCGTCCAGTTAGGAGACCAGGATAAATCCTGGGCATCACATTTTGTATACAAAGCAAGCGTAGAACATTTGCGACCGAGGACAAACGGAAAGAGTTTAAAATTTGGAGTACCTATGGTATGGAGAGAGCCTAAAAGGCATCATGAAGACTGCTATTTTTGTTCTATCAACATCAAAGGCTTTAATCGCAATAACCGGCATAAATGGGTATACCTTAACATGTAATCAGCAAGGAGACCTCATTCTGAAGAAATACATATTCCAACGTCCAGTAACTTACCTATGCTGCCGGAGGATGGCACAGGTACATCGTCTGACGATGTGCACTCCCAGAAAAGTGAAGGTGATAGTGATTTTGAAGGACCATCAGCGAGCCCCCAACACTTCAGCCGACAAGACTTTAATGAGCTTGTTGGAGATCTGAACCTCTCAAAGCAGTCGTCCTAATTGCTTGCTTCTAGATTAAAGGAAAAGAACTTACTGTGTCCAGGTAGTACTATTACATTTCAACGTACCAGAGAGAAAGGTCTGCTGCCGTATTTCTCTGAGAAAAGCCGTTGGTTGACAGAAACAAAATCATCTTTCCACCAGTGCATATCAGACTGGGACTTACGAAGCAATTTGTTAGGATTTTAGCTCAAAGTGGACTGTGTTTTGAGTATTTGAAACAAAATATTCCAAGGCTTAAGACAGAAAAACTGAAGGCTGGAATTTTTTATGGTCCTCAGATAAAGCAACTTTTAAATAACCCGCAGCTCACGTAATTAATGAACGAGCGTGAGTCTAATGCCTGGTGCGCTGTTGAAGTTGTTAGAATTATCTTCTTTGCAGAATAGAAATGAGAACGTAACTACTGAATGATACTGTAGAGTTTTGTTGTTACTTCCGGACGCTAAAAAGTTAATATTGTGAAGATAATTTTGATACAATTAAAGTTAAAATTGGTATGGTATTATTTTGAATTTGATTAAGCGTTTAGAGCATTGATAATGAGAAGAATATTAGCCAAGTTAGGCATTTACCAATAAAATGTGCGATTGAGGGAATCCTAAAAAGCATTTTAAGAAGTTTGGTTTTCTCTTTTGCCGTTTAGGTTCGTAAGTACTGAAACCTACGTCGAAGAAAAGGTCTAATCCCATAAATTCATTTGCTTGTATTTTTTACTGCCTTTCCTGTTTTTAATTGAATTTCGTAAGATAAACATGTCATACACACGCGAGAGTTAACTCCCCTACCTTTTAACTGCATCTTTTATTTAATTACATTGTTCTACCTAATAAGCACGTCTATTGAGTGGAAATGGCATTAAACATACATTGTATGTACGTATGTGATTTTATAGCTCGACTGTGTTCAAGAATTACTAACGACACCACAATACTTTGGTATAAGATAATTGATTTCCGTAAATATACATAGCACTCTAAGCAGCCATATTATGCGAGTTATTTAAGCCATCGTAATCCTATTAACGATATCTGTAGTCCACGCAGCGTTAAAATCCAATAAGCTTTAACCGTAGCAAATTCTACTTCCTGTGGTTTTAATTTCATTTGAAGGCATTTATGTAGTTGTTTCCAACGAAGGTTATTTAAAATTTTTGACAAATGATTAAACTATTTAGCTTAATATATTCTAACATCAAAAAGTTTAATTTTGAAAAGCAGAAAATGGCTTAAAGATACCAGGATCTTAAAATCATTTTCCACGACTTGGTTTTGCAAGTATCATAATTTGAAATCTAAAACTTGGATTACAAGGGTTGTCTTTTAAGTTTTGCATATAGAGCTGGAACAAAATCGTAGATAGTTTTTAACGACTTTATTGTTTTTCGGAGTATCCTCCACGAAGATTAACGCACTTTTGCATGCGTCTGCAGTTATTCCATTCGTTTGTTGGTACTTTTTGAAGGCGTCGGCTGATCTTCCTGACGACTGGAATCTTTGACCTTTTATGATTTACGGAAAGGTAAAGAAATCGTTGGAACTTAAGTCCGAACTGTAAGGAAGATGGTCTAACAATTCGACGTTTTGTTGCGTTAAAGATTGAATTGTCTTGCATGCTGTGTGCTAACTTCCATTGTCTTGATTGAGGATGATTCGTTGTTCGAGGTTGCCTGTAAATAGTTGTACGTCAATCGGCAGTAACAGTTCTTTGATCTAGTAGAGGAATTGTTGTATCGTCACATCAATAAGTATGTCATTTGATTTAAAGATACAATTATTAATTAAAAACGAAATTAAAATAAGTGTTAAAATTGTTGTCCATTACTTCCAAGTTTATATGCCTTCTCATGCCGTTAAAGGCATTTTGCAGCATCGGGCTTCATTAAGGCACGCTCTTCAAGAATTCTTTGTTGCAGATCTTGCAAATTAGCAACACGAGTTTCAAATATTCTACTCTTTAGACTAGGGAAAAGTCCGATACTTAAAAGTTCATGAAGAACAGCAATGTTTTCTTGTGTCGTGCGTACCGTTGCTCCATCTTGCAGGAAGTAACCATTATAATTCATCTTCGTGCAGCTCTTTAATAAATTCATTCAAAGTGTTTCTATACCCCTCAGCACTAATCGTAAAATGAAAGAAAAAATAGGCCCAACAATTCTGCGGCGAGAAACTGCTAGCCAAACACCACAAGTTTCGCAGTACGCGCAAACGATTCAACAAAAATATGAGGATTTTCACTGGTCCACATCCGAGTATTTTGGGAATTGACATACCCCGACCTCATCAGAGGAAAATGTCAAATTTAGCAGATCATCATCTAGCATTAAATTATTTGAAAAAACCGGTGATAGTATGCAAGACCTCTAGAGCAAAATGCCCTGACATGATTGCAACCTTATACCTTTTCTTTCCAATTTTCTTGCATTTTCTATAAGAAAATCCAATCTCCTGAGAAAAACGTTTCAAAGGTGTCGTGGGTTCATATTCCATCCGTTGGTTAACATCATTTATAACTTCTTTCGAACGAGCAGTTAGTCTACCAGTACGGGATTTATGGCCCACAGTCTTACGAAATACACCAATACAATTGCAAAGGCAATTATAAAAATTTTTGGGAATTACAGCTATCTCTGGAAAGTGTTCTCCAAAATCATTCAAACATGCATGTTGGCTGTACATCTAAATTCCATCAATTCGCACACCAGTTCGAAAATAGGCTTCAATCATGTAAGTTTCTTGCACTGTATCATATTTGAATTTATTCAAGCTCGATGCTCAAACTTGTTTTCGGCAGTTCTAAAACATTAATTGATGAGCGATGACACTTAAAATTATTGTAAAAAGCGTTAATAATACCTGGCTTAAGTTCAGTCATATATTTTCTATTTCAATGCGAACTTTGAACTAAAAACTTATCTATCTTAACTAACTTAACTATCACGGTATTATTAATTATAATTTTTTGTGGCTGTAAGATTTTTCTATTCTTTCTTTTTTTATCACTTATGTTATTGGTGGCAATTGGAAATCAGTCATTAGCGAGGCTCTGGCAATTGAGGTTCTCTATCATTCAATTCTTATGGATTCTGTTCTGTTTTTGCTGTGTTTGTCACTGGATTAGGTTCCTTTTGGATCAATAAACCTATAGTATCATTATTATTACATCCGCAGAGGTAGTGTAACTAAAGTGAATCTATGGTTATTATCATTACTTTAAGATCCTTTTGACAGAGGCAATGGCATGACAAGGAGATCCTGATATTTCGCAATTTTATTCCTACATTTCGGAAACTATTTGGTATCGTCTCGTAGTATTTTAGTTATGGTTATTTTCATCTTTTTCTTTTAGATTAAAACAGGGAGATTTGTTTAAAATATATTGTTGTCTCAGATGATTCTAGCCATGGTTTTGTTGAATATGCTTTAAATAACGTATTGTATCCTGTTTAGACCATTCTAATAATCTTCCTGGTTTATTAGCATTCTGCTAAATCCCACAATTTCTTCGAAACTTCGAAACAGTGGTAACTTATATCAAGGACTTGATATAATAATAACTACCTAAAACTGGTCATAAGTATTAGAGAAACGTAACTAGTTTTACTCTCATTTAAATTCACAACATCCAAACTATTAACATATAGACACTGTAAGAGTAAACCACATTATGATCATTTTAAATTCTAATAATGGCTCCCCTATTAACTCGTTCTATTCTTAGATCTTTAACTACCATTACCATTATCAAAAGAGCTAGTTAGACGCTTCCTCCTTTTCGCTGAGTAGGAATAACGCGATGCGAAGTATCCATGGTCGCTTCAGTAACGCGATAGCGTTACACTTGTCGTCTAAGAACAACATGCATTAACTATTACTAATGTGCGTTATATTCCGATGTCGAACGCGAAAAAATGCTCTATATTATCTACGTAATTTCATTATTTATCTGTAGGTATGCGCGTGACGTTCGTTTACCAACGGTCTTAATCGATTCGTACTAATGTGCGTTCTAGAAGACAAAGAAACTATTGTATGTGCGTGTTTTATGCGATTAAAGTCAAAGTCAATCTCAAGGATTTGCGTCAAGGTTGGACCTATTTAGGTATGTATTGGATACAATAATTGCATAGTTTTTTTATCATATACGATACATATTCTTATTTGGTAACTTGTGCTGACTTAATAAGGCGAATGGTGATCAAGAGGATTTATTCTCCTTTTTTTTTTGAGAAGCTATTAAACGTTGTTTGTGTCTGAGATAATGTGTCTATCCATTGATTTAATATTTATAAATGAGCTTGTTTTTGTTAAAAAGGGGTAAATTTAATTAGTAACTAACTGGTAAACTCAAACCAAACTCAAAGAATTTATTATAAAAACGCTTTATATTCGTTCAAAAAAATGGAATTCATTTATTCTCGCAAAAAGCTGTTTAATTAATTTAATTAATTTGTTTGTGGGTGCTGTTGTGAGTGTTCAGACATTAGCCGAATATTTAGATTTAAGTTTATTTTCTTTTGCATTATTTTTGTGACGGATATTTTCGCGGTCACTGTACAACTGTGGCCATATCTATTCGCCACCCTTTTTTGTTTTTTATTCCGACGAATATATAAGAAATAAAAGAAAATTGATCGATGAAAATGTTTCATTGTGAGTGTATACAGATATATACAGATATTGCTTAATATTTGGTAGCTCCTCCCTGGGCTTTTATCACCGCACGAATTCATCGGGGCATACTGCTCACTAAGTTGTAGCACTGTTCGGGGGTGATTTTATTCCACGCTTCGAATGTTTTTGTTTTTAAGCATTGCTTTGTGGTAGATGAGTATTAGGTACATTTCGCTTTAAAATGTACCGTAAATGCTCAATTAGCGATAAGTCCGGGGATTGTGCCGGCCATTGCAGGACCCGCACGTTATTTTCCTCGAACCAGCGCATTACTTCGCGAGATTTATGGCACGGTGCATTATCTTGTTGGAAGTAATACTCTGGCTCATCATTATCGAATAATTTTAACGCACACGGTTTCAGAACTTCTTCCAACATGTCGATGTACGTCCGACTGTTCATTCGGCCCTCGCAGACGAACAGTTCTTCGACGCCTGTTGCACTCATGGAACCCCAAACGATTATGCTACCACCCCCAAACTTGACAGTCGGGATGATACAGTCTGGATGGAAGGCTTCTCCTCGTCTGCGTCACACGTATTGAGGCCCAGGTTTACCGCAAAGCTACCAACAAAAACATGAATACTGTTACATTTTGGAACCCATTAAAAAGAAAAAAAAACACTGTAGATACCAGGAATTGAATACAGAATACCGCAAATACAATAATAATGTATTACTTACCTCAATATTTGACTCATCCGTCCACATGACATTGGCCCAATTGTCAATGGTCCAGTCGCGGTGACTTTTAGCCCACAGCAGCCTCTTTCTTTTGTTGCGGAGACAACCGTGGTTTATGTCGAGTTTTGTATCCACCTAAATTTAATTCACAAAGACGTCTTCTAACCGTGCGAGGAGAAATAGCAACATTATGTAGCTCATCTCTGCTAGTTGTCTTCCTTTTTCGACCAGTTTTCGGTTTGTTTGTCAAAGATCCACTCTCTTTGTATCGTTTTATCGTCATTCTAACTGTCGATCGCGCACATTTCACTTGTCGGGCAATAGCAGACACCGACAACCCTTGCTTTTCTAACACCACAATTTGTCCTCACTCTACCTCCGCCAATTCGCGTGTTTTCGGCATTACTTTTTAATACCTTCACTCTAACTAGCTCAACCTTACTCTTACAACTTTTAAGAAAGACTGAAGAAATATTCAGAAATTACAATTTTACGTCTATTTTCTAATTTACTCAGAATGGCCTACAATAAACCATTAAACCCTCATTACCAGGTACGTAGTTAAGTCCGTCATCGACCCTGCTTCTTAGAAATACAATAATATTCGTGTAACACGTTCAAAACGAGAGTGGCGAATATATATGGCCACAGCTGTATGTGACATAATATTCTCGGGATTCTGGCCGTGTGTGCTGTTGGCCCTGAAAGTTGTGCTTTGCCTCCAACAACAAAATAAAATAAGGGCGTGAATCAAACCCTATCGAGAAGAATTAAATACGTAGATAATGTTTGCCATTACAGACATACCCTTCTGGAACTTTGTACAAACCTAATTAGAGTCAGATATCAGCAATGAATTAGCAATCTAATTAAATAACTCAAACGTATAAAAGGCAAGCCTCAGGCAAGCAAAGTAATAGTCAATAATGTAATTTCAAAGCTTGAACCACAATTCAATTTTACAAAACCGCACTTCATTTCATAGTATTTAGTCTGCTTTTGTACAGAACTACATTTTATTGTTATTTTCAATATAGTATATTCAAATTATCCTATGCATTTTCCTTCCAACAATAACACGTGAAAATCGTTAATTCCGGGAACTTCTTCAAACAAAATTTCGCCGTTCAAGTTTAGGTGGCGAAACGCTTAACTTGTGCGCATTTTTGATGGAACAAATCATCAAAGAAATCAAATCGTGCTCTGTTCTTTGCAAACATTGTTTGTAAATCCCTTTGCTATGAAAAAAAAAATAAACATGTTAATCATCCTCATCATCATCCAGCCGTTTAATCCTTGTGGATTAATGCGAAGACCCTAGCTTTCCCATATTTTTTATCTAATTTATGGCTTTCTTGCAACCCCTTCCAGTACTAGGTTAAATAGTGTTGGAGATATATACTCCTCCTCTTTAATACATTTCCTTGTTTCAAACGAGTCTGTTGTTATTTCCCGGAATCTCGTGTGTTCTAAGCACCTTTCAAACCGCTTAAACATTTCCTTCGTGCTGACTGCATTAAGGTATTTTTGAGATCAATTACAAGTGCCTCTTTGTTGTATTCCCATATCTGTTGGAGTATTTGTTCCAGCGTATGTACATCAGCAATTGTAGATTTGCTCGACCTGAAGTTATTGTGGTATCCTTTCAATCGTTTGTTTATCAAATTCGCCAGGACCGTGTAGATAACATTCACGAAGTTTATGAGTCTGTGGTTCGCACATTCTTCATTGACTTTCTTTTCTATATGTAAACAGATTTGTAAACAGATCTGAGCATATAAGTGAACCAACGTTTCGTGAAGGCTGCGCACTGGCAAAGAGGAGGCGGAGGTTGTGGTATAGGCGAATGTTGCTTATTATTACAGTGCAGAAACTGCAATATATACAGTAATAGCCATAAGTATTGACCACCCAGATTAAGTTTGTGTGTTCTGAAGAATATCAAATTAAAATAAATTGAAACAACTTGTATAGGTTTATAATGTTTATTATTCAAAAAATATTTACTGGGTCTACCTTTTGGTTTAATTACAGCAGAAATTCTTTTTTGGAGAGAGTCCACAAGCTTTTTAGAGTTTTTGGGACTTATAGCGTGCTACTCTAGGAGCAAGCGATTCTTCAACTCTTCTTTTGAAGTGATTGTGTGACAGATGACTTTGCGCTTTAATAAACCCCATAGATGTTCTTTGGGATTGAGGTCCGGTGTTTGGCTAGGCTAGTGCAGAAGCTCAATATCATTTTCGCAAGAGCAAGCCGTTGGGCGGGCAGTTTTGTGACAGGTTGCGTTATCCTGTCGGAACTTCACACCGTCCATGTTTGTATCGTCAAAAAGTAATGTAAAAGAGATCAGTAATACAGATTCTAGAGTCCTTACGGTCTTCATACACGTACATTTCTTCCACTCCAGAAGCGCTCATGCAGCCCCAGATCATTAAGTTGCCTCCACCGTGTTTCACGGTCGGTGTCACACACTCTGCTGCAAATTCTTCACCTATCCGGTAACGGACATAAATCACACCTGGTGTACCAAAAAATGTGAATAAATATTGTAGAGAATTCGCTCATTATTTTTTTTGGTTAATTTATTTTCTAATTAAATTATTAAAAGTTCATCAAATTGACTAACTTACCTCAAAGTTAGATTCGTCTTCCGACCATACTATATTGGGCTGAAATTCCTTCACGATTATTAACTTCTAACCTCCCTTTGCCTTCCAAAAAACGTTTATGCCGCAAAAAAAGCATTCGTTCTACTCAAATAATCATTGCCTTTCGCTTGCTGCATCAACCGGATGTTTCTGATTACCAAATCTTGCGTGAAATTTAATAATTGCTGTTCGATGTTAATATTTCAACATCGACACGGAAGTTGTTTTGGGAGAATTCTCATAACTATGCTATGTATCGACCGATTGAAATAAAGTTAGTATTATCGGAAAGACGAATGTTGCATATTTGAAACGTCGCCTGAGCACATAGATGTCGCTACTAGATATTCAGATATGATTTCTCGCACTGTGTATGTACGGTATCAATTCCTAGTTGATGCATTTGATTTTGCATTACGAGTAAAGAACGAAGTATGCTTTCTTATGATGTAGAAAATAAAACCGTAGGCCTTTTGTTAGCGCACAAATTCCTGCTAGAGGTTGAATTACTTCTGGATTGAGCAACATTCTAGTAGGATTGTATATATTGATCTATCTATGAATGGGATATGTACTGATTTCTTTGTGACGTTTTTCATAAAATTTTGTATTATCTTTTTGAATAAATATTATTATTATTAGTTTATTTCAAAGCGATACGGAAAAATTTGGCGATAAACACCAAATTAGGTGTCCAACTTATTGTATGAGCGGAGTGTATCGCCTTTCCCCATTTTTCGTTTATTGTCGTAATTTCTTAAGGGAGTAATATTTTTTCTATTTTCTGTTTTCAAGTTAATATGGTCTTCTTCTTGAAAATAATCCAAGTGCCCACACATCCGTGAACAGCAGTGTACATATGATTATAACTAAAGAGGTGTTAAGAATTTCCTTACGTTTCATTTTCAGGTGATTAACGCACCATTATAGCAATAAAAAATAAAATAAATGTCAAAATATATCACGTAACAAAAAATGCTCAGAGTCAAATTTGCCACATATTATATATTTATTTTTACAAATTACGTGAATCCTATTGTCGTGCGAAGATGTACTACTTAAAATTACGTAGTTGTAAACAAAACTGACACAATTCGCATGTATTCAAATTGCTTACTCGTCGTTACGCAACAGAAACACTTCTTGCTTACAATGTCAACCGAATACGGCTTACCAATAATGTATTACTATATTTGAACGATTTATTATCGCTTTGGAGTAATAACGCATACAATACGTACATATACTCGACTACCTGAACAGAAGGAAATGCTTGACGTTACATCACTTCGCCAAGATGTAGGTCAATTTCAAGTCCATAATTATACCGATATATCGACAGTCGAACCGATACCTCCAAGTCAAAAATTACTACTAACATTGATCTACAACACCGTAAAACCGCACAGCCGTGAAATTTTCGCTTTCACTCGTTACCAATAACGGTGATTCGAACGAACAAAGAAATTGCTCGATTGACTACGTCGAGAATAAATTAGCAACATTGGAGGCAATGAATCGTAGGTTGGTAGTGGTGGTCAAACTAGTTAATTGCTAACAGGATTCTAATACCTTTCCTGCTTAATCATAGTTTATTGAATTATTGCGTACGTCTTTTTTTTAGAACGAAAATGATTGCTTGATGACTTGATAAAATTGATTAATAAATAATATAAGTTTGTTAAACCTATAATGGATAAGTGGTTTCAAAACATTAGATTTAGTTGTAGAATTGGGGTCTACCCTCGATTTTCCAGTATATAATTAATTAAATATTAGAAAAATGAAGGAAGACTTCAATTCCTTAATTGGAACTAACGGGAGTCAATATACAGAGATTTTCGAAAAGATACACATGATCAGGCCAAGTATGTATCCTTAACATGTGCTATTATGTTAAGATGTACATGTTATGTTACGTACCACCATATTTTAGAAGTATGTACGTCTTACATACTGTCGGTAGACTTGCTGTTGAAGATAACAAGTATGTTAGGCGTAAGAAAGTTATCAGCCGATTAGTCTTGTACCTGCAATTAATTAGGACGTTGGAATAATTCACTCATTTGTTTATTCTCAAAAAATGGACGGATTAGTAAATTTATTTGTTTTAAATTAAAGTGGTGAAGTAAAGTAGAGGTTTGTTGTAAGTATATTTGCCCTACCGTTCATATTAGTTCGGACGAGAAAATAAATTAAAAAGCAATTCAT
This sequence comes from Trypoxylus dichotomus, assembly GCA_023509865.1. Taxonomy (NCBI): domain Eukaryota; kingdom Metazoa; phylum Arthropoda; class Insecta; order Coleoptera; family Scarabaeidae; genus Trypoxylus; species Trypoxylus dichotomus. Next base: position 8,563,024 of record CM042080.1, read on the forward strand.
TTCGGCGACGATTTCTGGTTCCCTCAGTCATATTTCAGATAACTTCGATTTTCCGCAAAAAACATTCGTCCAAATTTCGCTCGTGGTTCAAGACTCACATACAGAATACGATTCTAAAACCAAAATTGGCCCAAGAGAACTAAACTCGACGGTATTCGTTTCTGAAGACTCGAAAACATGTCAAAAGTGTAAAACTATTGCTAAATCCTCCTCTAATTTTAGAATATTAGGTATCTCACAATGATGGATAATTTTCCTACAATCTAATCATCAAGATCTTCAGTTGCATACGCATCTTGACATATTTTAAATGACTTCGATTTGCGCAATACATAATTAATTGCAATTGTGCTTTAATTGTTCTTTCAACATAGTCACGAAAAGATAGCATACAGTTTGTTAACGATGTCCGGCTTGGTAATGTATAATGCAAATACTTGCTTTAGAAGGAGACAAATGCTTGTTGGTCTAGTAAAATGAACGGTACATTACATAGAATAAAACAAACACCAATACCAAATATTAATTGTTTGTCATATCGTTTACCACGGTTTGCAGAACAGTGTTTTACACTGTTTCGGTGGCGTTCACACTTCCACCTGCTGGTATACTTCAAATAGTGTCACACCTTACATACATATGTAATTCTATCGCCTTCGTATCCTAAATCCGGTGTACTCCATTACGTCTTTTAGTTTGTTCGAAATACGTCGTTTCCGAAACGTACCTAAATGTGACATTTTCTAAGTATGTGTGTATTGGTAAGCACTCACAACGATCAGTCGAATAATATTAAACAAGCGTGCATTGATACGGGTATTCGATTCTCCGTACCGCTCGCTTCGCCTTTCCACGTTGTGTTCCGCACGGCACTGAAACTTGCCTCTCTTTGCCGAGACTAGTTATAATGGTTATATTTGGAAAAAATGCTATTATTAAACAGAAATAAAGCTTTACATCAAGAAAGTTACAGTCAAGCAGAAATCACAAGGCGTATTAGGTGTTCTCAGTGCGGTGTGCAAAAAATTCTTAAAATGATATAACAGAACAGGCGGCGTAGTCGATAAACTGAAGCCTGGATAACCGGAGAAATTTACCAGAGCGAATGCACACTTATTAAAAGTAACAGCTCTAAGAAACAGAAAAAAGTAAGTACGAAACTGGCGCGAAAGTTAGAAGCTACAGGCACATCAGTGCATGCTAGTGGGCGTGTTGCTTTCGGTAAACATTCTTTGCGACGAGGCAAGAAGGTGAAACGGTTCCAATATGCTAACGACCATCAAAATTGGATAGATGATGAGTTGAGACAAGTCTTATGGACTGAAGAGTCTAAATTTCAATTACTTCAGTCGAACAGGCGGCAGTATCTTCAACGAAATGTTTGACAAGCTCTTGCGGAATTATGTTTAGAAGCTACTGTCAAACATGTGGGTGGCCATGTTCAGGTTTGGGGCTGCATTTCATCGCAATTATTATTATTTTTTGTAACGTTTATTGTTCAAATTACGTTAACAGACAACCACTTATACGCATTAACAATTTTCTTAAAGGATCGGGTACATAATTTTGTTGTTTGCTGGATTTTTTACTGTAATGTCATCATTGATACGGGTACTCGATTCTCCGTGTCATCTGCTTCACCCCTCCACGTTGTTCTCCACACTGCACTGAAACTTACCCGTCTTTGCCGAGACTTGTCATTAATTAAGTCAGCTGTTTTCGGAATTGGACCGTGTCATGATGAGGTATAAGAGGAGAAAATTATGTAAAAGTGAAAGGAGAAGCCAGAATATAAAAGGAAAGGAAGAGAAAAGGAAAAAGTGAAAAGGGGGAAAAAAGGAAAATAAGAGAGAGAAAAAAGAGAGAAGGAGGCTTCTTCAGGAGAAAAGCAGTGGGACTCAAAGTGACACGGTAATTCGACGTGTAAACGACGCTAGAGGCGAAAATCTTCAAACATGTACCGGAGAGTACCGGAAACAGTTTGTTTATAACTGGACTCTTACCTACGTATTCATTACAGCGTCATTTATCTATATTTCCTGTACTGTACGTTGTATTTGAATTCTGTAAATTACGTTTGAAAAAGGATGTTGGAAAGTTTGGAATAGTAACACAAGTGTTACGTTCTCCTGGTTTGAAGAACAACGCCGCTGTAGCCTGCTCGTAATTTCCTAAATTACTTGACCAATACTTACTTGTAGAGTATGTTCGCTTATTTACTAGAGGAAAGGTTGTACAGTGAAACTCAATGCGCATGCGCAAAAAAATATATTTAAAAATGAAATGGTTACACGGTTTCCACTCTTGCCTATGTACATGTACGATGTACGTAAGATATATAGATTTGCAATAATTGCAGTTATTCGAGCTCTCTTATACATGTAATGTACATTAGCATTTGTATATGTATTTTCATTGGTAGCAACATAAAGTAATGCCTCAGCATGTACGTTGCAACGCTATGTCTTAATTCTGTTTAAAAGGTTAAACTCTTATATGCTTCCGCTGAAGCTTTGTCAGAGGCATGTAGTAATGCCTCTATCTGTTTGCATGCACCACTACCTTTTATAGGGAAGCCAACCCTATTTATTTCTTAAATTTATAAGCGCACCTCGGTGCTATGCTTATTTATATGTCCCTTTCCGGGAGCCTAATATACTTTCCTTGTTTGAAATTTGCCTAAGGGACTTGGCCCTGTATTATTGGCATGTATTTGTACTTGACCAAATACGTTTGTTATATTCACATTTACAGGGGAACCCACCCTATCTCTTAGAGCTTGAACGCCTGGTCGAGGGCGACAGTAGCGATAATAGCCGATCTCAATACAAAAGTAATGTCACAGCTACCCAGGCGTTCTCGTTTGAAATATTACGCTATGTGCAATCTTTAGCTCTATACTACTGCGCCCCCAAAGAAGGGAAAACTCCAGTAACCAGTAAATGTGCGAACTGCGCACCGACAAGAAAAACGGAGCGATGATGCCGACATTACATAAGAAAACTGGTCCGTGACACTCGTCCGCTACGACGAGCAACTAAATGAAAAATTTCTAAGTCCCGATACGACAAGGACCGAACAAACGCACAAAAGACAACGGGCGCTGCGGCCGCAACGACCGTCAGCAAGAAGCGGAGTGATCGTACTTGTAGAGGAGGTCTATACATGCGCGCCGACAATCTCACCAAAATAATTTCCGACATAAACTTAACTGAAGACTAAAAATATGTATAGACGACAATGGACACAGTAGCCTCGACGTACGATGATAGAAAATCGAGAATTTATACTTATTAAAAAAAATCTATACATGTGGTCCGACGACGTTACCAAATGACTCCCGCCAGAAATAAATGTATAGACAACGTCCTCGACGATTCCCGCCAAACTAGAAAAACTTAGTAATCTCTAATAATCTTACGACGACGTTACTGTACACGTTACGACGAGGCACGAAAGGTGACCGAGAGTGCACGATCGCTAATACCTCGACTGTCGCGCGGGAGACGACTGCCTATGCTTGTGTACCTTAAATTTCAAGAAAACTCCCATTACATATCCGACGACGTTGCAGTGAATGATTTCTAATTAGGCAGTTTTAGCTAGCGTAATGCGAATGGCTGACTTGCATACATATACAATGCGTAATGTACATACATATTAAAATAAAATTGGATATAAGAGAGCAAAATAAATAAATATAAGAATGAAAATAAATAAATATAAAAATGAAAGTAAAATAATATTCTAAATGAAAATAATAATGCAAAGAAGATAAAATACATAATAGTAAAAAATTTATAAAATACAAAAAACAATGTTAAGTCCTTAACAACCAGAGAGAGCTCAAAATTTAATGTGACCTGTGCCATATCGTTGACATAGGTTCACATACTTACTTTTCTTTTTTAATGAAAATACGATTACTTATTTAACAATACAGCAAAATTGGCTTGTTCCATAAGTGAAGACTACATTTTCCAGCAAGACGGAGCTTTCGCTTCATCGGCACCTGAATATTCAACGTTTTCAGAATGAATTTTCATCCCAGCGATAAATATATTGCAAGTGGAATGAAAATGTGGCACTTCAGTTCTGGTCACCGAGGTCTCCCTACCTCAAACCCTGAGATTTCTCCCTGTTGGGATTCGTCAAAGATGATGTTTAAGTACCACTTCCCCCGCAATGTCGAGTGACCATAGAAACTGTATCAAAACTGCGACTAACTCAGCAACGCCACACACTCTTCATCGAGTGTGGGGTGAATTCAGCTATATACAATGATGCTGAGTTCTTTGCTCGTAACACGCTAATGATTTAATTGATGAATGTATGATGCCATTATTCAAATATATTTACCCATTGTTCAGAGCGATTTTAAGTCACTTATATACTGTTTCTTACCTTTGAACGTCCAACAATTAAATCTCGAATGGTAGCATTTTTCTTACGCACACGGTATAGCTTGATTATTTGCACATAAATCATGTAAGAAAAAAAAATGGGAAATCCAGCCACTTATATACAACTTTCAGTGTTTATAATAGCGTTTATATTCATACATTATTTATAAATATACGTAAGTATATGCTCTTATACAATGTGGTATGCATATATGTAATTTGCGTGTTCGTTAATGGTAACCAATATCTAAGAAGAGAACTCTAATAAGAGTTACGTAGATGTGGGGAAGCAGAACACTTGTACACAAGACCTTCGATCGTCAGTTAAACCTGTTGTTTGTTTGTTTATAAATATGTACGCGAGAGACATTCGTTCCTCATAATTTTATCTCGCGCTAACCTTGAACCGAATCAGGTGTTACTTCTTTAGGAACGCGCGGTGCCTTTGGTTGTTCAGCGAGCGATTGCTCAATCGGTCGTTTGTATGTGTGCGTGTTTCATATAGTAGCAGAAAAAAACAGCATATCGCGTCATATCGCTGTCCACTATTAGTAGTAAACGCGGTTAATGAAAATTTTCCACTAAGTTTCGAGAAGACAATATGTCTAGTACAGTGGTTGTAGCAGGTTTTTTGTATTGTTTTTTGGGTTTAAAGTTTTGATAGCCTTGCCTATTCCTTGTTTGGCGAAAGATTTTCTGCATTATTTTCTTTTGAATATCACTACGATTTCTTCTATCATGTTTTGACTATTCTCGCTAACAGATCATATAATATATATATATATATATATACATATATATATATATATATATATACATATATATATATATATATATAAATATTATACAGTATTACATATTCAGAGATTAAATTTTTTCCAAATTTTACGTAAAGAAACACATTGAAACGTAAATTAATATTAGAATGAACACCTCAGTTCCTATAATGTGGGCAGTGACTCATACTTCAAGATATGGCCGTTGCGGGGAACAAAATTCCAAATTGAACGATACAAATTTAGCATTATAGAATTCATTTGTTTATTTATTTCTTTGAGTTAGCGGCATAAGTGAGAACTAAACGAAAATAAAATATCCTACTGCATTTCTTTGCAATTATATTATTACATTACATAATTACATAATTTTCACATAAGTCAACTACAGAAACTATTATAATGAAAAGGCTCCTAACCACAAATTTAAGTCAAACAGTTTACTAATAGTTTAATTATGTAAGCATCAATTGAAACAAGATAATCAATTTAAAAAAATCAACAAATTAAGGGAAGAACGGTTTACAGAAGCAGCACTCTTTGTTTTTTTATTTTGTAATTGGAAAAATCGTCAAAATAACATTATTTTAGATAACTGGCAATATAGACTTTTACATTATAGATTAAGCATTCTTTTCCATTTTAATTACAGAGTAAATTCGATTTTGTTATGTTTGTTAAATCTTGCCACGCTTCTTCAACTGTATGCCCTTCATTTAACCAAGTTTCATCGGCATAATACATTTTTCGAGCTTGTCCCCGATATTCCTCAATACTTGTCAAAAAATTTCTTCGCTATAAAATTATTTTTTCCTTTTCAATGACGTCGCTGGATCTAATTCCTGGTAGATACCTGAAATTTACCACTCGCAATGCGCGTAATAAAATATGCCTCGATATTTTCTATCGTCACGCACGAATAGCCAGGAAAAAAATTATTTATAAACCAGAAGGATAAAAGTGTTATAGTTTGTATTACAGGAGCAAAATAAAGATTTCGACTTCTGCGAAACTGTTTTATTCTCCTATGAGAGTAAATTTAATCTTTTTGGGTCAGATGGAAAGCGTAATGTGCGGAGGGAAAAGAATAAAGAATTAACCGCAACATTTAAAACCAACAGTTAAATATGGAGGCGGGCATGTAATGGTCCCTAGACCAACTGTATTTTTTGATAGGTTTACGTACTTAAATATCCTTAAACAGAATTTAGCGCCTAGTGCCATGATACTTGACATATAAGATGGAATGGTTATTATATAACGCCGCAGTACGCTGAAAACTCCAGCTCATTCACCTGACATAAACTTTGAGAATGGAACAGTATTTTTCCACATTATACTCATAAGTTAGTAGAATCTGTTCCAAATAAATTATAATCAATTATAAAATCTAAAGGACACTCAAACTAAATATTGTTTCTTTTTTAACTTTCAAAAATAATTGATTCATTATTGTGGTAACTGCACCATTTTCATTGTGATGTTAAATATGTAACCGCTCTAATGTTATCTGATTAGAATTCATAATACCTGTTCGAATTAGTTTTGTTTTATTTTTGTAATGTATTTCATGAGTAGTAGATATAATATATTTAGTTAAATACCCGTAACTTTTCCCAAATAATTATTATAACATTTTCAGCTTAGCATCAAATTATTCACCACTCATTTTCACAGAGAGTCGCTGAACATAATAACATGCTGTTGGCTGCGGTATATATTCACTGAAACATTTCAGAAATTTACGCTTCCACCTTTATAGATGTAGTAGTATAGATAATTTCAACTAAAAATGCTGTTCATTTTACTTTTTAAATACTATTGGGTTTCATTTCAATATGTTTTGTTTTATTCATTCCTTAATTTGTCTAACTCTTCCTGTTCTATTAATAGCCTAGCTACAATTTCCGATCTAAACAATTAAGTAACAAACTTGGCAGACTTTCGTTCCATTTCCAGAACCATACTTGTTACGGAAATGCAACATCTACGGGGAAGTCTGCTCGGACGAAAATAGCTTACGTATGCGTCAATTCGACGAAGCAAAAAGCGGGCTACATTCTAAAGCTTCTCGGTACAGAATCTAATCAATTGAACGACATGTACATCCGATCCGTGTCCTTCGACTGTCGTCGTTGCGCCTTTGACGTAAAGGCCAACCGGCTGAAACGAGAATACTAATATCCGCCGATAGTTTGCGCCCCGATCCTGAAATGCCGCGCGAACGGACAAGTAGCCGATTGTGGAGATTTTACACGAAGGAAGAAAACGAGTCCTTCGTCGACTGAAACCGGAAGGAGACGCGACAGCCGGCAATCAGACGGTTATGCGCTCGAAGCCTTAGAAAAATCTATTATTTGCGTATCTCGTAACCCAAGCAGGGAGTGTTCCAACAATGGATACAATGCATTTATTGGAATATCTGCATACAATGCCGCCTCCCCGTAAGATGTATGGTATAGGAGGGCCGGCAAATCGGGTCGATAAATACAGGGTTTTGATTTGAGATAAAGTGGACACGCAATGAAAATTGTTCGGAGTTTATGTTTGACCATACTTCAATTTCAATCGCAATGAATTGCTAATAGCAGATATTCTGATATACCACAGCATCTTACGATCGAAATTATATGAAGTTGTTTTTATTTCGTAATTAGTACCTTTCTGTACCACCTTTTTTTTTTTTTTCATGGGCGGGCTTTAACCCCAAAGAGCAAACTCGGCCAGTACCTCGCCTATTGTGCACCCATGTGATTTTAGCTCACTGGACCGGGTTGTACTTCAGCAACAAAGTCCATAATCCGCTCAAGTGGTAATTTTCCTAACTTGGGTCCGTCAAGCTGAGCATCCCCAAGGTGAACCTGTCTTTCCCTGCAGACTGCAGGGCAGTCGACAAGAAGGTGCACAGGAGTTTCCTCTGCTCTCTCACACTTTCTACATGAAGGAGAGTTTACTAGACCCATATGCATGTATTTATTCAGTACGCAGTGTCCAGTTAAGATCGCTGTGAATGCTCTCAGTTTGGTCTTGCTCATTAGGACTGCCTTACACAGTCTTCCCTCACCTGGATAAATCCCGACAGATTTACAGTGTCTTAAACCGTCATGATTGGCGGCCAGCTCGGATCTAACGTAGGTCTTAATACTGCCATAGGTACTCCCACACGTCGGTTCAGGACCTGAGAATGGTCGTCCACTGTCATCTTTTGCTAGCAAATCAGCTATTTCTTTCCCTTTGATCCCCGAGTGGCTTGGCACGCATCTCAGCGTAACGCTGCATTGTTCCGCCAGTTGTTGCAGCCTTCTATGGCACCCCAACACCACTTCGGAGTCAAACTTGACAGCTTGTAACGCTCTAAGAGCGGCTGGGCTGTCCGACACGATTTCCACCGCTTCCTGGTCATGTGCGTAGTTCAGAGAGTTCTCTGCACATGTCTGGATGGCAATTACTTCTGTTTGAAATATGGAGCAGGAGATCCCTAGACTGATAGTCTCGCCATCCGGTTCTCCCTCTTTCCAAATTCCAATACCTGTGCCATTCGAGGTTTTCGAGGCGTCCGCAAACCAGCGGGAAATCCCCCGCCTCAATTTGCTTGGACATGCCTTTATTGCTTCGCCGTTGGGAATTATTACATTGTATCCCCCAGCAAAGCCATACGCACGCCGAATTTTGTCGGTCCTCATTGGTAGCGGTGCTGTCTGTTCGATGTAGTTGAAGATGCTGGTGTGGTCTCCGAACTTGCCAGAGAATACCTTGCACCCATTACATTTGACTCTGTAGGCTGCTAGGGTTGCTTCCGACCTCAGCACCAGCTGCAGTGGCGGAAGCCTATTCTGTACCACCTACTTAAATGTATATGACTACTTCCGGCATTCCGCAGAGCAGTAATCTTGGCCAATTAATTCTCTTGGTCTTCATTAATGGCTTGCGCTCGGAACTTGGTTGTAATAAATTACTGTTTGAGGATGATTTAAAGTGGCATACTAAAATTTTATCCGGCAGTAAACGTTTTCGGTGGCTAGAAAAGCTTCAAAACCGCCCTTAAAAGAGACAGATAAACGGACAAGACTAAAATTTGAGTGCAAGATCATGAGTGGGACAACGTCATATTTTATGACGAACAGAAATTTAACTTGGACGGGCCTGATGATTTCAAATATTATTGGCACGATTTGCGCAAGAGGACTGAAGGCGTGATAATCCGAAATTTTGGTGGCGGTCGTGTAATAGTTTTTGGCGACTTTTATCTATAACAATAAAACCACTATATATTTTATTTCTACGCGAAAGAATTCTAATTCTTATATATACAACTTGATGAATTATAAATCTGATAGACTTTGGTGAATAATTATCGACGCAAGATAGGATATTTCAGCAAGACCTTGTAGTTAACCATAATTCCAGACAAACAAAGAAGTGGTTTCATCAAGGATATCAATTTATTCGCTCATCCAATCTAAACCTGGTAGAAAATCTTTGGAGAAAATTGGCAGGAGAAGTATATCCCAATAACAAACACTACGATAGTGTCAAAGAACCAAAATCTGCGAGAATGAGGTGTTGGAATGATATTCCTGTTTCAACATTGAGCAAGTTGGTAGACGGTATGAAGATTCGGATATCTGAAGTTATTTTGAGTAGAGAACTTAACACTCACTACTAAGAATTATAAATTTTTATTTATTAATTTTGTGTTAATGAATCTACAGAATATTATTGTAAATATTCTCCGTATAAAGCACTTTTTTAATGTTATTTTCTCTTGCATTTGTGTTTCTTTGTAGTTCAGCATTAATTTCGATACATAATTTACCAAAGACATTAAGAAAATCAAATATTCTGTTCAAAAGTTTATATGGAACTATAAAATTCCTTTGATCTCTGCTACAACCTTTAGTGACTATCTATCTCCATTTGAGCGTAAAATTTTGATCTATGGGTGAAATGTTTTTATTATATTATTTATGTTATCTTTTCTATATTGTTTTGTGTGCTTTTTAAGTAAAATATAAATTATTTTTTGTTTCATAAAAGATTTTTATGGTTTCCGGGAGGATTCGAACCCACTGTTTTTGTTCCCTAGAGAGGCGTGTATCCAAGTACGCCACGGAGACCGTAGGAGTGAATTACTTTTCATATCTATACGTACATATTTCGTAATATCCGAGCATACGCAATATTAATATTGCTAAGTTTGTAATTAATTAAATTGATAATAGTAATAATAATAATGCTTATTACCCAACAGATCAAATCTAATTACAGGGCAAAATAACGTAAAGACATAAACAATATAGTGAACGAAATAAGTAAAATTATAAAATGCAAATAAAACGCTGCAATAAACGAGTACGCAAATTAAAACAATTTGCAAACAAACATATGTAATATAGAGAAACATCATTTCGAAATTCAGAATGTAATTCATTCGCGTTAGTACACATATGTGACAAACGTGTCTTGCATAGTACATTAGAATGTGCTCTAGGCATATAGTACGTGTCGGAAGATCTAGCATTATATTTGGACACAATAAAGTTAATCTGACGGAGTAGGGAGGTGAAGTAATACGGTTCCTAATTAAATTTATTAAATATTTTCTGCTGGCATTGACTCAACGAGATATAGTTATGTTTACGAAGTAATCCATTATAATCAGTGCCATGTTGTGGATAAGCGCCGTCCTTTTTAAAGGATAAAAACGTTAAAAACCTTTTTTAGACACGCTCAAGAAGCAGCTGTTGGTAAATATCGTGATAGTAGTATCCCAAAGACGTAAATTCCAACTTACATCGACGCACTCAAACCATGAGAGGCTCTGCATTATCTTATTAGGAAACCTAGAGATTTATAAGCGAGAGAACATATATCCGAAATCGTACACACCAAGATCTTTAAATTGCACCATTCTCGGAATGGCGTAATCAGAAACTGAATATCGAAATGTAATAAGATTGAGACGTTTAGAGAAAGAAAGCACTGCACATTTCCCTATATTTGAATGAACACGATTGTTGCCTCACCAGTCATTGATCATACCAAGACATTTCTGCAAAATGAAGCAATCAGCTGTAGATGAGATATTAGTGAATATTTTTAGGTCGCCAGCATATGCCAGAAGTTTACAGTCAAGGAGCTGTAAAAGGTCCTTGATGTAGACGTTGAAGAGCACAGGACGTAAATTTGATCCTTGTGGTATACCATTAGAGGCAGTGAAGTAGTTTGAGAGGTATCCATTATCCTCTTCTTCTTTTCTTGTAATTTCTAATGTTGAAATTTAATGAAAATGACAACTTTCTCTCTGGAGTTGTCTAAAAAACTATAGGTTCGAGGCCAACCGGAAACCATTAAAAAATATTTTTATTAAATTTTAGCGTTGGAAATTAGAAGAAAAGTAATAATTTATAATTAAGAAAGTCAGCGTAAGTTTCATACCAATTTAATTAAACAATTGGGGAACCGTGGTGGTTGCGTTATTCAAAACAACGACAGACGTATTTAATGAACTGTATTAAACTTTAATTTCGACAGCGGTTTTCGTTAGTAGCACGTGTATATGATTCTTGTAATGCTACGCTAGGTGTCCTCGCACGTCGCGCGCCAATATTTGAATTTGACCGCTAAACGTTCGAAACCTACCAACAATAATGCAAGTCGTGATAAGTTAACTTCGCTACAAGACGAAATTAACATGTAGTCATGAATTAGTACAATATATAATATTTAATCCTAATGCCAGTGCTTAGTATTGGCAATGCTTAAAAATAAAATTTTGTATAAGTTCATTATGAACGCAAGAGTTCACAAATTAATTTCGAAGACACCTATACTGTATCAAGACGAGATTACAAGAAGACGAAAATAGAAGTACGAGAGAAGAAAAAGCACCATGGCTACGGGGTATTTCCTTCACTCCGTCTTTCAGCGCTAGGTGAAATTTAATTTACCGGTGTTCTAGCACCTAGCTCCGTATAGTTCGCCTAACAACCATTTAGCTGACAGAAAGGTTTACGAAAACTTCACTAAATCTTAGAATAATCAAAATCTCATTAAACATAAACAAAAGCCTTCCGGGTATTCTGCGAGAGAGCGCAAAAACTTCCCAACCTTCCGTCGATCCTTCGTTAAAGCGACGCGGAACCTTCGAGCTCGTCGAAACTTACAGGAGGCGTACGCGTAGATTTTGTGCGAGTATAGAACGTACTTTCGGACGTGCTCCAATTACCACTTCCCTTTCCCCCACCCGCATTATTCCCCTCGACAATAATTACAGCACTAAATCGAATAAAAAAATTCTTAACCAATCCGTAATTTTAATAAAAATGCAAATGGTATTAAATAAAGCCCAACAAAACCAATTAGTATGTAGATAGAGCTTATTACTTTTTATTGCGCCAGACCGAAGAGCTTTGTTTCGGAAAAGGACGTCGCAGAGCAGCGCCACCGCACCAGCGTGCGCTCTAAACTCGAATGCCGGCTTTTATATTTTCCGAATAGACCAGGTAATCCAATATTAATAGCGAGCTCGACTTGTTTACGTTGCAACAATAGTGCGAGATAGCATGGACGATTACAAAAGGTTTAAATACGCGATAGTAATACTATTGGAGCAATTTAACGCCGATTTTATCTTTTTAAATGCGTCATAAATAATTCGAAATAATAAAATTTACTCTATATTTCTCCAAATTATTTATATTATATTAATTTAGATGTACATGTCGTATGCTAAGAATACATCGTTAGCATATATATAGTCCAACCTGGATAAATAAGTATTCAAGGGGCCGGGAATATTTTTTCGGTTATAGAGGTCTCTTATTTCGCCGGTTTCTCATTTATAAAGGTTCGGATGCGGCTTCTCGAACTTGTAGAAGTTCTCACTAGTATAGGTCCAGCATTTACTGCACCACTTACAGTGATACAAAAGGATATAAGAAACAGGTTAAGGATTGTACGGAAAATCACGAAATATGCACATAATAAGGTATTACTTAACAATTTTTATTATATAACAATGTTACAATTACATAACGAAATCCGTCAGTTAGTTTTGCTTTTCAGTTTTGGTATTTTGAACACATTTTTCAGGTTCATAGATCTTATAAAAATTGATTGATCACTATCTGTTGAAAATTTAAAAAAACTTACAGACCGTCTCTAGGGCGTTTATAGCTCCTTGCTCCTTTGGAAAAAGTCTTTCTTGTATACGTAAGCTAGCGCTTGCCTGATCGGCTTCGTCTTCGCTGTCATTTCTGTTCATGGATGTAGTTGCATAATCCTGAACAATGTCCTCATACGTGTGTTTTCCTGCATCCGCCACATCGTTATCAACTCATTTGAACTTACAATTAGTTTCTTCCTTGCCAGACTCAACTTCAAAGTCATTTACCAGATGCATGCATAAGTATTTTTCGGTTGAGCTAAGAGATGGCGCCAGCGAAAAGTACGCAGCGTATTAATTTGACACATACGTCATTTTGTTCGTCTCACAATTAAACTACACAAACACACCGCCAAAAACTAGCGCATTTCCTTTATCGTTCAGTAATCATGTCGAGTTTTGTGCCTGAGAAAAACATTTGAAGTATGCATTACTTTTCTTATTTAATCAAAAGAAAAATGCTGTTGAAACACCAAGACCAAATCGCTTCGGTAAGGGAACCATGCTCTGTATCTGATAGGACCAGGGCGGTACTGTGTATTAGCCCTGCGAAACCGCTAATACACACTGCTAGCCATGATTAATTTAAACCATGCATTAATCATGGCGTCTCGCAGCAAAATCAGTGAAAGACACCTTGAAATCGCTTGGATGGGACTTCCTTCTGCTCCCGCCGTATTCCCCAGACCTCGCGCCATCTAACTAACACCTCTTCGCATCAATTGGGCACGTGCCCGCAGAGCAAATTTCGAGGAAGTTGGAAAATGGCTCGACGAATGGTTTGCCGCAAAAGGCAAGCAGTTTTTCTTGCATGGTATCCATAAATATTATCTGAAAGACGGGTGAAATGTATAGTAGTCAATGGCCAATGTTTTGCATAAAGAAATTCCCTTGGAAATTACATGTTTATTTTTAGCAAAATACCGGAAAATACTTATGCATACACTTGGTAACTTTAGCCCGAAGTCAAAATCCAGCTTTCTTGATGCAGTTTTTAACAGTAACATCACTTATTGTATATCACAGCCTTCTTCTGAATTTTATGGCACGTTTATTACTGGCTTAGTGTACTTATCCATGCATGTCAGAATATGTTTAACGACTTCTCTGCTATAATAGCGTTTAAAAACGGCTCTAATTTAGTGGTAGTACTGACAGACAAAAAGGTGACACGTTTGCAAGTGTTGTGAGTCCACGTGGGCAGGGCAGTTGTCAGTAAAGAGGAGGATTTTTCTTCCTTTGTTCTTCAATTGCGTATCAATTTTTTTGTGCCTTAAATATTTCCATTGTCTCTCATGCCTTCCTGTTATTCTTGTAGTTAGCTGGTAGAGTCTTTACACTTGCGAACAATATTACGTATGTGAAATACACTTTACACAAACTTAACTTTGAAGCATCTAGGTCGTTTTGATTTACCAATGACGAGACCTATCTAGAGGGCACTTATAAAGCCGCGTTGTAAGTGTCATCTGGATCATCAACCTTCTAAAAGAGTCGGCAGATTTTCGGTCCTCTGATCACAACACCTAGTACCACAGATCTGCTTTTTTAGACGCTTTCTTAAAAGCAATATCATCGCTTTTTAAAGCCCTGTAACCAATCATTGCTAGCTGAAAACTTCTGTATTTCCAGTTTTGTGGTAAACTTTCTCTGGCTTTCTGCTTCAACAACAGCCCATACCCACCCATATGGGTAACTCACAACTACTTTCGCTGCCATTTTAGAAGTAAAATCTTTGGTCAGTTTCTATTGAAATGTATGAAAAAGAACTGATTCAAATCATATTTAACATTTGTTGTTTAACTACAATCTATCAATTAAACTGCTTCGTGGAAGGAGGCTGAAAAGTCCTTGAAAAAAATTCCACGCATTTTATAGGATTTATTTTTAGAACTTTCTTTTAAAAATTACTGTGACTACTTCCTATCTTTATTAAATTTCTCAAAGCCAAAGGGAATAGTTCCATATGTGCAAGCGGAATTAACACCTTGATTACTGCAGACACCTGACGCTAATCACTTACATTACCTTTGCAAACATCTGAAAAGCATCCTAATGGATGCTGAAAAGTTTCGCACTCTAGAGGCGACGAATTCATTATTAATAAGATTTCGGCTACAGACTGCATTTGCTCGTGTAAGCCATGCGCGTTTCAGGGAATTATGAAGTAAGTGTGGTCTTTTGCAGCGACCTAAATAATGGAAGCTTTAAAATGATATATTTAAAAGTCGGAATTGAACGATTACCAGAGGCAGTTTGGATTTGTTGATTGCATTTACGTGTATGTACTTTGGAGAGGACGTAAATGCATTTAATGCCAATGTTAAGCGTTTTCAAAATCTAAAATAGCTATTTGCGTGTGTACTAAGTAGATAATGGAAAGGAATTGATTCAATTAAGGTAATATACTAAATTGAAAATGTGGACAAATGGTATTGCAATTAGTAAATACCATCTGCGAATGCGCAGGTAAATGTCAGAATAAATTTATAACATCGGTTGTGCGCTAACTATATTCTGTTCTTTATATGGCAGCAGTAATATAGAAAGCAACAAATACATAAGGCTAATTAATTTTAAAAGAGAACATTTGAAAGGTACAATTAAAGTTTCTAACAAAATTATTTAGTTGTAATTATGTATTTAATTTGTGAAGTCGTCAATAACGAAAGCTTGTTTTATTGTTTTAAGTAATGCAGTTATGTTTCGTTATATATTGTACATATATAGGCTGTCACAAAGATTATAGAGACTATATTTGTGTTGTAGATTATATTAAAATATAAGCACTTTATAGTAGTGTTCAACTTTTAACGCTATTAGTGTGACCCCTTTCAAAATAAATATTTTAGAATTAAATAGCATCAAAAGCTTTTAGCGAGTGATATGCAACCAAACCTTGTCTAAGTAATAATCGAAGATTCGCTTCTTAATGGACGAAACTGTAATTAAAGGGGCCAACGTCACTATATTTGAATTCAATCTAAATAGTGCTACCAATCATATTTCACATGGAATATCCGATCACAATAATAATAACAATAATTATTACCCAGCAGGTCTAAATTTAATTAGAGAACATTTTTAAAGTTTTGCAGTTTATTCGTTCAGGTTCGAATCCGTAGGGTGTCCACCACTTTCTCTTTTTCTTTTGTTTTCTATTTTCAGCTTTCTTATCCTTACCTCAAATTTTCTGCCGCCTTTAGTTTTCTTTATAACTTGCAGTTATTACAAAAAATGGCATAGTGTTAATTCTAATAAAGGTTTAATATCTAATAATTTTTACCATAATCATATTAGGACGTCGTTTTTTATAGGTGCATAATATTGATAGTAGTAAAAACGATTGGTCTCACAATTAATAATGGTTATTATATAAGATTACAATTGTGATTATATTTCAGTGTTTTTAACGAAATAATTTATAATTTAATCATTTCAGAAGTCTTAGTGAAGGAGGAATGGTTCGATGATGCGAACGATGATATATTACAAATATTGGTCTGTATAATTGTTGTTTGGCGCGTTAAGAATATCTACCGGAAGTTAAGTTGGATCACCTCTGGAATTCCACGAAATTCTAAATTATTTCGTTAAAGATATTCAAATGCATTCACAATCACATCACAGTTTGTCAATAAAGATTATTAATTATCATGTCTATTGTTTTTATTGTTATCAATATTGCGTAAGGGAATCTAAAAAAAAATTCATCATAAGATGATGGTAAAAAGGTTTGTTAAAGGTTTATTATTATTAATATTATAGTAATAATAAAGGTGGTGAGTAATTTGAGGTTATAATACAAAATTTAAAATAAAAAACAAAAAAGGCAAGGTGATATAATTCAAGGATTCGAATATCAATCAATAAACCATAGAATTTGAAAATCAAAGAGCTACGATACTTCGCCACTCTCATATTACGGCCAAATTAGTAACTACAAAATATTGACAGCGTAATTGAGGTTAAGAATGCGAAGCTAAAAAGTGCGAATCTCATTAAAAAGGTGTGATTTGCGGAGCAAAATATTGTCATATTTCGCTTATTTAGAGTGATACGTGAGTCATAACCACAACGGTGATTGACAATGAGAGTCCATGTCTTCTCGAAATGCTGTGTTCGGAATAAATCATTGGTTAATGTCGTGTGGAGTTTATTGTGATACTTGTGAATGATATGTGATTCTTTGTGAATTTTCAGCGAAATCTGATAGCATATTCCGATTCTGCTATTTAGCCGAATAATGCCGCAATTATGAACGTCAAACAATGTAAAGTTTCTTTTTCGAAGAGAGATTCTCAATACTGCAGATACAGACGATTATGGTTTAGTTTAACATAATTCTAACTACCCGAACTGCCAAAGCTTTCGTCCTTAGCAGGCCGTGTTTGACAAACAAAGAAAGTCTATGTTGTAGTACGCGTGCAGTGTATTTACCATGTTTAAGGCTATGCAGGTTGTGTTTGCGACGTGAAATTTCGTATTTACTAATTTGAATTGAAACTTTCTGTACGGTCCAAAATTCATTCTGAAGTTTTGACAGTATTCATTATTAAAATTGTGCAATGTGAATATAAATTTACACGCAAATTTCGATTGACTTGAATGCGAGTTCCAATTAAACTCATGTATATAGTTAAATTAGAGAAATGTGGAATTTGATCGTTTGGGAAACTAATTTTAGAATACTCGCGGATAAACTCAAGGTTAGTAAACAATTTTATTTTGACCTAATTGAAATTTTAGACGAAAATTTATAAAAGATGATGTGAATTTATGGTTTGTTGATATGCATTCCTACGTTTTGACATTTATAAATAGCATTTCTATACAACCGCCTTAATAGGTTTTGCTTTCATATAAATAATTATTCCGTAACACTTTTTCACGGCGCGGTTTAAGTTTGCGATATATCTGTAAATGTATCCGCATCGTACATAATCATTATATTAAATTGACATGTTTCTTTGTACGTAGCATATTGCGGAAAGTGTTGCTCGCGTTATTGCTTTGTTATGTTTTCTCCACAAGTGCATTAAATAAATCGTAAATACAACTTCACCGTATGTGCACATCCACTCTAGCTCAACCGTCTTGAATATGTATCACGTGTAAACTGGTATACTTGAAGACAGTTTCTTTTTATTTTTATGATTCCGCAACTATACGACTATAACACCAAATTGCTAGGTAGATGGCTGTATATAATACATTCTTTATCTTGGAATTTTTAAAAATATTCCATTTGCTGCGTACAGGGTGAAATAAGTATAGAATGAAAGATATGGTTATAGCCTGTGTCATGCAGGTTCCGAAGTATTAAGTCGAATATTTTTTAGGTTTTTTTTTCTAAAACGTCTGAATGATTACACCTTTTTATTCAATAGAGGATTTTAAATACAAATACAGGTGGTTGCTACTATATAATAGACATTTAACCGTTGTTTTTCCTTAGAGAAATTAAGAAAGCTGTATCCTTTTTAGCAGGTTGTATTGTGACCTTCCAACTGCCACTTTATAGTTTTGTTATCTACTACAACTAAATACACATACAATATAACTAGAGATCAGTAGTCAGAGAAACATTACTGCAACGCCAGGTGCGGATTGAGGACATCTATCTAATCTCAATTTGACATTTTTTACACGCGAATCAAACACGTACATGTATAGAAACAAATTCTTACCAAGTAAGAGTAAATATTGTAGAACGACCATTTAACTACTCACATACTTAAAGTACATCAAGGTTTTTGGTTTTTAAACAAGTCAACAATTCGGCATACAGTACTAAATCCAGGCTTGTTATTTAGAAGTGCTTCAAATTTTTGTTTCACATTATCAGCAGCATCCCCAGATAATTCGGAAAGGAATTGACGAAGATTGTATACGATATTCATTGCGTTAGTTATAGAATATTGTGAAAAGGTTGGAGTAACTTTCAGATGGCGTATGACTAAAGGTGGAATAATGTCCTTGAATATTGGCTAAATCTGCCCGAATGGTAGAGTCTATAAATGCTTATTAAGCTTCAACAATAGAAACCGCATCATTTGGATCTAGTAGCTCTACTGTAAGTTTTAACGTCGTCAAAATAAATGTAATAATAGGGTGCTGCTTCTATCCATGTGCCTTAGCGTGTGACAACAGATTCTGCTGGTAATGGCACATGGGAAAATTTTTCACTAAATAAATTCTTGCCTGTAAGTGCCTTCACAGAACTTCCTTGACAGAAGATAATCAATTTATAATTTGTAATATGAATACAATTAATTGCTGCTACTCAGAGCGCTTACGATTTAACTAAAATCTTATCGGCGCAAAAGTCCACCCTTCAACGTCATTCGTCACGATAGATAAAACTGCTTTTATACATATAGCTCGCTAAATGTTGTTGTTCCTCTCAAGGTCAGTTGTGCGGTGGATAGACTGTACGTAGGAAGGGAGAGTTAATTTCTTTAGCAACTGTCATAGTGTTCGCAACAACGCTACAGTCTAAGGCAAAAGCAGTAGTGTAAAGTTTCGTGTATTTTACTATGGAATTCAAAAGTAAAATAAAAAATAAACTGGGGTGATGATAGTCTTTTGTCCTTTTGATCTCCAACGAAGATAAGAACCAGAAACAAAGACATCTTCTCCACCAACGTGGACAATAATTAAACGACCCCACTTTAGTTGTTGGTTTAAGCAAACCTTCATAAGAATCGTCGCTCCAACTGTTATTATGGGTATGTGATGAGTGTATATATGTTTCATCCATGTATACAATAAGACGCTTTTGATTTGTCTCTGTATTGGTGGATGTTTTTCAAAAAAACTACTCCTTAAATTGCAAATGTCCTGACGTTCAACCAATAGTTTTCTATTTGTCTTCATTTTTCGCCAACGGAATCCTATCCACCTCATAACTTTTCTTAAACTTTCAGGACAACCTTGATACCCTGTATCGTCTACAAACTTTTTATGGATACATTTTAAAGTGGGAGCTTTCTTTTCGACATAAAAATTATGTATTGTTTCTCTTAAAATATTTTCATTACAATCAACCGAGTTAGTTTTCCTTTCTTTTTCGTGTCCGTTTTTTATTTGGTGTCTCAAAGCTTTTAACAAGTCCGAGTTCTATTTGTTCTCTCTCGTTTATCATTTGTCTGACCGTTCGCATACTAACACCACACGCGTATGACACACGTTCTTGTATCTAAACAACAAAATAAAACAACATCTATGAATGCTTATTACTCTACGTTTCGCTCATTCATTGTATAATATAATATAAATACTTTATCTTTCTTAAGGGAAGGGTCAGTGCATCGTCGCTCCATTATAATTAGAGGTAGTTAAAGTATGAATAAACATTAAAACCTACATAAGTGTTCCATCATTGATTTGTTAGAATATTGAGGTATATACCTTATTTTTTATTTTACTTTTAAATTCGATAGTAAAATACATGAGACTCTAGCATTGTACGTAATCGCTGGGTACTTTTGCCCTAGACTGTACCGTTGTTGCAAGCACTATTACAGTTGCTAAAGAAATGAGCTCTTCATTTCTACGTAAAATCTGTCCACCGCGCAAGTGACCTTGAGAGGAACAGTAACATTTGGCGGGTTGTACTTGCAAACATCGTTATTGAAAGCAAGGAGAGGGAAGCTAGTTCTCTCGTTGGCGTACTTTAATTTCAAATTAAATTATTCATCGAAGTCCGGCCCTGGAATGTACCCCTGAATGTCGATGTCTATTTAAAACATTTACTTATTTCTACACTTAGATTACTTATATATAAAAAAACATTCATAATAAATGTATAAAATCTATATACAAAACGTATAATTAACGTTTTTAAATCACATTCTCCCAAATTAAGGTGTCTTTATTGGTTATACTGCAATATTGCCACAGAGGTATATCTACTTTAGCGAACTGATCTGTATGCTTGACCTCATTGTCAATATTTTGCTAATGTGTTGCCTGTTTCATTTTAAACACATTCCATTTTCCAATGATTTCTAGAACTATACTTACAGTTTCTCATTTGTTTAGAATTTCTTAGATATATTTTATCTTGCTTAACGGAGCAAATTTTAAGAAATTAATTTTTTCACTTAAATTCATCAAATCAGTTTTATTAAGAAAGTAAAATGATTCGATAAAATGTTAAACAGTAAAGTTACTGCAATAATCAAGATCACCCTTAACATTCCAATAAGCTAATACACATGTTACATGCAAAGTATATGCAGCAAAAAATACATATTTGAAATTATATTTACAACAGTTTTCTAATTATTTCCTAGCCATTGTTATTAAAATTTTCTAGCAGTAAATAATTTTGGCGCATTTCTTTTGCGCTATTATTTAAAGAGATCCTTAGAATACGAAAGTTACACCGTATAAATCTAACGCATACAAATTAATCATAGAAGCGAATATCGCATACCAATGTTCTGCTTAATACTTACATATGGTTGAAATTATATCACTTTTTATGTAACGACGGCAATTCATCGCAACATGCAAGTAAATCACTTCCTTCGCATAACATAACATAACGTTGGTAACAATACTTTCTTTTCTACATTAGCTACACATAGTTGAGTAGATTACTTTCATGCAAACACAACGGACTTTCTTCCGCTACTAATAAATTGCAAAACAATAACTTCATACATATTTATGGTAAGCTTTAAAGAATTTAATAGAGTGAGCGGATTTTTTATTAGATTTCATTATAACATTGGAAAAATATTAAGTACTTGTTTGTTACTGCTTAAGATTTGTATATCTTAACGTCGATATTTGTTTTTTTTTTTTTAATATGGTAGACTACGTAATAACGATAAAACCTTCGTTATGCTTTGAATGTATGAAGACATAATAAAACTCCTAGAAAGAATTCTCCAATGCAGAATTACTATTGACTTTTCCGTGCAAGAAAATTTTTCTTCCTTTTTTCACCTCGCGAAGGGTCTTTATGCTTTTGTACCGGCAAAATTTTATTCTGATGCCGGTTGTTATCCTTTGATGTCTTATCTACAATGCTGGTGGAGCTATTTCGAGTTTCTGTGCCTTTTTTCCTTTCTGAATTCCGTTTCTTTCCCTTGTTTTGAATTAGCCTTGTCGGTTGCACCATTGGAGGAATTATGAGAAAAAATTCCTTTTCTTGCTTTAAGATCTCTTTAGTAAATATACTTATATGGATGCAAAGGAGATCCTCTTCCCGGATAAGGTTTTGTGAGTATTATGTAGTAAGGAATAATATTTGTCCATTATAAAAAAAATATGATGGATTTCATTACATAGGGTATGCATAAATTGACGTAAAGGACCTACACAACGATATTTTTCAAACGGTTTTGAATTGAAAATCTCAATATCAAAATATTCATACATTCGTCTTTACAAGGTTCTCAAAGTTCCGACATTTAGTCCGCAAATGACCGTTATTTTCCGATATCCGCTAGTATAAATAATTACAGTTGTTGTTTGGGCTATTTCCATTGTTTGTGGAATAGTCCGACGTTTCAGCAATGTATCTACTATCATCTCCAGGGTAGCCCTGATAAGGGTCTTATTTGTTAGATTCATCATTTGTTCAATGATTTTGTGTGACTATTGGTTTTTCCTATTTTTTAGTGAAATTTCTCGTTACTGGGTTAAATTTATATTTAAGCTACAATTTTTTTGGATGGAGCAGGTTACGCCTTGGGCTAATTTTTGCGCAGTTGTTAAGTCTGTCAATCCTTCATTGTACGGGGTTGGTCTGCGTATGCTTGTTATTCATCTGTACTCCATATTATAGTTACCGATCTTCGGTTAATATTTTCTTTAATCATAGGAAGCCAGATATTTTTGATTTTCAGGCTTGAGATGCTAATGCCGATCGGTGATATATATATGCTGTTTCCATTATTTTCCTTTTTATGGCGTTGTCTTCTTTATCTACGATTACTGCGTTGTTCTATGCAATCCTATGATCTTTTCCCCAAGCTGAAAGCAGCATTGCTACAGCGTCGGACTATGTAAGTTCCGCTGATTATGGAAATAGCCCAAACAACAACATTAATTATAGTTTATCGTCAATAATATAACATGAAGAACTAATAGAAATAGCTGAAATTTAGAACAAAGAAGACTTTATATTATTTTTTCGTAAACGCTTTCTGTTTAACTTCAAAGTTCATTTTTATTAACAGTCCTTCACGAAAAATATATTGCTGACATTGTAGAAACAGTGTATTTATTATTCATAATCTTCACCATTAGGCAGAGAAAAATTTGTAGGAGTTTCGGAATATGATCACCAAAGAAAGCTTTATTTTCAGTTAGGCGTAATATATCGTAGGTGTTATTGGCTAGCATACGTACCAAATCGTCTTGATGCTAATATGTAGCTCATTGACGGGCATGTTGATTAATTAAATACTTCCCAAACATATGGATTAATCTCTCGGTCCCAACCCTTTAGATCTATTTGTTTGGGATTCCATTAAAGAGAAAATTCTTTCTCTTTAATAAAAGTTCTCAAGATTATGTCGAAGCTAGACACAGAATTGAAGTGATAGTAGTACAAATTACACCAGAAAGGCCCGAATCAATAGTGCCTACTATATCTCGTAAGTACCGACTCTGTTTAGAAACAGATGGATTTCAATCCGAAAAATTACTTTAGTAATAAATTTATAACTAGGTAAATATCCAAAAATGATACTATTTTGTTATAAAATATTTTATCATTTAACATTTTTTAAAATAAATTATTTTTCGCAATGAATTATTTCAAAAGCAAATCGTATCTTACGCAATGTGTATGGCGTACAGTGTTGCCAAATTTATGCTTTTTCTTCTCATGCTATTCTAGAAAACAAACGAAATACAGTACAACATTTTAACATTAATATATTCGATTCAGAATCGAACGAAGAATGCCACTGGGTGTAGTTTTTACGTAAATTTTTATACTCCTTGTATGTATTTGGTTGAAGTACGATAGTGACTATTTTTAAATTCTACGATTTAAGTTAGTAGTCTCAGCAATAAAGATCGTATTCATATACATTGTATATTACTCGTTTACGATATTCAAAATTGTGTCATTGGGGGCAACATGTTAAAAAATATACTTTTTATTGCCTGGATAATAAAAAATAAAATGGTTTTCATTAATGTATGTCCTTTCATGTTACATCATTTCTATATTTTTGGACATAGCAAGCTCATCTACAATAGAGTTAGAACTTACCTGAATAATAAAACAATTTAAACATATATGTATTATAATAACGTTGTTGATTCCGTATTGGCTCATGGTAATTAAATGTAGATTTATTATCTGACATGGTTGCGTTATAATTTTTAACATAACTATCTTTTCTTATAATTATAGCTTTATAACAATACATTTTAAACAATAATAAAACAAATTGTTTAAAAGAAGTTCTTTTATTAATATCTAGATTTACAAAAATATGAATTTAAGATTTTGGAGATGTTTTTATCGCAGAGGAAGTTCAAGGAATTGAAAACATCGATAATCGCTATTAATTTAGTTTTGTTCTTGACATGTGAATGTGAATAAACCGGCCCTTAAAAGTATTGGTAGACTTTAAAATTGAATAACATTTCTGTCATGAAGCATCATATTTTTCACTAGAATCTTTAAAATTTTCTAACTTGACGTAATTAATACATGTTACTACACCATCTAGAACTTGGCCAACAAGCCCTCAATTGCATTTATGTATTTATCTGAAATGTATGTTAATTTCTGTTAATCAAGCAGAGCAGTCTTCTCAGATTTTATCCCAGTAGAATCTAATATAATACGATAATTTTGTAAGTGTATTAAAGCATATTCTGTTCTTCGTAGATGTTGGTATATATTTCATCAACTGCCAATATAAATTCTCATGCAAAGTATAAATCCATGTGAAAAATGAGATGTAGGATAGAACAATTAAACCAATAACCGAGATTTCTATTATGCAAATTCAACTGGAGCTTCCTTTCGTTAGTGTAATTCGTAGTTGATCTTTAGATGCATTTACTGCAGTTCCTCCTAGATGTTTTAAATGTAAGCAAACGAGCTTAAACTCAAGCAATAATTCCAATGAATTTTAAAATTTTGTGCTTTTGTTTTCTTCGGAAATCTATTAGTAAGTATTATGGTAACAATACTTATTGACATCACGCTTTCCTATCCCCTTGCTTCTGTTTCTGAGCGTGTGCTTGATTGGAATGTATATCGATCATTGACATGCATTAAAAAGATGCAGTCTTTTCAATTGCATTGAAAAAGTATTACAGCTCCTGTAATATGTAATAAAAGATTTACAGATTGTTTTTTTACAAAAGGTTTTAAAGAAAAGGTGTAAAAGTATGTGAAAAACACGTCAATTTTGCTGCAGCTTACGCTCAGAGATATAAATTATAACTCTTGACGATATACACTAACAACAATAACACAGATTCGCCTTCTCTCTCTGGCAGAGCTCCATGCATTGCAAATACGTATTCTACGTAATGATATACGTCGAGATTGAAGTAACTTAACAGCGAACGGATTGCCCGAGGCGATCGTCGACCGCTGGAGTATTCATGAACGAAATGGTGCGGTGCCGCGTTGCAGATCTTTCATCATGCCTATTCGTCCATTTAGAATATTTATACATTCGCTAGAGGTGTTCTATCGACGTTCGTCGGGTTGAACCCGGAATATGTCTGGGCCAAAACCGTTATATATAAATCAGTCTTTGAACGTAAACTGCGCATTCTGTGCGATTTGTATGAGTTCGAGGGCAGTTTATAACCATTTCGAGATATATTGGAAATATTTTAGATATACTGCGGACTGATTTTGATGAAAACTAAGCGTTGTAGTGAAAATATAAATGTTTCGTGAAACTGTAGCGTATAATCTGTACGAGAACCTTATATTCAACATTCTCATAGATTATCTTGGGAATTATAACAAGTATAAAAAGTCTGGTTTTTTTTAAAGGTGTCCAAGCTACAGTTCCTGTCCAATTTACTAGGGCCACTTGCTAAAATAGCGATTTTATTAAAATATATAATGAAACCCGTGTTGTACAAGCATAAGTGTATTCAGAACAACTATAGAACTAATATTTTGTAATACCTACTTTGGCTTTTATAATTGCTTTTATTCTTTTTGGCATGCTGTCTGTGCAAGCGTGAATGAATAATTGTAGCGTCTTTTCGTCGCATATCCTCAATGTTTGTTAGTAGTTGCTCTTTTGTAGTGTTTGTTATTGACTACGCGCGTGACTTTAGAATATTTCACACGTTTTCAATTGCAATGAGGTCCGGAGAATTTTCCGGCCAAGGTAATACCGGCAGAACGTGAGTTTCCAAAAAACTTTGGATGGATTTGGCCATGTCCCATGGTGCCTTATCGAGCAAGGCCTTCATTCGGATCTAAATGGATTGATATATGGCATCAAGACACCTTCAATACACGCTTATATTACTTAAAGTGGAACAGTAATACGTAAATATGGAAAAGACGTTGTTACATAAACAGATTAATATTCGTTCTACAATAGTAACCGATCCAAGTAATATTCTACGAATTACAGTGTCGTTCAATCATTTGTCTACCCATCAGAATACAGTACAGTATGATTCATGAGGGCGATAATAATAGGCAAGAGATTATTAAGAGACACTTTATCAATTTTCCAGAGTGATATTTAGAGACCGTATTTAGTAATGGTTTTGTAGTACTTTGGTATTGTACACGCTATTCATGTAGTTTATACTTGTAATTGTAAATTATCGCGTTGGAAATATACAAAAGCTTAAATTGTACATGGCAATATTGAAATTTAAATTGTTCCTGAATTTTTCTTCCATATAAAATTCTCATCAAATAAGAGGGAACATCTTTTATTTTCGTCTTCTTAAAAAATATAATTACGGTATTAGTTTGTGTATATCTGAAAACTAAATAAGCCGAAATCAGATATGATGAGCTAGTATTTGTTTTGGAATAAATGGCACAATCAAAATAATATCGTTTTCTGAAAAGCATGCCAACCAAATTTTATTGTCATATGTTAAGTTTTAAGTAAATCGAAAGTTTCGTTAAACCATCAACATTAATACTAATATTAATATCAATATTAATACTGAACCACCGTTGGCATTAGTAATGAGTGTGAATGTGATGATGAAAAAATATTAGTCTCGGAGCGTCTCGAACGTAAGGATGCTGGGTTCGAGTCTCTTCCAGACCCATACTTTTTCCGTGATTTAATTACGTTGGATAATTGCAAGGAAATTGTAATTTTATCACTAAAGTTGCGTATCATTTTTAGAATATTTTTAGTTCTTCCGAAAATGTAATACCTAAATTTGGAATTTGAAATTTACGATTTTAAGTAACAATAATTTGCATAATAGAAATTTTGGAGTATGGATTTTTAATGCTTAACAGGAAGTTCTATAATCTATTGGACTTACTTCATATAATTTTGTATTTCTTGCGACGCGTTTCAGGAGGGTTTTCTCCTTTCTTCAAGGCCATAATATTACTTGTAACTTTAAAAACATCGTTGAAATTCACACAAACTACATTTGCGAAAACTCCAAAACTTATTTAAAAATGTTTTAACTGATAAAACACGTTAAAATTATTCTACAAATTGTTTAGCATAACTAAAATGGGTGTTTCTTCAGCTTTTACCTGCGTTATTTTTATTACGTTAGATATAATTCACAGGTGTAGCAGTAAACACCACTCACACAAATTAATTAATTATGCGGAACGCAGCGTTTCGAGAGCACGTGGGCTCCCATTGTCAACCGTGTTACCGACTGAAAGTAAAAACTGTATCACACATGCAAATTATTTTCTACGCAGGCTCTAAAATTTCTAAACCATATGACTATTTACAATCTACTAGGTGGCCTCATGCCTCTTCCGGGAAAGGATGGACCGAAAGCGAGCCGTATCTTTAACAGGGCCTATGGTAATAAATCCATCAAACTCGAGTGTGCAATTGGGGGTGGTTCTCTGTTCAATAAGTTTCCGTTCTTTTTCATATATACCGTTTCGTACGCGTCTAATTCTCTATACGAGTTCACGTTTTTAAGTAGTGTCAGATTTTTTAAATCAGTCTTATGTCCGGATTTTACCATATGCTCTGCTACGCTTGATAGTTCAGGTTTGTCGAAACGATAGTGTCTAATATGTTCTTTGAACCACGTTTCGATACTCCTTTTTGTTTGTCCAATATAAACTTGCAATTTGCACAATCATTGCATGCGATTTGGTATATTCCAGACCTTTTTATCATCTCCGGTTTATCTTTGGGATTCCCTAAGAGATTCTTTAAGTTGTTTTTTGACACAAAAGACACGTTCATATTAAGTTGTCGGAAAATTTTACTTAACCCTTTTACTGTTGGGTGAAAAGGAGGAGTTATAAATTTCTTATTACCGGTGTTTGTTGATGTCAAAGTCGTGGAATTTCT
This sequence comes from Trypoxylus dichotomus, assembly GCA_023509865.1. Taxonomy (NCBI): domain Eukaryota; kingdom Metazoa; phylum Arthropoda; class Insecta; order Coleoptera; family Scarabaeidae; genus Trypoxylus; species Trypoxylus dichotomus. The sequence continues at coordinate 8,591,870 of CM042080.1, forward strand.
GATGTGTTGTTTAGATATAGTTTTTCAGTGAGATATAGACAACATTTAACATCGTTTCTATCATTATATACACACTATTTGCGTCAGATTTTATATGGATAATTTCCTTAATAACTCGTTTCTCATAATTTATTTCTTTCTGTAATATTTTTACATTTTGGAAATCAAATTCGTTTTATACTTATTAATTTATTCTGCATATTTGCACGTTCTCTAAGTATCTACATTATCTCCACTGAAAGAAGTTCCAACATCTTCAAACTGTGTTGGAAGCATATTTATGTATATATTGTCTCTTTATTTTCTGGTGTTCGTAATATCTTCTGTATGTGATGATATGCTGAATTGTTTGATATATTCTAACAGTTCCTACCCGCTTCGGATGTTGGCTACCATGCCATGCTATTTTAACTTTGTTTGCTGCTGCTTGGAATAATTCAGTCGTACTCATACCGAACCAGGTTCTGAGATTTTTCAACCAAGAAATTCGTCTTCTACCAATACTCCATTACTTTTCCCTGTAGAATATTCTGTGTCCTAAATATTGTAGTTTCTGAACCATAACGCAATTAACCACTTTTGTTTTCCGATCCTCCTCATAACTTCGATGTTTGTTATATGTTCTGTTCACGGTATTTTTAGTATCCTGCGATATAATCACATCTCAAATGCTTGCAATTTCCTTGTTGTGGCTTCTGTGAACGTCCATACTTCTACCACGTAGAATAAAAGGAAGAACACATAGCAGCGCAGGACTCTTTATCTTGGTGTTTAGTGTTACATCATGGCTTATGAACAGTTTTTTCATTTTTATTATTAGTAGACTTGGCCCTTTCGATTCTGCTACGTATTTCTTGTAAGTGATCCCATTGTTCATTTACAGTAGTTCCGAGGTAGGTAAAACAGTTCACTCGTTCTATCCGTTTTTGATTTATTCTGTTTGATATAGAGAAAACCAGTTCAATATTTCAAAAACAAAATAAAATCGTTTAGAGCCCTAAACATTATAGTAACAAATTAATAGGATAATCTGAGACAGGTTTCCTTAATTAAATAATCAAAATTTTGAATGACGCATGTATTTGACGTTCTTAACGTGGCTAGTGCAAATCCTTGTTTTTTTGCTACGTCTTATCAATTCTGTCTCAGTTCCTTTTACTATAATTGCAATGCAGTTCTACTTCATAACGAACTAGCTTCACCAGTTTTCAATTTTAGTTATTTTGAAATTCATTGGATTGCATTTGCTACACAGAATTAACTGAAGTGTATTAAATCCCCTTCGAACACCATCCAACAATAAAACATTACAATGTCGCTACGACGCTGTAAAATATTCTAATTTCTCTTCAGAACCCAAACACCGAGTAAATAATACGAGAACTGTGACATACATTTTCAACAGTACGAACTGCGGTACTAAATACAAATACCTCACCGTTTTGTTCTCAGTATACGTCCGTATGAATAGTAATGTAAATATGTATGGACCAGCTATTGTCGTTCTACTCCACCTTCTCTTCTCGTTCTTCTTCGTCGAGATGTTGCGTCTGTGAACGTAATTAGCTTGACATTGTAATAGTTGCATAAATTCCCAATGCATATAAGGCAGAGGCAGGCGCTGTTCTTGTTGTCGTGATGTCATCTTAACGAACCTTGAGAAGAGAAAATGGGTGACATTTAACGATATGTACATTGCTGGACTTATTCAGATGTACGTACTTAAGTAGTGAAATACGGATTACTCTAAATCAGAAGGTTAGAACTTACCTTCATAAATATGAAAACGTAGAAGAAGGTAGAATCATCTGAAATAGTGAAAATGTTATAGAGTGTTTCAATAAGATTTTAAGGTTCAATAAAACATGGTTTTCTGTAGCAAAGTATTGAAATATTTATTAATTTAAATGTATACATTTGGGCATTATGCACGAAACAAAATATCTTGTAAATGGCGTTGCTGGCACATGCGTACTCTTTTGACAATATTTGCAATAACACTATTGTATACATGAGGCAGTATTTCATTGATAGAACATCTAATTTCTATGCTATTCTATGCTATTTTTTTCAGCTTCAATCGGCGATCGACTAACACGACATCATGAATCTTGTCGTCCATTTCATGGTTGGTAGCGATTTTTGAGCATCAACTGCGTGGTTAGTCACTTGTGCTTGTGCGGCTTGTTTGAACTCGCTTATCCAGAAGCTGATGGTCGAAAATGATGAAGTACATCCGCCATGAACCTCTAGCAAAATATTTCGAACTTCCGTGGCCGTTTTTCTAACCATTTATTTCATTACTACACGAAATTCGATTGTATTAATTTTTGCAAAACCACCTGACCTGCTACACAAAACACATTCTTAAACAACAACTATTGACAGTAAACGTCTGAAAGTTTGGCAGTTGCCATAAAAAAGGTTGCTCTTGCCGACCAATGAATTCACTTCAACCTTCGTGCGCCATCCGATTCCGGAAACATTTCAGATCGTATAAGTAACACTTACGACGTTGTGTTTATTTGAATGTATCTATAATTTAATATTGTCTTTTTCGAAGTATGCTATTTTAGTATACACATAGCGTTTCCAGTGACTCTTCCATTCCCGGTAATAATTCTTGAAGCCCTGTTTCCTTAGAGTGTTTGAAACTTACGTCGGAACTCTTTGGATGTTATTTATTATTCTTCATCGAGCCATATCTGAACGGTTGTGGCAGTACTGGAGTGTTTTTCTCTGCTAAAAGTTCTCTAACAGACAGTGGGGTGTGAGTAGAGGCACTATCATGACACTAAATGAAGATCTCGCTGGAGACGCTATGTGCATTCTAAATTAAACATTTTGAAACTACTCATTCTCATTAATTCTAATATTCCTCGTATATCATTTGGGAATATCAAAGGAGCAGTCCTCAGTGTGCTCTGTAATTAGACTCCAACATAGTTAGATTATTATCTATGGAAAGCTCTTCAGAAAACATAAACGAAAACGATTGCCAAAAAACAGCATATGTTTTATTACCCTCCATAAGCTTTCTAACAGGACACTATTATCTACAATGAAACAAGCTCGTCCGAAACTATCGTGCGAAAGAGAAATGATGAATGAATAAAGATAACTAGCTAGAAAAAAATGTAGAACAAGATTGAACAATTTAATTTTCATCCTAACTCGTGCCATTATACATTTTTAAATGATGAGGTTGGCAACGTCTCATCTTAAATTGAAGCCTCCATGCATATTAGATGGCGCTTAATATTGCACGAGCTCCCCGAAAATCTCACAGGTGCTTTATTATGAATGCGATGTATTTCGTCGGCCTCGGCTCGCCTTCGCTTCTACTCTACTTGAGCTTGTGTATGTGCATTACAGCGCGCGGCGCGGGACATCCTTTTACTTCATGCCGGCCCGTCCTTTCCCAGAACCGTGGCCATCTCGAATCGTCGTCCTGATTTCGATTTCAAGTCAGCTGGATTATCTCCTTTCCATTTCCAATCTTTCCTTCGCGCTATTATTGTTGAGGGATTACTGTATCGAGCTCCTTTCGGCCGGATTTTCTAGACGCCGTAGATTATATTCTGTAAACTAAAAGAAGAAAAAAGAAAAATCGGCAGGAGGGTGCTCTTGCTTTCATGAATTCTCCGCGAATCCCAAGCTGCACGAGACCAGAATTTTCGTCGTCGCCGCTATTAAACTTTTATCTGCGCCATTAACAAAGTTTTATGAAGTTACTTAAGAGCGCTCACAAATTTTTCAAACCCAATTACCACGTAATCGTCGAAGTAGCGATAAAATTTTGATGTCGGATTATTTACAGCTACTGCAGACCCGCGCTTAATCCTTATCCTATGCGTGCTTTAAGATGCAATCTTTGGAATTACATTTACGTACGAATAAACTACGCTATTAACAACTTTAGAACATACTAAATTCCTGTAGACTACGACTAGCTGCTTCCTTCTATCATCTAAACCATTGAAACCAATTTTAGTTTTAAAGTAACTGTCTTGGAAAGCAATGTTATTTAAATTAATCATTCCAAAAGTAATGGACGCCGTAGCCTTAAAAATACTAGGAGAGCCATACACACAGCCATACATACTACTACTACATATATGCAGCCATACATGCACACTACATTGTTTTTACAGTATATTTTATTAAATGTTCTTCGTCAATTCTATATGGGATGTAGCGAATAGTAGATAATACGAGGTAGAACTATTTAGGTTGCAAATACGAAAATTTGTAAATGTCTTATACTTATGCTTGAGTATACTATTTGAAATATATTCAAGCTTGTCTCATTTCCTTTTCATTTATCTTTTCTATTATAAATCAAACACTCCTTATGCTAATTCCAATAACATTGATGTAAAAGGTACTCCGATTTTGGATTACATTTTAAATTCATAATTTATAAGCCATATTAATAACTTGATTTCCTTTTGATGAAACCATTTCTTTGCTTGTCTGGAATTTTGGATAGCTGCATTGTCTTGCAGAAATATCCATTTTCAGAAGTTGTATACAGGAATTAGAATTCATTCGCATAGAAATAAAACATATAGGGGCTTCATTGTTATGGATAAAAGTCACCCAAACTATTACACTACCGCTACCACATCCTGCCAATAATATTCGAAACCATCAGGCCCAAGTTAAATTTCTTCTCGTCGGAAGATATAATCTTGTTCTACTCATGGTCCCATTTTACACGATCTTGCACAAATTTCAGTCTTGCTTGTTTATGTGTCTCTTTTAAGGGTGGTTTTGCAACCTCTTTTAGCCACTGAAAATGTTTACTGTCCGACATTTTATTTGTTGCGCGGTTATATTATCAGAATAGGCTAACCGAAATATCGATAAGAGTTGCCTTCGAGCTAGTTTTTGATTACTTCCCATAGCGCTATTTGATGTAGGCATTGACCAACTTTATAAAATTGTTGATGAGGGGATGAGATCGTTCTATTTTCTTAGCTATGCCTCGGTTTGAAAACCCTACCTCTTTATTACAATTTATTTTTGTTTTTTCGTCCTCGGATAGCAATTTATCTTTCGGTATTTTTATTAACGGTTATGTATACTTCTGCAATATATATATATATATATATATTTAACAATAAATAAACTTTAAGATTATGTATTATGCAGTTTCAAAAGAAACCCCCTCATTTAAAACTTAAATTGAGAATTGGGAAAAATGTATGAATTTTATGGCAAAAGTATGTCCTAAATTTTAGAATTTAGCCAGCAATTATTTTTAAAAATAGAAAAATTGAGTGCTAGAAAGTAGTCACGAGGGAAAAATATCCATATTCAGAGAGCAAGTGCAAAATTTCTCTAGCTGTTTCATGTTCATTAAGAATATGCAGTAATTTTATTCAAGGTTTATTGTTCTCCATAAATCAGACGACTCTCTGCCATCTGCATACATATATACGGAGTAAATTCTTAAACGCACCATATTTTCCAGCTAGACAGAGAAAGCATGCTTATTATCCTACGTAACCGTTATCGTACAAATGGAATAAATTCGTCCTGCCAGAAAGACACTCGATCTTTCGCGTCTGAGGCACGAGATTCTCGAACGAACAAAAAAATCTGCAGTTGCCAATAGGGGTATGCGAAATTTTCCGTCATTCGTGAAAAATTTTTATCGTCGCCGTCAGATGTTCGCATCCCGACAGAAACAAAACATCATCGACTGCATAAACATGCCATTTTTATACTGCGACCGACTTCGACTTCGGTTGTTTCTGTATTTTCGTTGCCGGGTCTGTGCTTTTGATATCCGTAACGTATCTGGTTCGTTTTATTCGCTGCTTTCCGCGTACTCGATCTGCAAGGGCTTTTTCTACGTTTTTCGTCTTTCACTTTTTCCATGCATATTTGATTTCCTTACGTCGGTATCTGGTTGTTGTTTTGATGGATGTTCGTGGATTCCCTTCGGTATTTTAATCTAAAACGTTGCAGTGGTTGTACAGCGACACAAATCATTTTGGGAGATGTTGTTCTCGGGTATTAAGGATATAAAAAATGCTTTTGTTGTGTATTAATCAACAATCTATGTTTGAACTGAACAAACAAGGAGTAGATGGTTGCGTAACTTAGTGAGAAACTTAAGACCTTTTACAAATCCCGACAGGTCAAAAACAAAGTTTTATTACAAGAAGAAAAGTGGATATTAACGAAGAAAGAAATGTAAAATATGCCGAAGATACATACATAATGAACATTTTACTCGTGAAAAGTAAAAGCTTTGGTACATTGTCAGAGTAAACCTATGAAAAAGATGTAGCGAATTATTAATTATTATGCTATTATGTAAATTATGTTAACTTAGCTGTACAGGATTTTTATAACAAATTGTATACTATCTTGAATCGATCTGTTCCTACGCTTGGTTCAAATTACAAGACTCGATAACCTCCTTGGTTCTTCCCTGGAATAAAGAAAAACTTAAGACTGAAGGTCTATTATCATAGCACATGGAAATCGACACAAAACAATTATTACAGAATGGAGTTTCACAGATTACGCAAGCTGATTAAGATGGACATTAGTTTAGCCTATAATACATACGTTTGGAATAGCGAACTGAGCTTTTCAAAAAATCTACGTTCTTTTTGGCAATTCTTTCGTTCTACACAGAGCGCTGCCAGAATTCCTGGTAAAGTTCCTTATGCCCCTAACGAATACAGTGATCAAACATTGATAGTTAATGCTTTTGCCACATTATACTCTGGTATCTTTCTACCTGAGTTTTTGGACTCTCATCTTCCAGATATTAATTCCAGCTTACCACCGTTGTGTTTGCAGTCTGTTTCGGTAGAGGAAGTAATACAATGCATCAAAACTTTAAAGAACAAATTTATAGCTGGTGATGATAACACTACCAATCTTTTTTGTGAAGGATTGTGCTACTATCTTTGCCACTTCTCTATGTATAATCTTTAATCTAGCCCTACACAGGTGTACATTTCCTGATATATGGAAAGTAGCCAGAATTTCGCCAATCTTGAAAATGTGTGATAGTTCCAATATTGGCAATTACAGACCAATGGCTATAATTTCTTCTTTTGCGAAGGTTTTTGAGGTCTTAATTTATAAACGTCTTTATTATGGTAGTAAATCATATCCCTCTGAATCTCAGCATGTTTTCTTGGAAAATAGGTCTACTGTAACTAACTTGGCACAGATTTCTCAAACAATAGCTGAAACCGTGGATGGGGGTGGTCAACTGGATGTCATTTATACTTTTTTATTTTTTCCGTGTTTTCGGTGTCAGAGTTTCCTAAAATTAATTCGATCATATCTTCTAAACAGACTTAATTACGTTAATTTTAATGGATTTAAATCTCGAACTTTTTACTCCACTTCTGGAGTACCTCAAGGATCGAGCATTGGCCCGCTCCTCTTTAATATATATATCGACGATCTTTTAAAGTCCATTAACTCCTCTTTATTAGAGCCTATGCTGATGATATTAATATCTACTACATCTTTAACTCCTTCAATGATGTCAACCTACAGCAGCGTGATTTGGACATGATTTATACCTGGTGTCTGCATTATAATTCAAAGTTAAATGTAGACAAGTGTTTCTTCATGTCTGTTTTAGACACCCAGTAGTGTTCCTTTTGTTATTTTTCAATAAAAGTGTTGGATCCGTTATTTCTGTTTAAAAATTTGGAATATTAAAATGCCATTTACGAAATGCGTTCTTCTAATACCCTTTTCTCCATCTCACGTTTCGAATAATGTACACGTTTATTTTCTATATTTGGAATATATGTATGTGTAGGGTAAAGTACGTAGTACATAAAAATGCCTTGGCTTTCAAGTTGGTATAAAATTTTTATATCTTACATCATATATCTATAATATATCCTGCTACTTCGAAAGTTTTTACGACGTAATGAACAGTTCACACACTTTATTAGACATAAACGATGGAAGTCATAAGATCGTGTTTATTGAAGTTTCTCAACTTTCGAGTGGAAATTTCATTGTTCTTATTGACCATCGATATCAGTAATACAACTGGATCTGAACCATCAAGGAATATATCTAATATCATAGTGTTCTTATTCGATATAAATAATAATGTATTAGTAAGAAACACAGCTGTAACTGCGTTAATAAATTCTCGATTTCTCGTAAACCCTATCGCAATATAATATCGTAACAATTTCCTTAAAAATTCCACAAGACCACCTCATTACTTTAAGCACTGTATAGGCATTGATAAATAGGCGAGTCCTGCCATTTTACGGTAGATTACTCCTCGGCTACAGGCCGTTTAAAAAGTATGTCACCGAATAATCTACTCCCAGCAATTGCCTCAATGTTGTTCGTTAAGTGCTCGTAAATACTATACAGTCGCGTTCAAAATAATAACACCGCTTTAGAACGTAAATTGAATTATGTAAGATATGTAAGATGTAACCTATTATTTTACCCGAGACTAAAAGATTGAGTTGGGTTGGAATAGAGTGTTGTAGAAAATACAGAAACTGCAAATCTATTATAAACAAGAGTAAAAAGCGGTATAAAGGTAGATGGTCCAGATCGTAAAACAAAAAGGATACTAGGTTTTTTTTTTCTTAATGGGAGAACACATCAAACCGTTCTTAAGGCTTGCGATTTCTAATCAAAGGCTGAAGTAGATCTTTAAAAAAAGGTATCTATATTTGAATAAGGTCAAATGTGGAACACGACAATTTTTGAATAATGCTTTTACGTCCAATATCCCTTAAAAGCTTATGGTCCTCTCTCAAATCTCTTGACATTTAATGCAATACTAAGATCCCACTGCCTGATCGTTTAGCTGATGTTGATGGCATTAACCAGTATTTTGCAAAGTTTCTGCGGTCTACAAATAATAACGGCAAAGATCTGATTTCCCATTATAGCAGCCTTTATAACCCCACAGTTAATTTTAGTTTTAAATTAGCTACTGTTGGCGAGAGTCATTCAATTTTAAATAATATAAATACTGCTGCAATTGGTCGTGATGGCATTTCCTTGCAGAATGCTTAAATATTTCAATCCCTTTAAGATCGCTATACTGTACATATAATTAACTGTTGCATTGAGCGTTCCTATTTCCCTAATCTTTGGATGACGGCTTGGGCGTTGCCTTTGCGTAAGGTATCTAATCCTAACATTTTCTCTGCTCTACGAGTTCTCAGTATATTACCTATATTACCTAAGCTACTGGAAGAAGTTCTTTATAAACAAATTTATGACCTCTTTACTACCAATAACTATTTTTCTAGTTTTCACGCAGGTTTTCGAAAAGGTTTCAGCACTGCATCTTCGCTTGCTAATGTTTTGAATAGTATTATGTTATCTATGGACAAGCGGCCATGCTTGTGCTAATATTATTTGACTATTCCAAAGCTTTTGATACGGTCTGCTATGAAGTGCTTATTGCTAAGTACAATTATTATGGGCCTTCTGAGGAATCACAGTTGCTTCTGCTCTCATTCTTATCAGGAAGGACGGAGACAATACCTTACGACAATAAGTCGTGAACTTTGAATGTTTTGTCAGGTGTACGCTAATGTTCAAATCTAGGACCGCTCCTTTTCATAATTTATACAAATGATATTTTAAACGCTGTGCAAACCTGTAGTATTAGTAGAATGTGAAATTCTCGGGTTTCTGACCGCCTATGTTGTTGGTCCCGAGTTGGTCGACGTTTTGACGAGATCTCACGCATCTTCTTTTGGACGCTCCCGCTCGGCTAGCTTGTGACAAAGACGTCAGACACAATCATCGAACGAATGTGAATCTGGCAACTAACACCCCTACTCAGGGCTACCCTGAAGACGACAGTAGACACACTGTCGAAACGGGGACTATATAAGGTCAACAAACTATAGAAATAGTCTAAATAACAATTCTAACTGTATATTTCACCATATTGAATGGCACCGAAGGATCGGATGCTAGTCCGTCATTGATATACGTGTAATAATGAATTACTCAAAGCATGCAACCAAAATGCTGTAATCTGTAGAATGTTCCCACGTTAATCCTATTGAAAATCTTTTGGTATACGCTAAAAACATAAAACTGGATCTTGTATTGCTCTACGTAGAGATATGAACATAATCCTGCATCCTCTGCTGTGTACGTTTAAATTATAACACAGTTGGCTACCAGTTATTATATTATTACTCAACAAATGTAAATTGTCGGTTTCTAATTTTAAGTATTGGATTATGTTGTAATTTTTTGCTACGCAGCTATCACATGTATTTTTATTCTGTTATTGGTTCTATGTTTGGCATCTAAATTGTATTTGTAAGGAAGTTGCAAAACTATTTAGTATCTGAAAATTTACGTAATGCGTTTTGAAATACTTGAAATCTGTTCCTATAAGGATATAGTGACTCCTACAAAAGGACGCATAATAAAATGTAAATAGTTGCTTTTAAGCGTTTCTTTTAGCAAAGAATTTAGGCTTATCTCATAATATTGCATACCAGCTGTTTGATATAAATTATTTTCATGGAATAAAGCTATTATACGCTTGAATTCTTTTAAAAAATTACACCTTATTGACTATTGAAACATCTAATACAAGCATTTCCATTTCTTGATTGGCATCAAACATTTTCTTTGTTCTTTTATATAATATTGCTATTATTTTGCTCACGACTACATGCTAACATGCATGTTCTCATTCGTGGAAGATTGCCTGCGGTCTTTTTCGCGTGTAGTGTGAAGAGTGTAATTGCATTTGCAGCCGTGAGGAATTCGCTTATACATATGATGCTCCTTCTAATACGGGGATCGAAATCGCGTTAATATGATGCCGATGGCGATATTTGCAGTAGTATGTAGTACTACTATTGTAATAGGAGTAGTGAGGAATGCGATTCTCAATAACGTGAAGGTTGAATAATAGGTAAAAGTACGAGAGCTTGAATTTTAGCTTTCTTAAGCGATGCTGTTGATGGGTATTTTAAACATCTTAGCTGGAGATAGGGAGAAAACTCTAATGACATTACGGTTTTATGTGTGCGTTATCCTTGTAGTAGGTAGTGTACAAAGAAACTACTTTGATGAATTGAAAAATTGAATCAATGATCGAGAACATTCGGAAGGACGATTCTCTATTTACAAATAAAGTTTTTTCATCCATGGGGAAGTTAATTCGTAAAAGTGATGACACTGGAGCAAAAAATTCAGCATTCCAGAATGGATTAAAGCAGTTATTAAAATCAAAGGAGGCTGTAATCTAATATTAAACGTGTACTGTTTTATAATGCATAATAAATACCGAGAGAGCAAAATTATATTGATAAAGGTATGCCATCGTAGATTATTTCATTTTTTTTTGATATAATTTTGACAGCTTACGTGATGTTTGCCAATTGTATTTAAACACTCAATTATTTTGTACTCATTTATTTCGACACTATACTACAACTGCTAAATGGACATTGTATTGCTAGCACGCGGTTGGGGACAATACTTCCACTCCAAGTGTCTCTAGTAAGAGATCTTCTGCTGCCATTTTATTGCTAGCGATTTTCATTGTATCCGCTAATGTAATCGTAACATTTTCCTCCAAAAGTCGATCCAAGACTGGTCCTGTTGGAAACCCTACTATGAAACGGTCTCACCAAACAAACATCTAGTTCTTAACCAAATTCGAAGTGCGTTGCTAGATTTCATAAGCGAACCGTCCAATGGTTTATCGACTCGTTGCTAGCTTCTTTTGCAGTATAAAACTTGTACCTTGCAGCAGAATCGGGTAGAACTAGTGCAAAATGTGAATCGAATATTTTGATTAAACTCTTATATTATTCAGGCTTATCTGGTGCACACAAATTACAAATTAATTTGTAGGATTCTTCTTTCAATACGCTTAAAAGTATAGCGCATTTGTTGTCTTTCATTGATATACTAATATTCGCTTGGAAATAATTATCCAATCTTGGTTTGAAAATTGACCAATATCTCCTTCCTAAATCAAATTGTTGCAAGTGCCCAATATAATTCTCTGAGGATCCCATTTTCGTCGCCAATGTGATGTTTGTCAATCATATTTAAACACTCAATTATTTTATACTAATTTATTTCGACACTATACTACGACTGCTAAATGGACACTGTATTGCTAGCACGCGGTTAGGGACAATACTCCTACTCCAAGTGTCTCTAGTAACACATGGGCTGAAAAGTCCCGGTCCTAACACAGAAAACACGGTTTTTTGGTTCAAAATTAGCTTTATTCATCAACGTAATCTCCATTAAGAGCAACGCAATCATTCCAGCGCCGCTCTAACATTTCAATACCACTTTTGTAGAACGATTTATCTTTTGCCTCAAAATAGGCCTCAGTTTTAGCGATAACCTCTTCATTCGTGCGAAATTTCTTACCGGCGAACATTTTCTTGAGGTCTGCGAACAGCCAGTAGTCGCTGGGAGCCAAATCTGGCGAATACGGTGGATGTGGGAGCAATTCGAAGTTCAATTCATGTAGTTTTGCCATTGTTTTGATTAACTTGTGACACGGTGCGTTGTCTTGATGAAACAAATTTTTTTTTCTTTGCCGTATGCGGTCGTTTCTTTGCAATTTCGGCCTTCAAACGCTCTAATAACGCTATATAATATTCACTGTTGATGGTATTTCCTTTCTCAAGATAGTCGATGAATATTACACCACGCACATCTCAAAATACCGAGGCCATAACCTTTCCAGCCGATTGTTGTGCTTTCGGGCGCTTTTGACGAGGTTCATCAGTTACTGTCCACTCAGATGACGATCGTTTTGATTCCGGAGTGAAGTGATGGATCCATGTTTCATCCATTGTCACATATCGATGCAAAAATTCCGGTTTGTTACGTTTAAACATGGCCATACACTGCTCAGAATCATCAACACGTTCTTGTTTTTGGTCAACGGTGAGCAAACGCGGCACCCACTTTGAACAGAGCTTTCTCATAGTCAAATGCTCATGCAATATAAAGCCAATTCGTTCTTTTGATATCTTTACGATGTCAGCTAACTCACGCAACTTCACTTTTCGATCATTCAAAACGATTTTGTGGATTTTTTTGATGTTTTCTGGTGTTACCGCCTCACTTTGACGTCGACTGCGTTCTGCATCGTCGGTGTCTCTACGACCAGGTTTGAAGTCAGCAAACCAACGTTTTATTGTTGTTCTGATGGAGCGGAGTTCCCATAACACTTTTCAAGCCATTGCTTCGCTTGAACGGTATTTTTTCCCATCAAGAGGCAGTGTAAAATTAAAACACGAAATTGTTTTTGATCCATTGTTTTGAAAATAACAAAAGTAGCGTGACTCTTAGCACAATAACTCACAAACTAATAAATAGAATATCATGAAATTTTATCAGCTGTCTTTTGAAGGTTAGTACTAACTGAGAGAAAGGTGACTACAATAAAATTAGCGTCATCTATGTGTTCGGCCCGGGACTTTTCAGCCCATGTGTTATGAAGTATCACACACACACACACATATGGCACAATACAGGCCATATATTACTGGTTAAGTGTCTGATATTAATATTTGTACATAAACTGCGAAAGTGATTGAATAAGAATGATTTATATGGTCCAATAACATTTTAATAATAATAATAATAAAATATATTTCCCAAAATATTACTAAAATAAAAAGACAGAACAAAATATATAAAATTAATTCCAGAACAAAATATATATATATATATATATATATATATATATATATGTATACAAAATCCTCACGAAACAAAAAAATAAAATAAATAAAAAAGAAAATAAAATTACAATAACTATTGAAAATGACCACCGCCCTATTTAGCGCACAAGTTTACCTGCTTTATTAGGCTATCAAAATCACTTTGCAACATTTGTGGCATTACGCGGCTTATCAGTGCTCCACATTCGAATATTTTGAAAATTAACGTACCTCGAAAGAGGAAACCATTTCTCATCACAAAAATCTTAAGTTTAGCAGGTCATTATTCATTAAATTATTAACGAACCATTTGGCAGTACAGGCACTACAGACGCAAGATGTCTGGGGTGGTCTGTTGGCGAACGAACTCGATGTGATTGCGTTTTATATGGATGCATGTTCAATTTCTTATTTACAACGGTTCGGCATGTTCTATAACAATCTCCAATTTCTTGGGCTAGGCGTCTCAAAACTTTTGTCGGGTTCTGTTCCACACGATTACTAACATCAATAATCAACCCTTCTGTACGAATTGTTGGCCCACCAGCACCTCTCCTATGAGTTACAGAGTTACACTTTCGCGAAATACACCGACAATATATGCAAGGCACATATAAAAATCGTGTTCTACTACTGTGAAATCTGAGAAGTGGTTACGAAAATTGTCCAAACATAAACGCTCACTGTGTTGCTAAATTCCATTAACTACCACAGCTGACGATTGCAAGGACTGTGTGGATGTACAATTCACAGGTATAGCAGTAAACTCCACTCACACAAATTAATTAATTATGCGGAACGCAGCGTTTCGACAGCACAATGACAATGGGAGCCCACGTGCTCTCGAAACGCTGCGTTCCGCATACTTAATTAATTTGTGTGAGTGGAGTTTACCGCTATACCTGTGAACTACCACAGCTGGTCTAAAATAAGCTTCAATCATGTAACTTTCGCGCGCAGTGGTGAAAACCATAATTGGAAAATTACTTAAAATTCCAGAGAGTATATATGACAGATACTAATGACAGTGTGATACTTAACCTACATACATTCTAAAATTCCATAGCTTACTTCTATCAATAGAATTTTTGCTCTCTCAGTATTTTATTTTGAAAGAATATGTATATTTTTCTTTTATCCCTAGTAAATTCGGAACTTATAGTGAAATCAAAATTCAATTGCTAGGATACAATTCCTGCGTACTTTCAATTTTCATTCAAGTTCCTTTGAAGTAAGTCCTTTTAGAACGTCTGCAGCCAATTGGTGCTAAGTGATAATGTAAATTAAAAAATTGTTTGCATCGTGAAGTCAATGACTGGTAAAGACTATTTAACAGCTCTGTTTTTCTATTACCTATTTGTTTACAATAACACATTCCATATTCTAAACTAACGACAAAAATCATCGTTAAAATTAGTCATTTTTTCGTCTGTTTTAACGTTGTCCAGACACTTGAACTAGCTGTCCTTGACAACAGATACGTACAATGTACTTTTACCTAATATCTGCATATTACTGTGGAGTACGTTTGTCGTTGCGAGACAGTCCAAAAGACGATATATAAATCATTTTTTGATGTTAAGTCGTTATCGTCCCATAACGTAAACAAATTTTACGGAGTTTTTAAGATAAAAGGGAATTTCCTTCCAATAAACGGGCTTACTGATGGAGCCAGTTCGGTGTTTTGAAGATCACAAACAAGAAAATAAACAACTTTTATCGTAAATTGCGTCTCGTTGAATGTTAAATATTTAAAAGGCAATTAAGGCTTGCGTTGGTGAATTTTATGCATACTGTCCGAAAGTGAATCATAATGGAATTGTTAGGACGGAGCATTATTTATGCTTGAGATGACGTCTTGATTATATAATTTTATGTTTTAACCAAAATATTTACAATATTGAGATTGAATTTGTATAAAGTAACACATTTTCGCGAAATTTAGCACGATATTTATTGTTAGTACAGAAAATATTTTTCGCGAACTTAGTTACTGAAAACTTGTTTTCGGGACGTATACAAACAGGATATGGAGACCTAGCCTATCGTCTAAGAGACTCGTCTAATTTTCGTGCAGTAGATACATATTCCCTTTAATAAATAATTTCCGACTCTGATTGCTATCTAATTTTTTTTTAAGTGGAGTGTGACTTTCTTATTAGATATTTGATAACCTTGGTATGTGTTCTTCATGATAATAGTAAATTTGTATGGGTTGACATAAAAATGCTCCTAAAAATTAGAGAAAAAATATCGAAATAGTTTGCAGTCCAAATTGACAGAGCAAACTAAAACAGCAGGCCTTAATACTTATCTATCAAATTATTATTATTATTATAGCGAGGGTCCTACGGCCTTTGTCGCATTTCGCATTTCGATCTCCACTCGTTTCTATTTCTTCCAAACTTCTTCTTTTATTGTTCTGTCTCCCATGGCTTTCTTGATCCCATACCTTCATGATGTCGCTGGTCTTCCTTTTTTCCTTCTATTTTCTGCTCTATAATTTAGTGCCCTAGTCCTTGTACATGTCTGTAGCATATAAGCTGTCTTGTTTCGATTCGATCCGCACTAGTAATAACTCTTCCTATTCTATGTTCCAATTTTGATACTCTGCAAGGTGTTCTCAGGAAGTCCATTTCGATGGTGCCTACATTCTTTTTGTTGCTGGTCATTTGCCAGCTCTCTGGACCACATGTTAGAATGGGATCTACGACGGCTTTATACATTTTTATGTTTGTTTCTAATCTTGACTGTTTAGAGTACAGCAAGGAATTTAAGGCTTGGGTTGCTTTCTTCCCCTGTTGTATTTTATTTCATATGTCTATTTTCGATGTACCATCCTCACTAAGTATGTTTCCTAGATATTTGTACTAGTTTGTTTTTATTTCTTTAATTTGCAATTCTTTGTGGTTTACACCCTATTTTCATATATTCAGTCCTTGTCATGTATATTGTTAGTCCCCAATGTTCGTATTCTTGTCTTAGTTGTCTAAACATGTAGTCTATATCCTCTTCATCACCAGCTATAATTATTTGGTCGTCTGTCAAATAAAGACTTTATTTCGCAGACGTGAAATTATTATTGTGTCTTTAATTTCGGTCTGCAGTTATTATATGTAATACCAAACTTAAAAATCATCAATCCAAGAATCAATTATGTTCTGAATTTACTCATTTGTATAGTTATTTTAAACAGATTTTTCCATATTATTCAAGTACTGAGTACATTCACATTCAGCAACAATTCGAAAACTGCTTTACGGTACCATTCCATTGTCTTTAGATTAATTATTAAATGCAATACCCCTTGGTTCTAAGTGACACCTTCGGTTTTTCTTGGTTCTACCAATGTCTAATAAAATTCGTGAAATTAAAAATTTCGTGACCCCTGTAAGATTTGAACTTGTGATCCTCGCCGGCGCATTAATTATTTATCCAGGGAAGACTTAAGGAACGAATTACTTTAACCATCTGGATCGAATTAATTAATAAGATGTTGGTAGAACTAAGGAAAGTCGAATTTATCATCTTTCTCTGCGATGAGATATAGTTGCAGTTAATCTGGAATAACCACATCTTCTTCACAATTATATACAATACATATGTGCATGTATATAATCTGAGACTCTGCCAAAACGTAGCACCGGTCCCTTTCGGGACAGAAACACCAACACATGGAGAGAAACTCGAAACAACGCATATATATATATATATAATATTCCGGGGTCTCTGGCCGCATGTGCTGTTGGTCCCGAAGGCGACCGTTTCGACGAGATCTCACTTATCTTTTTCTGGACGCTTTTGTTCGACTAGCGATGGAAGATGAGCTGATTGAACTTATTGCTGAAGGTGATAGCTTAGCTGCCGACACGTGCGTCCACTTTTCATTGAAGTGTTGTAGTTAGGGAATGTTTGAAGGTTCATCTTGATTAAATTAATTTATCATTTGTTTTAAACAGTTTCACTCAATAAGCTGCTATCAAAATGAATGCTGGCGAGCATTTATGTGCCTAGATAATTCAAACTATTTCTAGAAATTATAATAAGAAGGACATGTGGAAGAAGAGGTAAAAGAGGAAATAGGAATAAGAAAAAGGGAATCAAGAAGAATAGGAAGAAGAAAAAGAAGAGAAAAGAGGGAAGACGAGAAAAAGGAGAGAGGTGACTAAAAGTTATTGGGTGAATAAGAAAAGGAGAAATAGTGCAAAAGGAAAATGAGTGGAATAAGAAGAAGATAACACATAAAAATAAGTGGAAAGGTGAGGAAGATAACGAAAAGGATGAAGACGAAAAAGGAAAGGGAATAGGAGAAAAGAAAAGGAGAAAGAAGCAGAAGAGGAAGATGAAACAAGAACAGAAAGCAAGTGGGAAAGAAGATGTAGAAGATAATGGAATAGAAGATGGGGTTAATGAAATGAATACGTAGACTTCCACGGCTAGAGCCAGTAATAAGCGAACTATTTACGGAATTGGACCGTGTCATGATGAGATATAGATAATGAGATAAGAGTAAGAGAAAAAAAGAAAAAGAAAAAAGTAAAAATTGAAAAAAAGGGAATGAAAAAGAGAAAAGGTGAAATAAAGAATAAGAAAAGAAAAGAGGAAGGTGACGTTTTGCCTCCATCATAGGAGGCTTCTTCAGGAGAAAACAGAGTAACCAAAGTGGCGAAAAATCCTCATTTCTATGGTAGAAAAATCGGAGAAGCAATGGAGATCCAAAAACACCCCGATAATATCAATAGGGAGGATGGATATCATCTATCCGCGAGATGGAAACCGCGTCAGTAATTGGACCGTGTCATGATAAGGTATAAGAGAAAATGAAATAAAAGTAAAAGGAAAACAAAGGAAACAAAAAGAAACCGTGAAAAAGGTGAAAGGTGAAAAAAGAAAAGGATGAAAAAGAGAAGCTTCTTCGGAAGGGTAGAGAGGTTAACACGTCGAGTTATCGTGCCACTTTGGTTTCCCTGTTTTGTCCTGAAGAAGCCTCCTGTGACGGAGGCGAAACGTCGAGATCCCATCCTTCGCGTTTACTTTTTCTTTCTTTTTCTTTTTTCTGTCTCCCTTCTCTCTTTCTTTCTCTTACTCATCATTACACGGTCCAATTCCGGAAATAGTTCGCTTATTAGATGAGGTTAATATTAAAAGAAAAAAAAACGCAGTTCATCCCCGATTGTTAGCCGAACGAGAGCATTCAGAAGAAGATCAGTGAGATCTCGTCGAAACATACGGTAACCGCGAAAACATTCTCCATATACGGAATGGATCAATTGCCATTAGCTACATGCCGTGATTATTGCATTCTATTGGAGAGGAGTACCTATCATGCAACACACGGCATTAACTGAACTATAAGCGTTGATGTTCGCGGCATTCAACGCGTTAAAGCAGCGAAACATATTTAATTTATCTTCAAAGCTAAGCGAGGCAAAGGCTAAAAGGCGGATCAGAATGTAATCATCGTTACCTATTTTCGGGCGGGATTAAACAACTCGGACCTAATTTCCATTACATTCGGCTTTCAGCTATTTTAGGAAAACAAAGCGAAAACCTTTCCCATCAGCCCCCTGCCTTTTGCCAAAATAAACCCGATAGAAATTAAATTTTAAATTCAATTTGCGCATTAAACGCTGCCACTCAAGTCGCTAATGAATTTTAGATAATTTCTGGCGGGACGGTTACGAAGATAAGACGGCAGTGTACGTCGTCATTTCGCGCCCTTTTAACGAAGTATCAAGTTCCCAATTTCGGAAGTATCTTTATTCCATGAGGGCGCACGCCATCCGAACCGTAAATTACATAACTCTTAGAAGTTGCGAAAGTTTCGCGCGAGACAATGTTACCGCCAAGCAACAACCTCTTAAGTAAAGTTCTACTGCAATGCTGTTGCCTGTATAAGGTGAAAATCGGCCATCGTAGTAAGCTTTTTTCGCATGGCGAACTGTGTTATTACGTTTCAGGGAGGCGTCGTAAATTTGTCCGAAATTATCCGCGACACGATCCCTTAATAAGGAAAACATTATAGTCTTAGAATGGTTATTCGTGGTAATTGATGAAATTTTATTCATATTTTATATTAACCTGTTTGTATTACACCACAACTCGAATTAAGTGAATTAAAGTTAACACAACATCGTTGAGTGATTTATTGGATAAACAAATTATTATTATGATTCTTGTTGTTATTACTACTGTTGCTATTATCTGTATATAGGGTGTCCACTAAATTAAATAAAAAAGTATGAAGAGTGAAAGATCTAATGATCTATGATATAAAAATAAATTAGTTATTGTCCATTTCCCTTGGCTTTAATGAATGTCATTAATTTTTTATAATGCGATACTTTGGCTATAAGTTTAATAATGTATACTAACGAAATTGAAATACGCAAAAATAAGTGTTACTTATATTATTTCACACTTCTTTGTTGATCTTTTAAACAAATTATAACAGCATACTGTGATAGAATTTGTAAGCGATTCACAGTTATTAAACCTTACGGATCTCCGACACACTTATAAATCTCGTCATTGTACGTACAGGATGTCTATGAAATAGAATAAAAAAGAATAGAAAGATCTAATTTTAGTAGACTTAAATCTAAAATATTTTGCGAGAATTCCTTCGCAGACGCGAGAAAAGAAATTATAAAGATATTCAAAATAAAAATTTAATTATTATTTACAGCTGAAATATTCGTACGTAAGAATGTTATTGAACTTTTAGTATGCCGTTTGAAAGGTAGACAGTACTATCTGTGGCTCATATTACAATATCCCCGGGTTTTTCTAATTCTGACGTTCGCGTTGTAATTGACTTAAATTTTTTTGGATTTATATTCTATATAATTACGCTTTTATTTCATTTTCCGTACTTTTTTATTTTATTTCAAAGACATCCTGCATAATGTTAGGTACAAGTTGATTAAGACTCGCGAACACTAACCTGTTACTCTTGCTTGTTATGTAACATGAAGAAATTGTGTTAAATTATACTCATTAATCTACATTAATTCATTTAATTATTTCATTCTTAAGTTCGCGTGATGTGCGAGTTAAATACTAACTATGAGTGTTCTCCCTTTCGCCGCAGCTTACGTCGCCCGGACAAGAATTTGCAACTTCGCGAACTACAATTTGTTATCTGTCCCATTTAAATCGTCATATTCTTTTATCTTCGCGCGAATCTTACTTCCGCAACTTTGAGGCCTTGAGAGAAGGACGGTAACGAAGGAGAGGACGAACATATTTTCCCATTCCCACCCGAATAACCTCGTCCTCATCATCCAGCTTTTTCCATGGCCGTACGGCTATGAAGAGGCGGCTAATTCCCTTCGCGGACCCGAAACGAAGTTCCATCTAACCCGTCCGACAATAAAAACCATCGGGGGTTAAGTTGCATTATTTTTATGACATCAGAGGGGCGTGAATAACTGCGATAATAAAGCGAATTAATTGCTAAAACAAAAGCATCCGACTTTTTCATTACGACTGTGGAATTGTATTGCCTAGAACTACGGCTTTCCGGGGTGGATGTTCTCCTCTCCCGCTTACTTGTACCTCCTCCCCCTCCAGCCCTTCCTTTAGAATATTACTGCGATCTTCCCGGCGCTAATAGGGACGTACTTTTTACTATATTCATTCCGACGATGATTAGTGACGATAAAATGTATTTTTGGCTGGTGGAACGTTTATTCGGTTTAATTGGAATTGTTGAATTTTCGAGCGTACATAAAAGGGACGGCCGCGTTTTATTAGCGTAATATATTCCTAAAGTTTCCACATAAAGTAAATTCTCGAAGATATTATTATACCTATTTTATCTTCGAGATTATTTTTCTCGTTAAATTGTCATTTCTAAGAAGGAATTATGTGGAAATGGTTGAACAATTTTTTTTTGTGATTTGATAGGGTGGGCTTTCCCATGCATGTATACTCAATTTCAAGTGATAGTGATTGTTCACATACACTAGGGTGACAGAATAAAATAGACACCTACTAATTAAAAAGAAAAAATACTATTCTCGTTATATATACAAAATATTTTAAAATTTTGAAATTAGACTAATATTTTGTCGATCCCCCTTTAATTGCGTGAAGTGCTGCGAGTCGTCGTGGCATAGAATCTCTTAAATGATTAATGGCGTCTTCTGGAATATTTAACCGCTCTTCTGTAACAGCTGCCACGAGTTCTTCCTTATTGCTGGGTTTTCGCGATCGTTTCGCCATGTTTGTCTGGATTATGTGCCAAACATTCTCTATCGGATTCATGTCTGGTGATTGGCCTGGCCATGGTAAAATCCAAATCCCCTGTTCCTCTTTCCATGTGGTTGTTGTTCTTGCTTTGTGGCAGGGTGCTCCGTCCTCCATAAAAGTGGCGTCTTCTTTAGATAAAATGGCGTTGTCGAATATCGGTAGTAGTCCTTCTGTTAATATTTCGATATATTTTGCCGCATTTATATTTCCGTCACAGATTACTAATTGCGATCTTCCACCATACCATATCGCGCCCCACGCCATGATGTTCACACCGCCGTATTTCAGCGTCTGATGCAAAAATTTGTCATCCAGTTGTTGTGACGAACGTCTCCATACCAAAATACGACCACTATCATTGAATTGGTAGTATCTGCTTTCGTCTGAAAAAATGTCAGACCGCCGAAACTCTTCGGGCTTTGTTCGTATTTCGATTGCCCAAACCGTTCGGCGCCGTTTTTGAAACGCCATAAGGAGAGGTTTTTTCTTTGCCACCCTCTTATACATCCCAACACTGTGGAGGTATCGCAGAACGGTGCGCTGACGTTTCTGTGAAGTTGCCGCAAGCTCAGTTGTACTTTTTCGCGGTTTTCTTAACACTTCGCGCACAAGCACCCTTTTACTTCTTTCAGAAGGTCCGGCACGACCTGGTCTCGGCTCCACTGTTGCATCACTCGAACCTTGTAAGCGAGGCATAGTTGTAACGATACTAAACTATATCGAATTCCTTTCGATATATCTACCTCTACCCTAATGACAGGAGAAAGTTCTTAATTCGTTCTTAGAATTTAGCTGTTTGCATATTTATACCGCTTTACCTGGTGTCTATTTTATTCTGTCACCCTAGTGTAGATTATCATAGGGCACATAAATACATTAGATATTTTAATATCATTTCTTTAGACCAGAGCTCCAACTTCTGCAGCAGTGTTCCCTCTACAAATAATATTACTGTAGTTATTTTCCTAATGAGATGACATTTATCTGAGATAATCTTATCTATATACATGTGTCATAATTCGCCAGATAACCACGGTGAAGCGTGGTGACATTATTATTATTATGTCAGAAACTACTGCACACACCAGTGTAGAAGTACAAAGCGGTTCAATCTAACAAACAAGAACGAAACCAGACAACGTATACCGAAGAACAACAAACTGCATATACCAAATACCATGTGAGTGTGGAAGGTCGTACATTGAAGACTAAATCAGTAGTAAGAACAGTATACTTACCTTACTATTCCATTAGTGTGGACATTACAGCGAACTGCTTGCCTAGTACGTAACTAGTCACAACTAAAACACTCGTAAATACCAAATAGCAGCTTTTCGTGCATCGCAAATAACGTATACGCATATATACAGGAGGTTTCAATAAGAGCGCAAGGGTTGAATTTCCCGCCGTGTGAGACAGTCATAACGACACGTGATTATGTCGAGATAGATCGAAAGTTGACAGATAGGAGTTAGTAAATGGAGTAACTCCCGTTATTTGTAGCAGGTAATTCTTAACGAAAAATTAAGAAAAACCGTAGGTGCCAAATACTTACGGATGATAGTGTAAGCACGTACGAAATTTGGTTAATGACATGTAATAATATAATATAAGGGTGAATGTGTGGACTAGTATAATTAGTACTGTACTTCTAAGAGCTTATGATGGTTAATTTTTTGTTACAGGTGTTCTAGGATTTGAGAGCCGCTAACGACACACAAAGGGTACGTAATTTTCTATATTCCGCATTTCTAGATTAATCATCATAAATTACTTCTTGTCTACTTTTCGCGGGCTTGCCATCCAGTTTGATCTCGGGAAACTTTGCCTATCCAATCGTATTGAAGGACGCATTAACTCTATTATATAGGACTCTTCCCTAATTGAATAACTTCATGAGATCCATTCTGTTCTTCCTTCCTCTGCGAGATATCGGGTGCCGGACGTCGAAAAGTCGATATTCGACTGCTACCCCGTCGCTTTGCGTTTCATCTACGGCCGGTCGAAAGAGCCAATTAAGTGCTCGAATTGGAAAGATTTTATCATAGGACCGGCGGATGGTAGGGAAAACTTTCGAAAGCGAAAGATTAAAAATGTTTGCGTAAACTTATTAGTCCCGTTCGGTCGTCGAAACTTTCTCATAATAATCTTTTTCCCGGCGAACCGAGGAAGATAGAAAAAGTACGGGGATGGGATCATCTATGGCGGTTTTGGAATTAGAAAAAGAAACATCATTTCGAAAATTGCTTTCCGCCGCTTAACATCTGCTATAGCGACTGTGAAATATTATCGGATAGTTCGCGGCGTGAAAAGTTAGGCGGCCAAGTTTTAATTCACTTTTTCTATTAGTGCGCGCATGATAGAAGACTCGTTTTGAAATAACTTGGTTTTACTCGTTTTATCCTACTGAATTAGTTAAATTACCACTTCATTGGTACCGAATTAGCTGTTGAGTTTCCATTGAAAAAGTACCGAAGCGCTTTCTTTGTAGAGACCTGGGCAAAATTAGGATTTAGTCGTAGAAATTATGTTGCCCCACCCTCTTATCCATACTAATAGTACTAAATGCGATACTTTGAAGGGTTTGCCTTTGTACTTGAAGGTCTTTTAATCGTTGTATAACACATGGGCTGAAAAGTCCTGGGCCTAACAAAGAAAACACGTTTTCTTTGGTTCAAAATTAGCTTTATTCATCAACGTGATCTTCATCAAGAGTAACGCAATCATTCCAGTGCCGCTCTAAAATTTCACTACCACTTTTGTAGAACGATTTATCTTTTGCTTCAAAATAGGCCTCAGTTTCAGCGATAACCTCTTCATTCGTGCGAAATTTCTTACCTGTGAGCATTTTTTTGAGGTCTGCGAACAACCAGTAGTCGCTGGGAGCCAAATCTGGCGAATACTGTGGATGTGGGAGCAATTCGAAGTTCAATTCATGTAGTTTTGCCATTGTTTTGATTGACTTCTGACACGGTTCGTTGTCTTGATGAAACAACATTTTTTTTCTTTGCCGTATGTGGTCGGCAATTTCGGCCTTCAAACGCTCCAATAACGCTATATAATATTCACTGTTGATGGTATTTCCTTTCTCAACATAGTCGATGAATATTACACCACGCACATCCAAAATTACCGAGGCCATAACCTTTCCAGCAGATTGTTGTGCTTTCGGGCGCTTTGGACGAGGTTCACCAGTTGCTGTCCGCTCAGATGACGATCGTTTTGATTCCGGAGTGAAGTGATGGATCCATGTTTCATCTATTGTCACATATCGACGCAAAAATTCCGGTTTATTACGTTCAAACACTGCTCAGAATCATCAACACGTTCTTGTTTTTGGTCAACGGTGAGCAAACGCGGCACCCACTTTGAACAGAGCTCTCCCATAGTCAAATGCTCATGCAATATAAAGCCAATACGTTCTTTTGATATCTTTACGATGTCAGCTAACCCACGCAACTTCACTTTTCGATCATTTAAAACGATTTTGTGGATTTTTTTGATGTTTTCTGGTGTTACCGCCTCAATTGGACGTCCACTGCGTTCTGCATCATCGGTGTCTCTACGACCACGTTTGAAGTCAGGAAACTAACGTTTTATTGTTGTTTCTGATGGAGCGCAGTCCCCATAACACTTTTCATGCCATTGCTTCGCTTGAACGGTATTCCCATCAAGAAGCAGTGTAAAATTAAAACATGAAATTGTTTTTGATCCATTGTTTTGAAAATAACAAAAGTAGCGTGACTCTTAGTACAATAACTTACAAACTAATGAATAGAATATCATAAAATTTTAACAGCTGTCTTTTGAAGGTTAGTACTAACTGAGAGAAAGGTGACTGCAATAAAACTAGCGTCATCTATGTGTTAGGCCCGGGACTTTTCAGCCAGTGTGTTAATTGTAGTTATGGAAACTTATAATAACTAGAGTTGTTGTTTGCGCTATTTCCATCGTTGATTGCTTGAAACGGGGAGTGTGATTTATAAGCCTTCCGGGACGATCTTAAGTTGTCTTGCTTTATACAGGGATGTAAGATGGTTAGATTCCTGGGCAAGTTTGATCATGGTCTTTTCGTATTGTCTGAAAGACCTGTTTAATTCGGCCCCATACCGAATTTCCAACTCGTGACGTGATACTGGTTTCCATCGTTCCGTTCCGTTAACGATATCGCTAGTACATTTTGCTTTTGGAAGCAAGTAAGATAGGGGATGACGGTTCAAACTCTTCCATTGTATGTACCATCACATTCACAATTGAATATTTTTGCCGATTGGTTGTTTAGTTCACACCTAACCACAATATTTTATCTTTCAATTCTGCTTTAATTCTTCTTTCAACATAGTTGCGAGCAGATGACTTAACGATGTCCGACTTGGTAACGTATAATCTGAATACTTACTCCAGAAAGAGACAAGTAAAATGAACGGTATACTACACAGAATAAAACAAACACCTGTACCAAATATTAATAGTTCGCGGTTTTTACAAATGCGGAATATTACATTCTGGCGTACCCCAAGCACTCGAGCAACAACGAGCATTTACCAAGCTTCCAACATTACAATAGGATGATACATCCATGCTGTTCAGAAATTTCTCACTCACTTTTGACATATTGGTTATTTTTTCTTTACTTTGATCTTTAAATTTTATTCTTAGTCCTGTGCTTTTTGTTTAAAATCCAGCGTTTCGTTTGTGTAGTTGTGCAACTTTTTTGAGCAGATCTGGAAAGATATTTGTAAAATTTGAAGTTGTCGTTTACATCGCGTGCCTACTTTTAAGCATAAACAGCAGCGCGACAAATCTGTATCTGTATATTGTGAATAAACGAAGGAAAAACATATGAAACAGAATTTATATTGAATGCTGTAATTTCACGTTAATAACGTAACTGTTTTGTAGCATCCAGTAATTGTTTTTGGCAGTTTTGCTATGTAATAAAATGTGCTTGTAAAATCCAGCCTTTTATTATTTTTACTGTAACGTATTCATACTTAATCCAGGCGATTCCATATTGATGGCGAGTAATGAATACCAAACAATTCAGTATATGTTAAATTCAATTTTGGTGTAACGGTTTCCGTTTTTTCTCTTAAACTACTCATTTATTCCTTATACGAAGTCCTTATTAGATTCATCCCTATGCTTCTAAAATATAAAACAATCTGTTGATTTGGCAATGAAGTATTTTTTCTTCACATCGAATAAAACCTGATTTTTTTTATATAATTGTTAAATTTTATTCAATAATATATTTTCCATTTCGATCATCAGCAAAAGGCGAAGGAACTAGGAGTCATTTCACAGCGTTATCATCATTGAAGGTTTTACCATCCAAATAATTTTGTAAAGCTCTGAAGAAATGGCAATACGATTGCGCTAATTTAGGGCAATACAGTGGGTGCAATGTCACTTCCCTACCAAACGTTAATAATTTATAAGGAGTAACCAACGATGTGTGTGAGGTAACGTTGTCATGGTGCATTGCAATGTCTATGATTCATTGACTCTGGCCATTTTTCTTGAATTGCAGAGTATAGTTTGTCTAATTGTCGACAATACACATCTGAATTAATTATTTGATTCTTAAGAGGCATCTCAAAATACACAATATCTTTGTAATCCTACCAAATTGTCAGCATAATCTCCTTTTCATGCATTTCGGCTTTCAATGTTGTTTGTGCTGGTTTATTTTCCTTACATCATGACCGCTATTGATCGATATTATGGCAAACCATTCATTTTTCATCACCAGTGATTATCCGTTTATGATTTTGTTTGAAATGAAACTCGCAGAAGTTAATGCGTTAGTTTATATAAATATGCTTTAATTCATGGGGGACACAAATATCGGATATTGTGTTATGAATTCCATACGTTTTAAATGAATTTCAATTATTATGTGCAAAAGTTAAACCTTTCTGCAATCCCTCAGACAGGAATATGATGATCCGAATCAATTATGACCTTGATTTGGTCATCATTAACTTCGTTTGGCTTTCCAGATCCTGGTTCATCTTTGAGTGAATAATCATGAGAACGAAATTTAGTAAGCCAATTTCGGCAGTGTCTTTCTTTTAGAGCTTCATCACCATATCCATCTTTTAATTTTCTAGCAGCTTGTGTTGCGTTCTTCTCGGAAATAAGACAGCAAAATTTGACGAAAATGAACGCTTATCTTTTCCATCTTAAAACTAAACCCACATAAGCAAATCTGAAAAAAATGAACTTAAATTGGTTTTTAAGAAAGCTAAAGTGCACACCTGACAAATGGCGAAACTATATAATTGTAACATTGACGAAAATCATTCAAAAGAAACACTGCTCCCATCTACATTTAAAATCGGCAACTACTTTGTTGCCAACCCTATATATACGCACCTAAATCAATTTGATGTAACAAGTCAATTGAATATCCTTCAAAACGCCAAAATCATTTGTTTACTTGTTTGCTGAACAATCCAACGCAAACTCCCACACGCTTCATATTGGAACAAACAACAGAGGGCGGTAGGCTCGACATCGAATGCATCCTGTTCGTGTTTATGTATTTGTGTTTCCCCAAACTATCCACCTATACATACGTACAACTTCGCAATCCACTAACCAGTATACGTAAGCATATGTATGTATACAGCGCCCCCTTCTCGACCGGTCACCGAATGTCTAGCCGCGTCACCCTGGGACTCGGTGTTGATTAAACGCTTCCGGGGCAATTTGTTTCCGCCAATGCGAACCTCTGTTCCAATTGATTGAGTTCAGCGTCGTGCTTCGTGCTTCGCTAAGGCACTGTGATCAAAATTTTACGGCGCGATCGACGCAATGGAACTATTGTTGTGCGAAGTACAATGCGATGTTCGATACGAGGTGTAAGAATTAATGATAGAGCGTATCCATCCATTTTTTAGTGGGAAACTAAAGCATTTAAAAGCACAGTTGGGTGGTGATGTCTAGGGTTGTGCAATTGGTATTGACGTCTTTTAGAGGGCTATTACGGACATACAAACGAAACGACCCAGGTCAAAAAAATACATCTTTATTGCAGATATAATGCAGTTTAGCAACAAAAATTACTTTTTGAAAATAACGCCTGTTAAATGACCACCATGCTTTTCTAAGCATTCATGAAGTACTAACTGAAATCTCACTGTAACTCGTTGAAGCATTTCCTTGTTTATCGCTCTAATATCTTTAGTAATGTTGGCTTTTAAAGCTTTTCGCGCTCGTAGAACATTTTGGCCTTTAAGTAATCCTTATCGCGTTCGAGGAACATTTTGGCCTTTAACTAATTCTTATCGCATTCGAGAAACATTTTGACCTTTAAGTAATCATATAGATAAAAGAAATCAGGGCTGGTTAAATCCGGTGACCTTGGTGACAAACTTAAATCATAATGTCGGAATATAAGTCGTCCAGGAAACATGTTTCTTATAGCAGCCATGTAAACTCGCGCAGTATGTCTTGTTGCTCCGTCTTGCAGGAACCATAAGTCGTTATGTTCTACCCCAAATTGTTGCAATTCAGTAGGTAGAAAGTTTTACAGCATCTCCAAAAGCGTGAAGAAGTTGCAGTCACTGTATGGTCATCTTCTTCGAAAAAATATAGGCCTAGTATTCCGAATGCAGCCACACCGCACATGCGGTAACTTTTCTAAATGAATGCAGGGGTTGTTCGTGAAATTGTTAAGGTTGTTCGGCAGCCCAGTGTCGAAAATTGTTCCTATTTACAGATCCCGATATGAGGAAATGCGCCTCGTCACAGATTATTAAATTCCAGTTATTTGCAGCTATTTGTGGATATCATATGGCTTATTAGCCTCTACTTGTTTTATTTTTTTCCTATATTAAAAATGCAGTGTTATACAGACATAATCTGAGCAAAGTCAACGACGGGGAGGTATCTACAACTATACGTTCCCCCACTATAGCTATAACCGTGATGTCGTAGGGCAAGAGTGAAGTACAGCCTACAGCGAGTGACTGATAGACTGATTGTAGTAGGGGGGATACTGCAGCGAGGAAGAATAATGGGGAGATGCACATGCGTATTATAACCGTTAACTTTGTTCAGATTATATCTGTATATTCTTCTAACAAGACTCCATTGGATCTTGTCCAAGCAAGTTTAAAACGCAGTGTGTTCAGGTGCTCACTAACAAATAATGAAACTAAGGTACTGACACTAAATTTATGTGAAATAATATTGTCTTACTTCACTATGATTTTTATGAAAAATTATTTCAATTTTTATAGTTTTTCTGCGGTATGGATACTTAAAACCTGTGAGAAATCTGGAATGTTGATTAATTGCTAGATTTTTATTCTCAGAATAGGTTACTCTGCGAAAAGCAATAGACATATTTGAATGAAATTGAAACATTACTGCCAGAACTGTTCATCCATTATTCATAGTGTTGACTATTACAAATTTGTTCCTTATTGGATTCCATGGCTCCTAACGTTAATAAATAGATTGGTATTTTCTAAGCTTATTATTTATATATCCGTTCAACATTGTTCCTCTTTTCTATTTGTAACATTATGTACAAATGTTGTACATCCTGTTTAGTTCCATATTACATGTTTTACGGTCTTGCCCCGGGGTCTTTGCGAATTCAATTTCAGTTTTACAATTATCTCCATACACCCTAATCCGGTGTAATATATTTAGGTGGAGCAGGTCGGACAAGATGCAAAAAGTATTAGGTGGAAATCGCGAACTATAGCCGGAGGATAAACCGGAAACAATACGAGCTCTAACACTTCGGCCGTGAGAGGGCGTTATCATTTATGACCTCGGCTGACCTTAGTTTAACACGGACCGCTTGAACTAATCTTATAAATTATAATCGAGCTTTACATACACGAAGTAGCCGTAAACCCTTCCCTGTGTACTTTCCTATACCTTTTGCACTGCCGTTCGTAAATCTGATTCAACTTAATCGCAGTTACATATACGAAAGTTGTCCGTAAAATAAGGTTCTGAAGCAGCTGCAGCTGACGTTGTGGCGGCCATTTTTTCCTGTGTGTTCTAATACCTGGCATAGTGCAACTCTGTTTTCTCAGCTTAAGTAGTTTTTCTAGGCATTCCCAGATTAATTTCAACCTGATGGTATTAGAGCTCAGCGCCATTATGACTGCTGACTAACGGAGAAAGTTGAAATGCTTTGTTTTCGATAATTCCTGTAGAAGCTCAATTGAGTTCATTACATTGGTTTCCACTTGGAAGACGCTGGGGTGTGTCCCTTTATCAGTTTTGAGACCATCCATACCATTTAATGGTGTTTGTCCTTAAAAAGTAGGTAAAAAATTCTCATTTCCCTTCATTTCTTGTTAGTTAGCTTTGTAGGAAAGTTCTTTTCGAAGCTGCATTTCCCAACCATTTCATCGTTCGGCAGACTTAAAAGTACTAAGAGTTCCACTCGAGATGAGCAAGCTTTCTGGTATAGAGTCTTGTCCTCTCCAGCCCTCGCCCTGGTTGGACCACTTCCTTCACTGCTATGTGTACGGTTGTGCGGTCTAAGATGACCTCCGATGAGCTCCGGTGATGCATATGCATGCTAACCTTTTGTAACCAAGTTATCGCCCCGTATGTTACCATAAATCTTACTATGCTGATGTACATCCTTCGCAGTACATTTGGGTTACAGCCCCACGCTTTACCCGCAAGGTTTCACCATATCATTAAGGCTCTTGTTGCCTTATTCGTAGTGAATGCAATATACCTGACCAATAGAAGTATTTTGGTGTAGGGTTATTCCTAGTTATTTGACCTCTGATTTATATTCGCTCAATGTTGCATACAGGCGGATGTCTTTCATGTTCAAAACTTCCCTTTTTCTAGTGAAGGGTATAATCGTTCTTTTTTGCTGAGTTGATGCTTAAATCCAGTGACTGACACTATAATACCACAATAGATTTATACAGAAGAAATTTCATAAACATTGTTAAATTATTACCGATTCTTTGTAGAAAGTAAACTTCCTTTACCATCATTGTAGTTGTACATGTAGTCCGCATATTCATTTATCACTATAGCAGGATATTTTCCAACCATAACCCTTTCAAGTTTTTGCTTATTTAGAATGACAATTATATTTTAATCTTGTAGCTTACGTAGTGAGCCGCCAGCGCTAAGAATGATATACCTACACTTATTAATATTCACGGCCATACTATTGTAACATCACCAAACGAAAATTGCAACCAGATCGCTATTTATTTTAACCGCCATGTCATTCAAATTGTTGCTCCAAGCGTATAGCATAGTACCGTCTGCATACTTTTTTATATGACAATGCTTTACATACTTTGTGCATGCATAAGTTTCTTCATTTTCTTGCTAGAAAGAAACTCGTAATTTTCAAGGTAAATAATTCATTTTTATTCAAAATACTGGCAAAATATAGGTGTTTCGTCCTCAACGAAAGTAATTTATTTTAAATATCAGTACTAGATCTAAATATATAGTGACAGACAGTCAGTCAAAGTGACATTTAGATTTGATTTGAGTTTTACGCGTAATGTAAGTCGCTTCGCGTAATCCTCGCGGATATATTTATTGAGAAAAATAATAAAAAGTGTTAAAAGGACGCAATTGAATCATTTGTATATTTCTCTGGTCCTTCGAAATCTAATCATTAAAAGAAACTAGTGTTGGAGCAACCAGTTCGATATAGTCCACACATCGTTGATATCAGCTACGCACACACAAGCAATAGGCTTCTATACATTTCACCCACCTTTCAGGTAATTTACGAATACCATATCAGAAGAACTGCTTGCCTTTTGCGCCAAACCATTCGCCGAGCCATTTTACAACTTCCTCGAAATTGCTGCTCTGTGAGCGCGTGTCGAATTGATGCAAAGGGGTGATAGTCAGATGGCGTCAGGTCTGGGGAGTACGTTCAGTGTGGAAGGATGTCCCATCCAAGCGATTTCACGGTGCTTTTTGCTGATTTTGCTGTGTGAGATGGCGCATTGCCTTGTAATAAAATCACTTTGCCGTGTTTTCTGGCCCATTCCTGTCGTCTGCCGATTAATACGTGGTTTAAATTAATCATTTGTTGGCGATAGCGTTGTGTATTAACGATTTGCCGGGCTTTAAGAGTACATAATACACAATACCGCTCTGGTCCCACCAGCGCAGAGTATGGTCTTCTTGCCGAAGGAATTCGGCCTAGGTGTTGAAGGACCGGCTTTGCCAAGTGAAAGCCACGATTTTTTTCCGCTTCGGGTTTTCAAAATAAATCCATTATTCGTCACCCGTCACAATTCGATACAAAAAATGGTTTCCTTTTGTGGCGTTGAAGTAGCATTTCAGAGGTGACTGCGATTTTCTATTTGACGTTCATTCACATCGTGTGGGACCCATTTACCGACTCTATTCATCTTCCTCATTGCCCGTAAACGTCTGCTGATTGTTTCTTGCAACACATATAATGCTTTTGTTAAGTGTTGTTGAGCTTGAGTTGGGTCATGATCCAATACCTCCTGCAATTGCTTGTCTTCGCATTTTTGTGGTCCACCAAATCGCTCATTGTCTTTCACATTGAAATCACCACTTTTAAATTATCGAAACCATGTCTAACATGCTCCAGTCTATGGAGCGTGTTCACCATATGTTTTAAGCAGCAAACGATGATCAATAGCCTTTTTCTTTTGATTCAATAAGGAAAGTAATGCATGCTGCAAATGTTCTTTTCAGGCACAAAGCAAAGACGCTAGTTTTGGGTGGACTTTCAACGTCAGACGAACAGAATGACGTATGTGTCAAATTAATACGCTGCGTGTTTTTCGCTGGCACTGTCTCTTAGTGAAGCCGGAAAAAACTTACAGCTGGTAGTGAATGGACTTCAGAAGTTTTCGAGTTTTCGTTATTGTTTTGCATCGAATTAGTACCAATACTTCTCTCCATTGTAAATTGAAATAGATGTTCCAAAATTTATAAACGGTAGTGTTATAAAGGAGCTTCTTCCTTGGAAACTTACCTCGAACTCTCCTTCGATAGCCGGCGGCTGCCTATTACTTATTAATAAGTTGAAGTGATTTCTTCTTCCTTCCGTCGAATTTATGAGCGGGTAAGATCGATAGGAGCCGAGCCGTCTGAAGGAGGTCGCGTTGCCGAAACTTATCTACCGAATAAGTAACGGACCGTTGCGCCAGCGCTTAGGGTCGAGGAAATTGCGAATAATTATTAATAAACACTCGAGAAGCTTCTGGAGTAGGAAGCTTGGAGAAGGAAGACGTCGCCGACGAAGAAGCGAAACACAATATTCGCATCATCGGACGTACGGTCTACTTCTCGAGAGATTTTGGACGTATTCCCCGAAGTCCTCCTTTTGCATGCATATAGTTTCCCCACTATTAGTAGCTACGGTAGGACGGCGGAAGTCGAAGACTGCTTGATTAAATTTCGAGAATCGTATCCGATAACACCAATACTGAGTTATATTGGGAGATTAATACTAATATAAGACGTAATTCTAGTTACGAAACGTCTTAGTTGTTCGGCGTAAAATCGGATGGAATCGGTTCGTTGGCAACTCGAACGATGAACAAGAGATTCTCTGAATTACGACGAAGGTAATAGGATTTATTAGCGCGGGAAGTTATTTGCGACGTAAAATTTATCACCGC
Source organism: Trypoxylus dichotomus (assembly GCA_023509865.1). NCBI lineage: Eukaryota > Metazoa > Arthropoda > Insecta > Coleoptera > Scarabaeidae > Trypoxylus > Trypoxylus dichotomus. The sequence goes on from CM042080.1 coordinate 8,626,479, forward strand.
TAATATGAAACGACATGAATTATGCGAGATGTAATAATTCTTGGATATATAAAAGGTCGGAAATTAGTTTCTGAAGTTGTTCTTATAGGCGATGTGCTTGAATCTTACCTTGTATGATAATGAAATCCTACATTTAGATGTATATTTTGTGAATATTTAAGTTCCTTTAGTGGCAGGTTTAGAATTCATTAGTGTAATCAAATTTTTGTTCTACAATATAATGAGCTGTAACCTAGGGTTGTCTATCTTCTTAAATACAGTGTGCTTTTCAATTTTTTTCGCTTTGAAATAATATAGTTGATATAAAATTATAGTAATAATAATATCATTTATTTCAATAACAAACACACACAAATACAAAGAAATTTATTATAAAGTTTGCAGCCCATAATAAATAATAAAAATAAATAAAATTGTTTTCCTGTGAGGAGAAGGCAGAAGATAATTATTTACACGGGTTGCATAGTTATGCGAGTAACTGTAAATTGAACACTCCTCCTTGTATTTAAAAACGTAGCACAACGTTACGTAGATATATAAATCGTAAGAAGTAAACAATTCGTTTTCTTTAAAAGTACTTCTACATGAGTCAATGTAGTTCATATTAATACCAATTCTAACTACTTGCTTTTGCATAAGAAAAACTCTGTCTGAATTAGGGCACATTCCCGAATGCATAATAGCATACCGCATACACGCTACGAAATTTGAACAATAAAGTATTTTAAGCGTTTTCTGGTTACTAGAACGCCTTTTAGAAAAAAAGCATATGTTTCAAAGAGTGTTACATAAATAATCAATACGGTGAGACCAATTTAAGAAATCGTTCAAAACCAAACCCAAAATTTTAATTTCTGCAACAACATCATAAACATTTTGATTCATTTGAATTTGCTTAATTGGTAATGACATTTTATTGTGAAAATTAAAAAATTGCGTTTTTCTTTATTTGTAATTAAACAATTATTCTGCTTCGATGCATCAAGTTCATTATAAATAATTTCGGTATTACGCAGCATATCGGACAAACTCTTTGAATTTAATAAAATAATAATGTCATAAGCATCCAATACTACTGGTTCTGCTTGAATTAAAGTTACTGGTAAGTCGTTGATGAATAATAAAAATAATGTAGGGCCCAAAACAAACCCTTGAGGTACACCAATATTTTTATCTACAAAATTAGATTGCGAATCGTCAATGCGAGCACTTTGCTTTCTGTCTTTAAGGTAAGACCGAAACCAATTTAAGGAAATACCTTTAACACCATATCTCTCGAGCTTAGAAAGAAGAATACTATGATTAACTAAAGCAAAAGCCATTGATAAGTCAATGAACATGGCAAGACAATATTCATTACTATCTAAAGTACTATAAATATTTTTGAGAAGGTTAAAAATTGCTGTATCTGTAGATTTATTAGGGCAAAAACCATGTTGATTAACAGAAAGATAATTAAAAGTGTTTAAATATTTTATCAGTTTCTTGTTCATTATAGATTCATAAATTTTGGCAAACACATCTAGCAAACTAATAGGCCAATAGTTACAAAAATTATTCCTATCTTTTTGAGAAAAGAGGCTTTACAGTAGACAACTTAAGTTTTGTAGGAAATATGCCTGTTTCAAATGAAAAGATATGGGAAAGGGAATATTTTACAATAAATGATGGGATGTGGTCATACCTAGTACAAAAGGTAGAGTTGATATTTCTAATAACGATTTCAACGTCTTTTTCAAGCGCAGGGTCAATAAAAAAACCGTTCCTATGGGTTGCATTTTTTAAATATTTATTAATAAAAATATATATACTTATTATAAGCAAAGACGTGTCGAATTTAAGTATGACTCAGATGCTCTACCAACATAATAGATATTCCATAGATATACGAAAAGTACCTAATTCGCTTACTTATTGATGTACATATAGTGTGTTCATTTTAAAACTCCACACACTAGATTTCTGGAAATCTTCTGGAAACACGGAGGATGTGTTATCGAGGGTGTCACCTTTTCATGCAAAAAATTGACTCACCTACTTAAACTCTCTGCCTTCTGGGGCCACTCCCTTGATAATCTTAAATGTAAAGGAGTTTTTTGAAACAGTACATTTTGGCGTTTAGTTTTTTGAAATTAATCTATTTGTTTTTGAGATTTTAAAGAAAATCTTTGGTTTGTTTTGTACTTCTAGCTGGTGAATCTGTTGTAGGAACATCGGAACCAAGAGTGAATATTAAAAAAGTTCAAAATTTCATTTATACGTTTGCAACAAGAGGAAGTTTCTCTTCACTATGTTCTTCCAGTATGACAATGGTTAGACAACGTACTTCCAAATAAATGGATAGAATGAAGAGGACCTATAGAATGACTATCCAGATCGCCTGATTTAATGCTGCTAGACTCTTTTAAGGGGTTACTTGAAGTCTGTTCTATTTACTTCTTAACCTCAAAATTTAGAAGAATTTCATCAGAGAACCATTGAAACCTTCTGTGGAATTCAAAGAGATACTTTTGAAAATGTGCGCAGTTTTGAACAACGACTACTCCAATGTTTAGCGAACATTTTGAACAATTGCTGGATGGATTTAAAAATATTTGAATACTTAAATAACTTTGGAAACATATAAAACATTTTAAGTAGTTAACATGTCTTTGAATAATAAATATTTAAGCTTAGAATAAAAAAAGAAACTCGAAAACGAATGGATCAATTAAAAAAAAACTAGATGCCAAAATGTATGTACTGTTTGAGAAGACCAGTAAAACAAGGTATCACTCCATATACCTTTCCATTTAAGGTTAATGAAGCGATCATCAATCGCAGTTGCTCGTACAAATGTCCGTCATTTCTAACAATACGAAGTAATTATTAGAAAGAAGCAAACTAAACCAATATTTGCCATTTAGAGTCTTACCTTTTTCAGGCAATCTACTCAGAGGATCCATACCACCACACTTCCTGCAGACAAAATACGTTTCGCTTTCTGAGTATATTGTTCTTCCTTCTTTCTCCATGTTTTCAATTGCTATTTGGACATATATGTATCGTAGTGCAACCATATTTATTTTATGCAATAAAACGCCACAAAATACGTTTTGTTTTTTTTTTAAACTTTCATGACCCGTTCGTGGGAAGTTCACAATAAATGCGTCGCTTTAACTACTATTTCAAATGTCGTCACACTTTTTTACCTTTGGGTAGTTATCTACACACAAGATTAACTTACCTAACGTATTTTTCATGTAATTATAATGACATAATGTTCTTCAGGGTATGTTTGAAAGCAATACGGCAAAGTTTTATTAGATCTTGTCAAAATCTAGTAAAACTCTGTGAGTTAAGTAAGGACACAATAATTGTTAATATACGGCTTAATGTTATTTCATTCGGCTGTCCTCTTATCTTCGTATATTCGGGGATAAGTTACAAAAAGTCTAGTGCTTCTTTTAGGATGCTCAAATAAATAAAAGAAGAATTGTAGAGGTCTTGACATAGCGCGAATTATACTTAGAAATAACTTACTGCCAATCATAGTATATGGAGAATAAAACATTAAATTAGTCGTGGTGGAGTTTACAAAATGGCAAACGATTCTTCCAATTCAGCCCTTTTTTCTTAGAAATAAGCATCTGGAGCAGCTATATAATAAAATATTTAACCATGAAACAACGTTGTTTTGAATAGCCTTGACATAGTAATTATATAATAATTTTCGTGTTGCTGTTTATCCTTATTAAAGAGAATATAACACAACACACATGATATAATTGAAAATAGTCAACAATTAGCGTGATTATATAACGCGGACGGATGAAATGGTAGAACAAAGCAGCGGCGACCTCATGTTTCTGGGTTAATGTTAAGCAAATACGTTCGCGGACTGTTGCTATCTCGCTTAAGAAGAGTCTTGCTGCGAATGCTCGTAGTTTGGTACGAAAATAGTAACGAACATGTGCAAATTGCTGCATTACTTATAACCTATTCTGTACCGTGTCCATAATATCTCGGTTATATTGGAAAGATACACAAACCTTATAACAATTTTAATGATTGAAAAACTGAATTAGGCAAAAAAGAAGCTAAATCAATTACGCGACAAGGTCGCATTTTCCCAACAAAGTACGTTCTAACAATAATGACCTTATACGAATAAAGGACACCAGCGTTTTGAGTTGCGACGTTATACTGGAGAATAACTTGTTTTCGCCTTACTAAATATATGCCAATTATCGAGGAATTTGCTCATAAAATGCGCATTCTAGTAAAAGAAGCAAATCAAACGTACTTCTAAACAATCTTTGATGTTTACGTAGGGTTGTTTTTATTTTAAAGTGGCCTAACTCCATCAACAGATGAGGTTCTTACTTTGTCGTGCACTGTGCATATAATACAAAAATGTTCCTCTTGAAATTATATATTACTAAGCCTCCAGAAACGAGTGGACACTAATTGGTGGCGATGATATATTTCGAAAGCGGTCGGACATACCCGAAGGCGGGATTCATACGTGTATGGCTAGTATGTGTATGAATGCCGGATTGGATTGATGATAGCGAATTGACGGCATTCTTTATTATGTTTGACGAGTCTTAATAGATTTCTTAACGGATTTCCGATATTAGAATATATTGGTACTATTATTGGGCTTTTTCGGACCAATTTTCCAGTGTATTTCAAGTCTCAAGTCGACCTCTTCCTGATAAGGACATTAACTATTATTCTAGTACTCACTTCCACTCTATTTCGTTGATGGTTGATGCGGTATTATCTGCAATAAAAACCCTTAAAAACAAACTAACTTGCGGGCTTGATCAGATACCTAGTTTCCTGCTGAAAGACTGCGCCACCGTCTTATCGTTATGCACAATATTTAATTTGGTCCTGATGTCATACACTTTTTCGTCTGCACGATGGCTCGCCAGGATTTGCCCAATTTTAAAAAACAGCAATGCAGCTGATTTCGGTTATTATCGTCCGATTTCCATTCTGACTGATATATCAAAAATTTTCGAAACGGCGTTATGTAAACACGCGGTAGCAAATTACATTTCTGTAGCCCAGCGTGGTTTTAAAAGATGTATACCACTACTAACTTAGCAAACTTTATGGAGTTCGCTATTAGATACTCAGGAACAGGTCGATGCCACCTACACCAACATGTCGAAAGCATTTGGCAGTATCGACCATGGTATTCTATTGCAGAAGTTACATAGCTTTGGTTTTCCTGAGACGCTTGTTAATTTATTTGACTCTTACCTTACCCACCGCAAATTTTATGTGTCTTACAACGCCTTCCGTTCTGTCACCAGAGTTATTACATCGGGAGTACCAGAAGGTTCGAATCTATGTCCCCTACTGTTTCTGTTATTTCTCAACTACATTTCGGATCTGAGTGATTTCGAAATCTTGTACTCCGATAATACTAAGGTATTGTTGCGTTGCACTAAAATTAGATACTTTGGGGCTGTACTTAATGAACATCTTGTCTTTAGCGATCATGTAATAGAAATTGTTTCTTCTGCATCAATGTGTATGGGCTGTATGGTAGTTCCAACATGCTTAAAGTCGGAAAGTTACTAAAACAATCTTATTCTCAATTGCTTCAAGTAACCTGTTTGCTCCGTGCATGTTATTTTGTAGTTGAGTTTATCAGAAACAGTTATCCAAAACTAGATCAATTCATAGTTTCTGCCAAAAAAGTTTCTATTAAACCTCCAAAACGCATTCGTGGGATCAACGGGCTTGTCTCAGCCACCATAGCCGTTTTGAGGAGATGGGGCATGTGGCTTAAAACTGCTTAATATTATCAAAAATTTTTACATATTATTAAACCTCGCATCTTAAATTTAAATGCGCAATAAGCCTAAGTAGTAAGCAGTAAGCCCATCAGTAAGTCAGCTGCTGAATTGAGATACTGAAATCCATACTCAAAGAGAGCAAATTTGGATACTATTTCCAAATTAGAGAACACCAAGCTGTCATTACATAAAGCACTAAATATAGCAGATTACCTCAAGCCTCCTTAACAAATCTAACAGATAGTATAGGTAGTTTAGCAATCGATAAATTATATGCGGTTATAAATAAGAATTTTCAAACTGTAGTGCGTACAGACAAGAGTTTATCTGAAAAGCAAGAGCGCGAATATGATGCGAACGACGTTTTTAAATTTGTGAACACCACATCATTAGATGCAGAATGCTCCTTTTCCAAATATACCAATATATTTACACCCAGCCATAGAAGCACGACTAAGTCAGTATTGTAAGGCGTGTTAATAACTCAATGCTACAGCAAATTTTTGCATCACTCTGCATCAACAAGACAATCAAACTAAAATAGTAAGTAAGTAGTATTACATTAATTATTTTTAATATTGATAATAACCGAGCTGTACGCTATTGCGAAAACACTCGTTTCTGCAGCCTTACGTATTATATTTGAAATGTTAATAGGACTATTCGCAACGACTTTACTAATAACGATGCGGCTTCGCTAATGACATTAGTAACTTTGCTACTCCTTTGTAATTGTTGTAAATAACCTGTAAACCTGTCAAAACTTTACGGCCTTGAAAGTTCCTCCGACTCTAATAATTGCTGCTTTTTGGTATTACATTGTAAAATTGTTTTTATTTGCTGAAAACGTTCAAAAGAATAAAATGCTATTTTAATCGACATTTTTTACTAATTTTTGCTCTAAAATAACCTTCTTTTGCATTATTGCGTTACGTTATATACAAACCTTGATACAATATAAGGAATATCACATATCACGATTCTAATTAATTTTATTTTTAATCATGGCACTTTGTATAACGCCATTGCTCCTATTTTGTCAAATATTCGAAGTTATTGCATATTTTGTTGTGCTATCTTTAACTTTCGTTTAAAGTTTTACGAAAATTGTTTAACCTATCAATAATCATTTATTTTGCAAGTCTTGTTTGCATAATACAATAAACTGTGCGAAGGATGATTAGATTTTAAACTGTTGCATCAGGATCTTAAGAAACGTTTTATAGTGGGGTATTAAAAATTATAGTAAATCTAGAGTTAAAGTAAGCTTTACCTATTCATGTTTCCAACTGAAATAATTGTGATCATCACGTTATATTCATCTCTTCCTTATATTCTCTTATATTTAAAGGTTAATGAGCGTTTTAAATGTGCATTTGCTCCAAGAAGTTATTACTTAAAGAGTAGATAAGCTTATACATAGCTGGATTGTTTACAGCACTGTATATTTGTAAACGTTGTAATAGTTCTGCGTTACGTAAGATGACAGGTCTTAAAGCGTTTAAGGTCAAACGTATCGAGATGTTTTGATTACCCTTCTCAGCGTTTGTAGGTTATTTAAAAGTAGTCCCATATAACACAGAGAACTCGGCAAGATGCTAGACTCCGTACTAAGTATGTAATAAAACTCCAATTATTGCAGTGCTGGAATACTCAAGCAAATGCTTTGACATTATACTGCATATCAAGGTCAATTAGTTCCATCTTTATTCATCTATAAAGACTAATATCGATTGTAGATCTATATTGAATTCATTACCATTTATTACAATATAGACGTTGGTCATTAGGTTAAGACTACTTCGAAGTTATTTATGGTATACTTTGTTTCAAGATGTGCGGAATGTAAGCTTGAACATAGTAGGCAGTATGTAATAAAACATATCGGTATAAAGATCAATTGATTACGATATTTTCTTGTTTAAGTACTTGTGTATGTGCTTTTGACGTTTGATAAATTAGAAATGGTTGATTAAATTCTTGCTTGTTACTATTTCGGGTAATCATGTACAGTTAAATACGTTAATACCAATTTCTGCAGCAGACATTCAATTGTACGCGACTTTTATCATGCAAAAAAAGAAACTGAAGTCAATAAAGAAGCGGAGAATTTGGTCGAGAGATTGGACATAGAGAAGAGAGGATGGTAGTTGGTAATGAACTTCCGGTAGAAGACAGTTTATAGTACTACGTTTGAAGACAATTTAAAGTACTATTACGTAGCATTGAAGCTAGTGTAAGAAAATAGAACACAAACACATGTGATACTATATCTGCCAAACACAAACGTGCATTTGGATATAATATGAGAAGTAGTTACCTGCGGAATAAAAATTCTTTTTAGACTGAAACTTATACTAAGGTTTTTGGCAACATGCCACCATATCCGGAACAATTCCAGAACTACGTGAATCTATTTGAAAGGTTTTCAGAATTGAATATCTAACATTAAGCTGTACAAGTATACGAGGGTTGCTATTTATGTGTATGGAATAATAAAACATAAAAATAAATATTTGTTATTGAAAATGATTTTATTGTTTTTCAAAATATTCTCCGCAATGATCGCACTTTTGCATACGTTTCAAACAATTTTCATAGTACTTTTGCCATTCCGATTGAGGTATCTAAAATATGCATTTTGAGCGCATCAACCGCTTCTTCTGGGGTCGAAAATCGTTGACCACGTAGTTTATTCTTCACGAATGGAAATAAAGTGATATTATTGGGTGCCAAATCGGGACTATATAGCGGATGATCCATCAATTCGATGTTTTGACCGGTTAAATATCGAATTGCGTGGGTTGATAAGTCAGAGCTTGCGTTGTCATGGTGAAGAATGATCCTAGGTCAGTGGTTGTTTTTGCTTATTTCTTCAAAGACTTCTAGCAAACAAATGGTTGCGTACCGTTCGGAATTGAGCGTTCTACAATTCTCTAGTGACACTGCAGCCACATGCCTATTTATGCCAATAAAACAGGCGACTATTTGCTTCGGGGTGGTTCAGGTGCAAACAACTTTTGTTGGGTTTGAGTCTTCCAAGATGAGCAAGTCACTAAACAATACAAATAGCATCTGTATGACAAGGCGTTCTGACGATACATACGGTTAAATAATGTCAAGCTTTACGATGTGTATCTTAGATGGTGGCTAACAACATCATCGTTGCCAATTCCGGGTACATAAATAGCGTCCCTCGTATACATGTATATTGACATACACATGGGAGACAGATTATGGATGAATTTTGGAGAGTGCGGTAATTTCCTAGTTGCTGGAGAGATACTGATGCTCGATATATACGTTTTACACCACTTAAATCAAATTCACCTTATTATTTTTATAATAAAGGTGATCATAGCATAGTCTTTTTAGCATTATCGGATGTTAAATATACATATTTACTTATGTCAATGTGTGCAATGGTTGTGTGAGTATTTTTAGAGGATGTCAACTTTCGAAGTGTTTAGTGACTATTTCATTAAATTTCCCGTTCCTCATTATGCATTTCCACTTTCGTCATACTTAATGAAACCATATTGAAATCCGGGTTTCTCAGAAGTAAAGAATTTTTAATTACTGCTTGTTAAAGGCTTTAGGGGTAGTGAAAAATGCACGAGGGGTGCTTCCTATTCATTTGCGTGTATCCAAAGTACAAGGGTTGTCCGTAAAATAAGGTTCCCTATGATTTTTCACAATGAAAATCATGTTTATTGGCATTGAATAATACATTTTTGGAAACCTTAGACCTTTTCCTATTTTTCGATATAATCGCCGTTGAGATCGATGCATTTGTGCGTGCGATGTACCATCTTCTTTATGCCTGATTCGTAGAATTCTCCAGTCGCGCCGCGAGGGTAGCTTAAAACCCCTTCTTTCAGCTTCTCTCCGGCTCTGAAATGCGTCCTACTCAAGTGTTTCTTCAATTCAGGAAGGAGATGCTAGTCACTTGGGGCTGGGTGTGGGCTGTGGGACGGGTGTTTCACAGTATCCCATCCAAAGTTGTTAATGAGATCGGTTGTTTCACGGGCGGTGTGAGGACGAGTGTTATCCTGATGGAAACCCACTCTCACAGTAGCGGTCCGCATTGATTGTTGTGCCAGCAGGCATGAATTCGCACAGCAATAACCTCTTCCTGTCCCAAACCGCGCTCACCATCCCTTTGCCGGCAGACAGTGTTTGTTTAAACTTCCGCGGCTTCGACGACTCTGAATGTTTCCACTGACGGGATTGTTGTTGCGTTTTCAGTGTCGTGTAGTAGACCCAGGTCTCGTCTCGAGTAGCAAAAGAGGCCAAGAATTCCTCGCCATCGGTTTCATAGGCCTGAAGAAATTTGCGGGCTGCTTCAACACGTTACCGCCGGTAGACCCCATGTTGGTAGAAAATGTACAACGGTACGGTTGGTAGAAACCTTGGCCCTAAATGTCTGTCAAAATTTTATCAATGCTGGTCTTGCTGGGATCATCTCGCAGAGCTCCCGGACCGTCACCCTTCGTTCTTGTAGCATTGCTTCTTCCACTTACGTCATCATTTCATCCAATACCGTCTGTACGTCCGTCTGTGATTTCTCTGCACCGTTTGCATACGTGTTGTACGCTAATACATTTTTGCCCGTAGACTTCACACAGTTGGGAGTGAATGTCCACTGACACACTGTTTTCTTTTTGCATGCAATAAACGAATAACAGAACCTAATTCGCAATTGGCGGGGGAAGCGAGTGGGAGCTCCATCTCTAACGGCTGTCAAGCAAAGACTGAGCATACCAGACAGCTCACTGAGGTGGGATCTGAGAGGAAGTCGCTGAATCCTGTGTAACTCCTTGAGAAACTTATTTTACGGACAACCCTCGTAGTTCAGACTTGTGGCCAATTTTCAACTAAGCATTCACAAAATAGCAGGTTACCTGGTATAGTCTGTCAAAGTGATAATAAATCTAATAATGATGATAGAATTGAACCAGTTTTTTAACTCTACTGGAGCTATTGTTTGTCAAGAAAATGCTGTGTTAGAAAATAATTTCTAATATAGTATTGTAACAAATAATGGAACAGTTTTACAGTTCATTTGAAATCACGATTCTAAGTATAAAAGCCAAATTTTTACGTCACGTCGTCGATTTTATGTGAAGCGGATGAATTTTAAACCAATATTATTAAACAAGATTAGCGCGTCTTTATCGCGCACTTTTTTTCTCCGCTGCTCCACGAAAAAGCTTCATTAATCTTTCCATTATTTAACCGCAGATAATCGCGCTGGTCCCATCGCTTATACCTTCGTATTTAAACGCGCTGAAAAGTGACGATAAAATTAATTTATAATCCCCATTACGGACCGTAATTTAAGTCTCGCGTGCGCCAAAAAAGCGGAAATATCAAAGCGTCTTCTCCTTTCTTGGCAATATATTTGGAATAATAAAACCGCCGAATTCTACCTTATTATTTTTTGCTCTTCCCCCTTTTTTCTTTCTTCGTATTTTGCGTCGAAAGTGGTCGCGGTTTATTATCAAATTTCGCTAACTTTTCGTGTCTTCAGAAACACCTCAAGAGTTTTTCAACGCGCTATGCGGATTGTTTAGAAATCCGCGGAATACTGGAATGGTTGCATATATATTATATATACAGAGTGATAATAAAGTAACGCATAAAATTCATAGTTTCTTTATTTGTAATTATATTGAAAGTCGCAGAAACTCTTACTTAATTTTGGCGTCATAATAATAATCATATCTGCTATCATTACGACGATATGAGGTCATCGACGACTCTTTTTGATGGACATCCTGTAGATTATATTGCATTTCTAGATACAATCGGTTTTTATATGTACCGATATGTAATAACTTTCCTAAGTGTAATCTGAAAACTTTTGAGAAGAAAATTGTCGAGGTTTGAAACTCTAATTTATCGTAACTAATTGAATTCAACGGATAACAAAATTAAAAGGAAGCATAAAATATCCCAATCTGGGCTACGCGGTCAAGATCCTTGGCAGAGTCCAAAGGATTGCTTGCTTGGGCATTACGGGGGCCATGGCCTCGACGCCGACGGCTGCGATGGAGACCATCCTTGGGCTTCCACCACTGCAGCTGGTGCTTAGGTCGGAAGCAACCCTAGCAGCCTACAGAGTCAAATGTAGTGGGTGCAAGGTATTCTCTGGCAAGTTCGGAGACCACACCAGCATCTTCAACTACATCGAACAGACAGCACCGCTGTCAATAAGGACCGACAAAATTCGGCGTGTGTATAGCTTTGCTGGGGGATACAATGTAATAATTCCCAACGGCGAAGCAATAAAGGCATGTGCAAGCAAATCGAGAAGGGGGATTTCCCGCTGGTTTGCGGACGCCTCGAAAACCTCGAATGGCACAGGTATTGGAATTTGGAAAGAGGGAGAACCGGATGGCGAGGCTATCAGTCTAGGGGTCTCCTGCTCCATCTTTCAAGTAGAAGTAATTGCCATCCAGACGTGTGCAGAGAATTCTCTGAACTACGCACATGACCTGGATGCGGTGGAAATCGTATCGGACAGCCAAGCCGCTCTTAGGGCGCTACAAGCTGTCAAGTTTGACTCCGAAGTGGTGTTGGGGGCAAGGTACTGGCCGAGTTTGCTCTTTGGGGTTAAAGCTCCGCCCATGAAAAAAAAAAGCATAAAATATTGAAGGATATTGTCTATTCAAATACAAATGTAACAGAATTATGTGGGCCTTTTTATATCGATGATCTCATTATACACCCTACTCGTTTATTTGGACGCAACACCATGAGCTCACAATGAAAGCATTGAGGTTGATACTTTATATTCGTCACTTGTCTACTCAATGTCGAGTGTACAGTGCTATGTTATTTGATGATTTTTTTCCAAATGGTTCGTTGTCACAAATTGTTGTTTGGTATCAAATTTATGATAAATACGAGGGCGCACACAACGTGGCCGCACAAGCACAAGTGACGAACCACGCAGTGGACGCCCAAAACCGCTACCAACGATGAAATGGTCAACAAGATTAATGATGTCGTGTTAGCCAATCGCCGATTGAAGCTGAAAGAAATAGCAACAGGCATCTCAGACGAACGCGTTGGCCATATCCTATACGAAATTTTGGGAATGAAAAAACTTTCGGCGCGATGGGTACCGCGTTTACTCACATCGGAGCACAAACGAAATCGGGTAACCGTTTCCTACGAGTGTCTGGCGAGGGTGAGATTTGGATCCACCACTACATACTGCAGACCAAGGAACAGTCGAAGCAGTGGGCTATTTCGGGAGAATCGGCTCCGAAGAAAGCAAAGACCGCTCCATCTACCGGGAAGGTCATGGCGACCATTTTTTTGGGGTTCCTAAGATGTGATCCTCATCGACTATCGGCAGAAGGGAAGGACGATCACGGGGAAATACTACAGTGATTTATTGCCCCGATTTGATGCAGTATTGAAGGAGAAACTGTCCCGTTTGCAGCGGAAGAAAGTGCGTTTCCACCATGATAATGCACCGGCTCATTCATCTCACATCGTCGCGTCGAAATTGAATGAGTGGCACTACGAATTAGTCTCTCATCCTTTTTATTCACCAGACCTAGTTCTTAGCGACTTTTTTCTATTCCCAAACGTAAAAAAATCACTGCGAGACAAAAAATTTGCCTCAAATGTGGAGATCATCGCCGCTAGAGATGGCTATTTTGTAGACCGCGAAGCATCCTACTTTTTCGACGGTTTGAAGAGACTTGAGCACCGTTTGAAAAGGTGTATTGATCTTCGAGGAGACTACATTGAAAAATAAAAATAAAAAACCACACCAACATCGTATTTTTCTTGTCCATTCCGGAAACATTGAAGCTCGCCCTCGTAAAATTCCTTCTCTTTAATGGCGAAAAACATCTCGTAGTAGGCACCTCTTTTGTGGATAACCTAATCATTTCCATTCAATGAGCGAAAATGTAAGATGATGTCGCAAATTTTCTCTATCGCAACGCGACGGACTTGACGTTCCGAAGTCGAGCGCTTCTTACTTACGTCTCGAGCTGAGCTGGCAGGTTGCCTTTTTAGAATTGGTAATTCTACGACTGCGTTTTAGTGCAGCCGACCATGAATTATGGCGGGTTTTCGAGTTTTCGGATGGATATTTTATGTTTACTATCGCGCGGTTTTTGCCTATTCGGTGAATGGAAGTAATGTCCGTTCTCTCTCTTCAGTTGACGATGTGCTATATCAGTATCCCATGACGATGTTATGTCATGCAATTTATCATTGATTACATCTTTTGTTAAAGAGGAGGGGTAGTGATTTTTAAAGGTTTTAAACGTCTAGCCTAAGGAACGACTGACTTAACTGCTAGAGTTAAAGAATTGGGAAACGTATACTACAATCGCTGAACTGGTGCAGTAGCAATGTTATATTGATTTAAAAGTTGAAATGTCTATTCGCAATGTATTTTCTCATATGACGAATAAAGTTTTGCCTAACAATACATACATTAACGACTAGAGTTGTTCTACGGACTATTTCCATCGTTTATTGAACTTATAAAAGTCCGACGTTTCGGCAGTTCGTCTACTGGCGTCTTCAGAATAGCCCTAAGAAGGGCAGTTGCTTCCCAGATTAATCGTACGTTCGATGAGTTTTTGTTTCACGTATTTGCTTCCCTATTTTTTATTAGTAAAAGTTGTCGTGACTGGGGATCGAACTCGATTTATCTTTCTTAATTTTGGAAAATCGTTTGTAAATTTTCGTTTACAATTGGTATAATTGTGATTCCTGTGACATCTTTCCGAAAATGATAACATCGTATAAATTCGATACCAGTGTAATACTCTATTAAATTTTTTATAGTCATATCGTCTTGGCATACGAACATCGTTTAATTCACTTATATCCTGATTTTGGTTCATAATTCTCCTATTTTAAATACCCGGTGCTGCGCTACAGCACGGCGAGATTTATTCAAATGAATGCCATTGCGCACATACACTTTGGAATGTTTATGGAAATAAACTGTAGCCAACGCTAGAGACTCGCTGAAGGTACGCCTAAATGTTGCGAACGCACATCCGTGGGAAGATTGGGCGATCGTCTCTGAAACGTATACAGAACGGCGCAACGCTGGCGAACAACTATGAATACGGGGGTTTAGATGTTGGTTATTGTTCCATAATAGGAAACTTTCAATTTTCGCTTAAGTTTTGGAAAAAGAAAATAATCACATGGAGCCATATCTGGACTCCACAGCGGGTGTGGGAGCACTGAAGTGTTTTGCTCTGTAAAAAATTCTCTGACCGACAGAGCTGTTACTGGGGTCATTATCATGATACAATCCACGAGTTGGCAATGTCAGGTCGCACACGCAAACGTTCAAGGATTTCGCGATAAAAGCTTTGATCCAGTGTCTGGCCTTGCGGTAAATTCTTTGTGGACAATTCCACGAGAATCAAAAAAGTTGATAAGCATGGACTTGATTTGGGATTTGTTCTCGCGAGCTTTCTTCTGCCACGGTGATGCAGGTGTGTATACCACTCCGCACTTTGTCGCTTTGTTTCGTATTCGAATATCCATGATTCGTCACTTATCACCACTCTATGCATGTAGTTGGGTTCGGCTGTTAAACGATCCAGCAGCTGTTGGGTAATGGAGAAGCGATTTTCCTTTTGTTTATCAGACGAGATTTTGGGCACCAGGTTTATACACATTTCTTGCATATCTAATTCCTTTGTCATAATTCGATGAACAGTATTTTTACTCATGCGGATCTCATGTGCAACCATCCTGAGTGTCAACTCTCTCATGCTAACACGCTTTCATCTGATGGTCATCTTCAATGCAGTATCTCAATATGCTCTTTTTATCATTTGTAGTATCTCTGTAGTTACACCCAGTTTAATACAAAATTGAATTGCATATCGCTACTCTATATTTGCCTACATTTTACATGTGACGTGGTAAATCTAACGACAAACACCTCACGCTGAGACCACTAACAGTAGACTGAGTGGCCTGTGCCAGTTGTGCTTGTACTTGTATGTAGTCCACTCTAGTGCTGCAATGTTGTCACATTGAGCCTACACAATTCATTTTCATTAATTACTGAGTTATCCTAATGCCGGCGAGCTTGCTGGTCAACTAGTGATAAATGTTACCAGCGGTATGACAACTTATTGCTACGGTGTCAGTTGGCCGTGTCAAGTTTATACATTCTTCGATTGGATATATCTTTTTCGTATACACTGTCACTTATAAGTTTGATCTGTCTTTCCATACTTTATTATAGCAATTTTGTTTATTATTAATGTTTTTTTCTTTTTGGGCAAACCAAATAAAATATACTGAAATGCTTCACCACTGTATTTTAAACACCGATCACTGCTAATCTCCGGTGTTATTAGTTTTTTTGCGCGAGCATTAAAACGAAAACAATAACCGAAACGGAAACGATCGTTCCAATTGCTCATAGTTTCCGCATCTATTCGTTCGATGGTAATATTTATCGTTTATCCTTTTTTAGCCGTTCGTTTCCATCATCTACATCGGTCCGTGCCGTTCATCGCAACGCGAACGGCAATTTCGTGCAACTGTTGCGAGTTACGGGCGCGAGCCGACATATTTCACCTCGTAATAGTGCCATCCGCGAGAAAGACGGTTCCCTCGTACGTGTGAGCGCGTTATTTGTTTCGGCGTCGGGTCACCGTTACGATTAGGACGACGAGGGCGCGATATTCGGCCAAAGGTGGATATCTTTCCGGACGGTGCGATGACAGCGAAAGACGTATGCGTCCCGAATATTGCGCAATAGAACGGGAAATTTAGTTTCGATATTTTCAATTTCACGGCTATCTTAACCAATGTATCGATTCTACACCACCGTTTAAAGATTTGGATCGCGTCTGTTAGTACTACGCACGAGGGTAGTCCGAAAGGTTTCAAATCTTGACGTGTAGATGGAGTGCACTTTAAGTTGTTGTTTCACAGATGTTTGCACCAGACGATGCTGGTGTTTCTGTAAAAACGAAAGTTGAATATCAAGCCATTATTAAATACTTGCATTTAAAAGGCGATATCCGTATGCGAGATGGACGCTGTTTACGAGGGTTTTGCTCGTTGGAATGAAATTTTTGGGTAGCAGAACAGAAATGTGATCGCTTACAACGAAAGGTTCCTGGACATCAAATTCAGATCTCAATGAAACTTGGTGCCCAAGTAGAGTATGTTGAAACCTGAAAATAAAAAAAAATTGTTCGTGCTGAAATTCACTCTGAGGGCATGAAACACCCCTTCGAAAATTCACATATTTTCAATTTTCTTGATTTAATTCTTGAAGGCAAATTTAAATACAATTATTATACACAGGGTGTTGCATTTAATCACCAGCCTTTTATGTTAGAGCTGATTATAATAATGAGGAAAAGCAATTAATGCAAGTTGTTCATCTTTAACATCCTTTATTGACTTTAAATCGGTTACTCTATGTAATCCCGCTTCATACAGCTTCGCATTAATTAAGTTAACTTAATTAATTAAATTTTTTTGAAGTGCATAATTGCAATCGCTAATTGATATGGTATCAGATGCAGCTGTTGTTGGTCTAACTGGATATAAGTAAAACCCGACAAAATTAATACATTGCCGTGTGTGGCTATTTGTTATTGTAAATATTCCAAATATGACATTTCTTTAAAACGAAATTTTTACAAACCACACTCTATTATTTGAAAACTCAAAGTTAAGGTTTTATTGTTTTTTAATACCAATTTTAAGGATATACATATTTTGATATTGGTGGTGTTTATTCGATTCTAGATATTTTAATAATATACCACAAAACTGGTTTTTTGTTAAGGTATAGAGAAACAAATATATGTATAATAAAGATAACGTTGTGGTTTTATAATGCAATATTTATATAGTTATTCGATGAATTCAAAAGCAAGCAGAAATCGTACATAAAGGCGGTGTTACAAGTGCATTTAACACAGTTCTATAATATATAATATAATAATCAGGCCAAGTATGTATCCTTAACATGCGCTGTTATATACTGCTCTTATGATACATAGCAACATGTTTTAGAAGTATGTATCCCTTACTTACTATGTTGACTTAACAAACTTTTTATGATTTTGTATACTAAAATTAGGTTTAACATAAATCTTCGAACACTGTAGGTAGACTTGCTGTTGAAGATTACAAGTATGTTAGGAGTAAAATATGGCGTAGGAAAGTTATTAGTTGATTAGTCTTTTACTTCTGATCAATTGGGACGTTCGAATAATTCATTGATTTGTTTATTCTCAAAAATTGGTGGATTGGTATAACACATGCGCTGAAAAGTCCCGGGCCTAATACATAGATGATGCTAGTTTTATTGCAGTCGCCTTTCTCTCAGTTAGTACTAACCTTCAAAAGACAGCTGTTAAAATTTCATGATATTCTATTCATTAGTTTGTGAGTTATTGTGCTAAGAGTCACGCTACTTTTGTTATTTTCAAAACAATGGATCAAAAACAATTTCGTGTTTTAATTTTACACTGCTTCTTGATGGGAAAAAATACCGTTCAAGCTAAGCAATTGCTTGAAAAGTGTTATGGGGACTCCGCTCCATCAGAAACAACAATAAAACGTTGGTTTGCTGACTTCGAACGTGGTCGTAGAGACAGCGATGATGAACGCAGTGGACGTCCAAATGAGGCGGTAACACCAGAAAGCATCAAAAAAATCCACAAAATCGTTTTGAATGATCGAAAAGTGAAGTTGCGTGAGTTAGCTGACATCGTAAAGATATCAAAAGAACGTATTGGCTTTATATTGCATGAGCATTTGACTATGAGAAAGCTCTGTTCAAAGTGGGTGCCGCGTTTGCTCACTGTTGACCAAAAACAAGAACGTGTCGATGATTCTGAGCAGTGTTTGGCCATGTTTAATCGTAAAAAAACGGAATTTTTGCGTCGATATGTGACAATGGATGAAACATGGATCCATCACTTCACTCCGGAATCAAAACGATCGTCATCTGAGTGGACAGCAACTGGTGAACCTCGTCCAAAGCGCCCGAAAGCACAACAATCGGCTGGAAAGGTGATGGCCTCGGTATTTTGGGATGTGCGTGGTGTAATATTCATCAACTATCTTGAGAAAGGAAATACCATCAACAGTGAATATTATATAGCGTTATTGGAGCGTTTGAAGGCCGAAATTGCAAAGAAAAAAAATTTGTTTCATCAAGACAACGCACCGTGTCACAAGTCAATCAAAACATTAGATTACGTTGATGAATAAAGCTAATTTTGAACCAAAAAAACCGTGTTTTCTTTGTTAGGCTCGAAATTGGAGAAGTAGTGCAGAGGTTTGTTGTAAGTATATGGACGCTACCGTCCATATTAGTTCGGACGCGCGAATAAATTGAAAAAGCGATTCATTTTGGCGGCGATTTCTAGTGCTGTCAGTCATATTTTAGATGACTTGCAATATATAATTGGTTTTGGTATAACTAGCATAAGGTATGACTTGTTCTACACCTTTCTAACACCCTGTATAATTGAACATGCTTTAAAATCAATAAAATATGTTAAGAATTAACAGCTTGCGCTAATTTCTATTCCATATAACTGTGATCAGCTTTAGCATAAGAGGGTAGGGCTTAAATGTATCATCCTGTTTATACCGCGTTCATGAAAGACCTTTCGATAAGGTACAACATTTGCATTTAAATTTTTGTTCTACCTATTTCGCTACAAGAATTAAATCAAGGTAACTGAAAAGCTGTGAATTTTCGAAGGGGTGTTTCACTCCATCAGAATGAATACCAGCACACAACTTACCTACCAAGTTTGATTAAGATCTTAATTTGATAACTGGGAATCTATCCTTGTAAGTAACTGGTGAGCAAAACATGGAGTAGAAGACCAAAAGCGGCTATACCCACTGAATATCACGAAATACTGCTAACTCAAAATTTTCAAGATAATTGAAGCAAGATGAAAGATAGGTACAGGGGCAGCTGATGAATGGCATTGAAGTCATAAATGTCAATTGTTCAAACTAAGAACTGTTGTCATGTTTAATGAAAGATAATGGGTAATCCTTCAGTAAATAATCAACTTTCACTTTAGCGTTTACCATGCTTACCAATCAATTTTACTCCATTGGTGCTGGTTAATACATATTTTCAATAATATTTAAAGTGGCTTCATCATCAAATATAGATGAATTACTGAGAAACGTTAGACCTTTTCTGGAAGTATTGGAATAGATTTAACGCTTATGTTTTTATTAGTATCATGATTAAACATATGGACGACACTGTAAGTATCGTGCAGAGTGCTCGATCGCTTTCGAGAGGATTTACTTACAATATTTCGCGTCATCGACTCCCTCGGCATACGTCGCGTATTGCCGTTCTTTTACGAACTTATACGTTTTCTTTATGCTCGATCATAAATCATTTCGGTGTCTGTGGGCGGGCGTTACGTCAACATTTTGCGCGCGGACGTATTCGCGGGCGAATGCGCCCCGCATTATCGGAGGATTATTAGTGAAAATGCCTTCTTACGTACAATAGTCGGTTCGGAATATTTTTAACGGCTCAGCGAAAAGATATCAATCGCTATATTAGAAGATCCATTTCGGAGAATATAAACCTCCTTTTACCATGATGCTGCAAGATTAAATAAGGAGCAAGGGCCGCAGAGATTAACACAATTTTGAGTCGGTATCAAATATTTCGATATCACAATAAATCGTTCTGAATTTGATTTTCTTCGAAATACTGTTAGTGAAGTAAAAGATCTTATTTCGGTAACAATAGAATAATGTTGAAGGTTTAAATAGTGGTGTTTATTATCCTATATCAAACCGCCTTCATGTTTCTGAATCTCTTCTAGGGATGAGTGTTTTGTAATTATGTTATGATTGATATATATTATATGATCATATAAATTTACCTTCTAGCAAGCCATGAAATTATTTCTTCAAAATATCTTGTTGCTAATGAGTAGTGAATTGACGGTGACAAACCGCATGCCAGCGGTGTAACATAAACTCAACCACCTACACTTAAGCGCTGCCACTAATGCGGCAGAATTCAATTTACACGTTATTAAGGTTATTCTACCAACTTAAGCTTAAAGAAGTGAAATTTCATGGTTTGCTAGAGGGTAAATTTAATCGATCATCTGGTATTTTCACATATTTGTTAGATGGTATACTGTTTTTAATGCAGCAGGACAGTGGTCGTGCCAAAAGTCCAAAATCAAAATGCTGTGAGCCTCGTAGTTGCATAAGTCTACTGACGTTTACTTAGTTATATTAAGTTATGATGTAAAAGTTTCAATATACTATGGTCTTAAAACGAATAATAAAGAAGTTGTAGTAGTAATTCCTATTTCGTCGTAATATCGTTGCTCCACCAACTGTTTTTGACAAAAAAGAAACATGTTTAATGTTTATTTTAACATGTAAATGTGTAAACTATAAAGAATGCTCAAAAGGTCACTTTCCTTCTCTTAGCTTAAGGTAGCTTTTCAGACTGTTCTTCCATCCAATACGCGGAAAATTTACCTAACCTTATATTACAATTCGTTAATGTAGTACTGCGATTTCTGCCCCCAAAGAAAACAGTCTAAAGGTGAAAGGTCAGAAGAGCGTGGTGGCCATCAATTTGTACCAATCTATTTATCGGCAAAGATATTGTCCAGATAGTTATGTATTGTGCGGCAGTTACGTGCAGGAGCACCATCCTGCTGAAAGTATAAATTTTGGCGCATCAGATAATTGGCGTTATCAAAGAAATCCTCTAGAACTTGCCGAATAAATTCCAGATATCTGTCTCCTGTCAATGTATCATTGTAAAACACCGGACCAACGAGTATCGGGCCAATTAACCCGCACCAAACATTAAAAGTAAATCGAACTTGTGCATTATGTTAATAAATTTTCTTGCGGTTAATAGTGGTCATTCTTCTTATTAAACAGGCCTCTACTAGAGAAATTTGTTACATTGCTCTATAAAATATATTGTACTCCATTCAAATTTTCATCAAAAAAATTAACGAACCATTGAGAGAAAGCCAACCTCGTGTCTGAATCTCCTGGTGCGGTACTTAGATGCGATATGCTTATGCTTTTTAAAATTCTCTGAAATGATGCATAACTCAAACCCAGTTCCTTAGTAGCGTGTCTAATGGAAATTTCGCGATGGGCTTCAAAATATGCTAACACCTTAATTTCTATTTCTTCGTTGATGATGATATTTTTCTTTATACTTTTCTTTTTAAGTAAGTAATCATGCTGTCTATATTGTTTATAAAGTTTCGAAACTAACATCGATATGGCTGTTGTCGTAAACGATAGTATTCGGCATAATATTCGCTAATATTTTTGAGTTTTTGCCGCATACAATGTATGTTTCCAACATGTCGCGTTTTTCCAAATGGGGAAATACCATAATGAGATATTATCTAACACTGAACAACGAATGATAACCAAAAATGTCCAAGAAACTAAATAATAAGAATAATAGAGGACTCAAGAACTAAAATCTAATAACCAACTGTTTTTAATAATTAAACGTGCAAAAAATTTTAACTCGGTGCGTTTTCGACAATTTCAAAGGATATATTATTTGTTTTGGTTTAAAGTGAAAGAAGCCTACTTATATTTTACAGAATAGAGGTGGATCATTGCCATCAACTAAAATCCAACATAACTACTGTATTGTTAATTTTAAGATAATAGTGTATTGAAACTTCTACATCATAACTTAATATATCTTTCAAAATTTTTAAAATATAAAGAGCGTTCTATTCAAAAGATTGTAAATTTCAAAAGTTCTCGGACACGCGTCGTGTCATTGTTTTTTTTTTCGCATACTGCATATACATATACATATACATATACGTATACATATACATATACGTATACATATACATATACATATACATATACATATACATATACATATACATATACATATACATATACATATACATATACATATACATATACATATATATATACATATACATATACATATACATATACATATACATATACATATACATATACATATACATATACATATACATATACGTATACATATAGATATTTGTGCATTTTGATAAATGGAATACACGAGCCGCTATAAAATTCCTCCATATTTGATAAGTTCATCTCATCAACAGTATTAGACTTAATTGTTAAACTTTGGATGGTACTTTAAAAATACGTCGAAAAATACCTAGAATACAACATCTGATATAGTAATGCTGCTAAATATGGCTATTTTGCCTATATGGTGTCATCAGTGCTACTTCGAGCAATTTCTCTGCCCAATACATTGTAATTCCCTTTCGGCTAATATCACCGAAATCTATCTAAATTAAAAGCTCAGGTGGACATCCTGGGCGTTATCTAGTGCCACAAGAATAACAAACTCGCCTGTCGGTTCAAATGCAGCGAAGCAAGCGACTACAGTTTTCCAATCCTTCTCCCGAGCAGCTTATGGACTGCTACACCGGAGAGGGCGCACACCAACAGCTCATAGGGTAGCTGCACATGTGAATGACCCCGCAGGTATACCATGATGTGTGATGTGCCATCATCCGTTCCATGGATGGCACATTATTTCAACCGTCTTCAGATCGCTGAATAAGTGCTTTGTTGCAACTGATCAATTGGAGGCGTTCGGAGTTTCATCACTATTCTATGTAAAATCTGTTAGGAAATGTCTCTAAGGTAATTGTTATCAACACGTCATGTGGTCGTGGTTATTTTGTACGCCTTTTTGTATACGATGTGTTCAAGAAATGTGTGTACGTCCTTTGAGAGTTTCAAAAATTGATCTGTCAAAATTCACGTTTTCGCCATTTTTTTTCAATATCTTTAATCAATATCAAACTTTTCTGAATTTACAAATTTCCCTCCATATTTGATAACAGAATTCAGCAGAACACGCAATACGATAACCAATTGACACAAAATGAATAAAAATGAATACGAAATTAAAATGAAAACAATCGTATTATTATACAATCGTACGCTACTACTTCAACGCGCATTTTTCAACCACCTCCCTCTACCATTCACCCTCATCTATCTTTATTCTCGCATCGTCTGGGGTCTTGACAATGTTTAAGACGATATCAACTTCAAATTACCGTCTAAACTAAACTTCAGCGGATTAGTTCTGAACGGCGGACTCGGTGTAATTATCTTATTCAATTCGGTCTTCAATCTTTCATTTATTTATACCGTCCGGAGGCGGACGCTTCTTATTTACGACGACATTAAGAAGATTACACAATGCAAAACTGCATTAGTGTAATAGAAGAATGGTGCGAAATAAGAAGCGTACACCTAACCCGGAACACCACCATCTCGGCGTAAAAGCAACAGGAATAATCCCGGTCGGCGAGCGAGGAGCCGCCTTGGAAGTTCATAAATACGCCGGGCGAATAATTCCCTTAATAAAACGAAATCATTTTGCTGCTCGCGAGCAGGATCCAGCTACGTTCAGAAGAACCGTACTTTGTCATTTTTCTTGCGTATTTTTTATATCATTTTGAGCGCTATCTTGGCAGCACTTGTTTCTCTTGGAAAACTGCTTATTTGCTTACTTATTTATTATACGTAAGCTTCAGGGTTGAAAAAGAAGATTGCCACGGGATCTCTATGAGACGGCTCCACTCTATTATACCTATAGCGATTTTTTGCTAGGTTCTAGTTCAGTTTAGTAGCCGAGTTTCGTCTGAATATCACTGACGAAAAGTCGGGAGCTAGGCTATTATTGTTTAAGAGTCACAACTCTACGTCTAATTTAGGTCTCGGAATAATCTCCTTACTTCAACTGGTGTATGAAGCATTCGTAGACGTCGGGTTTCTTGTTAATGTGTGTAATTTCGGTCGGAGGTGGATTTACGTTTGAATTCGTAGTTTAATTAGCGAAACTTCGCACGCATAAGTAGTTAGTATCTAAATATGCTCTTGTGCCTCCGTCTATATGTGATTTATTGTGAGCGTATATGCTGTAATGTTTCTAACTCGCGTTGAATACACGTACATACTTGAACATGATTAATTATCATGTAATGAGAAATATTTGACGTAATTTGGTTGGCTTCTGCTGCTAATCGGTTTAGTTAAAGTTTGAGTAGGTTATGACAGGTAAACTTCGAAAACAAAAAGTATGGTAACGGTGATTATCTCAGACATGAAACCCAGGTGTCAGCAAAAATTATATTTTTTGTAGCGTTGGTATTGAACCATTTCAGTAATATTATTATACTATATTTTTTAATTCGGAGGAGTGAAATCAAAAGAGGCGTTTACACGATGGAATTTCTCAAAGCTACTTTTTGGCGACAGTTTTAAAATTAGCTGGGATTTTATGCTAATTGCTGATAATATTAGTTGGAAATTCGAAATATTTTGCTAGAGGTTCATGGTCATCATTTTCGTACATCAGCTTCCGGGCGAGGGAGTTCAAACGTGGCTGTACAAGCACAAGTGACGAACCACGCAGTGGATGCTTAAAATCCGCTATCAATCAACATTCTTCCCGCATCATCGTGTCCAAATTGAATGAGTTGTGCTACGAATTAGTCTCCCATCCTCCATATTCACTGGACCTAGCTCCCAGCGACTTTTTCCTATTCGCAAACCTGAAAAAATCACTACAAGGAAATAGATTTGCCTCAAATGAGGTCATCCCCGCTACAGATGGGTATTTTGCAGAACTCGAAACATCCTACTTTTCCGCCGACTTGAAGAGGCCGGAGCACCGTTTGAAAAAGTATATTAAACTTCGAAGAGACTACGTCGAACAATAATAATAAAAAGTCACACCGATACAGTGTTTTTCTTGTCGATTTCGGAAACATTTCAGGTCACCCTCGTTATTCTTATCTTTATATGATTATTGACAGGTGAAGAAAAATTTAGACTAATATTAAACATAGCGTATACATATAACAATAACTTGACCATAAATACATGCTAATACATGTTTCAATTTCACTTAAACTACTATCTCTACCCACTGATATAATACATAAATGGCTCGATTAATTCATTTAATACACACATTTTTTATCTTTTTTGATCACATTGTCTGTAGTAAAATTACCCTTACATCTGCTAATTTGAACGGGCTTTTAATAGTTGCCACTGCATTTTTTATTTGAGCCCGCACTAACCTTAGTGTGGTGTGAAGTTTGCTTCATTAACCGCTGTTTAGATGGTCACAACTTTCATGAATAGATTTTCAAACAGTTTGCCTATCTGCCATATTGTAAAAGTTCTGTTGGTCCATCCTTGTACCTTGATATGTGTTGAGTAGCGACAGAAAATTGACATCCAGAGGTTTAAGATGGGTTGTATGCGGCATAAAACAGAGCAGGGCGACATCGTTGCTTTTGTCATTTTAAACGAGTTTCAATCTTTTGCTGTCAATTGCTTTGATGTTCATCAAGAAGCAGAAGAGCGGTTTGTTTTTTGTATAAATTGGAAAAAAGAAACAATATGAGTACTAAGAGCTCTATATCTATCCTGACGAATGATAAAGAGCTGTAATGTCACGACGAGCCTCGTTCAAGAGTCATTGCTTCGCTCTAGCTATTGGGAACATAAACAGTGATGGGATGACACATATGCAGATTTCCACGTTAACCAGTATTTCATGTTATGCTGAAGACAAACTCCTAGTTCGTCACTTTCGCGCAGTGTTAAACTTTAAGATCATTTTTTCGATAATGCCAGTATTGCCGTTTCATTGATGTTATAGAGGTAATTATGTGGTATTTCATATTTCTCAAAACAAATGTTCTTGGCTTAAAAGATCTGAATTTTACATTGGGTTGGTGATCCAAAAAGCTGTATAACCAAACTTTATCAATCTTGTTCTTGTCCTTGTTGAATATACGAGGCAATCCTTTGCGCCTGGTAATTCAAATATCAAACCTTTTAACGCATCGAGAGTGAAACCATACAGATGTGCTTCCATGGACAAAATATATTCGATTTTTTTTTTCCGGGGTCAGACTAAAAAGGTCTACTTTTATTCACACGAGGAACACCATATCCTTTCGAAGCCTTAAAATGCCCCATTTCCCCTTCCAGTACCTTTTCAATAACCTTCAGCATATAATCCTTGTACAAAGTATGCCTTTAGGGCTTTCTCTTATACTTTCTTATTATGCCTCAAAACCAGAAAAGAGAAAACATTTACGATGTTACAAATACAACATTCAGTATCGAAAATGCAATTGTATTTATATTTAAATTTACGTAATTTACATGTTTAAAATGTGTTCCATTGAGGCGCAGACAAGCTTCATAACAATTTTGAAGATTACTGTATATATTCATAAAGAGTGGGTGATGCAGTTGCTTAGAAATTGATTCTTATTTACTGGACTAGTTCTTCAATATTTGTTGGCGAAATTTCTCAATAGTTGCCAACATTAAATTGGTGGCGGGTACAACTTTATTAAATTCTTGTCGATATTTTTCAAAGACCTGTTTCAAAGTTGATCCATGAACCTGTCCATTTCCATATGAGCGAAAACGATGCCGTACTATAAGCACTTATTACGCGGTTCTCAGAACAATTTTTAAAACAACTTTACCAATCGCGTATATTTAACATGATAGTTAGTACCAAACAAGCCAAACAGGACAAATGCACATCGCGTAAACAATTCCACAGCACTTTACGTTTTGGTAGTGTTTATTTTGGCGATTATTTGAAATGCGGTTGGGTAAAATGGGATACGTCCCGTTTTATCCGACTACTCGGTATCTAGCTTTTCCGAACCAAGAGCCCGTGTGCTGAGAAACCTTTGCTGATATTTGAGAAATAAGAGAAGCAAATTTTTGGAACTTTCTGTCAGTACACATCGGAAACAAATAGAGTGAGTCTGTGAGTCTACGTATATGTACTTTACTATACATACGTTTGCATGTAGATGAACTAACTTAGTCTAATCTCACATTTTGACGACTGCACCTCCTATGAAACGAAGGTAAATAGATAGCTTGCCGAGTGTAGACATGCACCAAGCAATATTAGTTCAGGGACTAGCCCTTAGATGTGTCCATAGACTTGTTTAAAATTTAAATTGGATATCCCGCTTTACCAGACTATCCTGCTTTAAGCAATTCTCGTCTACGCTATATTTATGCTAATCATCGACCTCCAAGTACAATATATTGCAGTAACCTTATCTTCGCTGATAGGAATCTTAAATTAAAGTCAATATTTTTTGTGATTAACCTCGTTGTTGGGGTATATAAGAGTTTTTTTTTTCATCAGTGAAATCCATGACTGCATTAGGAATACAACAACACAGTATTATCATAGATACCAGTTACAATTGAAGCGATTTCAAAAGCCACCTTCACACTTGATTCATTCACAAGAAATCAGAAATGAATTAAACACTGTTATTTTAATCTATCTAACTTATTTTTGCCCTTTTCCAGAACCAAACTTAATTGCTTTTAATATTTTAATTTATAAATGGACAACCTAACGTTCCAGTCTTTGCGGGGAATTTAATCAAATTAACAACCAAATACCAAACGTCTTCAACGAAAGAACTTTTGTCGGAATTCTATTATCAGATTAAACCCGTTTAAGGGATACTTAAGTAGATTAAGGGGAGTGTTTTAAATAAACGTTATTGGAACGGGTGGAAAATTTACGTTTCTGACAACGCGCACAGGGCAATAAATAAAATCCCGCACGGAGCCATATTTATTTCCTGCTTCTACTTAAAACTACGTTGCGTCGAAAAAGCGAAAAAGGAAAATAGAGATAAATATTAAGTCGCGCCGTCTGCAAAGTTTTCATCCTGAGAAAAAAGAATGCCCGTATACATGAGGGGGATTGGCTTAGATTCGTGTATCTGATTCCGTTTGATTTGATGGAATATGTGTGCCTGGGGAAGTTGTTAGTTTAATGTGTTTTGTGTAGCGTTGTTTTTGTTTTGAAGGAATTCCGGATCAATTTAAATTGATTGGTCAAACTGGCCAGAAGTGTTTGCTTAGCAATCCGATTTTGTTTTCAAGATTAACGTAAGATTTGATAACATCCTTATTATAACTTTGATGGAAAAACAACAGAGAGAAACGGTAATTCTCTGATTGAACGTTAACGTTTTGTTTTAAGCCACACACTTCTTTCCAGCGACCAACTAAGTCAAATGGAAGTTAAAGACTTGCTCTGCGGTATAAGGTGCTCCTTTAAGTCAAATTCTGAGCTTGGAAAACAAACCCGTTTTAATGAATATATCGCGTGGTATATCAATTTTAATTGGATTTCCTGAATATTTGCCATATTGCATAAGAGTATAGCGCGGTCTTCGTCAAATAGTGTTGAATTCTTTTATTATTTTCTTTTCAAGAATAATTTACGAACACAATTCCTACAATTTCTACATCGTCTCAATGGGTAATAAACCGTTTATATTTACGGAAGTAGTTACATCCTTTTAAATCATATGTATATATATTATAATTGCATATATACGAGGTATGTCTCAGAATTAATGAGAATGAATTGTATATGCCGACTACATTTGAGTGGAAGGGGTAAGTACGCAACCAAAACTAGCTCCACAGTCTAGTCTTAGTGGGGTTACCGTTAAATTCCAATACCACGTCATATGTAAAGTGCAAGCAAACATCAAGCGGCGACATGCAATTAAATTTTGCATAAAATTGGGAAGAACTGTTTCAAAAACACTACAAATGGTAAGAACACAATATGGAGATACTGCGTTATCGTTAGCGCAAGTTTTCAGTTGGTACAAGACCTTCAAATAAGACCGGGAAAGCGTTGGAAACTGTAAGCGTATGGTTTTCCTCTTGGTTTTCCGTATTTCAGAATTAAGTTAAAGTTCGTCTATACATATGGTTCCTATTAGGTATTCGAACTTTAAATTTTTGGGTATACTAAGTAGCTCGTACCTCTTAGAGTTGCTACTTCCATAAAGGTACCTTTTATCTCTATTTCTGTGCCGACTCAGATTGTCACAAACGCTGTGTAAGTGAGAGTATGGAATTATAGCCACCTCTAGGCTTTCTAGAGCCTTCTATATTAATGCAGATCTGAGCTCTTTCCTCTCTGAGGTGTCTATCGTAAGAACATCATTCACTTTCTTAGGCACTTCATAGTTGTGGTGTTTATGTCTCCATTCTGCCTTGCGTGTCTCTGGTCTGGATGTGAAGCTTGCTTCAAAACATAAAAACATGCTATTGCAATGTAATATATATATATATATATATATATATATATATATATATATATATATATATATATGTTGTGAAGGATGTTTCCGCGGTCAGCTTATGTGGAATAATATTCCGGGGTTTCCGGCCGTGTGTGCTGTTGGTCCCGAAAGAGATTGTTTCGACTAGGTCGACGTTTCAACGCTATCTCATCTTCTGGACGCTCTCGTTCGGCTAGCTAGAACTCAGTTCATCTCCTATACTTACAAGGAAGAATCCAATTCAGATTTTAATGAAACTTGTTGAAAAAATATATTAAGGTGCGTGCAATCAGTTTTTATCTGCCGAAAGTTACTTTAAAGAAGGAAAATACCAGTTCGGGTATTTTCAACTTTGGCTCGTTGAAAACTTGTATTATAGTAAATTCGAAAATCTATTCCAAACCCAAATAAATTATGACCTGTATTTGCAATCAAGTTTAACTTCCAGTTAAAACAGTTTCTGGTTTAGTCGGTTAACCACTACCAACTCTTGCATATGATGCATGCATTTCATTAAAATTATCCCTCTTTTTCTAGTAAGCGCCGAATACATTAAACATCATTGCGTTAATGGCATTTATGTAAATGTGCGACTGCATAATTGCAGAAGTTGCTCGTGTAGAGGTACGCTTAAAAACTTTACGTATATGACATGTAATAGGGACGTAACTTTGATGATGCGAGCAAGTTGTCATTAGCATTCTGCGCGGTGAAAAACGACAACATTGGGAACTGAATCGTAGTAGTTTTGTCAAGTTAGAAAGTGTTTATGTAGGTAACATTAGCGACATGCAATCCAAATATTGATATAGAGATATCAAGGAAGATATATTATTGCTGTGTGAGTCGACGAAGTGCGGCAAATGGAAATGAAATAAAATGGGGACTGTTCTCTGAATATAATTGTATTGATTTACAACATAATGGAATATTCGTTTATTTTACGTGCATTATTTTTCAATTCTCTCAGTAAATTTTAGTGCTCTCATATCGAGTGTTCCAAATTATTAGGGCACTATTGGCATATGGTATTCTTTGAAGTAGAGAAAAGGTCAAACCGTTAAACTGTTATCGTATAGGTTTTGCTATAATACAGGCCGCGACAATAGTGTAAGCCGCCCATAAATTTTCATGAAAATAAGAACTATATTCGTGTAGGCAACCCGTGTTGGTTGAAGTAGTTTCTGGAACTGGAGATGAGCAAAGATATTCGGGGACACCACACATTCAAATGCGAAAAAGGTATAGGCCATGTCATCAGGTTTAGTTTTGCCCTCAATGGGTACAGTGTAAATAAGGAAAATATTTTGTAAGTCTTTACATGGTATATTAAATGTTAGTGCATTAATTTGCTTTCTAGAGATGAACATGCCTCGTCGAAAGCAATTGACTATGGCTAAAATGGGTTTAATTCGTACTGCGATAAAAATTTGTCAGTCGCAAAAAAAGCAGCAAATTTGAGTAGAAGCCGTCATGTAATTCACAGTTTCTTAAATAGAGGCGAAAATTTTGGAAAAGCACGCAAATCCGGATGACCCAAAGCGACAGAACGCGAACGCCGCGCAATTTTAGGGTGTGCATCAAACTCAACAATAACTACTGGACAAATAGCAGAAGCAGCAGGTGCAAATCTGCGAAATGTTTAACGTCTGCCGAAAGCAACAGCTCACTCAAAAGAGAAACGACTACAAAGAAAACCTTTAACGCCTCAGCATAAAGAAACCAGATTAGCATCTGCAACCGCGCGTTTACCATGGCGTAAACGCTGGCGAAAAATCATTTTTACTGATGAGAAGAAGTTTAATTTCGATGGTCCTGATGGCTATCTGTGTTATTACGGTAATTTAAGAAAGGAGGATGCAGTTCTGAGTCGTAGGGAGATGGGTGGTGGTGTTGTAATGATATGGGCAGGTGTAGGGTATAACAAAAAAAAGGTTTTGTAATGGCAAAACGAATAGCGCTAATTATATATATATCTTATCGATCATCAAATATCACGACATGCTGAACAGATTACATGTCGGGACTTTATATTCCAGCAAGATAACGCTGCTGTCCACCACGCTTAAACTGTTTCGACGAAAGGAAATATCAATTCTTAAGTGGCCGGCTTGTTCGCCTGACCTGAATATAATCGCAAATGCCTGGAGTATCTCAGCGCATCGCGTATACAGCAGCGGAAGACAATTCAATTCAATTCAGGAATTAACAACCAGCATTTTAATGGAATTGGAGCGTATGGATTACACAAAAGTTGTTCGATACGTTGCCAAAGAGAATGCTTGAAGTAGTAAAGAAGCGAGGTAGACCAACGCACTATTAGAAATTATTTATAAATAAGTAAATTATTACTTAACATGTTTATAAAGTTTTAATAAATCACGTCCTATACTTTTGAGGCATCTTTATTTTGTGAATAATTCCCAATTATCCTTAGGTCGCATATTTTAGTAGTGATATATATAGAAAAATTTGTTTATTATATGTAGAAAAAATATCCAAACTTGATATGCTTAACAAAATATTGGAATTTTTTTAATTAAGATGTTTATTACACTATAATACAAGGCAAAATTAAATACGCTTCCCTGGTAGGGTTTCTCTACTATATCAGTCAGCATTTTTTTATTAAACCATATATATATATATATATATATACATATATATATATAACACTACCGTTCAAAAGTATTTAGGCACCCCTGTTTTCATGGATTATTCATATACTATTATGTTTACCAAAAAAACATTATAATAAAATGAAATACGTATTTAAAATGTAGTTCAGTAAGATAAACAACCATTATATCGCATAAGGTTTACTATCATTTACCTGCACTTGGTCGGATAAACTGTTTATTGCGGTGCAATTACAATAACAATCGCCCTGAATTTACTGGGTAAATTTAGTCATCTGTTAGATTGTAAGTAATAATGTTTAAATTACCTTCCTAGAAGATTATAGTGAAATCTGTAACCTATGGTCAGTTCCGGTGTGGTATTTACTCTATTCACGTCGTGAGCGAAATATCGTGTGACAATTTTTTAAAATGCCTCCGCGAAGGGAAATTAGTAAGGAAACACGTGCGCTTATAATAGCTTACCATAAAAGTGGCATAAGTAATCGACAAATTGCCAAAAAAATGAAAATACACCACGCTACGGTAGACTAAAACGTAAAAATATATCGGGAAACTGGCAGTTTTCTTGAAAAAAGACGGAGTGGAAGGCCAAAAGCGACAATATCTGCAGATGATCGCAGAATAGTGCTTACCAGCAAGTTAAGTAGATGCAAAACAGCCCCGGAAATCACCGCAGAATTAAATGTTGGTCGCCAAAAACTAGTCAGTGTTTCGACAGTCAAACGTCGCCTACAGAAAGCCGTGCTCCATGATTACTACGCAAACAAAACAAGCAAAAGCGACTTAAATGAGTCCAAATTTGAGCTGTTCGGAACCCGAAGACACATATTCGTAAGAAGATCTGTGGGTGAACGTGCCAGAGAAGAGTGTAATGCTGCTACCGTGAAGCATGGTGGAGATTCTATCATCATTTGGGGCTGTTTTATTGGTACTAGTGTAGGGACATTGTGAAAATTGACGGTATATTAAAAAAAGAAAGCTAACGCGAAATTTTGGAGAACCACGCAATACCTTCCGGAATTCGACTTTTGGGTCAACATTTTATCTTCCAGCAATATAATGACCCAAAACATTTCTCTAACTTATGTAAAGACTATTTACGCTGTTTAGAAGAGGAAGGAACTCTCAAAATTATGGAATGGCCTCCCGCAGAGCCCCGACCTGAATCCAATCGAGTTACTATGGGAAGAACTAGATCGGGAAGTACGGAAATCGGCTCCGACATCAGCTACAGACGTGTGGAACAAATTGCAATCGAGTTGGACCTCAATAACACAAGAAACTCTGGCAAGACTTATTGCGAGAATGCCTCGATTGTGTGCTCCAATTATTAAATCAAGATGAGGTCACATAGATGAAAGTAAAATTTAAATTAAACGTTTTAATTTTGACATTTATTTAATATATTTTTATTCATGTTTTATTTATGTTTTATTCATGTACGTGTATCTGTACATAAAAAAATAAATATTATTAACATTTTTGCTGAGATTTTATACATTTTTGCTATCAGTGAGAATGCCTAAAGACTTTTGAGCGGTAGTGTATATAATTTCTCAAATACGTATCTTCTGAAATCATTGGTATATACTGTTTTTAAAATCGCTAAATCTGCTCAAAAATTGCTCCGACAGTAACTTGAGTTCTTTAGCACATTGAGCAGAAGCAGTGTTTTCATACGCAGAGAGCGTGGTTAAATTGTAACTGTTACCTGACAGCATCTGTGCCTTCCACAAGCGGATTTTGTTCTGAAACGCTTTCAAACGGCTGTACATATCATTTACTAACTGTCCTTGTTTTTGAAGTTTCAAATTTAAATCATTCAAATGGGCTGTAAGGTCGACCAGAAATGCCAAGTGACATATCCATTTTGGGTCACTCAATTCAGATAGTGGTTTATCTTTTATTTGCACAAAATCATTTCAAATTTTCGTAAAACCGTTTTAGCATTTTCCCTTTGCTTACCCATCTGACTTCACAATAATATGTTACGTCCTCATATTTGGCTGATATTTAATCGAAAAACGCCTTGAACTGACCATGCCCCCGGGATCGAATAAAATTGATGGTGGATAATGCAATGAAGGATTATTAAATCATCCTTTTGCACATTTAATTCGGTTGCTTTTTCATACAAAATTCCGATGAAACCTTTACGTAAGCCGACCATAGAGGGTGCGCCATCTGACTATGGCAAGCCAAAACTTGTGAATATCTTTTGAACTTCATTAAAGTGTCATCTCCTGTGGTGGTTTCTTTTAGCCGTTGTAAAGCAAACAATTTCTCAGTAACAGTGAGCCCTTTATCGACACCTCAAATAAATATAGCCTGTTGAGCTGTGTCAGACAAATCGGTGCTCTCGTCTAATGCTTTGATGATCGCCGCCACTCGGTTTTTCTCCCATATCACTCGATCTTCCTCATTTGGAGTGAGTATGAGTAAGGAGTGTAATATATTTTTTTTAATTGGGTTTTTCAAAATATCTCGCTGGTCGGAATCTTACAGCGAGCAGGATCCGGCCCACAGGCCGGTTGTTACCCACATATGGTATATATCCTGAAAGAGATAATAATTATATCAGTTCATTAAATTTGCATAATATTGAAAAGTTATCTTACCACAGTGGCGCGGACGTCTACAAAGGATGGATAATTCCGGTTAAGCAGGTCTGGAAAGCAAAGATACAGAAAGAAAGAACAAGTCAAAAATAAGCTGGAATAAAGAAATAGACAAAGTTTTAGATAAGAAAGGAAAATCTTGGAATGAAGCTCAGTAAATTGCAATGAACAGAGAGGACGGGAGAAAATTTCTGAAATGCTAGGAAGCTAATTTAATCTAACCCGACACCCAATGGGTAAAAGGATATTATTGATTCTATATATCTTACCACCGTGAGCGATATAGTGCCACATTTATGCTTAACTTGTTACAAAACAGACTTGATTCTCCTTCTTTACTTGTTGCGGTTAATTTTAATGTCTCACCACAAGATATGCTACAATTCATAAACCAAGAGATCGGACAAATACCATTGTAGAATCTTCATTGTACATGTCAAAAAGATATTTTATCATAAGTGTTTAGAAGCATAATTTGTTTACAAACGTTTTCCCAATTCTCTATTTAAACCGAGTGAAGTTTTGTGTTTATAACGAAACTACTTTTCTAAAAACTTCATCAAAACCATGCTTTATTTTAAGATTCACTTTCACCGACAAATTCCTTTAATTCTTTTATATTGTACTAACTAATTTTAACAGCCTTTTAACATCACCAGAATCTCGATTACTGAACCACCTTATTCCCCCATGAATTCTTACCGGACTCCCCAAGAACCCATCGTCTTTGTTTCGTGCGAATGAACAATGCATCTACGGCATGCTATTGTAATAAGCCGCGAGACAACATAGAATGGTGGTTGAGGGCGAATGTATAGAGGGAACGATTTGCATTGCAAATTCGCGAACGCAATATACGGCGTGAATATTGCACGACCGTTGTGTTTTATTAATGCGTTTAAAGTTGTAATGGTCGCCGTAATTGTTCGTGTTGCTTTTTTTCGCGTACCCCAAGAGGGCCAAGTGTTACATCGTGTAAGCGTCAGACGCTTTTAATGTTGCCGCGATTATAGTAGCGTAAACGTATGATTTATGGCGCGACCCCGTTATAATTCTCCTCGCGTCTTGCTTTACTACCACTTGTGCCCTGCGATATGCAATTGCGATTGCAGTTTTCAGCTAATTTCGACGTAGCTAGTACGAAAGAAGTGATTTGCAAAACGTTGGATGTTGATTTATGAAATTATTGAACGTCAGTCGTCGTTTGTTTATTTATTTGCATAAAATAGCTTTCAGTTGCAGTGTTCCTACAGCGGCACCTAGTATTTTTAAGGATTATATCATGTTTATACAAATTTGTTGCTAAAAAACTTGTCAAACTGGTATAATACTGTTTAATCAATAATACAAACATGAATTCTGTAAGAACGCACTAAAAAAAGCACATTTCGGAACGTCAAGGATTTTGAAAATAACAAATTTTCGAAAATTATATTAATCAATTTACATAATAATAATAAAGCAATTTATTGATATTGCTGTTACAGCAAAATATACATACATCATAAAAAGGAGATATTTCAGATTACTACCAACTATTACACACTGTAATACCAAAGTCTGGTGTTAGAGTGTCCCCATGTATAGTGAAATAAAGAAAAAGAAACAGTACATATATTGCCGGAACAAATCAAACTATGATTAGTATAAGCTGGAACAGAATCATAGTTAATGTAAAGCAGCACCAACAATAAAAAAATACGATTTAAATTACATATAACATAAAAGATTAAAGTGTGGAGGATTAAAAGCCCCTTTAGAACTTAACATTTTCTATATTTAGCCTTGAATGACAACAGAGTAATCTAGGAATTTGCAAACGGACAGAATTCAAAATATGGCCAATTTAATAAGAGAAGAATTTTGTGAATATCTTTGTAGAGTTTCGAGGAATTTCCAATAAATTCCTACGACGAATAGTAATATTGTGTATCTCAGTTCTATAAGTAACTCTTCCAGAAAAAAAAGGGGGACTCAGAGTTGTGAGTACTTTGAAATAAAGACAGGAAGCATGTAATGCTCTGCGCTCCGCCATACTCAGCCATCCAGCCCACTGCCAAGTATAATAAATACTTTCCCTTCTATCAATAGCATATACAGACGGCAAATACGACTTCTACATTCTTTTCACGCAATTAGAATCAACCTATGTCAAACAAGGACCATAAATAGGGTAGTAATGATTAAGTAACGATAATACTAGAGAATCGCTTAAGAGTAATTTCATTTTTTGCTTAAAAAATGTCTGTTATTAAGTAAAATCTTCAATTTAGAGTAAGAAGATCTTAGTAACTAGTTAATGCGGTATATAAAGCGTAGG
The DNA here is from genome assembly GCA_023509865.1 of Trypoxylus dichotomus. NCBI lineage: Eukaryota > Metazoa > Arthropoda > Insecta > Coleoptera > Scarabaeidae > Trypoxylus > Trypoxylus dichotomus. The sequence goes on from CM042080.1 coordinate 8,664,108, forward strand.
TTGAAATGAATAGGAAACCCTAACATTTTGGTCTTACCAACTACTGGCAAAGCTAGACCTCTGATAGTAATTTTGAGGTCACCAAACGTGTGCAAAACATGTCGTCTACCAACAACAATCTCCTGATATTGCCTTTCTCGTTATAAGTAGGTGTATTTAGCAGCATTACCATGTTTGGTATTATTTTCTAGGCATTTTAGATGTGTTTTTAATACATCATGGTAAGCCTGAAAATCATTCCCATATGCACTGTTTGGTACACGCCCTCTCTAGTTTAGCAATTCACGTACTACTCGAGCGAAGGGTTGGCAAACTGTACCCACTTGTTTTCACTGTGTTTGGGTCTGGCAGAGTGTTTTATTCTTTTCGGACTGCTTAGCGCCAAGACTCATTTGAACTGTTGGGTTAGATATAGTGTTAGTAGCAGAAAGGAAATTGCAATATGTCTAGCAAAAAACCGTTCGAACCCACGCTGGTGATGCCGGATAGTCAGAAACATATCCGTGTGTTAGTGTTTTTTGTTTCCCCACATTGTCTTTCTCGTGAATGATTTCACCAATAACATGTGTGGCTGCGTTTAGCAGCATTATCATGTTTGATGTTATTTTCTAGGTATTTTAGATATCTCTTTAGAAACCTTTTCATATGCCTGGTCAATTATAGATACAACATCTCCTGTTTTAAATGTTATGTTATTGATACGAACATACTGCCTTACGTGCGCCCAAACCACTTTAATAGGATTTAGCACACAATGATAATGGTGGTAACCGTAATATATTATGGCCAAATCTTGCAGCATTGTGTTCAAGTCTATATTTATCGTAATTAGACTTCACTTGTGATAAAACATTAAATAATTCTAGCCTTAAGAGTCCTCCTTTTACAGAAACATGTTTGCTTTCCAATCAAAATCGAATATCATCCTTTTTCGAATTTGACGTTGTTATCCTTTCAATCTTTCGACTATGATATGGGGCGTTCTCAATTACAATTACAGAGTTTGGTGGTAGAAGACGAAATGGTTATTTTGTTAACCACTTTTCGTGGACTTCCCTACAAACTTTGCTTCGGCAACAAATCCGTTCTCGTTGCTCGCATGAATGAATGCATACCTTTTATCACGACCACGAGGTGCTGTTATTCCCGTTACTACACCTTCTACTAGTGTCGCCTCTTTGAAGTTATTCTGCTATCAGCCCAAACTGTATCGGCAAAAAGAGCAATATTCACCCAGGTTTCATCAGTGTACACAATTTTATATAACTGTGTCTCCATCTTATAGTTACATCATGTTCATTCATAATACTTTTTTGCTCAACTTTTCTTATATAAAACCGATATCTAGCAATAGTCTATTCTGTTAAAGTTTGGAATGTCATTAGCCACATTAACAGATGTTAGTATACGGTTACGCGTTGGGGAATGTTACTTAAAAGGAAGCAATGCACTTCACGACATATAAGTGTTTGAACTTGCACATTGTATAGTAGTTGGTGTACGAGGATTCCTTTGGTAACCTTCCCTTTTTGGTTTCTTCTTCGATGGGGATTTCAATGCTCTTTGTTGCGTGCGAAGTGAATATGCAATTCTTTCACTGCAACCCTAAGTTTCTTTGGCAGCAGTAGATATATTCAAAATAATTAGCATTTCTCTGCTACAATACACTTCGCCTTGGCACCTCTTCTTCACCGCAAGATCCATACTCTAAAACACATATGAACATAATATGTTACTGTATCAATTATCCTCTATCGATCTATTATTGATAACTAATTTGTTCGCTCAAGGAGAGATAAAGTAATAATAAAGTTTTAAACAAGGCTCACAAAACACATTCAAATCACGGGCGAAATACGAAATTCTTAAATTAACCTAAAATGTAAACGTCATGGGAATCATCGGTAATACAGCTGTCGAAAGACGTCGCTAGTACAAAATTGCGCAACTCTGCCCAGATTGAAAAGAAATGTACATGCATAAATTCTCTGTCGATAGGAAGAGAGGATTGCACAACATCCAATACTGAATTTTAAGGTGCGAACGGACTATAGTCGGGTGAACTAATCTGTACATTTGGTATACAACCTTTATACGTAAATTCTCTTTTAAAATTAGAAGGACGGTTCCTTCAAGGCAGATAATTTTATGGCCAGAATTGTGTCACCAGTCACCAATCAGCCATCTTGAGATTTGATATTTAATGGAGCAATTTTTCATTGTTACCCTAGCAATTGGCTAATGACTCAATACATACAAACGAAAATTGTCTGTTGTTGAAATGCCAACATCGAACGGACGAAGTCTATGTATTTACGCGTGTCAAGAAAACAATAATTTAAGTGTGCATACGTCGAGATAGTGCTAATGAAATAAAAAAAGACGAACGTCGTCATATGTAAATAAATCTCGATTTAAAAAGGATCTAATGGGCAAGCCACCTGCGCTGCAATAAGCGACGAACAAACGGCAACGTGCGGTCGATACCTGAAGGTCCCTTGACATGAAAACCGATCCGATTGCCTAAGTACGGAGTTTTTTTAACCTAGTGACCTACCGCGTAATTTGCTATTCACGTCGATACGATAAATAGGATATTATGAATGCGAAACATGACGCCGCGATACGCACTTTAATTGCGAGATATAATCGAAATTATTCATCATGCACATATGAACATATATATACATTACGTATTTTGCGTGATCTATGGTAAAAATTGTATCTAAAATCTTTATTCCCCCATTAATTTTAGTACGCACGAAATTTTAGTATGTTGGCGTGTATTCATGCGGCGTAAATTACGTCGTGGTAGTATTTTTCCTTATCAAATTTTATAATGTAGTTTCGCTGAAATAACGGATTTAACTTTATAAATATTAGTACAAGTCATTATACAATGTGGTTTTAATTTAATGAAGAAGCTATGCGTGGCGATATTGTTTTTTAAATTCTTAGCCGAGCTGCTTGCAAATTTGGAGAAATACTTAGTGCCTCCTAAAAGGTGAAAACCATAGATGGCGTTGCGATGGAAACAGCAATGTCAGGGCTAAAAATAGCGCAGTTGAAGAATAAGTAAACGAAATGTTTAATTTGAGGAGGAACGATCCCGCTTCATACGTAGCGAACACTTTGTCCATGAAAGAAAATGATTAATACCCGTTTGTGTAATTATTTCATCCAATTACAATTTTATCCGATTATTACCTCTGTATAACATGAAAGTATCGTCAACAACAAAACCCACAACTAAAAACAACAAACAACATTAACTAAATTCCAAAACACATGTATTGCAGAAGTGCCGTAAACAAAATTAACAAATAACACATGAAAAATATCGAACTGAAAGCTACATAACACATGGGCTGAAAAGTCTCGGGCCTAACAAAGAAAACACGTTTTTTTTGGTTCAAAATTAGCTTTATTCATCAACGTAATCTTCATCAAGAGCAACGCAATCATTCCAGCGCCGCTCTAACATTTCAATACCACTTTTGTAGAACGATTTATCTTTTGCCTCAAAATAGGCCTCAGATTCAGCGATAACTTCTTCATTGGTGCGAAATTTCTTACCGGCGAGCATTTTTTTGAGGTCTGCGAACAGCCAGTGGTCGCTGGGAGCCAAATCTGGCGAATACGGTGGATGTGGGAGCAATTCGAAGTTCAATTCATGTAGTTTTACCATTGTTTTGATTGACTTGTGACACGGTGCGTTGTCTTGATGAAACAAAATTTTTTTCTTTGCCATATGCGGTCGTTTCTTTGCAATTTCGGCCCTCAAATACCCAATACTCAATACTCCAATAACGCTATATAATATTCACTGTTGATCGTATTTCCTTTCTCAAGATAGTCGATAAATATTACACCACGCACATCCCAAAATACCGAGGCCATAACCTTTCCAGCCGATTGTTGTGCTTTCGGGCGCTTTGAACGAGGTTCACCAGTTGCTGTCCACTCAGATGACGATCGTTTTGATTCCGGAGTGAAGTGATGGATCCATGTTTCATCCATTATCACATATCGACGCAAAAATTCCGGTTTGTTACGTTTAAACATAGCCAAACCCTGCTCAGAATCATCAACACGTTCTTGTTTTTGGTCAACAGGGAGCAAACGCGGCACCCACTTTGAACAGAGCTTTCTCATACTCAAATGCTCATGCGATATAAAGCCAATATATGATGATTGATATCTTTACGATGTCAGCTAACTCACGCAACTTCACTTTTCGATCATTCAAAACGATTTTGTGGATTTTTTTATGTTTTCTGGTGTTACCGCCTCATTTGGACGTCCACTGCGTTCTGCATCATCGGTGTCTCTACGACCACGTTTGAAGTCAACAAACCAACGTTTTATTGTTGTTTCTGATGGAGCGGAGTCCCCATAACACTTTTCAAGCCGTTGCTTCGCTTGAACGGTATTTTTTCCCATCAAGAAGCAGTGTAAAATTAAAACACGAAATTGTTTTTGATCCATTGTTTTGAAAATAACAAAAGTAGCGTGACTCTTAGCAGAATAACTCACAAACTAATGAAGAGAATATCATGAAATTTTAACAGCTGTCTTTTGAAGGTTAATACTAACTGAGAGAAAAGTGACTGCAATAAAACTAGCGTCATCTATGTGTTAGGCCCGGGACTTTTCAGCCCATGTGTTAAATATAAAAATAGGAAATGAAGTATTCTTGTTGATTTCTAACTCGTAACAGCTTTTTTAAATAAATAAAATAAAAAAAATTGCTCTTCGATTTGAAGCAAATGCATTAGATATGTTTGCAAAAACGAAAATAGTGAAAATGAGTGTTTGTGGGTCTAACCACATATGAAATATTCTCTCATAAAAATAACATTTTTATTATACAGCAATCTTCCTACATGATGGCGGTGTTTTACGACAGCGTCGAAAACCATAATGCATTCGAAAATATTATTCGAACGGTGATTTTCTCCATTTTTCCAACGCGAGACATAATTGTTTTCGCAAGTGATATAAGCCGATCGTATACCCCAACACTCTCCGCGCGTATGATATGTGGCTACGCGAAAGCAATTTGGTGCCGTCCCGAACGCCGACAACGACTTTAAAACGTACTGTAATAACCTCGACGTCTTGACTCGTTATTTCCCCTATATTTATATGCAAAACCTGAACGCAAACAAACCATTTATACGGCAAATTCCCCGGGCAATTTAATATAGCGTCCCTTTCGGGGCCTTTACGGCCCCGGTCGGAAGTCGACTGCAAACAACTATTCTATTAGATTCTGGTGGTCCGAGAGTCTTAAATTTTATAACGTGCCTCGGGGTCCCTCCTTCCTTCTGCCATAGCGGCAGCGTACGACCTATTCACAAACGTGTATATAGGGACCGTTCTAGGCCGTTTGGCGATGCTTCCGTGTCCGCCTTGTAATCGGGTTTATATTTATTTAGTGTAGAAAATACGAGGGATGAGGATTGTCGAATTCGCCGTATAGTGTCGCAAGTTGTGTTTTACTTATTTATTTATTTATTAATAAGTCAGCTAGTTGTGGTGTACAAATAATTACTCTGTTTAGTTCGGCGAAGTTTTTCCAACGTTTACAGTAAAATAGCTAAGATTAATTCACCTACAAGCCTTAATATCCATAGGTCAATAGAAGATATTAAAAATGGAGGAAGTGCAGGCAACAGGTTTACTTCGCAATAGAAGACGGTCAGGGCGAAAGAAAGCAACGGCAGCCACTGAAAATCAGTTTATTAAAGTATTTTCGAAACGAAATAGGTTTCTCACCGCCCCAAAAATTATTGAACGACTCAATTTTTAAAGAAGAACACAAATATTTCGAACAACAGTTAAGCACAGCAGAGCTAATGGGAAAAATTGTGAAAAACTCATTACTGAAACAACAAAATAAGATAAAGAGACTGGAGTGGGCCAGTCAACCCAAGGATTAGACCATTCAGCAATGGAATAAAGTATTATGTACAGACAAATCCAAATTCCAAACCTTTGAACGGCAGATTGAAGAAAGAGTGTGTGGCTCCCGCTGCAAAACATGATAGAAGTAGCGTGTTGCTTTGACGGCACAGCTGTAGGCGATCTGATAAAAATAGATGAGAACCTGTGTAAGGAGGGTTATCTGAGAATCTTATAGAAAAATTCTGTGTCAAGTGGTGGAAGATTATGTGGGCAAAACTTTATCTCACAAGAAGATAACGATCTCAAACATTCATTTTGTTTATGTAGAACTTATTTGATGTCATTTGAGGAAGAAAACAAGTTGTTAGGGACGATTTGGCCATCCCAATCTCCGGATCTGCTGGCAATAGAACTAGTGTCTGAAATATAGACCATTATCTGGAATCTCTGGTCAAAAGAATGCCAAGAATTTGCGCCGCTAGTCTCGAGGTAACTAGCAACTGTATATTTCAATGCAGGACAAAGAGTACGTCAATTTTATGACCGTTCTCATATGTATGGACAGTAGTGTATTTCGCGAATAAAATTCAGTCCTAAAATTCTTCGAAATATAGTTAATATTTTTTATTCGCAATTTGATATTTATATTTCACAGTTTACTAATTTTTATTTTTAACTAAAAGTTTATTGTGGTTTAATACAATTTATTGTAAAATTAGCAAATGCTCTTTACTGATTTGACATTAATATCGTGCCAATTTTTGCAAAATTTGCGGATAATTTGACATTACTTATTATATCGCACAGAGATAACTCTGAAATCGCGGACTTGAATAGTTTTCAAAAAGTAGCTCAAATTAGTTTGGAGGCACAAAATTCCAAAAACAAACTAAAATACAACATATGAGGTGTTTCAGAAAAATAATAGGGTTGGTGGTACTGAGAGCGGTCCCACCTTAGAATTCAGTATGGCTCTTACGGAATATTATCCTCTCTTTCTATTGACACAGGGTTTTTGTATGTACATCTCTATCCACCCTAGGTAGAGTTCCCCGATTTTGTGCTAGTTACTTTTTTTTGACAGCTACATTACCAACAAATAAATTGGTATTTAATATTTACTTATCGGTGCTAGTTGTTCTGCTTTAACTCGAAGAAAACCTTGTGTTGGTCCTTATTATTAATAGCTTTAGGTTTAATATTCTTAATGTTTGTTAATATATATACAGAAGACGACCATTTATATTATACCACTGCAGCACTATTCTCATTAAATAAATCGCTTTGCTAAACTTATTATAAAATCAATTCTAAAAGAACAAATGTCAATGAGAAATATTGGTTATGTTCTATGTGTCATTTCTTCATATAGCCAACTGTAGAGTTTAAAGCATCCTAAGAATATAATTTTGGACAAGGTGGCAATCGCGTCCCCATTTTCCATAAGAGCCATCCTGAATTTCAAGGTCAGCCTCTTGCAGACTGTAAATGAAGCTTTTTAGCTACAGACTACGCAAGCGTAGAGTTATGGACTTAGTGAAGTTATATTTTGTAGTCTGTTATAGAAGATGGAACAGTGAAATTTAGATCAATAGTGTTCCACTAAATTTTCTGTTGTTTGACCTATGGGAAGTTGCAACGAGACAAAGCATTTTTGAACACCCAAGAAGTTGTGTAAGACAAACCCCACTCCGTTCACTCAATATAGAAAACTAAAGGAAATCTGGAACGTTGGGGGTGTTGAATAATGAAAATAAGCTACAACCGAATTGGTTTACTCGTATTTTTTGTGTTACTATTTATTTGATTTTTACTTTTTTAACTTTATGCTAATTTAATTTTTTCACCCCCTGATTTCATTTTTTCCTTTTTCTTTTTCCTCTTACTCTTATTTAATTTTTATATCTCATCATGACAATTCCGGAAGTAGTACATTAGTTTAAAATGAAAGATGATGTGGCAAGAAATCGATAGTCTTTGATTAAATTGTCTGAGATACTGTGAGATTGGTCCCGTTTTCTTTCCTTTTTCCTATTTTATATATTTCTTAAGAGACACTGTGTATTGTTTACCAATTCAGTTTTTAAATCGATGTTTCTCAAACTCACCATCAAATCGTCATAATCATTTGATAACAGCAGATATGTTTTTATAGTTAGTCTTTCTAAGACAAATTTTGAGTAGAAAATCAAACACAACGACGATCTAAAAGTTTTACCCAAACTTCTTAATTAGTTAATTGACAGTCTATATTTGTACCTAAAATTGGAACTTGCTTATGCAGTCTGCTTAAGTCACCCAATCTTCACCAGGTGTGAACGATTCTTTTCTGTTTACGTTAAGTCAATTCGGGCTGCTAGCTTTTGCAAATTACTAATAACTTGGGTCGATACCGACAATAACAACAACAACAACGACAGCAAGAATACGTAAGAATCGGTTATGATTTTACAAGGTGTGCATAACTTGCCTGAAGTGTTATAAATGATGATAGTCTAAATTCTCTATTAAAAATTGGAGAATTTTCAGGAATTGATTTAAGATTTTCGATGAAATAACTGTTTTCCTGGATAAATCTATAAGAATTTTAACGAGTAACATGTGCTTGCTACTTCTTACAAATAAACCTTTTTTATGTCTTTCTCCTACCGATTAAAATGCAAGAGAATATTAACAAAATCTCTTTTCACGACATGGAATGCGATCAAATTGTTTGTTTTTCGTTTTCGACGTGCGAGATCAGTGTTAAAAAAAATTGATTTTTTTTCTGCTCGAGGTCGTGTTACGGAAATGTGTCCGCTGTTATAGGTGATCTCTACTTTTTTGAATGGGATCTGTTCGGAATTCACGTTCTCTGCATGGATAATAATTTGTTTCCGATACCCTCGCGGGATACGTGTCAGGCACGGCGACGGCATCGTCACGGATAGAAAAAACTGTATTGTATAGGACATTTTAGGTCGTACGATATCGATTTGATAGCGGGGTTACTGCCGGAATATGTATATTTTTTATTGCGCCGTTTCAATGGGCGGGATGCAGAGCTGATGCGTATGGTCCCGATGTCGCTGCAGGAAAAAGGAAGGCTGAAACGTTTATGATGATAAATGTTGCAAAAGGAATGCTTCTGCTGGAAATATGTGTATAAATATGCAGTGTCATAAGTTCTTTTAAAGCTTGTCTTCCTGGATACGTGTTAACTAAATCAAACTATATACAAAAAATTATTTTAGAAAAATGTTACCACAAAACCGAATGCATTAATTTTTGTGATACGTAATGTCAAAAATTAGAAATAGAAGCTTTACAGAGGAATTATCACTTATTATATTTTAACTTCGTCGAATCCTTTATATTTCTATGCTGAGCGACCTAAAGGAATTGCAAGCTCTTTAAGTTTATCATAACCGTAGGAATCCTAGGTGTATTCGGACAATTTCATAGGAGACTTTTCGAAAGTTGGCAACACTTTTGTCATGATGAGTGTATTGCCGACTTTAGCCAAGTTTGGATGCTTACTTTCCAAATCTGTCAGATATGTAAGTCGTTTAAGGTAAAATATTTCTTGGGGAAAAAAGAATTTCGTTGTTGATTAAACATTTTTCGAGACGGAAAAACCATTAAAGAAAATGAAGAAAGGTTACATAAATATTACGGCGAATCTATTCCTTCTCTTTCTTCATTTCTTTTAAAAGTGGTTATAGGATGACAGATGATTAGTCTCGACAAGTTACAGTGCAGCGCGGAAAACAACATGGACGGGCCGAGCGGCTATATCCAGGCGAGTGTTCAGTAACGTTTCCGTGCTCCCATCACTTATGATCGTTACCTTCATGTAGACGATGCGGACGTAGGAATGTTTACACATAAAATAATGATAAATGTATAATGATAACACTTTCAAATTTTCGTATTACACTTTACATCAACCACAATTTGAACAAAATTCACAAACGACCGAAACATTTTGTAATTTTTTCAATTTCTTAAGCTAGTCCACAGTAGTTCTTGAATATTTTCACATTTTACCTGGCTATCTTAAAACATTTTGTGGCTTACGTTCACCAACGCGTAGTTATTGGCGGTGATGGTTTAGGTATTTTGGGACATAGTTCGTGAAATCATTTTGTATGTTTTGGTGACTTTAGAAATACTGCCTTCGTATAACCTATCGTTACTCGTGACTAACATTTAGCGATAAATTGCGCTACAAGGTTTAAAGCATGGATTTTACATGTAATATGTAACAGATTGCTACTTTCTTCCTTTCTTCCTCGGCTTAAAGAAAGCATGTTAGTGACACATCGCTAGTATATTTTACAACTCTTTTGGAACCAAGTAATGACGATTCAAACTCTTCCATTGTATATACCATCACATTCACTACAGAATGTTCTTGCCGATCTGCTGTTTCGTCCACACATAACCACAATTTTTTATCTTTCAATTCTGCTTTAATTCTTATTTCAAGGTAGTCACGAACAGATGGTATAAAGTTTCTTAACAATGTCCGAATACTTGCTCCAGAAGGTGACAAATACTTGTTGGTCTAGTAAAGTGAACGGTACACCATAAAGAATAAAATAAATACCTATATCAAATATTAATTGTTCCCTGTATTATGTTCGTTTACCGCGGATTGTAGAACAGTGATTTATACTTTTTAAGTGGAGTTTACACTTCCACTTGGTGATACACGTCAAATACATGGTGGCGCAGAGGAACGGGAAATTTTGAAATAACGTCATTTCCACGAATAAATTCATAAAACTAGTAATTTATTAACGAAAGTGCATGTATGCAGCATGCCATTTATGTTTTTACAATCAAAATGTCCAAAAGTGTCTCTTTACTTTTTAAAGATGACATCGGAAAGATGTCCTCCCATTCGGCGTTCACACTCTAACGGGCTGTTATGAAAACTCTGGAATGCGCGTTGAATGTTCTCCTTCAGTTCATGGATTGTTGCATGTCGTGTACGGTACACCTTGCCTTTAAGACACCTCCACAGGAAGAAGTCGCACACACTAAGATCAGGGGATCTCGCAGGCCATTCAATGTCACCGTTACGTGAAATAATGCGTCTTCCAAACAATTGACGAACTGCTGCCATCGAATGTCGAGCAGTGTGTGACGTGGCTCCGTCCTGCTGAAACCACATGTTTTCCATGTTAAGATTAAGCTCGTACAGTGTCGGTGTAAAGAATGTTTGAAGCATTTCAACATATCGAGCGGATGTTACTGTCGCTGCACTACCATCCTCACGTGCAAAAAAATAAGGGCCGATAACACCATGACATGATACAGCACACCATATTGTGACCTTGTCGCTATGTAGTGGTCGCTGGTGTAACTCACAAGAATTGTCCTGGGCCCAATAACGAAAATTCTGTTTGTTTACGAAACCGTTCAGGTGGAAATGGGCTTCGTCTGATATCCATATGTTACCAACGAAATTCGCGTCCTCGTTAATTTTAGCCAATATCTGCCCACTAAACTCCATACGTGACGCTGGGTCTCGTTCATGTAATTGTTGTACAATCTGCAACTTATAGAGATGGAAATGTAATTCGTGCAGTATTCTTTGTAAGCTTCGTCGCTTAATCCCTATTGTAGATGCATGCTGTCGAACGGAGCGGCGAGGACTTCTCTCGATTGCAGCTCTAACAGCCTCAATATTGTCTGGGGTACGTACCATTCGAATGCCACCTGGAGCTTTCTTTTTCAAGACAGATCCTGTTTCTTCAAAATTACGCTCACGTTCCGCACGTTCCGCACCAGTCCAACGATCCATGATTACTAAATGGCAATGCGTTACGAACGTTACGAACAACTGCCGGCTCCACAGTGCTGACAACTGTAACGTTCAAAATTTCTCGTTCCCCTGCGCCACCCTGTAGTTGCCGCACTTTATACGTTTAATTCTATTACCTACGTATTCCAAGTTGAGCATACTCTCTATTACATTTTCTAGTTTATTCGAAATATGCCGTTTCCGAAACGTACCTGAATGCGACATTTTCCAAGTATGTGTATACTGACAAGTACTCACAACGACCAGTCGAATAATACCGAGCAAGCGTGCTTTGATACGGGTACTCGATTCTCCGTGCCGCGCGCTTCACCCCTCCACATTTTTCTCCGCGCAGCACTGAAACATGCCCTTCTCTGCCGAGACTACATATGATGCTAAATATGAAAAAATAATAGTGATTCAGCATTTACTTTAACGAGGTACAAACAAGTATTCATTCTATATTTTTCACGTAGTTTGACATTTTTGACGTCATAGAAAAGTAGACGATATACATTTCCGACAAAAAGTCCTAATTGCTTCTGGTAATTGTCAGCTTCATAAGCGTGTTACAGAAATAAAATCGAAAAATAGACCCCTACGAACTGTGAAATTTGCTCCGGATATGATTATTGGTCTTTTCAGTAATAACATTAACCATATAGAAATATTTTAGAAGCTACAGGATAAGGGGCTGTTAGAAAAATGCGTTCCAATTGAGACTATCGTAATAAATGTACTTAAGAATTAAAGTTTGTGTGCAGCCCACTCTAGAGAGAATATTTGGTGAAAAACCTTGAGAAAATATTCACCAGTAATTTATTCAATCTAGAAATATTTAAATTGCTGTAAAAGAAAATCTCTCGGAAATAATAATGAATTAATTGCTTTTGCATGTTTTTCTTTTTATTTTCTCTTTATTGCTCTCAATTTGTATGTTTTTAGTTTGATTCCCATTTCTGACATCCCCACAATTTATACACTACAATAGCAGCGGCATTTCCGGTAATTTCGTCAGAGGGAATCTCCATCGTGTTCGTTTTAATAAATTCCTCCCCATCTCTCCCGAGAATTTTAATTTCTCTCGGTATGGCCTCCCGACAATAAAAATTCATCTTACGAAAGAGAGGACGCCCGAGTTCTTCTCCCTTCGTTTAATTCTTTCGGCACCATCTGGATGCCTGGTAGAAAGCTATGAAAATTTAGAACGAGACCGTTCCCTAAAACGAAGAATAGGAGCAGGAAGAGACTACTGTCGAGGACGCAGGAGGCAGAAACGTACAGCCGCTCTCTCAAAACTTTCGGAAAGTTCGGCGTTCGTCTTTAAAACGAAGGCATACATAATTTAGTAAATTGAAATATTATTTGTGGACGACCGACATCCGCGACATCTACCATCATTTCGGGCCGAACGGGAAACGTCGTGACGGCGGATGCAAATGCAGAAAGAGTCGAATAAAATTTCCTTCCTGTAAAATTAGTGTATTGTGATTCGGCAAACTTCCTCCTCTTCCGCCGTAAGCCCTAGTAGCACGCTACTACAAGCTGGCGATGGTGGCGGGCCGCCGCGATTCGTTTTATTCATCGTACCGTAGTATTACTAAATTATTCCAATGCATTCTGCTTGCGGTTCCGACGATTCTTTTTCGATGAGCGCGCTCGAGAATTCCCCTTCTCCTTTGCCCCCCAGCGGGTTGGCGGTGTTCGCATTTTGAATATTTTATTTTCCACGTTGCGAACGAGAAAAAGTGATTTGTTTATGAATGGGGTTTTAAAGATGTTACTTTTATGCGAAGCTACTGGGATGTGAGGCGGTTTTCTCTTTTTAAGGTGTATCCGCTCGGTGCGGTTTATGTTAAATGATCTTCGTACCTACGACGTTCTTCTTTGCTCAATTTGAATACGTTCGAGTTTATATTCGGTTGTGATTTTGACGTGGGACGGTATTTAATAATTTGCGAGTAAGAGGAATCGATTCTTGCAAATGAATGAACTTTCAATTCATGAGTAAAATCGGAATATACCTGCACATGAAATGCTTTAAGTTTAAACTTTAAAGACTGGCGTGTTTTTAGGTAATTCCTAAATAAAAGTCCAGCTTTGTTAAAACCGAAATAAATAAATTTAAAACTTGCTATTTAGATTCTATTTATTAAATTTAAAAGATACATAGCAGTGTTAAAAAAGTGCTCAAAAAGATAGTATTAAAATGTAAGAGAGCTATTATACAGGCTGATTCAAATTAAATGCACACCATTACTATCTGTGTTATTATACCGCCAAAATACTTTTTTTATCGTGGTGCCTGTAAAATACGGACTGATTTGGAGTTGGTTCCAAAAATAACTGTCATTTCTCCCTGGCAGCTTTAGTTTTGGAGATACACTACGGTGAAATCTATTATACGTAATAAATATGATCGTTCTTGATTAGTAGAACTGATGCTTTCTAACTCTCACAAGCTCGGATGTAACATCAACATCCAAGATTCATTATCTTCACAGCCACTTAAATCGTTTTCCAGAAAGCTTAGGTGATGTTAGTCAGTAACAGGAGGAAAGATTTCACAATTACATCAGTATTATGGAAGAAAGGTATATATGTATATGATGGCCGATTGCTGCTGGCATCTTCAGCGAGACTGTTCCAGTAAACCTCACGCTAGGAAGCCTTATAAAAGGAAAGTTTTAACTGATGATTGAAAGTTGTTAAATAAACACACCTCCTACCCATTTTTGTCTGTTTCATTTAACAATTATCAAATAGTAATATTTAAAAAGTTATGTACGTAAGAAAACATTATATCTAATTTTGGCGGTTTTTCCTAAATAGGGCAGAAAGAGTGAATTTCGAAAACTAGATCTGATAGAACAAATCTGACGGTATTTTTGGATTAGACACCACAAAATTGCCTAATTACACTTAAAAAAATCCGAGGCACCAAAATCTGTGTTGGCCAGTGTTATTGTTTCTAAGAAATAGGTTAAAATAGCAAAGTAATAATGTTTTTAACGCTGATTAATGTAGAGTATACGAGAAAACAATTGCATCGTGACGCATGTCTGAGAAATTTTAAGATTTATATTTTTTTTAAAATCCCTCCTGTATTTTTTAAAACATTTTAAGTCATAATGTAAGTTTTAACACAATATTTCCTTGAAAGGAATAACAAAGGAGTTATGGTGGATTTTAGTTAATGGCAAAGATGCACTTTCATTCTGCAAAATATTAGTAGGCTTTTTCCATATTAAGCCAAAGCGAATAGTATGCCCTTTGAAATTGCTTTTGAATTTTTTACACGTTTAATTGTTAAAAATTGTTAGAAATTTGATTTCGTGTTCTTTAGTTTTCTATTATTATTATTACTTCCTTGAACATTTTTCGTTACCTTTCATTGTTCAGTGTTAAATAATATCTCACTATGACGTTCTCATTTAGAGAAATGCGATATGTTGGAAGCACACATTGTTTGAGGCAAAAATTAAAGAGGGACTGGCGAATATTATACCGAACACCATCCTTTACGACAGCAGCTATATCGACATTACTTTCGAAAACTTTACAAACATTTTAGACACCATGATTGCTTACTTAAAAAGAAAAGGTCAAAGAAAAATATCGTTGTCAACGAAGAAGTAGAAATTACAGTCTTAGCATATTTTGAGTCCATCGTGACTTTTCCATTACAGATCCTACTAAGGAAGTGGGCTTAAGTTAGGCACCAGTTCACTTAATTTTAAATATGCATAAGTATATCCTATTTAGTTACCGAACCTCACAAACATTACAACCAGGGTTTCAGACAGGAGGTTGGCTTTTTGTCTATAGTTTTTTAATTTTGGTCCACGACGTATTTTATGGAGTGATGAAATAAACTTCCGCAATAGAGGTCAATTGTTTAATAAGATGAATCATTGGTACTGGTCGCAAGAAAATTTATCAATAGGGCATCCACATGCTGCACAAGTTCGATTTACTCTTAATGTCTAGTGAGGATTAATTGGTCTAATAGTCTTTGGTCCAGTATTCTACAACGGCACATTAACAGAAGATAGATATCTGAAATTTATTCGGAATATTCTAGAGGATTTCCTTTATAACGCCAACTATCTGATGCGCTAAAATTTATCATGTTAGCAGGACGTTGCTCCCACACACACCTGCCGCATAGTACATAACTATCTGGACGCTATCTTTGCCGGTAAGTGGAGTGATATAAATGGGCGAATTCGATAACCAGCACGCTCTCCTGACCTTTCACCTTTAGACCTTTTTCTTTGTGGACATTTAAAAAATCATGCGTACAAAACGCGGTACAACAACGTGAACGAATTGTAAAATAAAGTTAAAAAAGTCTTCCGCGAATTGAATGGAAGGACAGTCTAAAAAGCTACCTAGAGTGTACTCAAGCGGGTAGGAAAATGTATTGGGAAGGAAGGTGATATTTTGGAGCATAACTTATAAATTATACATTTACTTTCTTCTTTTCAATTTAATCTGTTTTGTCAAGAGTTGGTGGAGCAATAAGATTTAGAACAAAATGGAAACTGCTACAACCTTTTTATTATTCATTTGAAAACAATAGCGTATTAAAACTTTTACATCATGACTTAATATATCTTTCAATTTTTTTTCAAATATACGGGGTGTTCCGGTTAAAAAAATATAAATCTCAAAATTCCTTGGACGTGTGTCGTGCAACGGTTTTTTCGTATACTGCATATTAATCAGCGTTGAAACACTATTACTTTGCTAATTTAACCTACATTCAAAAACAATAATAACAGAGACAGCAATAGTACGCACTTAATTTGAATCAGCCTGTATATGAATTTCTAAATCGCATGAATGTATAGATTAGTTTAGTTTTCGTTATTTATGTATTGACTATGTAACCCTTCACTGACTGATACTGGGTTATTATTTTTGCTTCATGCTAATTTTCCTATTTATTCTGTCTTTTATAAAAGAAGTTATTATTATATCTTAAAATTTATCTTCTAGTTGCAAAGATTAACAACAATGACAAGAACTTGCATTAAACTTTCCCCCTACCGAAGAATAGGAATACACTTGTTAAGGACTTAACATTGTTTTTTGTATTTTATAAATTTTTTACTACTATGTATTTTATCTTCTTTGCATTATTATTTTCATTTTTTATATTTATTTATTTTCATTCTTATATTTATTTATTTTGCTCTCTTATATCCAATTTTATTTTAATATGTATGTACATTACGCATTGTATATGTATGCAAGTCAGCCATTCGCATTACGCTAGCTAAAACTGCCTAAATAGAAATCATTCACTGCAACGTCGTCGGATATGTAATGGGAGTTTTCTTGAAATTTAAGGTACACAAGCATAGGCAGTCGTCTCCCGCGCGACAGTCGAGGTATTAGCGATCGTGCACTCTCGGTCACCTTTCGTGCCTCGTCGTAACGTGTACAGTAACGTCGTCGTAAGATTATTAGAGATTTCTAAGTTTTTCTAGTTTTGGCGGGAATCGTCGAGGACGTTGTCTATACATTTATTTCTGGCGGGAGTCATTTGGTAACGTCGTCGGACCACATGTATAGATTTTTTTAATAAGTATAAATTCTCGATTTTCTATCATCGTACGTCGAGGCTACTGTGTCCATTGTCGTCTATACATATTTTTAGTCTTCAGTTAAGTTTGTGTCGGAAATTATTTTGGTGAGATTGTCGGCGCGCATGTATAGACCTCCTCTACAAGTACGCTCACTCCGCTTCTTGCTGACGGTCGTTGCGGCCGCAGCGCCCGTTGTCTTTTGTACGTTTCTTCGGTCCTTGTCGTATCGGGACTTAGAAATTTTTCATTTAGTTGCTCGTCGTAGTGGACGAGTGTCACGGGCCAGTTTTCTTATGTAATGTCGGCATCATCGCTCTGTTTTACTTGTCGGTGCGCAGTTCGCACATTTGCTGGTTACTGGATTTTTCCCTTCTTTGGGGCGCAGTAGTAGAGAGCTAAAGATTGCACATAGCGTAATATTTCAAACGAGAACGCCTGGGTAGCTGTGACATTACTTTTGTATTGAGATCGGCTATTATCGCTACTGTCGCCCTCGACCAGGCGTTCAAGCTCTAAGAGATAGGGTGGGTTCCCCTATAAATGTGAATATAACGAACGTATTTGGTTCAAGTACAAATACATGCCAATAATACAGGGCCAAGTCCCTTAGGCAAATTTCAAACAAGGAAAGTATATTAGGCTCCCGGAAAGGGACATATAAATAAGCATAGCACCGAGGTGCGCTTATAAATTTAAGAAATAAATAGGGTTGGCTCCCCTATAAAAAGGTAGTGGTGCATGCAAACAGATAGAGGCATTAGTACATGCCTCTAACAAAGCTTCAGCGGAAGCATATAAGAGTTTAACCTTTTAAACAGAATTAAGACATAGCTTTGCAAAGTACATGCTGAGGCATTACTTTATGTTGCTACCAATGAAAATACATATACACATGCTAATGTACATTACATGTATAAGAGGGCTCGAATAACTGCAATTATTGCAAATATATACATCTTACGTACATCGTAAATGTACATAGGCAAGAGTGGAAACCGTGTAACCATTTCATTTTTAAATATATTTTTTTGCGCATGCGCATTGAGTTTCACTGTACAACCTTTCCTCTAGTAAATACTCTACAAGTAAGTATTGGTCAAGTAATTTAGGAAATTACGAGCAGGCTACAGCGGCGTTGTTCTTCAAACCAGGAGAACGTAACACTTCCATTCGAAAAATGTCATTTATTGCTGGAGCTCAAATAATCGCATTAGAAGTATTGCAAATAATTTTTTCCAATCTCAGAAATAAACTCGCGAAATTGAGAATGCATGTGATCTGATATAATTTAACACTCCTCCTGATATCGTCCACTACCCCGTGCCGCTTACTAATGATTGTTATCATTTTTCGGATGAGCTCGAGCAGGCTAAAAGCATTCCTTTACGTAATTTCCGCCCCTTATCCTCTATCTATTATAGTTCCGTTGTGTCGTTATCAAGTTCTCCTCGAACGTACATATATATATTTAACGGAGCGGAGCAATTGCATTAATACACAAACTCCCGTCTCCCGCTGTTAATGTCTGCGTAATATGGGCGTCCATTCTAAAACTAAATATTTCGGCTTGCCCGCAATGCAGTTCGGGAACGTAATTATACGGCGGCAACTTGAACGATAATGAAACAGGAACGCGCTTTTGTGTAAACGTTGTGATTAGGTAAAAGTTCGCCTACTACCTGCGATGTATTTTCCTTGAATAAAAAAAAAACGCGCACCCGGTAATGATCGTGAATGGGGTGCTAGATCCTGTAAATGAAAAGTTTAGATTATAGAAGGGATTATAGTTTTAAAACTTAGATATAATGTTGCTCTAAAGATGATGCGTTCGCAATGTTCAGTTGAGCTTGCAATCCGCTTTGCTCCAACTGAGTAAATCCTGATTGTACACGAAAATCCAATATTATCATGCAATATTCATAGGATGAGATATAGTCTGATCTATTGTTAAACGAAATAGCTTAATGTTCATTATTTCAGTGGAGAATTAAGTAGAGGGTTGATGTTCATGGCTTTTCGAAAACATGTAGGATTAATGTGCAAGAGGTGTCTATAATCTCTCGATGCAAAGCCTATTTCAATTAACAATTGTGGCAGTTCTAGGATATCATTATCAAATCCCTCAAAAGGAAATATTTTCAAAATAGTACCTAATTAAGTTAGCTGCCCTGCAAAACAATGTTAAGCGATTTTTATTGTTGATAATAACGCATTTATTATTTTACCTACCAAAAAGATTTTAACGACTTTAACGTAATTTTGTGCTACTGATTTCCAATATACACCGTTATATGTATCGTTCGTGAAAGATAATTGATAGAATGACGAGCTGAATTATCACATACATCTTCGAGATGGATTTCCAAACAATTTACACAAACCCACAAGGGCACCCGTATTTGCATTTGTTTACACAGTTTAACAGCGATTTTTAATGAAAAGTAATGACCTTATAGACCTCTCTACCAATCCAATCAAAATAATAATCCGACGTTCTTATTTAACGACCATTTAAGAAACACAGTAAAGGACATACACATACGTAATGCAGTTTAACATAATGGTGATTAATGAGATGTGTGTAGCTGTAATTTTCCACTGACAATTGTTTGTAGTTGTGGATTGAGTTTATCAGTGGAAATTATCAGCAGCGACTTCAAACGGTCATCAGTTAACTTTTATTTGACAATATTTTGTGTGTGTTTATGTGCATTTCATTTTAGAGAATGTTTTTTCTTTTCACACAGACACATAGTTTTAAAAGTGAAAAAATCCACGAGAAAATGTAGATAACTGATTAAACGGTGTGAGTAGAAGACAAAATTCCAGCATTTCCATTTGAAATTCTGGGGCAAAGGTTTCCATGTCGTCGTTAAAAGGATTTTGAAAAATCCCGATGGCATTTGGCAATTGTATAACAATCTGAAAAAAGATGCTCAAAATTTACTTCTGGAGCAGCCAAAGCTGCGACTCTAAGTAAATTTGTTGCGTTTTTTGTTCAATTGCTATCGAAATAAAACATTTTTTTTGCTGAAAGGACCTAATATGAATGTACAAATCAGGCAGAAGAATTTATTATAGTTATATCAACCATTCCTTCTATTCGAAAAATGTCATTTAACACATGGGCTGAAAAGTCCCAGGCCTAACACATAGATGACGCTAGTCTTATTGCAGTCACCTTTCTCTCAGTTAGTACTAACCTTCAAAAGACAACTGTTAAAATTTCATGATATTCTATTCATTAGTTTGTGAGTTATTGTGCTAAGAGTCACGCTACTTTAGTTATTTTCAAAACAATGGATCAAAAACAATTTCGTGTTTTAATTTTACACTGCTTCTTGATGGGAAAAAAAATACCGTTCAAGCGAAACAATGGCCTGAAAAATGTTATGGGGAGTCCGCTCCATCAGAAATAACAATGAAACGTTGGTTTGCTGACTTCAAACGTGGTCGTAGAGACACCGATGATGCAGAATGCAGTGGACGTCCAAATGAGGCTTGTAACACCAGAAAACATCAAAAAAATCCACAAAATCGTTTTGAATGATCGAAAAGTGAAGTTGCGTGAGTTAGCTGACATCGTAAAGATATCAAAAGAACGAATTGGCTATATATTGCATGAGCATTTGACTATGAGAAAGCTCTGTTCAAAGTGGGTGCCGCGTTTGCTCACTGTTGCCTAAAAACAAGAACGTGTTGATGATTTTGAGCAGTTTGGCCATGTTTAAACGTAACAAACCGGAATTTTTGCGTCGATATATGACAATGGATGAAACATGGATCCATCACCTCACTCCGGAATCAAAACGATCGTCATCTGAATGGACAGCAGCTGGTGAACCTCGTCCAAAGCGCCCGAAAGCACAACAATCGGCTGGAAAGGTTAACGCCTCGGTATTTTGGGATGTGCGTGGTGTAATATTCATCGACTATCTTGAGAAAGGAACTGCCATCAACAGTGGAGATTATATAGCGCTATTGGAGCGTTTGAAGGCCGAAATTGCAAAGAAACGACCGCATATGGCAAAGGAAAAAAATTTGTTTCATCAAGACAACGCACCGTATCACAACTCAATCAAAACAATGGCAAAACTACATGAATTGAACTTCGAATTGCTCCCACATCCACCGTATTCGCAAGATTTGGCTCCCAGCGACTACTGGCTGTTCGCAGACCTCAAAAAATGCTCGCCGGTAAGAAATTTCGCACGAATGAAGAGGTTATCGCTGAATCTGAGGCCTATTTTGAGGCAAAAGATAAATCGTTCTACAAAAGTGGTATTGAAATGATAGAGCGGCGCTGGAATGATTGCGTTGCTCTTGATGGAGATTACGTTGATGAATAAAGCTAATTTTGAACCAAAAAACCGTGTTTTCTTTGTTAGGCCCGGGACTTTTCAGCCCATGTGTTATTGCTGGAGCTCAAATAATCGCATTAGAAGTATGGTAAATAATTTTTTCCAATCTCAGAAATAAACTCGCGAAATTGGGAACGCATGTGATCTGATATAATTTGCACCTGCCATGCATCTAATAGTTCCATCCTTGCTCTGTCCGATTATCATCTATTCGTCCCGTTGAAATAGTTTTTGTGACGTACACCAAATTCAAAGACTACGAGGTAATCATGAAAGCTATACACAAGTGGCTCCGAGGATCTTTTACTAAGGGGTTTTGAAAACCTCTAAAGCGATGGAAATGTTTGTAGAGATTACAAATCTGAAGTCTTTGTCTCTTTTTGATGACGGAATAGTTTGAGTGGAAGGTTCGCTTGCGTGAATATCCTGGAATAATGAAGTCTCGGTCAAGCTGATAAAGTTATTTTTAAACGGATACTAGTTGGAACAAAAGAAAACAGTCTACTTCCCTAATATATTCATCGCTGGATTTACTGTTGGACATTATTAGATTAAAAATGTTGGGGAAACCATTGTTTTGCTATGCCTCGCTTATACCTAAATCTCTAATACGATTCTCCGTCCAGTAGTGAACTTACAACTTGGATCTAATTTTCCTGTAATATGCAATTTTACTATCACGAAGTTTTTGTAGCAGGCTTATTACAAATCAATGTAGCAACCTTGAATTTTCTCGATTCTCAGTATAGATATTTAGCTCCTCTTTGAATTACAGTGTAGGTATTTACGTCTCTACTTTTATGTAAAATACAGATCGTTTAACTATATTTAATAAAAATTTCTATAAAAAAAAACACGTTCTTTACTTTCCGAGAGGCCTTCTAATATTACATTTACAATTTAGTTTTCTATTTGTTTGTATACAAGGGTGGCGTTAATTTAATTACCACAGATTGTAAAGTTAAATCATCATTTAATAGACAACGTCAATTAATTTAAAGAGTATCCACGTATATTAAAACGTAATTCAATCCTATTAAGATAATCTGCTTTATTCATTTCCATAGGAATGAAACGCATTTAGCTTGTGATTTATAGTGCTATCTGAGTCACGTATCTACGTATACGTATCTACATATGCACATGTTAGATGATAATTCATTGTCTTCAATCTTATAAGGATTTTAAATTATTAAAATTGCTCCCATTCTTGTTTTCCCGTTGTGACTGCAATACTAACCGTATCAAAATTGTATGAGTTTAGTTGCCTTGCAGTCTTAGGCAGACTCATGCAATTACGACGAGGTTTCAACCCGGTAGGTTAAATTCTTTAAAAGAAAACGACCGGGCAAGGCCACAACAACGTATATCCTTACAAGATTTTTGATAAGAATAAAAAAAGGCACAATTTTTAAATTATCGAGATATAACTACTGAGCCAAAGATCAAATAATCAACCGAAATAATGTAATTGCAGTGGGTAAACTTTCATTATTTCCTTTAAGAAGAATAATTTTGCAGAAAATTAAGACGTTAGAATTTTTTATTTGCCAGACGGGCAATATATTTGAATGTCGCCCGAAGAAGCCTATATATATCGGTACAAAAATAGTGAACAACTGTTAATATCTTTTATTTTTACCAAGAAACCAGCTCTATATATACGCCTACTTTAACGCATTGCAGACTTTCATTCCATTTTCCCATGATAAATACTGCATTCGAATTAAGACGACCTTAAAAACGCGTCTGTACTCACCAACACACCTTCTTTGCATTGTTCGAAAAGGATTTGAAGCCTTGCAACCTTGACAATATAAAGATCGTATAGTTGTGCAAGACCTATCTGTACAGATGATCAACAATGAGGTTATGCATAATCAGTTTTTTTTTCTTACACTCAACCTTGCTGTCACCGAGTAGAGCTGAGGTATATTAATACGGAATATGAATTTTTTTATTGTTCTTTATACATACCTTGCGATGCATATGGGTGCTTATTTAAGGAGATGTAATTGTTAAGAGATATGAGTCGCCAAACGTCCGCTATACTAACTAAAGAGAGTCATAATTTGTTTAAATATGAATGGAAATAAAAAGTTATGTTAGAAAGACATTCTCTGAAACACATTTAGTGATGATACGATAAAGGTAATACGTCTCAACATTTTTATTCGTTTTATGCACCATTGTCTGTTTATAAGTCATCGTTTTGACTTCTCCACGGTTGTAATAACCAGTTATTACCAGCCAAGTGTTGAGGTAAGGGGACATACAAAAGTATTCATTATATTTAAATTATAATGTAAAGATGAAGGTACGTTTTTTTTATAAGAGGAGAGGCAAGCAATTATACTAAATCTTTTATGTTTAATTTTCCCTTTTACTCGGAGAAAATAACCTTCTTAAAATGATCCTATATAGAGGGTAAGATACACAGCTTTAATGAGGAAGGTAAGTATTTGGGAGTAACACAAGAAGCTATAGTAGAACTTCCATACTGTTGTCTTACGGAAGAAATGTATCATAATTTTACAAAGATGCTGCGAACTCCTCAGTAGAAGCTGGGATCTTAAGCAAAAAATGATCTTTTAGCCATATATAGCAATAATTAGACCGACTGATATGGTGCCCAAAAACTAATCAGAAGACCATGCTGTAGTCACTCCAGCGGCACACATGTTCCAACATTAAAGGTGTGATGTGTACTTGCCTCAGCTTTAGGAGTTTTGCTAAAGGACGCTATGACGAGTACCCTTATACTTAATAATTTAAAGCAGACGGCTAAAGCCAAGAAATCTTAGAGGATACCTGAAAATCCTTAGGAAACCTAGTATAAACGGCCTAACGGATGTTGCTAGAGATGTAATTTCAATGCCATAAAAGGCTTAGACATAAAGAAACCGTATTGAATTGGCACCTAGTGGATCTTATTTATAATTTTTAAGATAATCTTAGGGTGGAATATTCAGGAATTATATAAAAAGTGTACAAAAAGAAATGTAATATGTACTATCATTACTAAAATTCATAATATGCAGTGGGAGAAATAATACAATACCGATGAAAGTTAGAAAGGCGATATTAGTTCCAGTTTCCGGTACTCCTCCGCCCCTAGAGGTCCAACAACGCGACAATGAATGTTTCATCTAAAGTGAGGTTCGGGAAACAAGAACGCCCCAATATCTTCTCCCTTACACAATCCATCCAGTACCTTATTTAATTATACATTAGGAAAAACAAGTGGTTAAAATTTACATTCGATTTCTGAAAGAAGTAACTTCAGGTGCGAAACTGAAAGATAAATATTTCTCGAGATACCGACATTTAAATACAATTTAGAGAACTACGTCGGAAACGAAATTCTGAACAGCTATCTCGAACTGATATAACAGCTCTTCAATATCGTATTAAGAAAAAACCCAAAAGATTATGGTCGTATGCACCTTTTGGAACAGCACATACTACAAAACCTGAATCAGAAATACTTCTGTCACTTAAGGCACTTTTGTAAAGAGCCACATACACAAATGGAAATCTAATACAAAAGACCTTCAAAAATTGGCAGGAGAATGCAAAATCCTAAGGGGTGGTAAGAAAATGTATTTCTTACGTGCTGGAAGGATTAGTCTAATTATTGAATACAACAACATTATTAAATGTAAATTATTTTCTAAAACTTAGCAAACATTTTACATTGCAATAAATCGTAAAATCATAAAAGTAGCGGTTCTAATTTACTTACCAGAGACTGTACCTTCGTAAGTTGAGTTCAACGTAACGGATGATACAAATAGATTTTAATTATAATCAATTTGTTTGAATGAAAGAGTTTAAGTGACAGAAATCAATTGTGTGCTGTGGGGTTTAGAACGGCGTTACGCGTTAGAACTAAATCGTTCTTATATGAGCGTTAACAACGCGAACACGTCTTATTCTAGAGCCAGTAAATTTTGCTGTACAATTCGATGTATTTCTTGATGTTAGATAGGATGTCGACGTAATGAACTTTACATTATTTAACGTCGGTTTCCTTGCAGTGTCATATTGTGTGCAATAATTGGTTTTGTATGTAATTTGTTTATTAAATCATATTCTGTTTTCGTATATACTGTAATGATATGTGTTACTAACTTTTAAATGTTTTGAAATATCAATGTTTTTCTAAATTTTTCTTATACTTCTATATTGCATATTTTCTCGCCAGTGTATGGTTCACGCCGTTATTTTGTTATTGTTGATATTGTTGGAGGCAAAGTACCGTTAGGACTTCCTTTTCTTTGTTTTATTTATAATATTTATTCCGTACAGTTTTCGTTCTGTGAATTAAATTTCACAAATATCTACTTTAGTTGTTCATTACTGACATATAATTTACAATTTTAAAGTTTAAAAAAGAAAGAAAGTCCTTTAAACAATAAGTGTAGTGGAGACATGAGCTCTACTATCGTTTACTATATATATCGTTTTTCGTAAACATATTTATGTGTTTAATTATAATTTCTTCCAAACTTATTTCCAAAAGACGTATAATGTACTGTACTCACACATTTTTATCATATTATTAAAATATGTATCGTCCCGAAATTATAACACACTATCTTCAACATTTCTCATACTTCGGATGGATGGCACACCTGGCAGCTGTACTTGTAAATAATTTCATTCCATGAAGAGTGTGTTTGCTGTGTGTCCTATCATAACACATGGGCTGAAAAGTCCCGGGCCTAACAAAAAAAACACGGTTTCTTTGGTTCAAAATTAGCTTTATTCATCAACGTAATCTCCATCAAGAGCAACGCAATCATTCCAGCGCCGCTCTAACATTTCAATACCACTTTTGTAGAACGATTTACCTTTTGCCTCAAAATAGGCCTCAGTTTCAGCGATAACCTCTTCATTCGTGCGAAATTTCTTACCGGCGAGCATTTTTTTGAGGTCTGCGAACAGGCAGTAGTCGCTGGGAGGGAAATCTGGCGAATACGGTAGATGTGGGAGCAATTCGAAGTTCAATTCATGTAGTTTTGCCATTGTTTTGATTGACTTGTGACACGGTGCGTTGGCTTGATGAAACAACATTTTTCTTTGCCATATGCGGTCGTTTCTTTGCAATTTCGGCCCTTCAAACGCTCCAATAACGCTATATAATATTCACTGTTGATGGTATTTTCTTTCCCAAGATAGTCGATGAATATTACACCACGCACATCCCAAATTACCGAGGCCATAACCTTTCCAGCCGATTGTTGTGCTTTCGGGCGCTTTGGACGAGGTTCACCAGTTGCTGTCCACTCAGATGACGATCGTTTTGATTCCGGAGTGAAGTGATGGATCTATGTTTCATCCATTGTCACATATCGACGCAAAAATTCCGGTTTGCTACGTTTAGACATGGCCAAACACTGCTCAGAATCATCAACACGTTCTAGTTTTTGGTCAACAGTGAGCAAACGCGGCACCCACTTTGAACAGAGCTTTCTCATTGTCAAATGCTCATACAATATAAAGCCAATACGTTCTTTTGATATCTTTACGATGTCAGCTAACTCACGCAACTTCACTTTTCGATCATTCAAAACGGTTTTGTGGATTTTTTTAATGTTTTCTGGTGTTACCGCCTCATTTGGACGTCCACTGCGTTCTGCATCATCGGTGTCTCTACGACCACGTTTGAAGTCAGCAAACCACCGTTTTATTGTTGTTTCTGATGGAGCGGAGTCCTCATAACACTTTTCAAGCAATTGCTTCGCTTGAATGGTATTTTTTCCCATCAAGAAGCAGTGTAAAATTAAAACACGAAATTATTTTGATTCATTGTTTTGAAAATAACAAAAGTAGAGTGATTCTTAGCACAATAACTCACAAACTAATGAATAGAATATCATTGAAATTTTAACAGCTGTCATTTGAAGGTTAGTACTAACTGAGAGAAAGGTGACTGCAATAAAACTAGCGCCATCTATGTGTTAGGTCCGAGACTTTTCAGCCCATGTGTTATAATGCTTGTATCCCCGGAGAAAACCTGATAAATAACGATTGTGTTAAAGTCGCAGTTGTCGGAGTTGTCTCTCCAGAGATTAATTCGTCATTTTTCGAATTAATCATAATATTTGAAATTCTTGAAAGTTATTCAAAGTTAAAAAGTGTATTAGCTGATATTTTCACAATAATTTGGAGTTCCGGACGCATTGATGGAAGCCGAAGACCAGGATATCTAAAGTACGAGACATTGCGTGTGACTGTAAGTTCGATTACAAAATTAAAGACCTCAAGTTATAATAAATTTTCAAAATTTACTATTCTTTTGCTCTTATTTTCTGCATTTCGTATATAATTTACAAATTTGGCTAGACAGGGGTTTGATTTAGGTATATATACATTTTGGTTTGTAAATTTATATATTTAGAATCTTACATTTGGTCATTTCGATTATTTTACATTATTTATATTCGAATTTAAAACAAACAAAAATTTAAATAAAAGAACCCTTCTGGAAAGTTAAGAGCCTGAGATTTTCCACCACAATACATAGGGGGAATTAAATGGAAACCTATATTGATGTGTGGTTAACTAATTAAAGTAGAATCGTGAAAAATGCAATGGTTTTACCAATATAAATTTGCATCAAAATTTCTAGAAAATTGTTTAATTGCAATTATTTACTTTATGAAGTTATTAGTAGAGGAAATTATTTTGTTTTTATTGTTTCTGTACTTTCATTAACATTTGAAATATGTCGAAATCGAGAAAGAAAGAAAAAAAACAAATATATCCGTTTACTAAATTTTAATTCAATTCAAATACAAAATATTCCACATGGCATGTGTTTCTGAAACATAAAATAATTTTGTTATTCATTTGTATTTATTTTATTCCATGTCACTACGTATGCTGCAATTCCCGGTAAAATTACCACTGTTAACAGAAATGATAAAATCCTCTGTTATATTGTTCGCACATTCTTCGTTCTTATAAATTATTCAACATACATTTTCAAATTCACAGCAGTAACATTTTAAATTGCTTACAACGAATACTTCCTAGCTTCTGTCAGTTTGAACATTATGTTTTTACCTGCTACTGCATTTTTTATTTAAGGAATATTAGCTCAGCAGGATTTAGCTGACAGTGGTACGGCGGCAATTTAAAAACAGTTTTACCGTTATTGTTGATTATTTCTTCAGTTAATCATCAGTAGTATTGGCACTGTGAACGTTCGATTTAAGAAATCGCCCTACAGAAAACGTATTTGTGGCTCCATCAATCATAAACATTAAAATTTCAAATTTTTACATTGTTTTTAGTAACTCCTTTGAATTCCTTCGACAGCAATATTTCTACTCATTTACTAGCTAATCAAGTTGAAAATGATTCGATTATACGCACCATGGCATTACCCATGATGTATGTCTGAGAATCCATGAGAGCAAGCCATGAAATGTTTCTTCTTTAAATTTAAATTGGTAGAATTACTTTAAAAACGTGTAAATTGACTTATTCTATGGCGTTGATAATAGCGCTCAAGTGTAGGTTATCAGATTAGGTTTTGACAAATATTCCATCGTTCCCCTTGTCGTATGGCGTGTTTCATTATTGCTGGAAATATCCCTCGCGGAGTTCGCCGCCATGTAATTGATTTAAAAATGATCCGCATTTATGATACCATTAAAGAATACTGGACAAATAATCCATCTTCTTATCAAGATATTTTGTTGAACTAATTTTATGGCTTGAGGATACATTTATATGATCATATACTATGATGAATGTACATATGTACGCCAGTTACCTAGTAAGTTGACCAATCACAAAATATTTATAACAAACTTACAATATATTATAACTATCTACATCCACACCCAAATTGCTTTAATCTAACTCATAAGGATTTCACCAATGGTGAAAAAAGAGAAGAATGAAAGAAGAATTACTGCCATGTATCTACGGTTTACATATTGCCAAATATCTGGTGAACAAATCACTGTAATATTGCCCCGAGATCTTCCTTCCTTTCTGCAGATAGTCGATGAGGATCACGCCTTGGGAATCTTAAAAAGATGGTCGCCATAACCTTTCCGGTCGATGGAACGATCTTTGCTTTCTTTGGAGCCGATTCGCCCGGGAAAGTCCACTGCTTCGACTGTTCCTTGGTCTCCGGTATGTAGTGGTGGATCCAAGTCTCATCCACGGCTAAAAACGCATGCAGAAATCCCTTGGATTGCATTGGATCCTGGTCAGGCACTCCTCCAAAACGGTCACCCGATTTCGTTTTTACTCCGATGTGAGTAAACGCGGTATCCATCGCGCCGAAAACTCTTTCATACCCAAAATTTCGTGTGGGATATGGCTAACGCGTTCTTCAGAGTTACCTGTTGTCTCTACTATCTCTTTCAGCTTCAATCGGCAATCGGCTAACACGATATCATGAATCTTGTCGACCATTTCATCGTTGGTAGCGGTTTTTGGGCATCCGCTGCGTGGTTCGTCACTTGTGCTTCCACGGCCTCGTTTGGCAGTTTGGCAGTTGCCAAAAAAAAGCTTGCCGACCAATGAATCCACTTGTAATCGTGCGCTATCTCTTGTCGATTCCGGAAACATTTCGGGTCGCCTTCAAGTGCTATATGTATATATATGAATAGTGTCTCATTTCCGAATTCCTGCATATACAAACAAAAAGAAGAAAATACAAAAATTTGTATGATTTAACGCATCATTTTTATGTTTTCAAGAATCATTATTGTCCTGAACGAACTTCCTTGTGAAGAAAACATTCCGCTAGAGTCAACTGAATGATAAATTCAAACACTCTGAGCAAATATAAATCGTATCACACTCGCTTCGCGCCCTATATCTCTATCGATTAGATTTCCAGAGTATATCCATTCGCGAACCAGCGAACTTGTTATCGTCGATTCATAATAATCGAAAAATACGACGGGAGTACGGGACTTGATCGTCCTTCAAAGCATGTAAAACTTGAAAGTTACATGCATGGTGATCCGGAACGCGTTTGACAATATTCCGGTTACTTTAACCCGGAAAAAAGCACGGTCGAAGTAGAGTCGCGCTCCTCCTCTACGATTCTCGCGTATTCGATAGCGTTCACGGTGCAGAAGTAATATTAAACAAACATCTTTCAAAGTCTCTTCTCTTGTCGTCCTAGCGTTCAACGATGATGCTCGTGTGCCCGATCCGGGTAATACTGGCGCGAGCAGAAATGGTAGGGAAAGGGAAGAAGAAGAAGAAGAAGACGACGAAGACGAGGAGACTGAGCGTAAGCACTCCTTCGTTCCTGGAGAGAGAACTTCTTGTCACTGAAATTTACTTAAGTCTGTCTGTGAGTGAGGGGTTAAGATGGGATTTCAAATTATATCCTCCTACAACTTCAGGCGATTAAGCCGCCCGACAGATTTTAATTATAGTACGTAAGACAGCAGTGAGCTCTTCCGAATTTACGTAACGTATGTTAGATGATGTGTGCGTAATCGGCTCGGGATTGTGTTCCGTTTGCGAGGCTGCTGGCACCGCAATGTTTATCGGAATAATCAGCGAATTGTATCGTTCAGAAATTCGTCGAAATCTCTGAGATATTAAGCACTTGACTTGTCAAATACAGTGTTGTGTAATACATCTTTACGAGGATGAGATGATTGATTTAGCAATATTAAAATATAAGCTTGATTTTTCAAACAGCAAGAAAGAAATCGTACCATAGAGTGATTGGGAGTGGACAAACATTTTTGAGGTTACATTTTTCTCTCCCTGAGTCTTCGTCACAAAAAGAACCGGTTAATCTCTATTTTTGGCAATTTCTTTATATCCTATTTAAAAAATTGATACAGGGAAAGAATATATTAAAACACGAAACAATTAAACATAGGGCGTTAATTGCTACGTAATAGGAGAAACAAAAAAGAAAGCTGGACAGTGGAAAGTGAAAACTGTTAACTCCTAACGTGTTTTAAGCAAAACGTCATTTGAAAATTAAGACCCAATAAACTATCTTAGCGAGCACCTCTGGCAACTTTCTTCAGTTGACCAGCTACCTCAGGTAGGAGGACCTTTGAAAATTAAATTAAAATGCGCCACCTCGCGTAATATCAAGAAAGAGAGTACTCAAGTACTTCTTGTTTTAAAGGCTGCTACTAAAGTAAATTAAAAAAACTTACTTAAAAATGGGAAAATACACGGAGAAAACTTTAATAATAATTAATTTTTAATAATGGAACAATTACGTCATAGAAAGAGAATAATTATAATAAATAATCATTTACAGTAGTAGTCTTTCCAAATTCTATATCCTCCAGTCACAAAATAAATGACTCTGGGTTACCGTGTTAACGTACAGTTACCCTATGCACTATTGGTGCTCGCACTTTCTGGTTTAGCAATCCATGTGTTGCTAAGGAGAAGGGTTGCGAAACCTCACCCGCTTACTTTCGCTGTGTTTAAACTGGCAGACAAGTGTTTTATTCTTTTGGCAATAGTTAGCGTCAAGAATACTCGCTTCAGCTGTAAGTTTGGATATAGTTTAGGAATTATAATGTGTTAAGGAAGAAATCGTTCGAAACCACGCTGATGATACCGGGTAGCCAGATACATGTCCATGTGTTAGCATTGTTTGTCTCCGCACATTGTCTTTCTCACGAATAATTTCACCAATATCATGAGTAGTTGTATTTAGCAGCACTATTATATTAGGCACTGTTAGGGGACTTTGCCAAGTACAATAACCGAATGAGTATTTAGGCTTGGTGATAGTTATTCTTTTAACTAACTTTACGAAAAGTTTACGATTCAAGAAATCGTGGTAATCTTCATTTTTTGAATTGCGTGCAAAGACTAGGGCCTCCATCTTCTACGAACCTATCCTTACCACCAGCGAGAACAATGACGTAGCCATTTAGGTCGCTACTACCATATTTCACGGATTTCCTGCAATAACCTTGTCCAGTTGCTTTGTTCCTCCGTGTTGGAAAATACAAATTTCATTTAAATTCGCAGAATTAAGTCTTTCCTACGTTAATCAGACACGATGTCATAAATATCACATTTTTTGAATTTGAAACCAATTTGTCGAAGAAATCGTGCTGGATAAATATAGCCAATATTCGATATTTTTCTTTTTTCGATTAGTAGAAAGCAAATTCCTCAGGATGATATGTTGCTTCTTAGACAATATGTGGTAAATGACATTTCAAGAACTTTACTATTTTATGGGTCAAACAACTATGTATGGTGTTTTTATTTACTTTTTAATTTCCTTGATGATTATTCTGGGGTAACCTCTGTTTTGAATGATAGACGTCTTAGATTTCCTCTTACTGTTTGCTTAATGCGTCAGTTACGCGTTTTTGATCTTCTGCAAATTCCGAATAGGAATGTCAACATCAATTTTATAAGATGGTACACTGCTGTTGTGTATTAGACACAGATCGGAAGATTTGTTTGCCAGATATGAACCCTTTAAATGTAGGGTGGCGCAATGGGTATTGATGTTCTTTACAGGATTATTACGGACGTACATATGGAACGATGTAGATCAAAAAATTCATCTTTATTGTTAAATGCCTACCACGCTTTTCTAAAGATTCATGAAATCTTTTACCGCTCTAATTTCTTCAGTAATGTTGGCTATTAAGGCTTTTTGTGTTTGAGGAATATTTTGGAAAATCCTAGCCTCTAGGTAACTCAATAGAACTCATTTAGGCGATTGATTATACCCCCACTTTATTAATATTTGAACAGTAGCGTTTCAAAAAACTCTCAACATCCATTGTACCATTCTTTGTAATCTAACGGGATATCTAATTTTAACGTAATTTACAATGCCATTCTCATCACCTCATGAAATTTGAATTTCAATGAGAAACAAGTAACACTTTGTTTATTTTGTTATTACTACATGACTGTTGTAGTAACCCAAACAGCCGTACAGCCTATAAATGTCTTTCATCTGAACGGTCCTCGTGCGTATTTGGGAAGTTGAGTGATACCTATTGTCATGTTATTGATCAACTTAAATCCGCATAATCGGTAACATTAGAACAACAGTATTATGACTGGTGTTAAAAAAATGACTATATTATATACACTTCAAGGTTATTGACCTCCTTCACGTGAGGTAACACGAAATTATCTACGTTTATGATGTAGTAATCTACAAAACAAGTTTTGCAATCCGCTTTGGTTTTGAATCACTTTGAAGATCAATGACCGAAATCGACTTAATGGCGTAATTAAAAAAAATCTTTAAATTACAAAAACAGACGAGACCGTCACGGTGTAGCATAATATAAGATGTATGATCTTTTTCCTTAAAATTCTTCTAGTTACCGTTTACAGAAAACTATAAATTTACAGTATTGTTGTGTGTGTTGTCGAGTTTTGGAATTGCTGTCAATTATTGCTTTGATTTTAGTAAAGGAACCCGAAATTTTGATATCTATAGTTTAAATTCAGATAAATAATTTATTTTAAACTATTTTAAATATTAAACATATACTATATCGATCCCATTAGTATAATAATGTTATGCAGTCGTATATATACATATAAAAATCGACATATGAATATGGATGAATTTTACAGAAATAATTTATTTATTGCCAGGTTTTTGTTGGAATATTTCCAATAATTGGAAAAAATACGTTGCTTTTTCAATAACATGTTTAAGAGATACATGTATTCATATAAATAGAGTTTATCTTTTTAATAAATACATATTTATTTCTGGCAATAATGCATTTTATATGTGCTTTGAAATTTTTATTAGATATAATTAAACAAAACTGTATTTTACATAAAACTAGATATCCAAGCTACTCTTTTATGTAGCCATCATTCAAATTTAGGTATTTGCCGTACCGTTTTATCAGCTTTTCTATGTCTTCTGCATACTCAGTCGAGGCAAAATTGTTGAACCATTGATTAACGGGTTCTTTAAGTTCATTATCACTTCCTTAGCGTTGTCCACACACAAAATCTTTCAATTTGGGAAAGAAGTGAAAATCGCTTATGCTTAACTCCGGAGTGTATGGCGGATGTTGAGAAATTACCCATCGAAACTGCTGGAGTAAGTCTTGCAGCCTGTGGTCGTGCATTCCCGCTCCGCTTGTTTTTAATAGCACAGCGAAGTCGGAAAAGCGTCTGACAGTAGGCCACTGCATTTATGATCTCGCTTCTAGACATGTAGTCGATGAGCAGGACACCCTTAGGATCGCAAAACATCGTAGCCATGATTGTCCGGGTGCTCAAAATTTGTTTTGGTTTTCGGTTTCGTTGGGAATTATGACTGATGCCATTGCATTTATTAGCGCGTTGTTTCTGGTGTGACATGTGATATCCAAGTCTCATCATCAGTG
Organism: Trypoxylus dichotomus; assembly: GCA_023509865.1. Lineage (NCBI taxonomy): Eukaryota > Metazoa > Arthropoda > Insecta > Coleoptera > Scarabaeidae > Trypoxylus > Trypoxylus dichotomus. The sequence goes on from CM042080.1 coordinate 8,699,134, forward strand.
ACAATGTGATTCGAAACTTCATCACCATCCTTGTCACAGCGACTGAGAAACGTCAATACAGCTGCCATTCATTTGGTTTTGTATTCGCTTGATAAAATTTGAGGATCCCACCCGACACACACTATATTATAGGCCAGATCTGCACCAACAATTCCGTACAACACAATTCTTGAAATTTCTGGAAGGAACGGGTGCAGTAAAAAGCGGATAAGTTTATAATCACACTGCTAAGCAGTGATCAACTGTATTGGATCGTAATTTCTTCTAAACTGAAGCGATGTGTAGCAGGGTCAGTAGCGAGTCGAATCTTGTAGCAAGGGGTCGCGTCCACGTGTGAATACAAGATGTGCTTTACTTTCCGAATGACCCTCGTATATTTTGTTTCTTTAAATCTTTATTTGTGATGAAACCTAACAAGTTTCGTGTTTAATAAATTCCAATTAACAGGTTGTGTTATTCGTCCACAACGTTCGTAATTACCTATTGCATTGTACTTTACATCCTTCGGCAAAGAAACTGGATCATTTTATAGGTACCCGTAAATTTATAAAGTCGATTTTTTATTTCAATAATTGGGAAATAGAGCGAAATGTTATTTTGTAGACCAGTGGTTTTTAAACCCGTGAAAAATTTATGCACAAATGTGGGAGAAGCTGAGGCGTTATGATTACCTACAAAGTAGCAGAATTGATTACGATTGGGGGAAAACTTACTAAAAGTTATGTTTGGTGTCAAAGCCGTGGCGTACTGTTAAATGTGTCTGTTAAAAGTCAGCCCAGGAATTAGCAATATGTCCGTGGATATGGAATTCGTTGTAATAGAAACTGAGAGTGTCCAATCAATCATTTCAGATGATTTGGGTAACCAAAAAGTGTCGGCAAGATATGTTCTCGACTCTTGACAGAAGATCGAAAAGCAAGCCGTCTTTTCGTGTGCGAAAGACTTTTGGCACGATATCTACCAGATGAGGATGATATGAGGCGCACTGTTACATATGATGAGACGTACGTGCACCATTATATCCCGGAGTCTAAACAGGCAAGCATGGAACGGCGAAAACCTGGAGATGCAGCACCGTGGAAAGCCAAGACCCGTCTCTCTGCGGAAACGTTCTTTTAACGGTTCTTTTTGGATTCTAGAGGCATACTGCTCATTAATTATCTCCACGAACGGCGCACAGTTGAGCTGCTTGATGAAGTGAAACTAGCCTATCGACGAAAAAAAAACGAGACACGCTTATTCGAAGTGCCAATGCTCGGTCACACACAGCTGCATTGCCTAAAAATAAGTTGGATAATTCATTGCGGAATACTGGAACATCCGCCCTATAGTCCCGATCTGTTACTGTGTGACTACCATATTTTTGGGCCTCTCAAAGAAGAACTGGGAGGTCACTACTTTGACAACGACGAAGGCATATAAGCGTTCGTGTGCAATTGGTTACAGACGCGATCATATTCATTCTTTGATGACAGAATTGAAAAACTTCCGATGCGGTGGGAAAAATGTATAAATAAAAGAGGAGATTATATAGAAAAATAAGGCGTATTCAATTTTTTTTACTGTACCAATTAATGTTTTAAGACCAAAGTCTGGTTCATATTTGATTCGTCCTCGTAACTTCATTGTTAAAGGGGGACGGAAAAGAATTAAGGAATGACAAAATAGTTTTTCTGAACTTTTAAATGGGCTAAGTTGAGTACAGGGCACGAAGTACAAAATAATATTCGTTGAACTTATAAGTCGATAATAAGCGAAATACTTACACCGGAATTGGACCGTGTCATGATGGAATATAAAAAAATGAAATAAGAGTAAGAGGAAAAAGAATAAAGAGAAAAAGGAAAAAATAATAAAAAGAAAGAAAAAGATTAAGAAAGGGGGTGAATATAAGTGGTACACGTGGAGTTATCGTCCCGCTTTGGCTTCCCAGTTTTCTCCTGAAGAGAACTCTTACGACGAAGGCGAAACGTCGAGATCCCAGCTTTCTCTTTTTCTTTTCTTTTTTCTTTCTTTTTTTTCCCTTTCCCTGTTTGCCTTCCCTCTTTCTTTCTCTTACTCTTTATTTCACCTTTTCTTTTTTTCAGCCCTTTTTTCATTTCTTTTTCCTCTTACTCTTACTTCATTTTTATATCTCATCGTTTTCCTTCCTTTTTCTTTGTTTTTATATATTTTTTCTTTGAATACTTTTTCCTTTATTATATCTCATCATGACACGGCATAATTCCGAAAGTAGTTCGCTTATTCCTGACTCTGGCCGTGGAAGCCTACGAATTCATTTTATAGATAGATGTTAATTATTTTAAAAAGCGTAAAGTTGAACCACATGGGTCTTCTTTTATTAAGAAACGATATAAATTCTTTGTCGACCAATCAAAGTGGTATAAAGACATTAAAAGAAAAGCAATTAAGCCGTTTTGTGATTTCGAGAAGAAATTTGCATTTCTTAGTATTTTTTGCACCCCTTTGATGGGCCGACAGTGAACTAACGTCCTCGCGCGCTAGTATTCTAATTCTAGGAATATTGATCTTATCGATCATCTTCTCATCGAATGCTGTACGACTTACGCGAGGTTTCCATATCGTAAAACGGTTGCTAACTCTACGCCCATTACGACCCTTACTCTGTATTGATGAATATTCATGAATAAGCAATAAAATCATGGGAAAATACACACCGTCCATTTACTTACAATAAACACGAAAATCGTGCGTAAAGTATATAGAATATGTCCGTGGAGAACAAGAAAAATTCTCGAAAACATCTCCGAAATTGGTGAAAAGAGTTTATTCGGCTACTTTAGAACGACAGGAGTTGGTAACAATACATCCAGATCGCCTTAACAACCGCAGTATTTTATATTGTTCCCTTTTATTGCTTCTTTTCTTTCTCCCATTATTCTCCTACTCCCTCCCCATCCTACCTTTCCCCGTCAGCATCCCCGTGCATAGCCGTTCCTTCTCGTCCCATCCCGTTTCGTCACGTTCCTTTCGCGTCCGTCCTAATTTTAATTTAATCTGTACCAATTAGTGCCCGGACCGTATTCTGCGCTTTGGAAAAGAACGAGGGAGTGTCCGGGATTGAAGTGTGTCCGTCGTTTAAATTGTGGCGGAATTGAAAGGAACGGACCCGGGCGTAAGAAACAAAGCAAAAACGGAAAACGAGCCCTAATTAGGAATTACATTTTTAGGGCCCTCTTCTTGTTCGGTTGAAAAGGTTCCGCTGTTCTCGCTCGAGTGTTACATTGTTGAGAGGTTCTTTTTTTTTCTTCGTTTCGACCTCCTTCCGGGGGAATTAGGATTACCACTCTTCCTACTTTTTAAGTAATCGGCGCTGCTATTATGCTCACGTAATCGCGTGTAACACTTTTTTCGGTAGTTGTTTCTAAATAAATTAACAGTATATGCTCTTACTTAATATAGTATCCAGGTTATCAATTAATTTATAACAATTCAATGAGTAGAATTGATATAAATACACTCTGCGAAATTTGTATAGTTCCATATAATTTTGTAGTTCCTCTACGAATATTTAACAACGGCATGAGTTAGGAATTACTTTGAATTATGTTTCTGAATGCAAAAAAATAATAGAGTCATTATTTTGTCAATATCACAATTGTTAGATATATAGAGGAAGTACCTGCCGCATAAACGTATAAATACGAGCGAAAATATTTGCGCAAGAACACTGGAATTGCGATGAGCCGAAATTTTGGTGGCGGTGGCATAATGATTTGGTCGGTTTTTGCCCATAACAACAAAACCTCTCTATACTATTTCTACGCGAATGCGTTCTAGTTCTTATATATAACTTCTGGAAATCGTTCTGGTAGTCTTTGGTGAATAATTGCCGACAAGTCTGCCGCAAGACTGTATATTTCAGTAAGAAAATGCATCTATCCAGAATTCCAGACAAACAAAGAAGTGGATTCATCAAAAGGAAATCAATTCATTACAACAGCCTGTTCGCTCGCCCGATCTCAACCCGCTCGAAAATCTTTGGGGAATATTGGCAACAGAGGTGTATGCAAATAATAAACAATACAATAGCGTCAAAGAACTAAAATCTGCAATAACGAGGTATTGGAATGATAGTCCTATTTCAACATTAACCAAATTAACATACAGTATGAAGACCCGGATGTTTGAAGTTATTTTGCATAGGGGATCTAACACTTGCTACTAAGTTTCGAGACGATTATAATTTTTTATGTATTTGTTTTATTTACCAGCATTACATGAAATTCTTGTAGAACATCCTGTATAGGTTCAAGGTATTAAAGGTGCGAGACTGTCTCCATACCTATGTCCATTTATCACCTCTGCAATTGCAAATTGCAACGGGAGGGCCCGCGACGATAACAAATTGCGACCTGATGCGAATAACGCGGCCTCTGACCTTCCTCTGCAGCTGCCTTTGACCCAAATTTATCATCGGTGGCTCCTTCGCCACCTTGGCTCAGGAGATTACCGAACAATCTGACTGCAGTAAGATAACGCGGGATCAGAAAAGGTAGTCGCCATTGCGAAACGAAGCGATTTAAACACTTTAGAATCGTTCATTGTAGTAACGGACGATAATTAAGTTGGGAATTAAAACGTTTAAGTCTCTGTATCGGCTGAGTAGTCTCTACGAATAGAAAACGTGATTAAAAAGTATGAAAACAATGCAATGTTATTAGCATTATGTGTTTGTAGGATGTTAAGCCAGGGATGTGGATGATAGTAAGTCCGTGGTTTTCTTATCAATACAAGGTCTGTTGGATTCATTTACTCGCAATTAAAAAGAGCGTACCACTTGATAGATTGAGAGTAATCTTTTATTCAATCCCAAAGATAAACCGGAGATGATGAAAAGCTCTGGAATTTACCAGATCGCATGGAATGATTGTGATAATGTTTATATTGGACAAACAAAACGGAGTATCGAAACGAGGTTCAAAGAACATATTAGACGCTGTCGTTTCGATAAACTAGAACTATCAAGCGTGGCAGAGCATATGGTAAAATCCGGACATAACATTGATTTAAAACATCTTAAACTTCTTAAAAACGTAAACTCGAGACTTAGACGCGTACGAAACGATATTTATGAAAAAGAACAGAAACTTATTGAACCAAGAACCACCCCAATTGCACACTCGAGTCTGATTGAATCATTACCATAAGGCCCTGTTAAGGATACGGTTCGTTTTCATTCCATCCTTTCATGAAAATATATATACAGTGAAATCTCCCTTGAACGGACACCAATGGGACCAACTGAAGATGTCCGTTCAGGAGGGGTGTTCGCATAAAGGAAATATGTAGTAGATACAACAAAAGTCGTGTTTTAACGAAAAATGAATGTATTAAAGAAACTGGGATGTATAAATGTTTTTAAAATAAATAAGAAACTTTAAACTTAAGAAAAAAAGTTTATTTCCTTTAGATATATACATACAAAATATAATATATATACATAGATACGTAGATGTAGTATGTAATACAACACAATGAAATGAATAGTCACTTTAAGGACGCAAAAATTCATATATTGCTGTTTGTCTTCACTTTTTCTTTAAAATGGCGTCTTGAAATCGTATATCTAATTTAGAAAGAAGCACCAAAGACTGTATCTCCGTGATTTTCGACAAAACTTTTGAGCTGCTTGGTCAGGGTAATAGTTTTACCATAATTTGGGATAGTTTCTGTTGGAACTGGAACATCATCGATATCATAATCTTACGAAAGTTCTTGTATTTCAACTGGATTTGCAATTTCTTGTTCCGAATCTAGATCTTCAACATACAAAACTTCATCTACGTTCAAAAAATCATTAAGGTTTTCATTATCCGTCAATTTCAATAAATTCTTATTTTTGAGGATATATGAAAGTACACTAAGAGGCAAATCATCTTCTAGGTCAGATGTATCAGCCTCAGTTAACTGGTCTTCACTTTGCATATTTACATGATTAAATCCTGCTTTGCGGAAGCAATTTTGAACAGTCTTTGGTTACTTGGTCCCAAGCGGTTTTTGCCAAATAAACTGCATCCAGTGGTGTAATTTTCCTTATTAACTCAAAAGCTGTACCAGCAGTTTCAATGTTTACTAGCAGATGTTTGAATAGACTTCGGTAATAAGTTTTAAAATTCTTTATAATGGTTGACAAGCTGATGTACAATTAGGGGGTAAAAATAATCTTTTTATATTATTTAAGCGAACGTCTTTCGGATGAGATCCCGCATTGTCTAAAAATAACAAAATGTTTCTTTTTTCTTTAGCCATTTTCCAATCTAGGTCTTGCAACCACTCTGTCATAATTTGTTCTGTCATCCAAGCTTTCTTACTGTATTTCCAATTCACAGGCAGGTTATTTATATTAATGTTTTTAAAAGCTCTGGGTTTAGCTGTCCAACCTGCTACTAGGAATTTTTCTTTTTAACCCGACATATTTGCACAATGCAAAATTGTAAACCTCTCTTTGGGATACTTACCCCCAACACATAGAGCCCTAAAATACAGGCTTGTTTCATCGACATTATAGATGTCTCTCGTTGAATATCCCTTAATCAAAGAAGGACATTTTTTTAAAAACAATAAAACATCTTCAGCACTAACCGAAGCTCCTTCTCCCGAAATCGCTTTAAAACTTATTTGTAAATATTGTGGCGGATTCTAAATTTATTGAGCCAACCAGAAGAAGCACTGAATGTCCCAAAGAAACGCCTATTTCTCTTGCTTTACATCGTATTAGCGGACCTAAAAAAAATAAGTTTTTGTGTTTTTGTCACGACAAACCTATTGGTAATCTCACTTTTTTTATCTATTTTCGAATTTAATATGAAAAGAAAATCAACGCATTAATACAAGAAAACCTTATATAAAAAGATATATGCATACCTATTAAAGGAATCCCCTTATGCCGAGCTGCTGTAAACCAGTCAAACACAATTTGTCAATTTTAGTACCATCACCCGTCAAAAAGCTTCTTTTTTCATTCAAATTGCTGTTCGACATCTATTTGTTTAGAAGGATTTATTTATGTTTAATTATATCTGCAGCCTCTGTTTTTCCAATATTTAAACGCTTGCATAAGTTCCTTACACTTAATTTCTCTTTATTGTAAACTTCAACAATCTCAATTTTTTGTTTAAGCGTGAGAATTTTTCTATTTGGAGCCATTTCTACAATCAATGTGTCGCCCACTGTGTTTTTTCCGCATAGACATCAGACTAATGTTGAAAGCAGATTCAATCGAAAGCGTACACCCGTAGAATAAGAACGGTAAATTCCCGACCAACTTAGGGAAGTCCCCAATTCACGCCAGGCAGAAATGCACGACATAGGCTGCGTTTGTACCGAAAGATTAAAGTCGGCAAATCTCCGGTTTACTCGGGGAAGTACCAGCGAAATTGGCGCGCGGCGCGATTGAGAAATGCAATAGCAATACTCTCGATATAAAAGTAAGATAAGGCGTTTCTTTTTATTTTATTTTTTCGTCAGAGAACATTTTTTCGTATCCGCGTCCGTTCAAGAGAATGTCCGTCCAAGAAAGAGTTAATACAATGGAAATTATATGAGAGCCGGTCGGGACCATGAGGAACTGTCCGTTTAAGGGAGGTGTCCGTGTAAGAGGGGTGTCCGCGAATGGGAATTTCACTGTACACATATCCGAGACCACCCAATAGATTGTAAATAGTCATATGTTTGAGGAAATTTTAGAGCCTGCGTAGTAAATAATTTGCATGTGTGACATAGTTTTTACATTCAGTCGGTAACACGGTTGACAATGGGAGCCCACGTGCTCTCGAAACGTTGCATTCCCAATAATTAATAAATTTGTGTGAGTGGAGTTTACTGCTGCACCTGTGAATGATACTTAAGTTTGAATTATGTATTTGAAATCTCAAAAACTGTGCTATCTGATGACAAAAGTAACTGCCTTTTTCACTGTTGTCTTCGTACGCAGAAGAGTTACAAATTAAAACCCGGCGTCCGCTGAAAATTGCATTCGGATCCTTTTTTTTTATCATCGCGAAAATATAATTTTTATGCCGGAAAAAGTTTTAAATCAAAAAGTAGCGAGCTGCCTTCGAATTCAATTTAGTAATAAATTAGCACGCTACGCGGCTCCGGCGACAGGCAAAACCACCGCGGCAAATTTATTAAAAACTCTTCGCGTACGTGTCCGGCCTTTAATCAGGAGTATTTTTCATATATGTACCTTTGCGGCGCTCGATGGCAACTAGACGCTGTTTCCTACCGCTCGAAAGTTATTTACACATACACACACGGTTGTTGTTTTTCCGACGCACCAAAGCCTTCTGATATATGCGGCGGACGTGAGGCTTGTTTGGTCGCCATGCTTCAATATTTATAGCGTATATTCGCTGAAAAATAACCGCAACGCATGAGCGCTTATGACGGGATCCAAAACAACACGTGGTTGTATGTAGTGGCAGCAATTTTATTAAAACGTTTTTTTTTTGTTTCCTTTAAGCGTTGGCATTTACACTATCGCTCATAAGTTTAATACCACCATGAAAAATCTGCATTACGACTTAAAAAGAGATCTTTAAAAGAACAAGGACTTGTATATTTATTAGAAATTATAATACTAAAATGGAAATACGTAAGTTAAGTCTGAAAGGCGTGAAAGTGACTTCAATATTGTATCTCCTTATAAAAGAGGTAGGGTTCGATCCAAACCTAATGATACTTGATATGCGCGAGGCAATTTGGTGGCATAAACACCAAATTAATATTTTTTAAGTGGGCTACCGATGGATGTGCTGGGCAGTTATCGACTAAAAGCAAGATTCTTTTACCTTTAACCGCAAGTTCTTTATCCCATTTTCGAATTTCATTTTCAAAGATTTCTTAAGTCATCCATGCTCTTTTGTTTGCGCAGTAATTTGTTGGGAGTGTTTTTATGTTTTTCAAGCAGCGTGGCTTTTCTGACTTTCCTTTACGTTTCTCCGTACCGGTCATATTAACACACACAAATGCAGTTAACCGTTCTTTGGCTAGTTTACCGCCTTTACACCTCAGAGTCTCATCTGGAAGAAGTTTATAAAAAATTCCCGTTTTGTCGCCATTATAGATTTCATTGTCTTCATAATATTGTCTTAATTTAGGCCACACTTTATTTAGCCACGACTTTGCTTTTGTCATATTAACACTTTTCGCTTCGTATTCTTGGAATCCCCGGACGATCGAACGTTGCAAGCTAGGCAAATTGCAAGAAATCTTAATTCAACGAACGGTAATATTCTTGGAATCCCCGAACGGTCGGTTGCAGGCTAGGCAAATACCGGGAATTGAGCCATAAATGATAATATAAATACATACCTCAAGTGGTAAATATCTGTCGTTATATCAGGGGTTATTGACGCTAAGACCGGGTTTTTCCCTGCACGTTTGAATAATAAAGTACGGGACCGCTTAAAATTTTACGCTAAAAAAAGAGTGTCGTTACAGCCGAAGTGGTTATAACCGGGTTCTACTGTAATATACTACAAAATATTTTTCAAATAATAGATTGGAAAATAATTCTGCAGAATAAAGAATATGCCAGTAAAAAGAAAGAAAGGTAATTCTGAAACATGGTCTAAATGCCCCGAGGAACGCATCTAGGATTTTTCAATTAAGGATGTGCAAAACCTCGATGTTTAAGTTATACAAGTTTAATGTATACTAATGTATGATTTTAGAGAAAAAACCAACACACTGCCCTAATACGAAATAAAAAAGGGGGCCTGAAATTTACACTGGGTACTGCTGTGTAACAGCCGCTAGCAGTTCCCTCAACAGGTCCACGCCTCTTTCACGTATGTACATCCCTACACCATAGCCATTCCACAAGGTGGTCTGCAAAAGTCTACCGTGTAAAACGTTTGGTGGCAAACCAAGCCTTGGTGGGTCTCCAGCAACATTCAATCTTCTGGGAGTGACCATCTTCAGCTGCTGTATATATGTATTTTACTACCAGTTCAGTACACTTTTTGTGTAACCTTCGAAGTAGTAATTAGTTAATTGTATTCAAAACCAAATTAATTCATTTATTTATTGTAATTTTCATATATTTCGCATGCTGCAATAAATAATAACATTCACTATGTCTTTCTTGTTTTTGTCCTTTTCTCCCTGTTGTTTTCTATAACGAGAACCATAGAAGAGACTCTAAGAACTTCACAATAATGTAATACAGTTTCAAACCACACAAGAAAAAATCCTTTTTAAATCGATTGTTAGGTACCTTATACTAAACTCCTAAAAAAATGAAGGATCATTTTAAACACAGCTAAACGCGAAATTTCCGTTAGAATCCTTTAAAACCCTTAACTCGATACTCCTTATACGGAACTCTTACCTTATTATATTCAGCTAGGGTGTCTTAACAGAACTTTCTCTCTAAGAGCAACGAATCGGAAACATACAAAAGCGACGTAAAAAATAAGAAAATGTTCATATAATTGAAAAACAGTAGAATTTAAAATTGAGAATGTCATTTAACCGGTGAGTAACTGCACCGAAATATCAAAATAAAAAATATAATGGATTATATCACCGTGGAGAATACTATCAGATACGTTGTATGTTTATCATCCATCTCTTATTTTTTTCTGAATCATCATTTATAAAATGATATAATCATGACCGTCATTTATCCGATCCTGATAACAATTTTATCAAGTTATTCATACTCCACATACAAAGAGTAACTTGATTCTTCATTGTTACCTACTAAATTAATCTCTAATACATGCACAAAACACCAGACGAAAATAGAATGGCTGTCAGCAATAAACTACTACATCCCACGTTGCACCGCGCTATCAAATGTTTTGACTAGTTGTGGGCTGCATGCACGAATGCGAAACTGTAAACAATCTGAATATTCGCCACGGCATTCCAGACATGTTTTCACCGGCAAACGGTATGCTGTGTTCTATGCAGCAACGCCATATATAGGCACATCAGCACGATTCAGCTTATGAAAACCGAACTCTTGAACGTGCCAGCTTTCGAGCCGAATTAAAAAATATCTATTTTCAATCACAACTTCTAAAGGAAACTTTAAATCAGATACGCCGTAGCAAGAGTAACGCCGTCATATCGTATTCAAAATTTGCAATACTTGCGAAAGTTGTATTATTTTCGACGTACATTCCAAAGTTTCGGCATATATTTCGACGAAATTTCAAGAATAGCGAGCTCAATTCCACTTATCTCTCTTTTTCTATTGTTGTATGTTTCGCGTATGCTTTAAAACGAAAATACTTTGAATTTCTCATGAGTGGTATATTTTAAAAGGAAATTACGAAGTAAATTGAAGCAACTTTAAATTGATTATATTTTTGATTTGTTAAGCAAGCACATTAAATATTGAAAGGGACAAATCGGAGCAATATACGATTAAATATAAAACTTGGGTTGCGATTCACAATGTTCCCTTGAGTGTGAGGGCACCCTTATTACGCAGTGAGGGAGTTTAACTTACTTCATGAGTAAAGATGTTCACTAGAGTACTTGTTTTGAAGATGGTGGACACATTCCTGGTATAAAGAAAAACAGAATATTTCATGCATTTTTTTGAGAGGTTGATTTTGTTTATACTCCAAGTTTTAGTAATCTGCCAACTTCGATCATATACACAGCATCGCTAACAAAGAGCAGCATATAGTCTTTGCTCTGTGCCGAATATACTTTATACACTGTCTACAACTTTCGCAATAGTCTCTGTGCTTCGTAAAATTTTGAACTTATTCTAAAATACTAATCATGACACTAATAATGCTTCTTTCCATTATATCACCCGTTCGGTCAGTGTTCTCCAAAATATGTTTATTGTGAACTTTATTTTCTATAGAAATCATCATTTTATTGTGGATTTTCTTTGCATGTTTGCGTAAGATTCTTTCGGTCGGAAAAGAATGACCGTTACACGTTGCTTGTTGGTACTGGATATCCTATCTCTAGTAAAGGTATATTTTTAGGAATTAGTGCTTCACAAAATCGGGTATTGAGATTACAAGAATGTTTGGGATTTAAGTTAGATTAGTGTTCTTGCCTTTGTGGCACATGTGAGTTCATGCTGCAGTGGATTGCTTGCCCATATCCATTGCAATAAATATTGTCTCTTAGAAATGAGAAGGTGTCTGGAGAGTCCTGAACCCAGTATCTTATTTTACTCTGAGAGGAAGTTGTCGCTTGAGCCATTGTAGTGATACATTAACAAATAGTGAAACAAGCGTGAATTTGATTATAATCCGAACTAACTACAATGAAGTTGTATAGTTCAACGAAATAATCGAAATTATATCTGACGTACATATGTTAATGTGGTGATTAATTTAATCTAGAATTTATAATATCTCGAAAAATATGCAATGTACAGAAAAATTTGCTGAATCGAAATTTTAGTATCTCATTAGTACTGAATTACGCCCACACCCACTCTCGAAGGAAGCATTCAACCTAAAAAAAGCACCGTTGAAAACAGTAACTGAAGAAGATGCAATTGCTGCATTATCCAGAGTGGCAGATAATTCCCGCGTCAGTATACGAGAAATTGTTCGCGATTACTAATTGTCCCAAAGCAGTGTTTGTAGTACAATAAATATCATCCTTACCACGTACCTTTGCGCCACGATCTACATGGTGTTGATTTCCAAAATCGCTTAACATTTTGTCAGTGGGCACGGGAACAAATATAAATGTAATTTCTTTCGCTGGGTATTGCTTTCTGACGAAGCAACTCTTACAAATTATGCATTATTGAAGGTTGAAAACTCACATTGGTCTATCAAAGTGTGATGCGGGATAACTGCCGATAAACTCATCGGTCCACACGTCTTTGAAGGCAACTCAAACGGTGAAATATACCAAGACTTCATGGACAATAAGCGGCCACAGTTACTCGAAGTGCGACAGAACATGTGGTTTTAACATGACGGTTGTCCGGCGCATTATTCGGTAGTAATACGCGAAGTACTTGATCGTGATTTGCACGGTCGCTGGATCGGCAGAGCTGGTTCAATAAATTGGCCTGTCAGACCATTAGACCTGAGTTCGCCAGATTTGTTTGTGGGATTACCTGAAAAACAAAGTGTACCAAAAAGTACCATCAACTCGTGAAAATAGGATTGGACGAATAAGGAATGTATGTACCCATATTACTAGAGACGTAGTTCTCAGTTATGTACAGCCATTTGAAAAGCGGATTGGCGAATGTTCAAGGTAACCATTTTGAACAGTGAGAGGCACGGGGATTTGCGTTAATGAAGCACCCCGAAAGGCAAATTTTTAGAGATATTATAAATTCCTGGTTAAATGAATCATCTGGTGTATATATGTATATATATATATATATCGATGTATAGAAATCTGTAGAAATATTGAAATTATATAGATATTTACAAAAGATTGATATAAATTACGTAAATGCCTATATACCCTAAATGCACTATGACCCTTTAAATTCATGATGCCGCATCTACATAATTGTAATTATGTAAAGTTATGTTAATTATGTAAAATTATGTAAACCGAATTGATTAGCGAAGGGATTAACAATAAAACAATGTGAACAAGAATATGTAAAACGAAAATAAACAAATGAAATCGTAATTTCATAGAGGAGGGACCACGAATAATGAATTGTTAATTTAAATATAACTAAAGTAAAATTAATAATATCCCAAACAGTAAGTTGAGGATCGTTGGTGTGGATGTACACATTTGCAGTGGTGCAATGCCGATTTTTTAAAGCAGTTCGTGCATGAATATATACTGTATGTCCCAAAAGTCTTTTTCGTATTGTCTTGTTCGCTGCTCGAACACAATTTTTGAGTGGGGAGTGGGTGTATGCCAAATGCTAGCGTTGTTATTGGGAATTTAGTTGCTATGGAGCGTTTTACGGGAGTGAAGCATGCGTGTTGTGTGCGCGAGTTTTACAAAAACTTCTCATGTGAGCCAGGTAAAAAGGGGGAACGCTGTTATTGGAATTCAACAAATCCAAAACAGAAGCATGAGAGGTCATTTCACTGTGCAAAAGTTACTGTTTGGGCTGCAATGTTGTCGCAAGGAATTATCCAGTTGTACTTTTTTTTGTAAAAAGATCGAGGTCGTGCAATCATCGCAAATTCCGATTGCTATGTGGAGATGATTCACAACTTTCTTTACACCAGCTTTACAAGATTTTAATACAAGATGGAGTGACATCTTAGACGACTAACGTGTCCTTACCAGTTATTCGTGAAATTTCCTGTGGGGCTACCGTAAGTCAAAGAGTATACATC